>OX104124.1:26169690-26827169 GCA_944474755.1 Limnoperna fortunei
CTGATTCTTTATTGAGTTTTGTACAGTTTATTGACTGTTTCTTTATTTAGTTTTGTACAGTTTATTGACTGGTTCTTTATTTAGTTTTGTACAGTTTATTGACTGGTTCTTTATTGAGTTTTGTACAGTTTATTGACTGGTTCTTTATTGAGTTTTGTACAGTTTATTGGCTGTTTCTTTATTGAGTTTTGTACAGTTTATTGACTGGTTCTTTGTTCAGCTTTGTTCTGTTTATTGACTGGTTCTTTATTCAGTTTTGTACAGTTTATTGACTGGTTCTTTATTCAGCTTTGTACAGTTTATTGACTGGTTCTTTATTTAGTTTTGTACAGTTTATTGACTGTTTCTTTATTTAGTTTTGTACAGTTTATTGACTGTTTCTATATTGAGTTTTGTACAGTTTTTTGACTGGTTCTTTATTGAGTTTTGTACAGTTTATTGACCTTTTCTTTATTTAGTTTTGTACAGTTTATTGACTGGTTCTTTCTTTTGTTTTGTACAGTTTATTGACTGGTTCTTTATTGAGTTTTGTACAGTTTATTGACTGGTTCTTTATTGAGTTTTGTACAGTTTATTGACTGGTTCTTTATTGAGTTTTGTTCAGTTTATTGACTGGTTCTTTATTGAGTTTTGTACAGTTTATTGACTTATTCTTTATTGAGTTTTGTACATTTTATTGATTGTTTCTTTATTTAGTTTGTGTACAATTTATTTACTGGTTGTTTATTTAGTTTTGTACAGTTTATTGACTGTTTCTTTAGTTTTGTACAGTTTATTGACTGTTTTTTATTGAGTTTTGTACAGTTTATTGACTTGTTCTTTATTGAGTTTGTGTACAATTTATTGACTGGTTCTTTGTTGAATTTTGTACAGTTTATTGACTGGTTCTTTATTGACTTTTGTACACTTTATTGACTGGTTCTTTATTGAATTTTGTATAGTTTATTGACTGGTTCTTTATTTAGTTTTGTACAGTTTATTGTCTGGTTCTTTGTTCAGTTTTGTACAGTTTATTGACTGGTTCTTTGTTCAGTTTTGTACAATTTATTGACTGGTTCTTTATTGAATTTTGTACAGTTTATTGACTGGTTCTTTATTGACTTTTGTACAGTTTATTGACTGTTTCTTTATTTAGTTTTGTACAGTTTATTGACTGGTTCTTTATTCAGTTTAGTACAGTTTATTGACTGGTTCTTTGTTGAGTTTTGTACAGTTTATTGATTGGTTCTTTATTGAGTTTTGTACAGTTTATTGACTGGTTCTTTATTGAGTTTTGTACAGTTTATTGACTGGTTCTTTATAGAGTTTTGTACAGTTTATTGACTAATTCTTTATAGAGTTTTGTACAGTTTATTACTGGTTCTTTTTTCAGTTTTGTACAGTTTATTGACTGGTTCTTTATTTAGTTTTGTACAGTTTATTGACTCTTTCTTTATTTAGTTTTGTACAGTTTATTGACTGGTTATTTATTGTGTTATGTACAGTTTATTGACTGGTTCTTTATTGAGTTTTGTACAGTTTATTGACTAATTCTTTAGTGAGTTTTGTACAGTTTATTACTGGTTCTTTATTCAGTTTTGTACAGTTTATTGACTGTTTCTTTATTGAGTTTTGTACAGTTTATTGACTGGTTCTTTGTTCAGTTTTGTTCTGTTTATTGACTAGTTCTTTATTCAGTTTTGTACAGTTTATTGACTGGTTCTTTAATCAGTTTTGTACAGTTGATTGACTGGTTCTTTATTTAGTTTTGTACAGTTTATTGAATGTTTCTACATTGAGTTTTGTACAGTTTTTTGACTGGTTCTTTATTGAGTTTTGTACAGTTTATTGACTGTTTCTTCATTGAGTTTTGTGCAGTTTATTGACTGTTTCTTTATTGAGTTTTGTACAGTTTATTGACTGGTTCTTTATTCAGTTTGTACAGTTTATTGACTGGTTCTTTATTTAGTTTTGTACAGTTTATGGACTGTTTCTTTATTGAGTTTTATATAGTTTATTGACTGATTCTTTATTGAGTTTTGTACAGTTTATTGACTGTTTCTTTATTTAGTTTTGTACAGTTTATTGACTGGTTCTTTATTTAGTTTTGTACAGTTTATTGACTGGTTCTTTATTGAGTTTTGTACAGTTTATTGACTGGTTCTTTATTGAGTTTTGTACAGTTTATTGGCTGTTTCTTTATTGAGTTTTGTACAGTTTATTGACTGGTTCTTTGTTCAGCTTTGTTCTGTTTATTGACTGGTTCTTTATTCAGTTTTGTACAGTTTATTGACTGGTTCTTTATTCAGTTTTGTACAGTTTATTGACTGGTTCTTTATTTAGTTTTGTACAGTTTATTGACTGTTTCTTTATTTAGTTTTGTACAGTTTATTGACTGTTTCTATATTGAGTTTTGTACAGTTATTTGACTGGTTCTTAATTGAGTTTTGTACAGTTTATTGACCTTTTCTTTATTTAGTTTTGTACAGTTTATTGACTGGTTCTTTCTTTTGTTTTGTACAGTTTATTGACTGGTTCTTTATTGAGTTTTGTACAGTTTATTGACTGGTTCTTTATTGAGTTTTGTACAGTTTATTGACTGGTTCTTTATTGAGTTTTGTTCAGTTTATTGACTGGTTCTTTATTGAGTTTTGTACAGTTTTTTGACTTATTCTTTATTGAGTTTTGTACATTTTATTGATTGTTTCTTTATTTAGTTTGTGTACAATTTATTTACTGGTTGTTTATTTAGTTTTGTACAGTTTATTGACTGTTTCTTTAGTTTTGTACAGTTTATTGACTGTTTTTTATTGAGTTTTGTACAGTTTATTGACTGCTTCTTTATTGAGTTTGTGTACAATTTATTGACTGGTTCTTTGTTGAATTTTGTACAGTTTATTGACTGGTTCTTTATTGACTTTTGTACACTTTATTGACTGGTTCTTTATTGAATTTTGTATAGTTTATTGACTGGTTCTTTATTTAGTTTTGTTCAGTTTATTGTCTAGTTCTTTGTTCAGTTTTGTACAGTTTATTGACTGGTTCTTTGTTCAGTTTTGTACAATTTATTGACTGGTTCTTTATTGAATTTTGTACAGTTTATTGACTGGTTCTTTATTGACTTTTGTACAGTTTATTGACTGTTTCTTTATTTAGTTTTGTACAGTTTATTGACTGGTTCTTTATTCAGTTTAGTACAGTTTATTGACTGGTTCTTTGTTGAGTTTTGTACAGTTTATTGATTGGTTCTTTATTGAGTTTTGTACAGTTTATTGACTGGTTCTTTATTGAGTTTTGTACAGTTTATTGACTGGTTCTTTATAGAGTTTTGTACAGTTTATTGACTAATTCTTTATAGAGTTTTGTACAGTTTATTACTGGTTCTTTTTTCAGTTTTGTACAGTTTATGGACTGTTTCTTTATATAGTTTTGTACAGTTTATTGACTGTTTCTATATTGAGTTTTGTACAGTTTATTGACTGTTTCTTTATTGAGTTTTGTACAGTTTATTGACTGTTTCTTTATTTAGTTTTGTACAGTTTATTGACTGTTTCTTTATTTAGTTTTGTACAGTTTATTGACTGGTTCTTTTTTGAGTTTTGTACAGTTTATTGACTGTTTCTTTATTTAGTTTTGTACAGTTTATTGACTGTTTCTTTATTTAGTTTTGTACAGTTTATTGACTGGTTCTTTTTTGAGTTTTTGTACAATTTACTGACTGGTTCTTTATTGAATTTTGTACAGTTTATTGACTGGTTCTTTATTGAGTTTTGTATAGTTATTGACTGGTTCTTAGTTCAGTTTTGTACAGTTTATTGACTGGTTCTTTGTTCAGATTTGTTCAGTTTATTGACTGTTTCTTTATTGAGTTTTGTACAGTTTATTGACTGGTTCTTTATTCAGTTTTCTACAGTTTATTGACTGGTTCTTTATATAGTTTTGTACAGTTTATTGACTGTTTCTTTATTGAGTTTTGTATAGTTTATTGACTGATTCTTTATTGAGTTTTGTACAGATTTTTTACTGTTTCTTTATTGAATTTTGTACAGTTTTTTGACTGGTTCTTTTTGAGTTTTGTACAGTTTATTGACTGGTTCTTTAGTTTTGTACAGTTTATTGACTGTTTTTTATTGAGTTTTGTACAGTTTATTGACTGCTTCTTTATTGAGTTTGTGTACAATTTATTGACTGGTTCTTTGTTGAATTTTGTACAGTTTATTGACTGGTTCTTTATTGACTTTTGTACACTTTATTGACTGGTTCTTTATTGAATTTTGTATAGTTTATTGACTGGTTCTTTATTTAGTTTTGTTCAGTTTATTGTCTAGTTCTTTGTTCAGTTTTGTACAGTTTATTGACTGGTTCTTTGTTCAGTTTTGTACAATTTATTGACTGGTTCTTTATTGAATTTTGTACAGTTTATTGACTGGTTCTTTATTGACTTTTGTACAGTTTATTGACTGTTTCTTTATTTAGTTTTGTACAGTTTATTGACTGGTTCTTTATTCAGTTTAGTACAGTTTATTGACTGGTTCTTTGTTGAGTTTTGTACAGTTTATTGATTGGTTCTTTATTGAGTTTTGTACAGTTTATTGACTGGTTCTTTATTGAGTTTTGTACAGTTTATTGACTGGTTCTTTATAGAGTTTTGTACAGTTTATTGACTAATTCTTTATAGAGTTTTGTACAGTTTATTACTGGTTCTTTTTTCAGTTTTGTACAGTTTATGGACTGTTTCTTTATATAGTTTTGTACAGTTTATTGACTGTTTCTATATTGAGTTTTGTACAGTTTATTGACTGTTTCTTTATTGAGTTTTGTACAGTTTATTGACTGTTTCTTTATTTAGTTTTGTACAGTTTATTGACTGTTTCTTTATTTAGTTTTGTACAGTTTATTGACTGGTTCTTTTTTGAGTTTTGTACAGTTTATTGACTGTTTCTTTATTTAGTTTTGTACAGTTTATTGACTGGTTCTTTATTTAGTTTTGTACAGTTTATTGACTGGTTCTTTTTTGAGTTTTTGTACAATTTACTGACTGGTTCTTTATTGAATTTTGTACAGTTTATTGACTGGTTCTTTATTGAGTTTTGTATAGTTATTGACTGGTTCTTAGTTCAGTTTTGTACAGTTTATTGACTGGTTCTTTGTTCAGATTTGTTCAGTTTATTGACTGTTTCTTTATTGAGTTTTGTACAGTTTATTGACTGGTTCTTTATTCAGTTTTCTACAGTTTATTGACTGGTTCTTTATATAGTTTTGTACAGTTTATTGACTGTTTCTTTATTGAGTTTTGTATAGTTTATTGACTGATTCTTTATTGAGTTTTGTACAGATTTTTTACTGTTTCTTTATTGAATTTTGTACAGTTTTTTGACTGGTTCTTTTTGAGTTTTGTACAGTTTATTGACTGGTTCTTTATTCAGTTTTGTACAGTTTATCGGCTGTATCTTTATTGAGTTTTGTACAGTTTATTGACTGGTTCTTTGTTCAGTTTTGTTCTGTTTATTGACTAGTTCTTTATTCAGTTTTGCACAGTTTATTGACTGGTTCTTTATTCAGTTTTGTACAGTTTATTGACTGGTTCTTTATTTAGTTTTGTACAGTTTATTGACTGTTTCTTTATTTAGTTTTGTACAGTTTATTGACTGTTTCTATATTGAGTTTTGTACAGTTTTTTGACTGGTTCTTTATTGAATTTTGTACAGTTTATTGACTCTTTCTTTATTTAGTTTTGTACAGTTTATTGACTCTTTCTTTATTTAGTTTTGTACAGTTTATTGACTGGTTATTTATTGTGTTATGTACAGTTTATTGACTGGTTCTTTATTGAGTTTTGTACAGTTTATTGACTAATTCTTTAGTGAGTTTTGTACAGTTTATTACTGGTTCTTTATTCAGTTTTGTACAGTTTATTGACTGTTTCTTTATTGAGTTTTGTACAGTTTATTGACTGGTTCTTTGTTCAGTTTTGTTCTGTTTATTGACTAGTTCTTTAATCAGTTTTGTACAGTTTATTGACTGGTTCTTTATTTAGTTTTGTACAGTTTATTGAATGTTTCTGCATTGAGTTTTGTACAGTTTTTTGACTGGTTCTTTATTGAGTTTTGTACAGTTTATTGACTGTTTCTTCATTGAGTTTTGTGCAGTTTATTGACTGTTTCTTTATTGAGTTTTGTACAGTTTATTGACTGGTTCTTTATTCAGTTTTGTACAGTTTATTGACTGGTTCTTTATTTAGTTTTGTACAGTTTATGGACTGTTTCTTTATTGAGTTTTATATAGTTTATTGACTGATTCTTTATTGAGTTTTGTACAGTTTATTGACTGTTTCTTTATTTAGTTTTGTACAGTTTATTGACTGGTTCTTTATTTAGTTTTGTACAGTTTATTGACTGGTTCTTTATTGAGTTTTGTACAGTTTATTGACTGGTTCTTTATTGAGTTTTGTACAGTTTATTGGCTGTTTCTTTATTGAGTTTTGTACAGTTTATTGACTGGTTCTTTGTTCAGCTTTGTTCTGTTTATTGACTGGTTCTTTATTCAGTTTTGTACAGTTTATTGACTGGTTCTTTATTCAGTTTTGTACAGTTTATTGACTTGTTCTTTATTTAATTTTGTACAGTTTATTGACTGTTTCTTTATTTAGTTTTGTACAGTTTATTGTCTGTTTCTATATTGAGTTTTGTACAGTTTTTTGACTGGTTCTTTATTGAGTTTTGTACAGTTTATTGACCTTTTCTTTCTTTAGTTTTGTACAGTTTATTGACTGGTTCTTTCTTTTGTTTTGTACAATTTATTGACTGGTTCTTTATTTAGTTTTGTACAGTTTATTGACTCTTTCTTTATTTAGTTTTGTACAGTTTATTGACTGGTTATTTATTGTGTTATGTACAGTTTATTGACTGGTTCTTTATTGAGTTTTGTACAGTTTATTGACTAATTCTTTAGTGAGTTTTGTACAGTTTATTACTGGTTCTTTATTCAGTTTTGTACAGTTTATTGACTGTTTCTTTATTGCGTTTTGTACAGTTTATTGACTGGTTCTTTGTTCAGTTTTGTTCTGTTTATTGACTAGTTCTTTATTCAGTTTTGTACAGTTTATTGACTGGTTCTTTAATCAGTTTTGTACAGTTTATTGACTGGTTCTTTATTTAGTTTTGTACAGTTTATTGAATGTTTCTACATTGAGTTTTGTACAGTTTTTTGACTGGTTCTTTATTGAGTTTTGTACAGTTTATTGACTGTTTCTTCATTGAGTTTTGTGCAGTTTATTGACTGTTTCTTTATTGAGTTTTGTACAGTTTATTGACTGGTTCTTTATTCAGTTTTGTACAGTTTATTGACTGGTTCTTTATTTAGTTTTGTACAGTTTATGGACTGTTTCTTTATTGAGTTTTGTATAGATTATTGACTGATTCTTTATTGAGTTTTGTACAGTTTATTGACTGTTTCTTTATTTAGTTTTGTACAGTTTATTGACTGGTTCTTTATTTAGTTTTGTACAGTTTATTGACTGGTTCTTCATTGAGTTTTGTACAGTTTATTGACTGGTTCTTTCTTGAGTTTTGTACAGTTTATTGGCTGTTTCTTTATTGAGTTTTGTACAGTTTATTGACTGGTTCTTTGTTCAGCTTTGTTCTGTTTATTGACTGGTTCTTTATTCAGTTTTGTACAGTTTATTGACTGGTTCTTTATTCAGTTTTGTACAGTTTATTGACTGGTTCTTTATTTAGTTTTGTACAGTTTATTGACTGTTTATTTAGTTTTGTACAGTTTATTGACTGTTTCTATATTGAGTTTTGTACAGTTTTTTGACTGGTTCTTTATTGAGTTTTGTACAGTTTATTGACTGTTTCTTTATTTAGTTTTGTACAGTTTATTGACTGGTTCTTTCTTTTGTTTTGTACAGTTTATTGACTGGTTCTTTATTGAGTTTTGTACAGTTTATTGACTGGTTCTTTATTGAGTTTTGTACAGTTTATTGACTGGTTTTTATTGAGTTTTGTTCAGTTTATTGACTGGTTCTTTATTGAGTTTTGTACAGTTTATTGACTTATTCTTTATTGAGTTTTGTACATTTTATTGATTGTTTCTGTATTTAGTTTGTGTACAATTTATTTACTGGTTGTTTATTTAGTTTTATACAGTTTTTTGACTGTTTCTTTAGTTTTGTACAGTTTATTGACTGTTTTTTATTGAGTTTTGTACAGTTTATTGACTGGTTCTTTATTGAGTTTGTGTACAATTTATTGACTGGTTCTTTGTTGAATTTTGTACAGTTTATTGACTGGTTCTTTTTTGAGTTTTGTACAGTTTATTGACTGTTTCTTTATTTAGTTTTGTACAGTTTATTGACTGGTTCTTTATTTAGTTTTGTACAGATTATTGACTGGTGCTTTATTTAGTTTTGTACAGTTTATTGACTGGTTCTTTTTTGAGTTTGTGTACAATTTATTGACTGGTTCTTTGTTGAATTTTGTACAGTTTATTGACTGGTTCTTTATTGACTTTTGTACACTTTATTGACTAGTTCTTTATTGCATTTTGTATAGTTTATTGACTGGTTCTTTATTTAGTTTTGTTCAGTTTATTGACTGGTTCTTTGTTCAGTTTTGTACAGTTTATTGACTGGTTCTTTGTTCAGTTTTGTACAGTTTATTGACTAGTTCTTTATTGAGTTTTGTACAGTTTATTGACTGGTTCTTTATTGAGTTTTGTACAGTTTATTGACTGGTTCTTTATTTAGTTTTGTACAGTTTATTGACTGTTTCTTTATTGAGTTTCGTACAGTTTATTGACTGTTTCTTTATTGAGTTTTGTACAGTTTATTGACTTGTTCTTTATAAAGTTTTGTACAATTTTTTGACTGGTTCTTTATTGAGTTTTGTACAAGTTTATTGACTGTTTCTTTATTGAGTTTTGTACAGTTTTTTGTCTGTTTCTTTATTGAGTTTTGTACAGTTTTTTGACTGGTTCTTTATTGAGTTTTGTACAGTTTATAGACTGTTTCTTTATTGAAGTTTTGTACAGTTTATTGACTCTTTCTTTATTTAGTTTTGTACAGTTTATTGACTTGTTCTTTATTTAGTTTTGTACAGTTTATTGACTGGTTCTTTTTTGAGTTTTGTTCAGTTTATTGACTGTTTCTTTATTGAGTTTTGTACAGTTTATTGACTGGTTCGTTATTGAGTTTTGTGCAGTTTATTGACTTTTTCTTTATTGAGTTTTGTACCGTTTATTGACTGGTTCTTTGTTCAGTTTTGTACAGTTTATTAACTGGTTCTTTATTAAGTTTTGTACAGTTTATTTACTGTTTCTTTATTTAGTTTTGTACAGTTAATTGACTGTTTCTATATTGAGTTTTGTACAGTTTTTTGACTGGTTCTTGTTTGAGTTTTGTTCAGTTTATTGACTGTTTCTTTATTGTGTTTTGTACAGTTTATTGACTGGTTCGTTATTGAGTTTTGTGCAGTTTATTGCCTTTTTCTTTATTGAGTTTTGTACAGTTTATTGACTGGTTCTTTGTTCAGTTTTGTACAGTTTATTAACTGGTTCTTTATTAAGTTTTGTACAGTTTATTTACTGTTTCTTTATTTAGTTTTGTACAGTTAATTGACTGTTTCTATATTGAGTTTTGTACAGTTTTTTGACTGGTTCTTTTTTGAGTTTTGTTCAGTTTATTGACTGTTTCTTTATTGAGTTTTGTACAGTTTATTGACTGTTTCTTTAATTAAGTTTTGTACAGTTTATTGACTGGTTCTTTCTTTTTTTTGTACAGTTTATTGACTGGTTCTTTATTGAGTTTTGTACAGTTTATTGACTGGTTCTTTGTTGAGTTTTGTGCAGTTTATTGACTGATTCTTTATTGAGTTTTGTTCAGTTTATTGACTGGTTCTTTATTGAGTTTTGTAGAGTTTATTGACTGTTTCTTTATTGAGTTTTGTACAGTTTATTGACTTGTTTCTTTATTGTGTTTTTACAGTTTATAGACTGGTTCTTTATTCAGTTTTGTACAGTTTATTGAATGGTTTTTTATTTAGTTTTGTACAGTTTATTGACTGTTTCTTTATTTAGTTTTGTACAGTTTATTGACTGGTTCTTTATTGAGTTTTGTACAGTTTATTGACTGGTTCTTTATTGAGTTTTGTATAGTTTATTGATTGTTTCTTTATTTAGTTTGTGTACAATTAATTTACTGGTTGTTTATTTTGTTTTGTACAGTTTATTGACTGTTTGTTTATTGAGTTTTGTACAGTTTATTGAATGGTTCTTTATTGAGTTTGTGTACACTTTATTGACTGGTTCTTTATTGAATTTTGTACAGTTTATTGACTGGTTCTTTATTTAGTTTTGTTCAGTTTATTGACTGGTTCTTTGTTCAGTTTTGTACAGTTTATTGACTGGTTCTTTGTTCAGTTTTGTACAGTTTATTGACTAGTTCTTTATTGAGTTTTGTACAGTTTATTGACTGGTTCTTTATTGAGTTTTGTACAGTTTATTGACTGGTTCTTTATTTAGTTTTGTACAGTTTATTGACTGTTTCTTTATTTAGTTTTGTACAGTGTATTGACTGTTTCTTTATTGAGTTTTGTACAGTTTATTGACTGTTTTTTATTGAGTTTTGTACACTTTATTGACTGGTTCTTTATTGAATTTTGTATAGTTTATTGACTGGTTCTTCATTTAGTTTTGTTCAGTTTATTGTCTGGTTTTTTGTTCAGTTTTGTTCAGTTTATTGACTGGTTCTTTGTTCAGTTTTGTACAATTTATTGACTGGTTCTTTGTTGAATTTTGTACAGTTTATTGACTGGTTCTTTATTGAATTTTGTACAGTTTATTGACTGGTTCTTAGTTCAGTTTTGTACAGTTTATTGACTAATTCTTTATAGAGTTTTGTACAGTTTATTACTGGTTCTTTATTCAGTTTTGTACAGTTTATTGACTCTTTCTTTATATAGTTTTGTACAGTTTATTGACTGTTTCTATATTGAGTTTTGTACAGTTTATTGACTGTTTCTTTATTGAGTTTTGTACAGTTTTTTGACTGGTTCTTTATTTAGTTTTGTACAGTTTATTGACTGTTTCTTTATTTAGTTTTGTACAGTTTATTGACTGGTTTTTTATTGAGTTATGTACAGTTTATTGACTGTTTCTTTATTTAGTTTTGTACAGTTTATTGACTGGTTCTTTATTTAGTTTTGTACAGTTTATTGACTGGTTCTTTTTTGAGTTTTTGTACAATTTATTGACTGGTTCTTTATTGAATTTTGTACAGTTTATTGACTGGTTCTTTATTGACTTTTGTACAGTTTATTGACTGGTTCTTTATTGAGTTTTGTATAGTTATTGACCGGTTCTTAGTTCAGTTTTGTACAGTTTATTGACTGGTTCTTTGTTCAGATTTGTTCAGTTTATTGACTGGTTCTTTATATAGATTTGTACAGTTGATTGACTTTTTCTTTATTGAGTTTTGTATAGTTTATTGACTGATTCTTTATTGAGTTTTGTACAGTTTTCTGACTGTTTCTTTATTGAGTTTTGTACAGTTTTTTGACTGGTTCTTTATTGAGTTTTGTACAGTTTATTGACTGGTTCTTTATAGAGTTTTGTACAGTTTACTGACAAATTCTTTATAGAGTTTTGTACAGTTTATTACTGGTTCTTTATTCAGTTTTGTACAGTTTATTGGCTGTTTCTTTATTGAGTTTTGTACAGTTTATTGACTGGTTCTTTGTTCAGTTTTGTTCTGTTTATTGACTAGTTCTTTATTCAGTTTTGTACAGTTTATTGAATGGTTCTTTATTGAGTTTTGTACAGTTTATTGACTGTTTCTTTATTGAGTTTTGTACAGTTTATTGACAGGTTCTTTATAAAGTTTTGTACAGTTTATTGACTGGTTCTTTATTGAGTTTTGTACAGTTTATTGACTGTTGCTTTATTGAGTTTTGTACAGTTTTTTGTCTGTTTCTTTATTGAGTTTTGTACAGTTTTTTGACTGGTTCATTATTGAGTTTTGTACAGTTTATAGACTGTTTCTTTATTGAAGTTTTCTACAGTTTATTGACTCTTTCTTTATTTAGTTTTGTACAGTTTATTGACTGGTTCTTTATTTAGTTTTGTACAGTTTATTGACTGGTTCTTTATTGTGTTTTGTACAGTTTATTGACTGGTTCGTTATTGAGTTTTGTAGAGTTTATTGACTTTTTCTTTATTGAGTTTTGTACAGTTTATTGACTGGTTCTTTATTCAGTTTTGTACAGTTTATTGACTGGTTCTTTATTAAGTTTTGTACAGTTTATTTACTGCTTCTTTATTTAGTTTTCTACAGTTTATTGACTGTTTCTATATTGAGTTTTGTACTTTTTTTTGACTGGTTCTTTTTTGAGTTTTGTACAGTTTATTGACTGTTTCTTTATTGAGTTTTGTACAGTTTATTGACTGCTTCTTTATTTAGTTTTGTACAGTTTATTGAATGGTTCTTTCTTTTTTTTGTACAGTTTATTGACTGGTTCTTTATTGAGTTTTGTACAGTTTATTGACTGGTTCTTTGTTGAGTTTTGTACAGTTTATTGACTGGTTCTTTATTGAGTTTTGTACAGTTTATTGACTGGTTCTTTATTGAGTTTTGTAGAGTTTATTGACTGTTTCTTTATTGAGTTTTGTACAGTTTATTGACTTGTTTCTTTATTGTGTTTTTACAGTTTATTGACTGGTTCTTTATTCAGTTTTGTACAGTTGATTGAATGGTTTTTTATTGAGTTTTGTACAGTTTATTGACTGTTTCTTTATTTAGTTTTGTACAGTTTATTGACTGGTTCTTTATTGAGTTTTGTACAGTTTATTAACCGGTTCTTTATTGAGTTTTGTATAGTTTATTGATTGTTTCTTTATTTAGTTTGTGTACAATTTATGTACTGGTTGTTTATTTAGTTTTGTACAGTTTATTGACTGTTTTTTTATTGAGTTTTGTACAGTTTATTGACTGGTTCTTTATTGAGTTTTGTACCCTTTATTGACTGGTTCTTTATTGAATTTTGTATATTTTATTGACTGGTTCTTTATTTAGTTTTGTTCAGTTTATTGTCTGGTTCTTTGTTCAGTTTTGTACAGTTTATTGACTGGTTCTTTGTTCAGTTTTGTACAATTTATTGACTGGTTCTTTACTGAATTTTGTACAGTTTATTGACTGTTTCTTTATTGAGTTTTGTACAGTTTATTGACTGTTTCTTTATTTAGTTTTGTACAGTTTATTGACTGTTTCTTTATTGAGTTTTGTACAGTTTATTGACTGGTTTTTTATTGAGTTTTGTACAGTTTATTGACTGTTTCTTTATTTTGTTTTGTACATTTTATTGACTGGTTCTTTCTTTTGTTTTGTACAGTTTATTGACTGGTTCTTTATTGAGTTTTGTACAGTTTATTGACTGGTTCTTTATTGAGTTTTGTACAGTTTATTGACTGGTTCTTTATTGAGTTTTGTTCAGTTTATTGACTGGTTCTTTATTGAGTTTTGTACAGTTTATTGACTTATTCTTTATTGAGTTTTGTACATTTTATTGATTGTTTCTTTATTTAGTTTGTGTACAATTTATTTACTGGTTGTTTATTTAGTTTTGTACAGTTTATTGACTGTTTGATTATTTAGTTTTGTACAGTTTATTGACTGTTTCTTTAGTTTTGTACAGTTTATTGACTGTTTTTTATTGAGTTTTGTACAGTTTATTGACTGGTTCTTTATTGAGTTTGTGTACAATTTATTGACTGGTTCTTTGTTGAATTTTGTACAGTTTATTGACTGGTTCTTTATTGACTTTTGTACACTTTATTGACTGGTTCTTTATTGAATTTTGTATAGTTTATTGACTGGTTCTTTATTTAGTTTTGTTCAGTTTATTGTCTGGTTCTTTGTTCAGTTTTGTACAGTTTATTGACTGGTTCTTTGTTCAGTTTTTTACAATTTATTGACTGGTTCTTTATTGAATTTTGTACAGTTTATTGACTGGTTCTTTATTGACTTTTGTACAGTTTATTGACTGGTTCTTTATTGAGTTTTGTATAGTTATTGACTGGTTCTTTATTTAGTTTTGTACAGTTTATTGACTGGTTCTTAGTTCTGTTTTGTACAGTTTATTGTGTGGTTTTTTGTTCAATTTTGTTCAGTTTATTGACTGTTTCTTTATTGAGTTTTGTACAGTTTATTGACTGGTTCTTTATTCAGTTTTCTACAGTTTATTGACTGGTTCTTTATATAGTTTTGTACAGTTTATTGACTGTTTCTTTATTGAGTTTTGTATAGTTTATTGACTGATTCTTTGTTGAGTTTTGTACAGTTTTTTGACTGTTTCTTTATTGAGTTTTGTACAGTTTTTTGACTGGTTCTTTATTGAGTTTTGTACAGTTATTGACTGTTTCTTTATTGAGTTTTGTACAGTTTATTGTCTGTTTCTTTATTTAGTTTTGTACAGTTTATTGACTGGTTCTTTATTTAGTTTAGTACAGTTTATTGACTGGTTCTTTGTTGAGTTTGTACAGTTTATTGACTGTTTCTTTATTGAGTTTTGTACAGTTTATTGACTGGTTCTTTATTGAGTTTTGTACAGTTTATTGACTGGTTCTTTATAGAGTTTTGTACAGTTTATTGACTAATTCTTTATAGAGTTTTGTACAGTTTATTACTGGTTCTTTATTCAGCTTTGTACAGTTTATTGACTGTTTCTTTATATTGTTTTGTACAGTTTATTGACTGTTTCTATATAGAGTTTTGTACAGTTTATTGACTGTTTCTTTATTGAGTTTTGTACAGTTTATTGACTGTTTCTTTATTTTGTTTTGTACAGTTTATTGACTGTTTCTTTATTTAGTTTTGTACAGTTTATTGACTGGTTCTTTTTTGAGTTTTGTACAGTTTATTGACTGTTTCTTTATTTAGTTTTGTACAGTTTATTGACTGGTTCTTTATTTAATTTTGTACAGTTTATTGACTGGTTCTTTTTTGAGTTTTTGTACAATTTATTGACTGGTTCTTTATTGAATTTTGTATAGTTTATTGACTGGTTCTTTATTGACTTTTGTACAGTTTATTGACTGGTTCTTTGCTCAGATTTGTACAGTTTATTGACTGGTTCTTTGTTCAGATTTGTTCAGTTTATTGACTGTTTCTTTATTGAGTTTTGTACAGTTTATTGACTGGTTCTTTATTCAGTTTTCTACAGTTTTTTTACTGTTTCTTTATTGAATTTTGTACAGTTTTTTGACTGGTTCTTTATTGAGTTTTGTACAGTTTATTGACTGGTTCTTTATTGACTTTTGTACAGTTTATTGACTGGTTCTTTGGTCAGATTTGTACAGTTTATTGACTGGTTCTTTGTTCAGATTTATTCAGTTTGTTGACTGTTTCTTTATTGAGTTTTGTACAGTTTTTGACTGGTTCTTTATATAGTTTTGTACAGTTTATTGACTGTTTCTTTATTGAGTTTTGTATAGTTTATTGACTGATTCTTTATTGAGTTTTGTACAGTTTTTTTACTGTTTCTTTATTGAATTTTGTACAGTTTTTTGACTGGTTCTTTATTGAGTTTTGTACAGTTTATTGACTGGTTCTTTATTCAGTTTTGTACAGTTTATCGGCTGTTTCTTTATTGAGTTTTGTACAGTTTATTGACTGGTTCTTTGTTCAGTTTTGTTCTGTTTATTGACTAGTTCTTTATTTAGTTTTGCACAGTTTATTGACTGGTTCTTTATTCAGTTTTGTACAGTTTATTGACTGGTTCTTTATTTAGTTTTGTACAGTTTATTGACTGTTTCTTTATTTAGTTTTGTACAGTTTATTGACTGTTTCTATATTGAGTTTTGTACAGTTTTTTGACTGATTCTTTATTGAATTTTGTACAGTTTATTGACTGTTTCTTTATTGAGTTTTGTACAGTTTATTGACTGGTTCTTTCTTTTGTTTTGTACAGTTTATTGACTGGCTCTTTATTGAGTTTTGTACAGTTTATTGACTGGTTCTTTATTGAGTTTTGTACAGTTTATTGACTGGTTCTTTATTGAGTTTTCTTCAGTTTATTGACTGGTTCTTTATTGAGTTTTGTACAGTTTATTGACTAATTCTTTATTGAGTTTTGTACAGTTTATTACTGGTTCTTTATTCAGTTTTGTACAGTTTATTGACTGTTTCTTTTCTTTATATAGTTTTGTACAGTTTATTGACTGTTTCTATATTGAGTTTTGTACAGTTTATTGACTGTTTCTTTATTGAGTTTTGTACAGTTTATTGACTGTTTCTTTATTTAGTTTTGTACAGTTTATTGACTGTTTCTTTATTTAGTTTTGTACAGTTTATTGACTGGTTCTTTTTTGAGTTTTGTACAGTTTATTGACTGTTTCTTTATTTAGTTTTGTACAGTTTATTGACTGGTTCTTTATTTAGTTTTGTACAGTTTATTGACTGGTTCTTTTTTGAGTTTTTGTACAATTTATTGACTGGTTCTTTATTGAATTTTGTATAGTTTATTGACTGGTTCTTTATTGACTTTTGTACAGTTTATTGACTGGTTCTTTGTTCAGATTTGTACAGTTTATTGACTGGTTCTTTGTTCAGATTTGTTCAGTTTATTGACTGTTTCTTTATTGAGTTTTGTACAGTTTATTGACTGGTTCTTTATTCGGTTTTCTACAGTTTTTTTACTGTTTCTTTATTGAATTTTGTACAGTTTTTTGACTGGTTCTTTATTGAGTTTTGTACAGTTTATTGACTGGTTCTTTATTGACTTTTGTACAGTTTATTGACTGGTTCTTTGTTCAGATTTGTACAGTTTATTGACTGGTTCTTTGTTCAGATTTGTTCAGTTTGTTGACTGTTTCTTTATTGAGTTTTGTACAGTTTTTGACTGGTTCTTTATATAGTTTTGTACAGTTTATTGACTGTTTCTTTATTGAGCTTTGTATAGTTTATTGACTGATTCTTTATTGAGTTTTGTACAGTTTTTTTACTGTTTCTTTATTGAATTTTGTACAGTTTTTTGACTGGTTCTTTATTGGGTTTTGTACAGTTTATTGACTGGTTCTTTATTCAGTTTTGTACAGTTTATCGGCTGTTTCTTTATTGAGTTTTGTACAGTTTATTGACTGGTTCTTTGTTCAGTTTTGTTCTGTTTATTGACTAGTTCTTTATTCAGTTTTGCACAGTTTATTGACTGGTTCTTTATTCAGTTTTGTACAGTTTATTGACTGGTTCTTTATTTAGTTTTGTACAGTTTATTGACTGTTTCTTTATTTAGTTTTGTACAGTTTATTGACTGTTTCTATATTGAGTTTTGTACAGTTTTTTGACTGATTCTTTATTGAATTTTGTACAGTTTATTGACTGTTTCTTTATTGAGTTTTGTACAGTTTATTGACTGGTTCTTTCTTTTGTTTTGTACAGTTTATTGACTGGCTCTTTATTGAGTTTTGTACAGTTTATTGACTGGTTCTTTATTGAGTTTTGTACAGTTTATTGACTGGTTCTTTATTGAGTTTTCTTCAGTTTATTGACTGGTTCTTTATTGAGTTTTGTACAGTTTATTGACTAATTCTTTATTGAGTTTTGTACAGTTTATTGACTGGTTCTTTATTTAGTTTTGTACAGTTTATTGACTGTTTCTTTATTGAGTTTTGTACAGTTTATTGACTGTTTCTTTATTGTGTTTTGTACAGTTTATTGACTGGTTCTTTATTCAGTTGTGTACAGTTTATTGACTGGTTTTTTATTGAGTTTTGTACAGTTTATTGACTGTTTCTTTATTTAGTTTTGTACAGTTTATTGACTGGTTCTTTATTGAGTTTTGTACAGATTATTGACTGGTTCTTTATTGAGTTTTGTACAGTTTATTGATTATTTCTTTATTTAGTTTGTGTACAATTTATTTACTGGTTGTTTATTTAGTTTTGTAAGTTTATTGACTGGTTCTTTGTTCAGCTTTGTTCTGTTTATTGACTGGTTCTTCATTCAGTTTTGTACAGTTTATTGACTGGTTTTTTATTGAGTTTTGTACAGTTTATTGACTGTTTCTTTATTTAGTTTTGTACAGTTTATTGACTGGTTCTTTATTGAGTTTTGTACAGTTTATTGACTGGTTCTTTATTGAGTTTTGTACAGTTTATTGACTGGTTCTTTATTGAGTTTTGTACAGTTTATTGGCTGTTTCTTTATTGAGTTTTGTACAGTTTATTGACTGGTTCTTTGTTCAGCTTTGTTCTGTTTATTGACTGGTTCTTTATTCAGTTTTGTACAGTTTATTGACTGGTTCTTTATTCAGTTTTGTACAGTTTATTGACTGGGTCTTTATTTAGTTTTGTACAGTTTATTGACTGTTTCTTTATTTAGTTTTGTACAGTTTATTGACTGTTTCTATATTGAGTTTTGTACAGTTTTTTGACTGGTTCTTTAGTGAGTTTTGTACAGTTTATTTACTGTTTCTTTATTTAGTTTTGTACAGTTTATTGACTGGTTCTTTGTTTTGTTTTGTACAGTTTATTGACTGGTTCTTTATTGAGTTTTGTACAGTTTATTGACTGGTTCTTTATTGAGTTTTGTACAGTTTATTGACTGGTTCTTTATTGAGTTTTGTTCAGTTTATTGACTGGTTCTTTATTGAGTTTTGTACAGTTTATTGACTTATTCTTTATTGAGTTTTGTACATTTTATTGATTGTTTCTTTATTTAGTTTGTGTACAATTTATTTACTGGTTGTTTATTTAGTTTTGTACAGTTTATTGACTGTTTGTTTATTTAGTTTTGTACAGTTTATTGACTGTTTCTTTAGTTTTGTACAGTTTATTGACTGTTTTTTATTGAGTTTTGTACAGTTTATTGACTGGTTCTTTATTGAGTTTGTGTACAATTTATTGACTGGTTCTTTGTTGAATTTTGTACAGTTTATTGACTGGTTCTTTGTTCAGTTTTGTTCTGTTTATTGACTAGTTCTTTATTCAGTTTTGCACAGTTTATTGACTGGTTCTTTATTCAGTTTTGTACAGTTTATTGACTGGTTCTTTATTTAGTTTTGTACAGTTTATTGACTGTTTCTTTATTTAGTTTTGTACAGTTTATTGACTGTTTCTATATTGAGTTTTGTACAGTTTTTTGACTGATTCTTTATTGAATTTTGTACAGTTTATTGACTGTTTCTTTATTGAGTTTTGTACAGTTTATTGACTGGTTCTTTCTTTTGTTTTGTACAGTTTATTGACTGGCTCTTTATTGAGTTTTGTACAGTTTATTGACTGTTTCTTTATTTAGTTTTGTACAGTTTATTGACTGGTTCTTTATTGAGTTTTGTACAGTTTATTGACTGGTTCTTTATTGAGTGTTGTACAGTTTATTGACTGGTTCTTTATTGAGTTTTGTACAGTTTATTGGCTGTTTCTTTATTGAGTTTTGTACAGTTTATTGACTGGTTCTTTATTGAGTTTTGTACAGTTTATTGACTGGTTCTTTATTGAGTTTTGTACAGTTTATTGACTGGTTCTGTATTGAGTTTTGTTCAGTTTATTGACTGGTTCTTTATTGAGTTTTGTACAGTTTATTGACTTATTCTTTATTGAGTTTTGTACATTTTATTGATTGTTTCTTTATTTAGTTTGTGTACAATTTATTTACTGGTTGTTTATTTAGTTTTGTACAGTTTATTGACTGTTTGTTTATTTAGTTTTGTACAGTTTATTGACTGTTTCTTTAGTTTTGTACAGTTTATTGACTGTTTTTTATTGAGTTTTGTACAGTTTATTGACTGGTTCTTTATTGAGTTTGTGTACAATTTATTGACTGGTTCTTTGTTGAATTTTGTACAGTTTATTGACTGGTTCTTTGTTCAGTTTTGTTCTGTTTATTGACTGGTTCTTTATTCAGTTTTGTACAGTTTATTGACTGGTTCTTTATTCAGTTTTGTACAGTTTATTGACTGGTTCTTTATTTAGTTTTGTACAGTTTATTGACTGTTTCTTTATTTAGTTTTGTACAGTTTATTGACTGTTTCTATATTGAGTTTTGTACAGTTTTTTGACTGATTCTTTATTGAATTTTGTACAGTTTATTGACTGTTTCTTTATTGAGTTTTGTACAGTTTATTGACTGGTTCTTTCTTTTGTTTTGTACAGTTTATTGACTGGCTCTTTATTGAGTTTTGTACAGTTTATTGACATGTTCTTTATTGAGTTTTGTACAGTTTATTGACTGGTTCTTTATTGAGTTTTCTTCAGTTTATTGACTGGTTCTTTATTGAGTTTTGTACAGTTTATTGACTAATTCTTTTTTGAGTTTTGTACAGTTTATTGACTGGTTCTTTATTCAGTTCTGTACAGTTTATTGACTGTTTCTTTATTGAGTTTTGTACAGTTTATTGACTGTTTCTTTATTGTGTTTTGTACAGTTTATTGACTGGTTCTTTATTGAGTTTTGTACAGTTTATTGGCTGTTTCTTTATTGAGTTTTGTACAGTTTATTGACTGGTTCTTTGTTCAGCTTTGTTCTGTTTATTGACTGGTTCTTTATTCAGTTTTGTACAGTTTATTGACTGGTTCTTTATTCAGTTTTGTACAGTTTATTGACTGGTTCTTTATTTAGATTTGTACAGTTTATTGACTGTTTCTTTATTTAGTTTTGTACAGTTTATTGACTGTTTCTATATTGAGTTTTGTACAGTTTTTTGACTGGTTCTTTATTTAGTTTTGTACAGTTTATTGACTGTTTCTTTATTTAGTTTTGTACAGTTTATTGACTGGTTCTTTCTTTTGTTTTGTACAGTTTATTGACTGGTTCTTTATTGAGTTTTGTACAGTTTATTGACTGGTTCTTTATTGAGTTTTGTACAGTTTATTGACTGGTTCTTTATTGAGTTTTGTTCAGTTTATTGACTGGTTCTTTATTGAGTTTTGTACAGTTTATTGACTTATTCTTTATTGAGTTTTGTACATTTTATTGATTGTTTCTTTATTTAGTTTGTGTACAATTTATTTACTGGTTGTTTATTTAGTTTTGTACAGTTTATTGACTGTTTGTTTATTTAGTTTTGTACAGTTTATTGACTGTTTCTTTAGTTGTTTTTGTACAGTTTATTGACTGGTTCTTTATTGAGTTTGTGTACGATTTATTGACTGGTTCTTTATTGAATTTTGTACAGTTTATTGACTGGTTCTTTATTTGGTTTTGTAGAGTTTATTGACTGGTTCTTTATTGAGTTTGTGTACAATTTATTGACTGGTTCTTTATTGAATTTTGTATAGTTTATTGACTGGTTCTTTGTTTAGTTTTGTACAGTTTATTGACTGGTTCTTTGTTCAGTTTTGTTCAGTTTATTGACTGTTTCATTATTGAGTTTTGTACAGTTTATTGACTGATTCTAATTCAGTTTTGTACAGTTTATTGACTGGTTCTTTATTTAGTTTTGTACAGTTTATTGACTGTTTCTTTATTGAGTTTTGTATAGTTTATGGACTGATTCTTTATTGAGTTTTGTACAGTTTTTTTACTGTTTCTTTATTGAGTTTTGTACAATTTTTTGACTGGTTCTTTATTGAGTTTTTTTCAGTTTATTGACTGTTTCTTTAATGAGTTTTGTACAGTTTATTGACTGTTTCTTTATTTAGTTTTGTACAGTTTATTGACTGGTTCTTTATTTAGTTTTGTACAGTTTATTGACTGGTTCTTTATTGTGTTTTGTACAGTTTATTGACTGGTTCTTTATTGAGTTTTGTACAGTTTATTGACTGGTTCTTTATTGAGTTTTGTTCAGTTTATTGACTAGTTCTTTATTGAGTTTTGTACAGTTTATTGACTAATTCTTTATTGAGTTGTGTACAGTTTATTACTGGTTCTTTATTCAGTTTTGTACAGATTATTGACTGTTTCTTTATTGAGTTTTGTACAGTTTATTGACTGGTTCTTTGTTCAGTTTTCTTCTGTTTATTGACTGGTTCTTTATTCAGTTTTGTACAGTTTATTGACTGGTTCTTTATTTAGTTTTGTACAGTTTATTGACTGTTTTCTATTGAGTTTTGTACAGTTTTTTTTACTGGTTCTTTATTGAGTTTTGTACAGTATATTGACGGTTTCTTTATTGAGTTTTGTACAGTTTATTGACTGTTTCTTTATTTAGTTTTGTACAGTTTATTGACTGGTTCTTCCTTTTGTTTTGTACAGTTTATTGACTGGTTCTTTATTGAATTTTGTACAGTTTATTGACTGGTTCTTTATTTAGTTTTGTACAGTTTATTGACCGTTTCTTTATTGAGTTTTGTACAGTTTATTGACTGGTTCTTTATTGAGTTTTGTACAGTTTATTGACTGGTTCTTTATTAAGTTTTGAACAGTTTATTGACTATTTCTTTATTGAGCTTTGTACAGTTTATTGACTGTTTCTTTATTGAGTTTTGTATAGTTTTTGACTGTTTCTTTATTGAGTTTTGTACAGTTTTTTGACTGTTTCTTTATTGAGTTTCGTACAGTTTTCTGACTGGTTCTTTATTGAAGTTTTGTACAGTTTATTGACTCTTTCTTTATTTAGTTTTGTACAGTTTATTGACTGGTTCTTTATTTAGTTTTGAACAGTTTATTGACTGGTTTTTTCTTGTGTTTTGTACAGTTTGTTTACTAGTTCTTTATTGAGTTTTGTACAGTTTATTGACTTTTTCTTTATTGAGTTTTGTACAGTTTATTGACTGGTTTTTTATTGAGTTTTGTACAGTTTATTGACTAATTCTTTAGTGAGTTTTGTACAGTTTATTACTGGTTCTTTATTAAGTTTTGTACAGTTTATTGACTGTTGCTTTATTGAGTTTTGTACAGTTTATTGACTGGTCCTTTGTTCAGTTTTGTTCTGTTTATTGACTGGTTCTTTATTCAGTTTTGTACAGTTTATTGACTGGTCCTTTATTCAGTTTTTGTACAGTTTATTGACTGGTTCTTTATTTAGTTTTGTACAGTTTATTGACTGGTTCTTTATTGAGTTTTATACAGTTTATTGACTGTTTCATTATTGAGTTTTGTACAGTTTATTGACTGATTCTAATTCAGTTTTGTACAGTTTATTGACTGGTTCTTTATTTAGTTTTGTACAGTTTATTGGCTGTTTCTTTATTGAGTTTTGTATAGTTTATGGACTGATTCTTTATTGAGTTTTGTACAGTTTTTTTACTGTTTCTTTATTGAGTTTTGTACAGTTTATTGACTGTTTCTTTATTTAGTTTTGTACAGTTTATTGACTGTTTCTTTATTTAGTTTTGTACAGTTTATTGACTGGTTCTTTATTGAGTTTTGTACAGTTTATTGACTGGTTCTTTATTTGTTTTTGTACAGTTTATTGACTGGTTCTTTATTGAGTTTGTGTACGATTTATTGACTGGTTCTTTATTGAATTTTGTACAGTTTATTGACTGGTTCTTTATTTGGTTTTGTAGAGTTTATTGACTGGTTCTTTATTGAGTTTGTGTACAATTTATTGACTGGTTCTTTATTGAATTTTGTACAGTTTATTGACTGGTTCTTTATTTAGTTTTGTACAGTTTATTGACTAGTTCTTTGTTCAGTTTTGTTCAGTTTATTGACTGTTTCATTATTGAGTTTTGTACAGTTTATTGACTGATTCTAATTCAGTTTTGTACAGTTTATTGACTGGTTCTTTATTTAGTTTTGTACAGTTTATTGACTGTTTCTTTATTGAGTTTTGTATAGTTTATGGACTGATTCTTTATTGAGTTTTGTACAGTTTTTTTACTGTTTCTTTATTGAGTTTTGTACAATTTTTTGACTGGTTCTTTATTGAGTTTTTTTCAGTTTATTGACTGTTTCTTTAATGTGTTTTGTACAGTTTATTGACTGTTTCTTTATTTAGTTTTGTACAGTTTATTGACTGGTTCTTTATTTAGTTTTATACAGTTTATTGACTGGTTCTTTATTGTGTTTTGTACAGTTTATTGACTGGTTCTTTATTGAGTTTTGTACAGTTTATTGACCGGTTCTTTATTGAGTTTTGTACAGTTTATTGACTGGTTCTTTATTGAGTTTTGTACAGTTTATTGACTAATTCTTTATTGAGTTTTGTACAGTTTATTACTGGTTCTTTATTCAGTTTTGTACAGATTATTGACTGTTTCTTTATTGAGTTTTGTACAGTTTATTGACTGGTTCTTTGTTCAGTTTTCTTCTGTTTATTGACTGGTTCTTTATTCAGTTTTGTACAGTTTATTGACTGGTTCTTTATTTAGTTTGTACCGTTTATTGACTGTTTTCTATTGAGTTTTGTACAGTTTTTTTTACTGGTTCTTTATTGAGTTTTGTACAGTATATTGACTGTTTCTTTATTGAGTTTTGTACAGTTTATTGACTGTTTCTTTATTTAGTTTTGTACAGTTTATTGACTGGTTCTTTATTTAGTTTTGTACCGTTTATTGACTGTTTTCTATTGAGTTTTGTACAGTTTTTTTACTGGTTCTTTATTGAGTTTTGTACAGTATATTGACTGTTTCTTTATTGAGTTTTGTACAGTTTATTGACTGTTTCTTTATTTAGTTTTGTACAGTTTATTGACTGTTTCTTTATTGAGTTTTGTACAGTTTATTGACTGGTTCTTTATTGGGTTTTGTACAGTTTATTGACTGGTTCTTTATTAAGTTTTGAACAGTTTATTGACTATTTCTTTATTGAGCTTTGTACAATTTATTGACTGTTTCTTTATTGAGTTTTGTATAGTTTATTGACTGATTATTTATTGAAGTTTTGTACAGTTTATTGACTCTTTCTTTATTTAGTTTTGTACAGTTTATTGACTGGTTCTTTATTTAGTTTTGTACAGTTTATTGACTGTTTCTTTATTGAGTTTTGTACAGTTTATTGACTGGTTCTTTATTGAGTTTTGTACAGTTTATTGACTGGTTCTTTATTAAGTTTTGAACAGTTTATTGACTATTTCTTTATTGAGCTTTGTACAGTTTTTTGACTGTTTCTTTATTGAGTTTTGTACAGTTTTTTGACTGGTTCTTTATTGAAGTTTTGTACAGTTTATTGACTCTTTCTTTATTTAGTTTTGTACAGTTTATTGACTGGTTCTTTATTTAGTTTTGAACAGTTTATTGACTGGTTTTTTATTGTGTTTTGTACAGTTTATTGACTGGTTCTTTATTGAGTTTTGTACAGTTTATTGACTTTTTCTTTATTGAGTTTTGTACAGTTTATTGACTGGTTTTTTATTGAGTTTTGTACAGTTTATTGACTAATTCTTTAGTGAGTTTTGTGCAGTTTATTACTGGTTCTTTATTCAGTTTTGTACAGTTTATTGACTGTTGCTTTATTGAGTTTTGTACAGTTTATTGACTGGTCCTTTTTGTTCTGTTTATTGACTTGTTCTTTATTTAGTTTTGTACAGTTTATTGACTGGTTCTTCCTTTTGTTTTGTACAGTTTATTGACTGGTTCTTTATTGAATTTTGTACAGTTTATTGACCGGTTCTTTATTGAGTTTTGTACAGTTTATTGACTGGTTCTTTATTGAGTTTTGTACAGTTTATTGACTAATTCTTTAGTGAGTTTTGTGCAGTTTATTACTGGTTCTTTATTCAGTTTTGTACAGTTTATTGACTGTTGCTTTATTGAGTTTTGTACAGTTTATTGACTGGTCCTTTTTGTTCTGTTTATTGACTTGTTCTTTATTTAGTTTTATACAGTTTATTGACTGGTTCTTTATTGTGTTTTGTACAGTTTATTGACTCGTTCTTTATTGAGTTTTGTACAGTTTATTGACCGGTTCTTTATTGAGTTTTGTACAGTTTATTGACTGGTTCTTTATTGAGTTTTGTACAGTTTATTGACTAATTCTTTATTGAGTTTTGTACAGTTTATTACTGGTTCTTTATTCAGTTTTGTACAGATTATTGACTGTTTCTTTATTGAGTTTTGTACAGTTTATTGACTGGTTCTTTGTTCAGTTTTCTTCTGTTTATTGACTGGTTCTTTATTCAGTTTTGTACAGTTTATTGACTGGTTCTTTATTTAGTTTTGTACCGTTTATTGACTGTTTTCTATTGAGTTTTGTACAGTTTTTTTTACTGCTTCTTTATTGAGTTTTGTACAGTATATTGACTGTTTCTTTATTGAGTTTTGTACAGTTTATTGACTGTTTCTTTATTTAGTTTTGTACAGTTTATTGACTGGTTCTTTATTTAGTTTTGTACCGTTTATTGACTGTTTTCTATTGAGTTTTGTACAGTTTTTTTACTGGTTCTTTATTGAGTTTTGTACAGTATATTGACTGTTTCTTTATTGAGTTTTGTACAGTTTATTGACTGTTTCTTTATTTAGTTTTGTACAGTTTATTGACTGTTTCTTCATTGAGTTTTGTACAGTTTATTGACTGGTTCTTTATTGAGTTTTGTACAGTTTATTGACTGGTTCTTTATTAAGTTTTGAACAGTTTATTGACTATTTCTTTATTGAGCTTTGTACAGTTTATTGACTGTTTCTTTATTGAGTTTTGTATAGTTTATTGACTGATTATTTATTGAAGTTTTGTACAGTTTATTGACTCTTTCTTTATTTAGTTTTGTACAGTTTATTGACTGGTTCTTTATTTAGTTTTGTACAGTTTATTGACTGTTTCTTTATTGAGTTTTGTACAGTTTATTGACTGGTTCTTTATTGAGTTTTGTACAGTTTATTGACTGGTTCTTTGTTCAGTTTTGTTCAGTTTATTGACTGTTTCATTATTGAGTTTTGTACAGTTTATTGACTGATTCTAATTCAGTTTTGTACAGTTTATTGACTGGTTCTTTATTTAGTTTTGTACAGTTTATTGACTGTTTCTTTATTGAGTTTTGTATAGTTTATGGACTGATTCTTTATTGAGTTTTGTACAGTTTTTTTACTGTTTCTTTATTGAGTTTTGTACAATTTTTTGACTGTTTCTTTATTGAGTTTTTTTCAGTTTATTGACTGTTTCTTTAATGTGTTTTGTACAGTTTATTGACTGTTTCTTTATTTAGTTTTGTACAGTTTATTGACTGGTTCTTTATTTAGTTTTATACAGTTTATTGACTGGTTCTTTATTGTGTTTTGTACAGTTTATTGACTGGTTCTTTATTGAGTTTTGTACAGTTTATTGACCGGTTCTTTATTGAGTTTTGTACAGTTTATTGACTGGTTCTTTATTGAGTTTTGTACAGTTTATTGACTAATTCTTTATTGAGTTTTGTACAGTTTATTACTGGTTCTTTATTCAGTTTTGTACAGATTATTGACTGTTTCTTTATTGAGTTTTGTACAGTTTATTGACTGGTTCTTTGTTCAGTTTTCTTCTGTTTATTGACTGGTTCTTTATTCAGTTTTGTACAGTTTATTGACTGGTTCTTTATTTAGTTTTGTACCGTTTATTGACTGTTTTCTATTGAGTTTTGTACAGTTTTTTTTACTGGTTCTTTATTGAGTTTTGTACAGTATATTGACTGTTTCTTTATTGAGTTTTGTACAGTTTATTGACTGTTTCTTTATTTAGTTTTGTACAGTTTATTGACTGGTTCTTTATTTAGTTTTGTACCGTTTATTGACTGTTTTCTATTGAGTTTTGTACAGTTTTTTTACTGGTTCTTTATTGAGTTTTGTACAGTATATTGACTGTTTCTTTATTGAGTTTTGTACAGTTTATTGACTGTTTCTTTATTTAGTTTTGTACAGTTTATTGACTGTTTCTTTATTGAGTTTTGTACAGTTTATTGACTGGTTCTTTATTGAGTTTTGTACAGTTTATTGACTGGTTCTTTATTAAGTTTTGAACAGTTTATTGACTATTTCTTTATTGAGCTTTGTACAGTTTATTGACTGTTTCTTTATTGAGTTTTGTATAGTTTATTGACTGATTATTTATTGAAGTTTTGTACAGTTTATTGACTCTTTCTTTATTTAGTTTTGTACAGTTTATTGACTGGTTCTTTATTTAGTTTTGTACAGTTTATTGACTGTTTCTTTATTGAGTTTTGTACAGTTTATTGACTGGTTCTTTATTGAGTTTTGTACAGTTTATTGACTGGTTCTTTATTAAGTTTTGAACAGTTTATTGACTATTTCTTTATTGAGCTTTGTACAGTTTTTTGACTGTTTCTTTATTGAGTTTTGTACAGTTTTTTGACTGGTTCTTTATTGAAGTTTTGTACAGTTTATTGACTCTTTCTTTATTTAGTTTTGTACAGTTTATTGACTGGTTCTTTATTTAGTTTTGAACAGTTTATTGACTGGTTTTTTATTGTGTTTTGTACAGTTTATTGACTGGTTCTTTATTGAGTTTTGTACAGTTTATTGACTTTTTCTTTATTGAGTTTTGTACAGTTTATTGACTGGTTTTTTATTGAGTTTTGTACAGTTTATTGACTAATTCTTTAGTGAGTTTTGTGCAGTTTATTACTGGTTCTTTATTCAGTTTTGTACAGTTTATTGACTGTTGCTTTATTGAGTTTTGTACAGTTTATTGACTGGTCCTTTTTGTTCTGTTTATTGACTTGTTCTTTATTTAGTTTTGTACAGTTTATTGACTGGTTCTTCCTTTTGTTTTGTACAGTTTATTGACTGGTTCTTTATTGAATTTTGTACAGTTTATTGACCGGTTCTTTATTGAGTTTTGTACAGTTTATTGACTGGTTCTTTATTGAGTTTTGTACAGTTTATTGACTAATTCTTTAGTGAGTTTTGTGCAGTTTATTACTGGTTCTTTATTCAGTTTTGTACAGTTTATTGACTGTTGCTTTATTGAGTTTTGTACAGTTTATTGACTGGTCCTTTTTGTTCTGTTTATTGACTTGTTCTTTATTTAGTTTTATACAGTTTATTGACTGGTTCTTTATTGTGTTTTGTACAGTTTATTGACTCGTTCTTTATTGAGTTTTGTACAGTTTATTGACCGGTTCTTTATTGAGTTTTGTACAGTTTATTGACTGGTTCTTTATTGAGTTTTGTACAGTTTATTGACTAATTCTTTATTGAGTTTTGTACAGTTTATTACTGGTTCTTTATTCAGTTTTGTACAGATTATTGACTGTTTCTTTATTGAGTTTTGTACAGTTTATTGACTGATTATTTATTGAAGTTTTGTACAGTTTATTGACTCTTTCTTTATTTAGTTTTGTACAGTTTATTGACTGGTTCTTTATTTAGTTTTGTACAGTTTATTGACTGTTTCTTTATTGAGTTTTGTACAGTTTATTGACTGGTTCTTTATTGAGTTTTGTACAGTTTATTGACTGGTTCTTTATTAAGTTTTGAACAGTTTATTGACTATTTCTTTATTGAGCTTTGTACAGTTTTTTGACTGTTTCTTTATTGAGTTTTGTACAGTTTTTTGACTGGTTCTTTATTGAAGTTTTGTACAGTTTATTGACTCTTTCTTTATTTAGTTTTGTACAGTTTATTGACTGGTTCTTTATTTAGTTTTGAACAGTTTATTGACTGGTTTTTTATTGTGTTTTGTACAGTTTATTGACTGGTTCTTTATTGAGTTTTGTACAGTTTATTGACTTTTTCTTTATTGAGTTTTGTACAGTTTATTGACTGGTTTTTTATTGAGTTTTGTACAGTTTATTGACTAATTCTTTAGTGAGTTTTGTGCAGTTTATTACTGGTTCTTTATTCAGTTTTGTACAGTTTATTGACTGTTGCTTTATTGAGTTTTGTACAGTTTATTGACTGGTCCTTTTTGTTCTGTTTATTGACTTGTTCTTTATTTAGTTTTGTACAGTTTATTGACTGGTTCTTCCTTTTGTTTTGTACAGTTTATTGACTGGTTCTTTATTGAATTTTGTACAGTTTATTGACTGGTTCTTTATTTAGTTTTGTACAGTTTATTGACTGTTTCTTTATTGAGTTTTGTACAGTTTATTGACTGTTTCTTTATTGAGTTTTGTACAGTTTATTGACTGGTTCTTTATTAAGTTTTGAACAGTTTATTGACTATTTCTTTATTGAGCTTTGTACAGTTTATTGACTGTTTCTTTATTGAGTTTTGTATAGTTTATTGACTGATTATTTATTGAGTTTTGTACAGTTTTTTGACTGTTTCTTTATTTAGTTTTGTACAGTTTATTGACTGGTTCTTTATTTAGTTTTGAACAGTTTATTGACTGGTTTTTTATTGTGTTTTGTACAGTTTATTGACTGGTTCTTTATTGAGTTTTGTACAGTTTATTGACTTTTTCTTTATTGAGTTTTGTACAGTTTATTTACTGGTTTTTTATTGAGTTTTGTACAGTTTATTGACTAATTCTTTAGTGAGTTTTGTACAGTTTATTACTTGTTTTTTATTCAGTTTTGTACAGTTTATTGACTGTTGCTTTATTGAGTTTTGTACAGTTTATTGACTGGTCCTTTGTTCAGTTTTGTTCTTTTTATTGACTTATTCTTTATTCAGTTTTGTACAGTTTATTGACTGGTTCTTTATTCAGTTTTTGTACAGTTTATTGACTGGTTCTTTATTGTGTTTTGTACAGTTTATTGACTGGTTCTTTATTGAGTTTTATACAGTTTATTGAACGGTTCTTTATTCAGTTTTGTACAGTTTATTGACTGGTTCTTTATTTAGTTTTGTACAGTTTATTGACTGTTTCTTTATTTAGTTTTGTACAGTTTATTGACTGTTTCTATATTGAGTTTTGTACAGTTGCTGACTGGTTCTTTATTGAGTTTTGTACAGTTTATTGACTGTTTCTTTATTGGGTTTTGTACAGTTTATTGACTGGTTTTTTATTGAGTTTTGTACAGTTTATTGACTGTTTCTTTATTGAGTTTTGTACAGTTTATTTACTGGTTCTTTATTAAGTTTTGAACAGTTTATTGACTGGTTCTTTATTGAGCTTTGTACAGTTTATTGACTGTTTCTTTATTGAGTTTTGTCTAGTTTATTGACTGATTCTTTATTGAGTTTTGTACAGTTTTTTGACTGGTTCTTTATTGAAGTTTTGTACAGTTTATTGACTCTTTCTTTATTTAGTTTTGTACAGTTTATTGACTGGTTCTTTATTTAGTTTTGAACAGTTTATTGACTGGTTTTTTATTGTGTTTTGTACAGTTTATTGACTGGTTCTTTATTGAGTTTTGTACAGTTTATTGACTTTTTCTTTATTGAGTTTTGTACAGCTTATTGACTGGTTCTTTATTGAGTTTTGTACAGTTTATTGACTAATTCTTTAGTGAGTTTTGTACAGTTTATTACTGGTTCTTTATTCAGTTTTGTACAGTTTATTGACTTGTTCTTTATTTAGTTTTGTACAGTTTATTGACTGGTTCTTCCTTTTGTTTTGTACAGTTTATTGACTGGTTCTTTATTGAATTTTGTACAGTTTATTGACTGGTTCTTTATTTAGTTTTGTACAGTTTATTGACTGTTTCTTTATTGAGTTTTGTACAGTTTATTGACTGGTTCTTTATTGAGTTTTGTACAGTTTATTGACTGGTTCTTTATTAAGTTTTGAACAGTTTATTGACTATTTCTTTATTGAGCTTTGTACAGTTTATTGACTGTTTCTTTATTGAGTTTTGTATAGTTTATTGACTGATTATTTATTGAGTTTTGTACAGTTTTTTGACTGTTTCTTTATTGAGTTTTGTACAGTTTTTTGACTGGTTCTTTATTGAAGTTTTGTACAGTTTATTGACTCTTTCTTTATTTAGTTTTGTACAGTTTATTGACTGGTTCTTTATTTAGTTTTGAACAGTTTATTGACTGGTTTTTTATTGTGTTTTGTACAGTTTATTGACTGGTTCTTTATTGAGTTTTGTACAGTTTATTGACTTTTTCTTTATTGAGTTTTGTACAGTTTATTGACTGGTTTTTTATTGAGTTTTGTACAGTTTATTGACTAATTCTTTAGTGAGTTTTGTACAGTTTATTACTGGTTCTTTATTCAGTTTTGTACAGTTTATTGACTGTTGCTTTATTGAGTTTTGTACAGTTTATTGACTGGTCCTTTGTTCAGTTTTGTTCTGTTTATTGACTGGTTCTTTATTGTGTTTTGTACAGTTTATTGACTGGTTCTTTATTGAGTTTTATACAGTTTATTGAACGGTTCTTTATTCAGTTTTGTACAGTTTATTGACTGGTTCTTTATTTAGTTTTGTACAGTTTATTGACTGTTTCTTTATTTAGTTTTGTACAGTTTATTGACTGTTTCTATATTGAGTTTTGTACAGTTGTTGACTGGTTCTTTATTGAGTTTTGTACAGTTTATTGACTGTTTCTTTATTGGGTTTTGTACAGTTTATTGACTGGTTTTTTATTGAGTTTTGTACAGTTTATTGACTGTTTCTTTATTGAGTTTTGTACAGTTTATTTACTGGTTCTTTATTAAGTTTTGAACAGTTTATTGACTGGTTCTTTATTGAGCTTTGTACAGTTTATTGACTGTTTCTTTATTGAGTTTTGTATAGTTTATTGACTGATTCTTTATTGAGTTTTGTACAGTTTTTTGACTGTTTCTTTATTGAGTTTTGTACAGTTTTTTGACTGGTTCTTTATTGAAGTTTTGTACAGTTTATTGACTCTTTCTTTATTTAGTTTTGTACAGGTTATTGACTGGTTCTTTATTTAGTTTTGAACAGTTTATTGACTGGTTTTTTATTGTGTTTTGTACAGTTTATTGACTGGTTCTTTATTGAGTTTTGTACAGTTTATTGACTTTTTCTTTATTGAGTTTTGTACAGCTTATTGACTGGTTCTTTATTGAGTTTTGTACAGTTTATTGACTAATTCTTTAGTGAGTTTTGTACAGTTTATTACTGGTTCTTTATTCAGTTTTGTACAGTTTATTGACTGTTTCTTTATTGAGTTTTGTACAGTTTATTGACTGGTCCTTTGTTCAGTTTTGTTCTGTTTATTGACTGGCTCTTTATTCAGTTTTGTACAGTTTATTGACTGGTTCTTTATTCAGTTTTGTACAGTTTATTGACTGGTTCTTTATTTAGTTTTGTACAGTTTATTGACTGTTTCTTTATTCAGTTTTGTACAGTTTATTAACTGTTTCTATATTGAGTTTTGTACAGTTTTTTCACTGGTTCTTTATTGACTTTTGTACAGTTTATTGGCTGTTTCTTTATTAAGTTTTGTACAGTTTATTGACTGTTTCTTTATTTAGTTTTGTACAGTTTATTGACATTTTCTTTATTTAGTTTTGTACAGTTTATTGACTGTTTCTTTATTTAGTTTGTGTACAATTTATCAACTGGTTCTTTATTTAGTTTTGTACAGTTTATTGACTGTTTCTTTATTTAGTTTTGTACAGTTTATTGACTGTTTCTTTATTTATTTTTGTCCAGTTTATTGACTGTTTCTTTATTTAGTTTTGTACAGTTTATTGACTGGTTCTTTATTGAGTTTTGTACAGTTTATTGACTGGTTCTTTATTTGTTTTTGTACAGTTTATTGACTGGTTCTTTATTGAGTTTGTGTACGATTTATTGACTGGTTCTTTATTGAATTTTGTACAGTTTATTGACTGGTTCTTTATTTGGTTTTGTAGAGTTTATTGACTGGTTCTTTATTGAGTTTGTGTACAATTTATTGACTGGTTCTTTATTGAATTTTGTACAGTTTATTGACTGGTTCTTTATTTAGTTTTGTACAGTTTATTGACTGGTTCTTTGTTCAGTTTTGTTCAGTTTATTGACTGTTTCATTATTGAGTTTTGTACAGTTTATTGACTGATTCTAATTCAGTTTTGTACAGTTTATTGACTGGTTCTTTATTTAGTTTTGTACAGTTTATTGACTGTTTTTTTATTGAGTTTTGTATAGTTTATGGACTGATTCTTTATTGAGTTTTGTACAGTTTTTTACTGTTTCTTTATTGAGTTTTGTACAATTTTTTGACTGGTTCTTTATTGAGTTTTTTTCAGTTTATTGACTGTTTCTTTAATGAGTTTTGTACAGTTTATTGACTGTTTCTTTATTTAGTTTTGTACAGTTTATTGACTGGTTCTTTATTTAGTTTTGTACAGTTTATTGACTGGTTCTTTATTGTGTTTTGTACAGTTTATTGACTGGTTCTTTATTGAGTTTTGTACAGTTTATTGACTGGTTCTTTATTGAGTTTTGTACAGTTTATTGACTGGTTCTTTACTGAGTTTTGTACAGTTTATTGACTAATTCTTTATTGAGTTTTGTACAGTTTATTACTGATTCTTTATTAAGTTTTGTACAGATTATTGACTGTTTCTTTATTGAGTTTTGTACAGTTTATTGACTGGTTCTTTGTTCAGTTTTCTTCTGTTTATTGACTGGTTCTTTATTCAGTTTTGTACAGTTTATTGACTGTTTCTTTATTTAGTTTTGTACAGTTTATTGACTGTTTTCTATTGAGTTTTGTACAGTTTTTTTTACTGGTTCTTTATTGAGTTTTGTACAGTATATTGACTGTTTCTTTATTGAGTTTTGTACAGTTTATTGACTGTTTCTTTATTTAGTTTTGTACAGTTTATTGACTGGTTCTTCCTTTTGTTTTGTACAGTTTATTGACTGGTTCTTTACTGAATTTTGTACAGTTTATTGACTGGTTCTTTATTTAGTTTTGTACAGTTTATTGACTGTTTCTTTATTGAGTTTTGTACAGTTTATTGACTGGTTCTTTATTGAGTTTTGTACAGTTTATTGACTCGTTCTTTATTAAGTTTTGAACAGTTTATTGACTATTTCTTTATTGAGCTTTGTACAGTTTATTGACTGTTTCTTTATTGAGTTTTGTATAGTTTATTGACTGATTCTTTATTGAGTTTTGTACAGTTTTTTGACAGGTTCTTTATTGAAGTTTTGTACAGTTTATTGACTCTTTCTTTATTTAGTTTTGTACAGTTTATTGACTGGTTCTTTATTTAGTTTTGAACAGTTTATTGACTGGTTTTTTATTGTGTTTTGTACAGTTTATTGACTGGTTCTTTATTGAGTTTTGTACAGTTTATTGCCTTTTCTTTATTGATTTTTGTACAGTTTATTGACTGGTTTTTTATTGAGTTTTGTACAGTTTATTGACTAATTCTTTAGTGAGTTTTGTACAGTTTATTACTGGTTCTTTATTCAGTTTTGTACAGTTTATTGACTGTTGCTTTATTGAGTTTTGTACAGTTTATTGACTGGTCCTTTGTTCAGTTTTGTTCCGTTTATTGACTGGTTCTTTATTCAGTTTTGTACAGTTTATTGACTGGTTCTTTATTCAGTTTTTGTACAGTTTATTGACTGGTTCTTTATTTAGTTTTGTACAGTTTTTTGACTGGTTCTTTATTGAAGTTTTGTACAGTTTATTGACTCTTTCTTTATTTAGTTTTGTACAGTTTATTGACTGGTTCTTTATTTAGTTTTGAACAGTTTATTGACTGGTTTTTTATTGTGTTTTGTACAGTTTATTGACTGGTTCTTTATTGAGTTTTGTACAGTTTATTGACTTTTTCTTTATTGAGTTTTGTACAGCTTATTGACTGGTTCTTTATTGAGTTTTGTACAGTTTATTGACTAATTCTTTAGTGAGTTTTGTACAGTTTATTACTGGTTCTTTATTCAGTTTTGTACAGTTTATTGACTTGTTCTTTATTTAGTTTTGTACAGTTTATTGACTGGTTCTTTATTGAAGTTTTGTACAGTTTATTGACTAATTCTTTAGTGAGTTTTGTACAGTTTATTACTGGTTCTTTATTCAGTTTTGTACAGTTTATTGACTTGTTCTTTATTGAGTTTTGTACAGTTTTTTGACTGGTTCTTTATTGAAGTTTTGTACAGTTTATTGACTCTTTCTTTATTTAGTTTTGTACAGTTTATTGACTGGTTCTTTATTTAGTTTTGAACAGTTTATTGACTGGTTTTTTATTGTGTTTTGTACAGTTTATTGACTGGTTCTTTATTGAGTTTTGTACAGTTTATTGACTTTTTCTTTATTGAGTTTTGTACAGCTTATTGACTGGTTCTTTATTGAGTTTTGTACAGTTTATTGACTAATTCTTTAGTGAGTTTTGTACAGTTTATTACTGGTTCTTTATTCAGTTTTGTACAGTTTATTGACTTGTTCTTTATTTAGTTTTGTACAGTTTATTGACTGGTTCTTCCTTTTGTTTTGTACAGTTTATTGACTGGTTCTTTATTGAATTTTGTACAGTTTATTGACTGGTTCTTTATTTAGTTTTGTACAGTTTATTGACTGTTTCTTTATTGAGTTTTGTACAGTTTATTGACTGGTTCTTTATTGAGTTTTGTACAGTTTATTGACTGGTTCTTTATTAAGTTTTGAACAGTTTATTGACTATTTCTTTATTGAGCTTTGTACAGTTTATTGACTGTTTCTTTATTGAGTTTTGTATAGTTTATTGACTGATTATTTATTGAGTTTTGTACAGTTTTTTGACTGTTTCTTTATTGAGTTTTGTACAGTTTTTTGACTGGTTCTTTATTGAAGTTTTGTACAGTTTATTGACTCTTTCTTTATTTAGTTTTGTACAGTTTATTGACTGGTTCTTTATTTAGTTTTGAACAGTTTATTGACTGGTTTTTTATTGTGTTTTGTACAGTTTATTGACTGGTTCTTTATTGAGTTTTGTACAGTTTATTGACTTTTTCTTTATTGAGTTTTGTACAGTTTATTGACTGGTTTTTTATTGAGTTTTGTACAGTTTATTGACTAATTCTTTAGTGAGTTTTGTACAGTTTATTACTGGTTCTTTATTCAGTTTTGTACAGTTTATTGACTGTTGCTTTATTGAGTTTTGTACAGTTTATTGACTGGTCCTTTGTTCAGTTTTGTTCTGTTTATTGACTGGTTCTTTATTGTGTTTTGTACAGTTTATTGACTGGTTCTTTATTGAGTTTTATACAGTTTATTGAACGGTTCTTTATTCAGTTTTGTACAGTTTATTGACTGGTTCTTTATTTAGTTTTGTACAGTTTATTAACTGTTTCTTTATTTAGTTTTGTACAGTTTATTGACTGTTTCTATATTGAGTTTTGTACAGTTGTTGACTGGTTCTTTATTGAGTTTTGTACAGTTTATTGACTGTTTCTTTATTGGGTTTTGTACAGTTTATTGACTGGTTTTTTATTGAGTTTTGTACAGTTTATTGACTGTTTCTTTATTGAGTTTTGTACAGTTTATTTACTGGTTCTTTATTAAGTTTTGAACAGTTTATTGACTGGTTCTTTATTGAGCTTTGTACAGTTTATTGACTGTTTCTTTATTGAGTTTTGTATAGTTTATTGACTGATTCTTTATTGAGTTTTGTACAGTTTTTTGACTGTTTCTTTATTGAGTTTTGTACAGTTTTTTGACTGGTTCTTTATTGAAGTTTTGTACAGTTTATTGACTCTTTCTTTATTTAGTTTTGTACAGGTTATTGACTGGTTCTTTATTTAGTTTTGAACAGTTTATTGACTGGTTTTTTATTGTGTTTTGTACAGTTTATTGACTGGTTCTTTATTGAGTTTTGTACAGTTTATTGACTTTTTCTTTATTGAGTTTTGTACAGCTTATTGACTGGTTCTTTATTGAGTTTTGTACAGTTTATTGACTAATTCTTTAGTGAGTTTTGTACAGTTTATTACTGGTTCTTTATTCAGTTTTGTACAGTTTATTGACTGTTTCTATATCGAGTTTTGTACAGTTTATTGACTGGTCCTTTGTTCAGTTTTGTTCTGTTTATTGACTGGCTCTTTATTGACTTTTGTACAGTTTATTGACTGGTTCTTTATTGAGTTTTGTACAGTTTATTGACTGGTTCTTTATTTAGTTTTGTACAGTTTATTGACTGTTTCTTTATTCAGTTTTGTACAGTTTATTAACTGTTTCTATATTGAGTTTTGTACAGTTTTTTCACTGGTTCTTTATTGACTTTTGTACAGTTTATTGGCTGTTTCTTTATTAAGTTTTGTACAGTTTATTGACTGTTTCTTTATTTAGTTTTGTACAGTTTATTGACATTTTCTTTATTTAGTTTTGTACAGTTTATTGACTGTTTCTTTATTTAGTTTGTGTACAATTTATCAACTGGTTCTTTATTTAGTTTTGTACAGTTTATTGACTGTTTCTTTATTTAGTTTTGTACAGTTTATTGACTGTTTCTTTATTTATTTTTGTCCAGTTTATTGACTGTTTCTTTATTTAGTTTTGTACAGTTTATTGACTGGTTCTTTATTGAGTTTTGTACAGTTTATTGACTGGTTCTTTATTTGTTTTTGTACAGTTTATTGACTGGTTCTTTATTGAGTTTGTGTACGATTTATTGACTGGTTCTTTATTGAATTTTGTACAGTTTATTGACTGGTTCTTTATTTGGTTTTGTAGAGTTTATTGACTGGTTCTTTATTGAGTTTGTGTACAATTTATTGACTGGTTCTTTATTGAATTTTGTACAGTTTATTGACTGGTTCTTTATTTAGTTTTGTACAGTTTATTGACTGGTTCTTTGTTCAGTTTTGTTCCGTTTATTGACTGTTTCATTATTGAGTTTTGTACAGTTTATTGACTGATTCTAATTCAGTTTTGTACAGTTTATTGACTGGTTCTTTATTTAGTTTTGTACAGTTTATTGACTGTTTTTTTATTGAGTTTTGTATAGTTTATGGACTGATTCTTTATTGAGTTTTGTACAGTTTTTTACTGTTTCTTTATTGAGTTTTGTACAATTTTTTGACTGGTTCTTTATTGAGTTTTTTTCAGTTTATTGACTGTTTCTTTAATGAGTTTTGTACAGTTTATTGACTGTTTCTTTATTTAGTTTTGTACAGTTTATTGACTGGTTCTTTATTTAGTTTTGTACAGTTTATTGACTGGTTCTTTATTGTGTTTTGTACAGTTTATTGACTGGTTCTTTATTGAGTTTTGTACAGTTTATTGACTGGTTCTTTATTGAGTTTTGTACAGTTTATTGACTGGTTCTTTACTGAGTTTTGTACAGTTTATTGACTAATTCTTTATTGAGTTTTGTACAGTTTATTACTGATTCTTTATTAAGTTTTGTACAGATTATTGACTGTTTCTTTATTGAGTTTTGTACAGTTTATTGACTGGTTCTTTGTTCAGTTTTCTTCTGTTTATTGACTGGTTCTTTATTCAGTTTTGTACAGTTTATTGACTGTTTCTTTATTTAGTTTTGTACAGTTTATTGACTGTTTTCTATTGAGTTTTGTACAGTTTTTTTTACTGGTTCTTTATTGAGTTTTGTACAGTATATTGACTGTTTCTTTATTGAGTTTTGTACAGTTTATTGACTGTTTCTTTATTTAGTTTTGTACAGTTTATTGACTGGTTCTTCCTTTTGTTTTGTACAGTTTATTGACTGGTTCTTTACTGAATTTTGTACAGTTTATTGACTGGTTCTTTATTTAGTTTTGTACCGTTTATTGACTGTTTCTTTATTGAGTTTTGTACAGTTTATTGACTGGTTCTTTATTGAGTTTTGTACAGTTTATTGACTGGTTCTTTATTAAGTTTTGAACAGTTTATTGACTATTTCTTTATTGAGCTTTGTACAGTTTATTGACTGTTTCTTTATTGAGTTTTGTATAGTTTATTGACTGATTCTTTATTGAGTTTTGTACAGTTTTTTGACAGGTTCTTTATTGAAGTTTTGTACAGTTTATTGACTCTTTCTTTATTTAGTTTTGTACAGTTTATTGACTGGTTCTTTATTTAGTTTTGAACAGTTTATTGACTGGTTTTTTATTGTGTTTTGTACAGTTTATTGACTGGTTCTTTATTGAGTTTTGTACAGTTTATTGCCTTTTCTTTATTGATTTTTGTACAGTTTATTGACTGGTTTTTTATTGAGTTTTGTACAGTTTATTGACTAATTCTTTAGTGAGTTTTGTACAGTTTATTACTGGTTCTTTATTCAGTTTTGTACAGTTTATTGACTGTTGCTTTATTGAGTTTTGTACAGTTTATTGACTGGTCCTTTGTTCAGTTTTGTTCCGTTTATTGACTGGTTCTTTATTCAGTTTTGTACAGTTTATTGACTGGTTCTTTATTCAGTTTTTGTACAGTTTATTGACTGGTTCTTTATTTAGTTTTGTACAGTTTATTGACTGTTTCTTTATTTAGTTTTGTACAGTTTATTGACTGTTACCATGTTGAGTTTTGTACAGTTTTTTCACTGGTTCTTTATTGAGTTTTGTACAGTTTATTGGCTGTTTTTTTATTAAGTTTTGTACAGTTTATTGACTGTTTCTTTATTTAGTTTTGTACAGTTTATTGACTGTTTCTTTATTTAGTTTTGTACAGTTTATTGACTGTTTCTTTATTTAGTTTGTGTACAATTTATCGACTGGTTCTTTATTTAGTTTTGTACAGTTTATTGACTGTTTCTTTATTTAGTTTTGTACAGTTTATTGACTGTTTCTTTATTTAGTTTTGTACAGTTTATTGACTGTTTCTTTATTTAGTTTTGTACAGTTTATTGACTGGTTCTTTATTAAGTTTTGAACAGTTTATTGACTATTTCTTTATTGAGATTTGTACAGTTTATTGACTGTTTCTTTATTGAGTTTTGTATAGTTTATTGACTGATTCTTTATTGAGTTTTGTACAGTTTTTTGACTGTTTCTTTATTGAGTTTTGTACAGTTTTTTGACTGGTTCTTTATTGAAGTTTTGTACAGTTTATTGACTCTTTCTTTATTTAGTTTTGTACAGTTTATTGAATGGTTCTTTATTTAGTTTTGAACAGTTTATTGACTGGTTTTTTATTGTGTTTTGTACAGTTTATTGACTGGTTCTTTGTTGAGTTTTGTACAGTTTATTGACTTTTTCTTTATTGAGTTCTGTACAGTTTATTGACTGGTTTTTTATTGAGTTTTGTACAGTTTATTGACTAATTCTTTAGTGAGTTTTGTACAGTTTATTACTGGTTCTTTATTCAGTTTTGTACAGTTTATTGACTGTTGCTTTATTGAGTTTTGTACAGTTTATCGACTGGTCCTTTATTTAGTTTTGTACAGTTTATTGACTGGTTTTTTATTGTGTTTTGTACAGTTTAGTGACTGGTTCTTTGTTGAGTTTTGTACAGTTTATTGACTTTTTCTTTATTGAGTTTTGTTCTGTTTATTGACTGGTTCTTTATTCAGTTTTGTACAGTTTATTGACTGGTTCTTTATTAAGTTTTGTACAGTTTATTGACTGGTTCTTTATTTAGTTTTGTACAGTTTATTGACTGTTTCTTTATTTAGTTTTGTACAGTTTATTGACTGTTACCATGTTGAGTTTTGTACAGTTTTTTCACTGGTTCTTTATTGAGTTTTGTACAGTTTATTGGCTGTTTCTTTATTTAGTTTTGTACAGTTTATCGACTGTTTCTTTATCTAGTTTTGTACAGTTTATTGACTGTTTCTTTATTTAGTTTGTGTACAATTTATAGACTGGTTCTTTATTTAATTTTGTACAGTTTATTGACTGTTTCTTTATTTAGTTTTGTACAGTTTATTGACTGTTTCTTTATTTAGTTTTGTACAGTTTATTGACTGTTTCTTTATTTAGTTTTGTACAGTTTATTGACTGGTTCTTTATTGAGTTTTGTACAGTTTATTGACTGGTTCTTTATTTGTTTTTGTACAGTTTATTGACTGGTTCTTTATTGAGTTTGTGTACAATTTATTGACTGGTTCTTTATTGAATTTTGTACAGTTTATTGACTGGTTCTTTATTTGGTTTTGTACAGTTTATTGACTGGTTCTTTATTGAGTTTGTGTACAATTTATTGACTGGTTCTTTATTGAATTTTGTACAGTTTATTGACTGGTTCTTTATTTAGTTTTGTACAGTTTATTGACTGGTTCTTTGTTCAGTTTTGTTCAGTTTATTGACTGTTTCATTATTGAGTTTTGTACAGTTTATTGACTGGTTCTAATTCAGTTTTGTACAGTTTATTGACTGGTTCTTTATTTAGTTTTGTACAGTTTATTGACTGTTTCTTTATTGAGTTTTGTATAGTTTATGGACTGATTCTTTATTGAGTTTTGTACAGTTTTTTGACTGTTTCTTTATTGAGTTTTGTACAATTTTTTGAGTGGTTCTTTATTGAGTTTTGTACAGTTTATTGACTGTTTCTTTGATGAGTTTTGTACAGTTTATTGACTGTTTCTTTATTTAGTTTTGTACAGTTTATTGACTGGTTCTTTATTTAGTTTTGTACAGTTTATTGACTGGTTCTTTATTGTGTTTTGTACAGTTTATTGACTGGTTCTTTATTGAGTTTTGTACAGTTTATTGACTGGTTCTTTATTGAGTTTTGTACAGTTTATTGACTGTTTCTTTAATGAGTTTTGTACAGTTTATTGACTGTTTCTTTATTTAGTTTTGTACAGTTTATTGACTGGTTCTTTATTTAGTTTTGTACAGTTTATTGACTGGTTCTTTATTTAGTTTTGTACAGTTTATTGACTGGTTCTTTGTTCAGTTTTGTTCAGTTTATTGACTGTTTCATTATTGAGTTTTGTACAGTTTATTGACTGGTTCTAATTCAGTTTTGTACAGTTTATTGACTGGTTCTTTATTTAGTTTTGTACAGTTTATTGACTGTTTCTTTATTGAGTTTTGTATAGTTTATGGACTGATTCTTTATTGAGTTTTGTACAGTTTTTTGACTGTTTCTTTATTGAGTTTTGTACAATTTTTTGACTGGTTCTTTATTGAGTTTTGTACAGTTTATTGACTGTTTCTTTAATGAGTTTTGTACAGTTTATTGACTGTTTCTTTATTTAGTTTTGTACAGTTTATTGACTGGTTCTTTATTTAGTTTTGTACAGTTTATTGACTGGTTCTTTATTGTGTTTTGTACAGTTGATTGACTGGTTCTTTATTGAGTTTTGTACAGTTTATTGACTGGTTCTTTATTGAGTTTTGTACAGTTTATTGACTAATTCTTTAGTGAGTTTTGTACAGTTTATTACTGGTTCTTTATTCAGTTTTGTACAGTTTATTGACTGTTGCTTTATTGAGTTTTGTACAGTTTATTGACTGGTCCTTTATTTAGTTTTGTACAGTTTATTGACTGGTTTTTTATTGTGTTTTGTACAGTTTAGTGACTGGTTCTTTGTTGAGTTTTGTACAGTTTATTGACTTTTTCTTTATTGAGTTTTGTTCTGTTTATTGACTGGTTCTTTATTCAGTTTTGTACAGTTTATTGACTGCTTCTTTATTCAGTTTTGTACAGTTTATTGACTGGTTCTTTATTTAGTTTTGTACAGTTTATTGACTGTTTCTTTATTTAGTTTTGTACAGTTTATTGACTGTTACCATGTTGAGTTTTGTACAGTTTTTTCACTGGTTCTTTATTGAGTTTTGTACAGTTTATTGGCTGTTTCTTTATTTAGTTTTGTACAGTTTATCGACTGTTTCTTTATCTAGTTTTGTACAGTTTATTGACTGTTTCTTTATTTAGTTTGTGTACAATTTATAGACTGGTTCTTTATTTAGTTTTGTACAGTTTATTGACTGTTTATTTAGTTTTGTACAGTTTATTGACTGTTTCTTTATTTAGTTTTGTACAGTTTATTGACTGTTTCTTTATTTAGTTTTGTACAGTTTATTGACTGGTTCTTTATTGAGTTTTGTACAGTTTATTGACTGGTTCTTTATTTGTTTTTGTACAGTTTATTGACTGGTTCTTTATTGAGTTTGTGTACAATTTATTGACTGGTTCTTTATTGAATTTTGTACAGTTTATTGACTGGTTCTTTATTTGGTTTTGTACAGTTTATTGACTGGTTCTTTATTGAGTTTGTGTACAATTTATTGACTGGTTCTTTATTGAATTTTGTACAGTTTATTGACTGGTTCTTTATTTAGTTTTGTACAGTTTATTGACTGGTTCTTTGTTCAGTTTTGTTCAGTTTATTGACTGTTTCATTATTGAGTTTTGTACAGTTTATTGACTGGTTCTAATTCAGTTTTGTACAGTTTATTGACTGGTTCTTTATTTAGTTTTGTACAGTTTATTGACTGTTTCTTTATTGAGTTTTGTATAGTTTATGGACTGATTCTTTATTGAGTTTTGTACAGTTTTTTGACTGTTTCTTTATTGAGTTTTGTACAATTTTTTGACTGGTTCTTTATTGAAGTTTTGTACAGTTTATTGACTCTTTCTTTATTTAGTTTTGTACAGTTTATTGAATGGTTCTTTATTTAGTTTTGAACAGTTTATTGACTGGTTTTTTATTGTGTTTTGTACAGTTTATTGACTGGTTCTTTGTTGAGTTTTGTACAGTTTATTGACTTTTTCTTTATTGAGTTTTGTACAGTTTATTGACTGGTTTTTTATTGAGTTTTGTACAGTTTATTGAGTAATTCTTTAGTGAGTTTTGTACAGTTTATTACTGGTTCTTTATTCAGTTTTGTACAGTTTATTGACTGTTGCTTTATTGAGTTTTGTACAGTTTATTGACTGGTCCTTTGTTCAGTTTTCTTCTGTTTATTGACTGGTTCTTTATTCAGTTTTGTACAGTTTATTGACTAGTTCTTTATTCAGTTTTGTACAGTTTATTGACTGGTTCTTTATTTAGTTTTGTACAGTTTATTGACTGTTTCTTTATTTAGTTTTGTACAGTTTATTGACTGTTACCATGTTGGGTTTTGTACAGGTTTTTCACTGGTTCTTTATTGAGTTTTGGACAGTTTATTGGCTGTTTCTTTATTTAGTTTTGTACAGTTTATCGACTGTTTCTTTATCTAGTTTTGTACAGTTTATTGACTGTTTCTTTATTTAGTTTGTGTACAATTTATAGACTGGTTCTTTATTTAGTTTTGTACAGTTTATTGACTGTTTCTTTATTTAGTTTTGTACAGTTTATTGACTGTTTCTTTATTTAGTTTTGTACAGTTTATTGACTGTTTCTTTATTTAGTTTTGTACAGTTTATTGGCTGGTTCTTTATTGAGTTTTGTACAGTTTATTGACTGGTTCTTTATTTGTTTTTGTACAGTTTATTGACTGGTTCTTTATTGAGTTTGTGTACAATTTATTGACTGGTTCTTTATTGAATTTTGTACAGTTTATTGACTGGTTCTTTATTGAATTTTGTACAGTTTATTGACTGGTTCTTTATTGAGTTTGTGTACAATTTATTTACTGGTTCTTTATTGAATTTTGTACAGTTTATTGACTGGTTCTTTATTTAGTTTTGAACAGTTTATTGACTGGTTCTTTGTTCAGTTTTGTTCAGTTTATTGACTGTTTCATTATTGAGTTTTGTATAGTTTATTGACTGGTTCTAATTCAGTTTTGTACAGTTTATTGACTGGTTCTTTATTTAGTTTTGTACAGTTTATTGACTGTTTCTTTATTGAGTTTTGTATAGTTTATGGACTGATTCTTTATTGAGTTTTGTACAGTTTTTGACTGTTTCTTTATTGAGTTTTGTACAATTTTTTGACTGGTTCTTTATTGAGTTTTGTACAGTTTATTGACTGTTTCTTTAATGAGTTTTGTACAGTTTATTGACTGTTTCTTTATTTAGTTTTGTACAGTTTATTGACTGGTTCTTTATTTAGTTTTGTACAGTTTATTGACTGGTTCTTTATTGTGTTTTGTACAGTTTATTGACTGGTTCTTTATTGAGTTTTGTACAGTTTATTGACTGGTTCTTTATTGAGTTTTGTACAGTTTATTGACTGGTTCTTTATTGAGTTTTGTACAGTTTATTGACTAATTCTTTATTGAGTTTTGTACAGTTTTTTACTGGTTCTTTATTCAGTTTTGTACAGATTATTGACTGTTTCTTTATTGAGTTTTGTACAGTTTATTGACTGGTTCTTTCTTCAGTTTTTTTCTGTTTATTGACTGGTTCTTTATTCAGTTTTGTACAGTTGATTGACTTGTTGTTTATTTAGTTTTGTACAGTTTATTGACTGTTTCTTTATTTAGTTTTGTACAGTTTAATGACTGTTTTCTATTGAGTTTTGTACAGTTTTTTTTACTGGTTCTTTATTGAGTTTTGTACAGTTTATTGACTGTTTCTTTTTTGAGTTTTGTACAGTTTATTGACTGTTTCTTTATTTAGTTTTGTACAGTTTATTGACTGTTTCTTTATTTAGTTTTGTACAGTTTATTGACTGGTTCTTTATTGAGTTTTGTACAGTTTATTGACTGGTTCTTTGTTAAGTTTTGAACAGTTTATTGACTATTTCTTTATTGAGCTTTGTACAGTTTATTGACTGTTTCTTTATTGAGTTTTGTATAGTTTATTGACTGGTTCTTTGTTGAGTTTTGTACAGTTTATTGACTTTTTCTTTATTGAGTTTTGTACAGTTTATTGACTGGTTTTTTATTGAGTTTTGTACAGTTTATTGACTAATTCTTTAGTGAGTTTTGTACAGTTTATTACTGGTTCTTTATTCAGTTTTGTACAGTTTATTGACTGTTGCTTTATTGAGTTTTGTACAGTTTATTGACTGGTCCTTTATTTAGTTTTGTACAGTTTATTGACTGGTTTTTTATTGTGTTTTGTACAGTTTAGTGACTGGTTCTTTGTTGAGTTTTGTACAGTTTATTGACTTTTTCTTTATTGAGTTTTGTTCTGTTTATTGACTGGTTCTTTATTCAGTTTTGTACAGTTTATTGACTGGTTCTTTATTAAGTTTTGTACAGTTTATTGACTGGTTCTTTATTTAGTTTTGTACAGTTTATTGACTGTTTCTTTATTTAGTTTTGTACAGTTTATTGACTGTTACCATGTTGAGTTTTGTACAGTTTTTTCACTGGTTCTTTATTGAGTTTTGTACAGTTTATTGGCTGTTTCTTTATTTAGTTTTGTACAGTTTATCGACTGTTTCTTTATCTAGTTTTGTACAGTTTATTGACTGTTTCTTTATTTAGTTTGTGTACAATTTATAGACTGGTTCTTTATTTAGTTTTGTACAGTTTATTGACTGTTTCTTTATTTAGTTTTGTACAGTTTATTGACTGTTTCTTTATTTAGTTTTGTACAGTTTATTGACTGTTTCTTTATTTAGTTTTGTACAGTTTATTGACTGGTTCTTTATTGAGTTTTGTACAGTTTATTGACTGGTTCTTTATTTGTTTTTGTACTGTTTATTGACTGGTTCTTTATTGAGTTTGTGTACAATTTATTGACTGGTTCTTTATTGAATTTTGTACAGTTTATTGACTGGTTCTTTATTTGGTTTTGTACAGTTTATTGACTGGTTCTTTATTGAGTTTGTGTACAATTTATAGACTGGTTCTTTATTGAATTTTGTACAGTTTATTGACTGGTTCTTTATTTAGTTTTGTACAGTTTATTGACTGGTTCTTTGTTCAGTTTTGTTCAGTTTATTGACTGTTTCATTATTGAGTTTTGTACAGTTGATTGACTGGTTCTAATTCAGTTTTGTACAGTTTATTGACTGGTTCTTTATTTAGTTTTGTACAGTTTATTGACTGTTTCTTTATTGAGTTTTGTATAGTTTATGGACTGATTCTTTATTGAGTTTTGTACAGTTTTTTGACTGTTTCTTTATTGAGTTTTGTACAATTTTTTGACTGGTTCTTTATTGAGTTTTGTACAGTTTATTGACTGTTTCTTTGATGAGTTTTGTACAGTTTATTGACTGTTTCTTTATTTAGTTTTGTACAGTTTATTGACTGGTTCTTTATTTAGTTTTGTACAGTTTATTGACTGGTTCTTTATTGTGTTTTGTACAGTTTATTGACTGGTTCTTTATTGAGTTTTGTACAGTTTATTGACTGGTTCTTTATTGAGTTTTGTACAGTTTATTGACTGTTTCTTTAATGAGTTTTGTACAGTTTATTGACTGTTTCTTTATTTAGTTTTGTACAGTTTATTGACTGGTTCTTTATTTAGTTTTGTACAGTTTATTGACTGGTTCTTTATTGAGTTTTGTACAGTTTATTGACTGGTTCTTTGTTCAGTTTTGTTCAGTTTATTGACTGTTTCATTATTGAGTTTTGTACAGTTTATTGACTGGTTCTAATTCAGTTTTGTACAGTTTATTGACTGGTTCTTTATTTAGTTTTGTACAGTTTATTGACTGTTTCTTTATTGAGTTTTGTATAGTTTATGGACTAATTCTTTATTGAGTTTTGTACAGTTTTTTGACTGTTTCTTTATTGAGTTTTGTACAATTTTTTGACTGGTTCTTTATTGAGTTTTGTACAGTTTATTGACTGTTTCTTTAATGAGTTTTGTACAGTTTATTGACTGTTTCTTTATTTAGTTTTGTACAGTTTATTGACTGGTTCTTTATATAGTTTTGTACAGTTTATTGACTGGTTCTTTATTGTGTTTTGTACAGTTTATTGACTGGTTCTTTATTGAGTTTTGTACAGTTTATTGACTGGTTCTTTATTGAGTTTTGTACAGTTTATTGACTAATTCTTTAGTGAGTTTTGTACAGTTTATTACTGGTTCTTTATTCAGTTTTGTACAGTTTATTGACTGTTGCTTTATTGAGTTTTGTACAGTTTATTGACTGGTCCTTTATTTAGTTTTGTACAGTTTATTGACTGGTTTTTTATTGTGTTTTGTACAGTTTAGTGACTGGTTCTTTGTTGAGTTTTGTACAGTTTATTGACTTTTTCTTTATTGAGTTTTGTTCTGTTTATTGACTGGTTCTTTATTCAGTTTTGTACAGTTTATTGACTGGTTCTTTATTCAGTTTTGTACAGTTTATTGACTGGTTCTTTATTTAGTTTTGTACAGTTTATTGACTGTTTCTTTATTTAGTTTTGTACAGTTTATTGACTGTTACCATGTTGAGTTTTGTACAGTTTTTTCACTGGTTCTTTATTGAGTTTTGTACAGTTTATTGGCTGTTTCTTTATTTAGTTTTGTACAGTTTATCGACTGTTTCTTTATCTAGTTTTGTACAGTTTATTGACTGTTTCTTTATTTAGTTTGTGTACAATTTATAGACTGGTTCTTTATTTAGTTTTGTACAGTTTATTGACTGTTTCCTTATTTAGTTTTGTACAGTTTATTGACTGTTTCTTTATTTAGTTTTGTACAATTTATTGACTGTTTCTTTATTTAGTTTTGTACAGTTTATTGACTGGTTCTTTATTGAGTTTTGTACAGTTTATTGACTGGTTCTTTATTTGTTTTTGTACAGTTTATTGACTGGTTCTTTATTGAGTTTGTGTACAATTTATTGACTGGTTCTTTATTGAATTTTGTACAGTTTATTGACTGGTTCTTTATTTGGTTTTGTACAGTTTATTGACTGGTTCTTTATTGAGTTTGTGTACAATTTATTGACTGGTTCTTTATTGAATTTTGTACAGTTTATTGACTGGTTCTTTATTTAGTTTTGTACAGTTTATTGACTGGTTCTTTGTTCAGTTTTTTTCAGTTTATTGACTGTTTCATTATTGAGTTTTGTACAGTTTATTGACTGGTTCTAATTCAGTTTTGTACAGTTTATTGACTGGTTCTTTATTTAGTTTTGTACAGTTTATTGACTGTTTCTTTATTGAGTTTTGTATAGTTTATGGACTGATTCTTTATTGAGTTTTGTACAGTTTTTTGACTGTTTCTTTATTGAGTTTTGTCCAATTTTTTGACTGGTTCTTTATTGAGTTTTGTACAGTTTATTGACTGTTTCTTTGATGAGTTTTGTACAGTTTATTGACTGTTTCTTTATTTAGTTTTGTAAAGTTTATTGACTGGTTCTTTATTTAGTTTTGTACAGTTTATTGACTGGTTCTTTATTGTGTTTTGTACAGTTTATTGACTGGTTCTTTATTGAGTTTTGTACAGTTTATTGACTGGTTCTTTATTGAGTTTTGTACAGTTTATTGACTGTTTATTTAATGAGTTTTGTACAGTTTATTGACTGTTTCTTTATTTAGTTTTGTACAGTTTATTGACTGGTTCTTTATTTAGTTTTGTACAGTTTATTGACTGGTTCTTTATTTAGTTTTGTACAGTTTATTGACTGGTTCTTTGTTCAGTTTTGTTCAGTTTATTGACTGTTTCATTATTGAGTTTTGTACAGTTTATTGACTGGTTCTAATTCAGTTTTGTACAGTTTATTGACTGGTTCTTTATTTAGTTTTGTACAGTTTATTGACTGTTTCTTTATTGAGTTTTGTATAGTTTATGGACTGATTCTTTATTGAGTTTTGTACAGTTTTTTGACTGTTTCTTTATTGAGTTTTGTACAATTTTTTGACTGGTTCTTTATTGAGTTTTGTACAGTTTATTGACTGTTTCTTTAATGAGTTTTGTACAGTTTATTGACTGTTTCTTTATTTAGTTTTGTACAGTTTATTGACTGGTTCTTTATTTAGTTTTGTACAGTTTATTGACTGGTTCTTTATTGTGTTTTGTACAGTTTATTGACTGGTTCTTTATTGAGTTTTGTACAGTTTATTGACTGGTTCTTTATTGAGTTTTGTACAGTTTATTGACTGGTTCTTTATTGAGTTTTGTACAGTTTATTGACTAATTCTTTATTGAGTTTTGTACAGTTTTTCACTGGTTCTTTATTCAGTTTTGTACAGATTATTGACTGTTTCTTTATTGAGTTTTGTACAGTTTATTGACTGGTTCTTTCTTCAGTTTTTTTCTGTTTATTGACTGGTTCTTTATTCAGTTTTGTACAGTTTATTGACTTGTTCTTTATTTAGTTTTGTACAGTTTATTGACTGTTTCTTTATTTAGTTTTGTACAGTTTAATGACTGTTTTCTATTGAGTTTTGTACAGTTTTTTTTACTGGTTCTTTATTGAGTTTTGTACAGTTTATTGACTGTTTCTTTTTTGAGTTTTGTACAGTTTATTGACTGTTTCTTTATTTAGTTTTGTACAGTTTATTGACTGTTTCTTTATTTAGTTTTGTACAGTTTATTGACTGGTTCTTTATTGAGTTTTGTACAGTTTATTGACTGGTTCTTTATTAAGTTTTGAACAGTTTATTGACTATTTTTTTATTGAGCTTTGTACAGTTTATTGACTGTTTCTTTATTGAGTTTTGTATAGTTTATTGACTGATTCTTTATTGAGTTTTGTACAGTTTTTTGACTGTTTCTTTATTGAGTTTTGTACAGTTTTTTGACTTGTTCTTTATTGAAGTTTTGTACAGTTTATTGACTCTTTCTTTATTTAGTTTTGTACAGTTTATTGAATGGTTCTTTATTTAGTTTTGAACAGTTTATTGACTGGTTTTTTATTGTGTTTTGTACAGTTTATTGACTGGTTCTTTGTTGAGTTTTGTACAGTTTATTGACTTTTTCTTTATTGAGTTTTGTACAGTTTATTGACTGGTTTTTTATTGAGTTTTGTACAGTTTATTGACTAATTCTTTAGTGAGTTTTGTACAGTTTATTACTGGTTCTTTATTCAGTTTTGTACAGTTTATTGACTGTTGCTTTATTGAGTTTTGTACAGTTTATTGACTGGTCCTTTATTTAGTTTTGTACAGTTTATTGACTGGTTTTTTATTGTGTTTTGTACAGTTTAGTGACTGGTTCTTTGTTGAGTTTTGTACAGTTTATTGACTTTTTCTTTATTGAGTTTTGTTCTGTTTATTGACTGGTTCTTTATTCAGTTTTGTACAGTTTATTGACTGGTTCTTTATTCAGTTTTGTACAGTTTATTTACTGGTTCTTTATTTAGTTTTGTACAGTTTATTGACTGTTTCTTTATTTAGTTTTGTACAGTTTATTGACTGTTACCATGTTGAGTTTTGTACAGTTTTTTCACTGGTTCTTTATTGAGTTTTGTACAGTTTATTGGCTGTTTCTTTATTTAGTTTTGTACAGTTTATCGACTGTTTCTTTATCTAGTTTTGTACAGTTTATTGACTGTTTCTTTATTTAGTTTGTGTACAATTTATAGACTGGTTCTTTATTTAGTTTTGTACAGTTTATTGACTGTTTCTTTATTTAGTTTTGTACAGTTTATTGACTGTTTCTTTATTTAGTTTTGTACAGTTTATTGACTGTTTCTTTATTTAGTTTTGTACAGTTTATTGACTGGTTCTTTATTGAGTTTTGTACAGTTTATTGACTGGTTCTTTATTTGTTTTTGTACAGGTTATTGACTGGTTCTTTATTGAGTTTGTGTACAATTTATTGACTGGTTCTTTATTGAATTTTGTACAGTTTATTGACTGGTTCTTTATTTGGTTTTGTACAGTTTATTGACTGGTTCTTTATTGAGTTTGTGTACAATTTATTGACTGGTTCTTTATTGAATTTTGTACAGTTTATTGACTGGTTCTTTATTTAGTTTTGTACAGTTTATTGACTGGTTCTTTGTTCAGTTTTGTTCAGTTTATTGACTGTTTCATTATTGAGTTTTGTACAGTTTATTGACTGGTTCTAATTCAGTTTTGTACAGTTTATTGACTGGTTCTTTATTTAGTTTTGTACAGTTTATTGACTGTTTCTTTATTGAGTTTTGTATAGTTTATGGACTGATTCTTTATTGAGTTTTGTACAGTTTTTTGACTGTTTCTTTATTGAGTTTTGTACAATTTTTTGACTGGTTCTTTATTGAGTTTTGTACAGTTTATTGACTGTTTCTTTGATGAGTTTTGTACAGTTTATTGACTGTTTCTTTATTTAGTTTTGTACAGTTTATTGACTGGTTCTTTATTTAGTTTTGTACAGTTTATTGACTGGTTCTTTATTGTGTTTTGTACAGTTTATTGACTGGTTCTTTATTGAGTTTTGTACAGTTTATTGACTGGTTCTTTATTGAGTTTTGTACAGTTTATTGACTGTTTCTTTAATGAGTTTTGTACAGTTTATTGACTGTTTCTTTATTTAGTTTTGTACAGTTTATTGACTGGTTCTTTATTTAGTTTTGTACACTTTATTGACTGGTTCTTTATTGTGTTTTGTACAGTTTATTGACTGGTTCTTTATTGAGTTTTGTACAGTTTATTGACTGGTTCTTTATTGAGTTTTGTACAGTTTATTGACTGGTTCTTTATTGAGTTTTGTACAGTTTATTGACTAATTCTTTATTGAGTTTTGTACAGTTTTTTACTGGTTCTTTATTCAGTTTTGTACAGATTATTGACTGTTTCTTTATTGAGTTTTGTACAGTTTATTGACTGGTTCTTTGTTCAGTTTTTTTCTGTTTATTGACTGGTTCTTTATTCAGTTTTGTACAGTTTATTGACTTGTTCTTTATTTAGTTTTGTACAGTTTATTGACTGTTTCTTTATTTAGTTTTGTACAGTTTATTGACTGTTTTCTATTGAGTTTTGTACAGTTTTTTTTACTGGTTCTTTATTGAGTTTTGTACAGTTTATTGACTGTTTCTTTTTTGAGTTTTGTACAGTTTATTGACTGTTTCTTTATTTAGTTTTGTACAGTTTATTGACTGTTTCTTTATTTAGTTTTGTACAGTTTATTGACTGGTTCTTTATTGAGTTTTGTACAGTTTATTGACTGGTTCTTTATTAAGTTTTGAACAGTTTATTGACTATTTCTTTATTGAGCTTTGTACAGTTTATTGACTGTTTCTTTATTGAGTTTTGTATAGTTTATTGACTGATTCTTTATTGAGTTTTGTACAGTTTTTTGACTGTTTCTTTATTGAGTTTTGTACAGTTTTTTGACTGGTTCTTTATTGAAGTTTTGTACAGTTTATTGACTCTTTCTTTATTTAGTTTTGTACAGTTTATTGAATGGTTCTTTATTTAGTTTTGAACAGTTTATTGACTGGTTTTTTATTGTCTTTTGTACAGTTTATTGACTGGTTCTTTGTTGAGTTTTGTACAGTTTATTGACTAATTCTTTAGTGAGTTTTGTACAGTTTATTACTGGTTCTTTATTCAGTTTTGTACAGTTTATTGACTGTTGCTTTATTGAGTTTTGTACAGTTTATTGACTGGTCCTTTATTTAGTTTTGTACAGTTTATTGACTGGTTTTTTATTGTGTTTTGTACAGTTTAGTGACTGGTTCTTTGTTGAGTTTTGTACAGTTTATTGACTTTTTCTTTATTGAGTTTTGTTCTGTTTATTGACTGGTTGTTTATTCAGTTTTGTACAGTTTATTGACTGGTTCTTTATTCAGTTTTGTACAGTTTATTGACTGGTTCTTTATTTAGTTTTGTACAGTTTATTGACTGTTTCTTTATTTAGTTTTGTACAGTTTATTGACTGTTACCATGTTGAGTTTTGTACAGTTTTTTCACTGGTTCTTTATTGAGTTTTGTACAGTTTATTGGCTGTTTCTTTATTTAGTTTTGTACAGTTTATTGACTGGTTCTTTATTTGTTTTTGTACAGTTTATTGACTGGTTCTTTATTGAGTTTGTGTACAATTTATTGACTGGTTCTTTATTGAATTTTGTACAGTTTATTGACTGGTTCTTTATTTGGTTTTGTACAGTTTATTGACTGGTTCTTTATTGAGTTTGTGTACAATTTATTGACTGGTTCTTTATTGAATTTTGTACAGTTTATTGACTGGTTCTTTATTTAGTTTTGTACAGTTTATTGACTGGTTCTTTGTTCAGTTTTGTTCAGTTTATTGACTGTTTCATTATTGAGTTTTGTACAGTTTATTGACTGGTTCTAATTCAGTTTTGTACAGTTTATTGACTGGTTCTTTATTTAGTTTTGTACAGTTTATTGACTGTTTCTTTATTGAGTTTTGTATAGTTTATGGACTGATTCTTTATTGAGTTTTGTACAGTTTTTTGACTGTTTCTTTATTGAGTTTTGTACAATTTTTTGACTGGTTCTTTATTGAGTTTTGTACAGTTTATTGACTGTTTCTTTAATGAGTTTTGTACAGTTTATTGACTGTTTCTTTATTTAGTTTTGTACAGTTTATTGACTGGTTCTTTATTTAGTTTTGTACAGTTTATTGACTGGTTCTTTATTGTGTTTTGTAAAGTTTATTGACTGTTTCTACATTGAGTTTTGTACAGTTTATTGACTGGTTCTTTATTGAGTTTGTGCACAATTTATTGACTGGTTCTTTATTGAGTTTTGTACAGTTTATTGACTAATTCTTTATTGAGTTTTGTACAGTTTTTTACTGGTTCTTTATTCAGTTTTGTACAGATTATTGACTGTTTCTTTATTGAGTTTTGTACAGTTTATTGACTGGTTCTTTGTTCAGTTTTTTTCTGTTTATTGACTGGTTCTTTATTCAGTTTTGTACAGTTTATTGACTTGTTCTTTATTTAGTTTTGTACAGTTTATTGACTGTTTCTTTATTTAGTTTTGTACAGTTTATTGACTGTTTTCTATTGAGTTTTGTACAGTTTTTTTTACTGGTTCTTTATTGAGTTTTGTACAGTTTATTGACTGTTTCTTTTTTGAGTTTTGTACAGTTTATTGACTGTTTCTTTATTTAGTTTTGTACAGTTTATTGACTGGTTCTTTCTTTTGTTTTGTACAGTTTATTGACTGGTTGTTTATTGAGTTTTGTACAGTTTATTGACTGTTTCTTTATTTAGTTTTGTACAGTTTATTGACTGTTTCTTTATTTAGTTTGTGTACAATTTATTGACTGGTTATTTATTTAGTCTTGTACAGTTTATTGACTGTTTCTTTATTTAGTTTTGTACAGTTTATTGACTGGTTCTTTATTGAGTTTTGTACAGTTTATTGACTGTTTCTTTATTTAGTTTTGTACAGTTTTTGACTGGTTCTTTATTGAGTTTTGTACAGTTTATTGACTAATTCTTTATTGAGTCTTGTACAGTTTATTGACTGGTTATTTATTCAGTTTGTACAGTTTATTGACTGTTTCGTTATTGAGTTTTGTACAGTTTATTGACTGTTTCTTTATTGTGTTTTGTAGAGTTTATTGACTGGTTCCTTATTCAGTTTTGTACAGTTTATTGACTGATTTTTTATTGAGTTTTGTACAGTTTATTGACTGTTTCTTTATTTAGTTTTGTACAGTTTATTGACTGTTTCTTTATTAAGTTTTGTACAGTTTATTGTCTGGTTCTTTATTGAGTTTTGTACAGTTTATTGATTGTTTCTTTATTTAGTTTGTGTACAATTTATTTACTGGTTGTTTATTTAGTTTTGTACAGTTTATTGACTGTTTGTTTATTTAGTTTTGTACAGTTTATTGACTGTTTCTTTATTTAGTTTTGTACAGTTTATTGACTGGTTTTTTATTGAGTTTTGTACAGTTTATTGTCTGGTTCTTTATTGAGTTTGTGTACAATTTATTGACTGGTTCTTTGTTGAATTTTGTACAGTTTATTGACTGGTTCTTTATTGACTTTTGTACACTTTATTGACTGGTTCTTTGTTCAGTTTTGTACAGTTTATTGACTGGTTCTTTGTTCAGTTTTGTACAGTTTATTGACTAGTTCTTTATTGCGTTTTGTACAGTTTATTGACTGTTTCTTTATTTTGTTTTGTACAGTTTATTGACTGTTTCTATATTGAGTTTTGTACAGTTTTTTCACTGGTTCTTTATTGAGTTTTGTACAGTTTTTTGACTGTTTCTTTATTGAGTTTTGTACAGTTTTTTGACTGGTTCTTTATTGAAGTTTTGTACAGTTTATTGACTCTTTCTTTATTTAGTTTTGTACAGTTTATTGAATGGTTCTTTATTTAGTTTTGAACAGTTTATTGACTGGTTTTTTATTGTCTTTTGTACAGTTTATTGACTGGTTCTTTGTTGAGTTTTGTACAGTTTATTGACTAATTCTTTAGTGAGTTTTGTACAGTTTATTACTGGTTCTTTATTCAGTTTTGTACAGTTTATTGACTGTTGCTTTATTGAGTTTTGTACAGTTTATTGACTGGTCCTTTATTTAGTTTTGTACAGTTTATTGACTGGTTTTTTATTGTGTTTTGTACAGTTTAGTGACTGGTTCTTTGTTGAGTTTTGTACAGTTTATTGACTTTTTCTTTATTGAGTTTTGTTCTGTTTATTGACTGGTTGTTTATTCAGTTTTGTACAGTTTATTGACTGGTTCTTTATTCAGTTTTGTACAGTTTATTGACTGGTTCTTTATTTAGTTTTGTACAGTTTATTGACTGTTTCTTTATTTAGTTTTGTACAGTTTATTGACTGTTACCATGTTGAGTTTTGTACAGTTTTTTCACTGGTTCTTTATTGAGTTTTGTACAGTTTATTGGCTGTTTCTTTATTTAGTTTTGTACAGTTTATTGACTGGTTCTTTATTTGTTTTTGTACAGTTTATTGACTGGTTCTTTATTGAGTTTGTGTACAATTTATTGACTGGTTCTTTATTGAATTTTGTACAGTTTATTGACTGGTTCTTTATTTGGTTTTGTACAGTTTATTGACTGGTTCTTTATTGAGTTTGTGTACAATTTATTGACTGGTTCTTTATTGAATTTTGTACAGTTTATTGACTGGTTCTTTATTTAGTTTTGTACAGTTTATTGACTGGTTCTTTGTTCAGTTTTGTTCAGTTTATTGACTGTTTCATTATTGAGTTTTGTACAGTTTATTGACTGGTTCTAATTCAGTTTTGTACAGTTTATTGACTGGTTCTTTATTTAGTTTTGTACAGTTTATTGACTGTTTCTTTATTGAGTTTTGTATAGTTTATGGACTGATTCTTTATTGAGTTTTGTACAGTTTTTTGACTGTTTCTTTATTGAGTTTTGTACAATTTTTTGACTGGTTCTTTATTGAGTTTTGTACAGTTTATTGACTGTTTCTTTAATGAGTTTTGTACAGTTTATTGACTGTTTCTTTATTTAGTTTTGTACAGTTTATTGACTGGTTCTTTATTGAGTTTTGTACAGTTTATTGACTGGTTCTTTATTGTGTTTTGTAAAGTTTATTGACTGGTTCTTTATTGAGTTTTGTACAGTTTATTGACTGGTTCTTTATTGAGTTTTGTACAGTTTATTGACTGGTTCTTTATTGAGTTTTGTACAGTTTATTGACTAATTCTTTATTGAGTTTTGTACAGTTTTTTACTGGTTCTTTATTCAGTTTTGTACAGATTATTGACTGTTTCTTTATTGAGTTTTGTACAGTTTATTGACTGGTTCTTTGTTCAGTTTTTTTCTGTTTATTGACTGGTTCTTTATTCAGTTTTGTACAGTTTATTGACTTGTTCTTTATTTAGTTTTGTACAGTTTATTGACTGTTTCTTTATTTAGTTTTGTACAGTTTATTGACTGTTTTCTATTGAGTTTTGTACAGTTTTTTTTACTGGTTCTTTATTGAGTTTTGTACAGTTTATTGACTGTTTCTTTTTTGAGTTTTGTACAGTTTATTGACTGTTTCTTTATTTAGTTTTGTACAGTTTATTGACTGGTTCTTTCTTTTGTTTTGTACAGTTTATTGACTGGTTCTTTATTGAGTTTTGTACAGTTTATTGACTGTTTCTTTATTTAGTTTTGTACAGTTTATTGACTGTTTCTTTATTTAGTTTGTGTACAATTTATTGACTGGTTATTTATTTAGTCTTGTACAGTTTATTGACTGTTTCTTTATTTAGTTTTGTACAGTTTATTGACTGGTTCTTTATTGAGTTTTGTACAGTTTATTGACTGTTTCTTTATTTAGTTTTGTACAGTTTTTGACTGGTTCTTTATTGAGTTTTGTACAGTTTATTGACTAATTCTTTATTGAGTTTTGTACAGTTTATTGACTGTTTCTTTATTGTGTTTTGTAGAGTTTATTGACTGGTTCCTTATTCAGTTTTGTACAGTTTATTGACTGATTTTTTATTGAGTTTTGTACAGTTTATTGACTGTTTCTTTATTTAGTTTTGTACAGTTTATTGACTGTTTCTTTATTAAGTTTTGTACAGTTTATTGTCTGGTTCTTTATTGAGTTTTGTACAGTTTATTGATTGTTTCTTTATTTAGTTTGTGTACAATTTATTTACTGGTTGTTTATTTAGTTTTGTACAGTTTATTGACTGTTTGTTTATTTAGTTTTGTACAGTTTATTGACTGTTTCTTTATTTAGTTTTGTACAGTTTATTGACTGGTTTTTTATTGAGTTTTGTACAGTTTATTGTCTGGTTCTTTATTGAGTTTGTGTACAATTTATTGACTGGTTCTTTGTTGAATTTTGTACAGTTTATTGACTGGTTCTTTATTGACTTTTGTACACTTTATTGACTGGTTCTTTGTTCAGTTTTGTACAGTTTATTGACTGGTTCTTTGTTCAGTTTTGTACAGTTTATTGACTAGTTCTTTATTGCGTTTTGTACAGTTTATTGACTGTTTCTTTATTTTGTTTTGTACAGTTTATTGACTGTTTCTATATTGAGTTTTGTACAGTTTTTTCACTGGTTCTTTATTGAGTTTTGTACAGTTTATTGGCTGTTTCTTTATTAAGTTTTGTACAGTTTATTGACTGTTTCTTTATTGAGTTTTGTACAGTTTATTGACTGGTTCTTTATTGAGTTTTGTACAGTTTATTGACTGGTTCTTTATTGAGCTTTGTACAGTTTATTGACTGTTTCTTTATTGAGTTTTGTACAGTTTATTACTGGTTCTTTATTCAGTTTAGTACAGTTTATTGACTGTTGCTTTATTGAGTTTTGAACAGTTTATTGACTGGTCCTTTGTTCAGTTTTGTTCTGTTTATTGACTGTTGCTTTATTGAGTTTTGTACAGTTTATTGACTGGTTCTTTGTTCAGTTTTGTTCTGTTTACTGACTGGTTCTTTATTCAGTTTTGTACAGTTTATTGACTGGTTCTTTATTTAGTTTTGTACAGTTTATTGACTGTTTCTTTATTGAGTTTTGTACAGTTTATTGACTGGTTCTTTATTGAGTTTTGTACAGTTTATTGACTGGTTCTTTATTAAGTTTTGAACAGTTTATTGACTATTTCTTTATTGAGCTTTGTACAGTTTATTGACTGTTTCTTTATTGATTTTTGTATAGTTTATTGACTGATTATTTATTGAGTTTTGTACAGTTTTTTGACTGTTTCTTTATTGAGTTTTGTACAGTTTTTTGACTGGTTCTTTATTGAAGTTTTGTACAGTTTATTGATTCTTTCTTTATTTAGTTTTGTACAGTTTATTGACTGGTTCTTTATTTAGTTTTGAACAGTTTATTGACTGGTTTTTTATTGTGTTTTGTACAGTTTTTTGACTGGTTCTTTATTGAGTTTTGTACAGTTTATTGACTGTTTCTTTATTTAGTTTTGTACAGTTTATTGACTGTTTCTTTATTAAGTTTTGTACAGTTTATTGTCTGGTTCTTTATTGAGTTTTGTACAGTTTATTGATTGTTTCTTTATTTAGTTTGTGTACAATTTATTTACTGGTTGTTTATTTAGTTTTGTACAGTTTATTGACTGTTTGTTTATTTAGTTTTGTACAGTTTATTGACTGTTTCTTTATTTAGTTTTGTACAGTTTATTGACTGGTTTTTTATTGAGTTTTGTACAGTTTATTGTCTGGTTCTTTATTGAGTTTGTGTACAATTTATTGACTGAATCTTTGTTGAATTTTGTACAGTTTATTGACTGGTTCTTTATTGACTTTTGTACACTTTATTGACTGGTTCTTTGTTCAGTTTTGTACAGTTTATTGACTGGTTCTTTGTTCAGTTTTGTACAGTTTATTGACTAGTTCTTTATTGCGTTTTGTACAGGTTATTGACTGGTTCTTTATTGAGTTTTGTACAGTTTATTGACTGGTTCTTTATATAGATTTGTACAGTTTATTGACTGTTTCTTTATTTTGTTTTGTACAGTTTATTGACTGTTTCTATATTGAGTTTTGTACAGTTTTTTCACTGGTTCTTTATTGAGTTTTGTACAGTTTATTGGCTGTTTCTTTATTAAGTTTTGTACAGTTTATTGACTGTTTCTTTATTGAGTTTTGTACAGTTTATTGACTGGTTCTTTATTCAGTTTTGTACAGTTTATTGACTGGTTCTTTATTGAGCTTTGTGCAGTTTATTGACTGTTTCTTTATTGAGTTTTGTACAGTTTATTACTGGTTCTTTATTCAGTTTAGTACAGTTTATTGACTGTTGCTTTATTGAGTTTTGAACAGTTTATTGACTGGTCCTTTGTTCAGTTTTGTTCTGTTTATTGACTGGTTCTTTATTCAGTTTTGTACAGTTTACTGACTGGTTCTTTATTCAGTTTTGTACAGTTTATTGACTGGTTCTTTATTTAGTTTTGTACAGTTTATTGACTGTTTCTTTATTGAGTTTTGTACAGTTTATTGACTGGTTCTTTATTGAGTTTTGTACAGTTTATTGACTGGTTCTTTATTGAGTTTTGAACAGTTTATTGACTATTTCTTTATTGAGCTTTGTACAGTTTATTGACTGTTTCTTTATTGAGTTTTGTATAGTTTATTGACTGATTATTTATTGAGTTTTGTACAGTTTTTTGACTGTTTCTTTATTGAGTTTTGTACAGTTTTTTGACTGGTTCTTTATTGAAGTTTTGTACAGTTTATTGACTCTTTCTTTATTTAGTTTTGTACAGTTTATTGACTGGTTCTTTATTTAGTTTTGAACAGTTTATTGACTGGTTTTTTATTGTGTTTTGTACAGTTTATTGACTGGTTCTTTATTGAGTTTTGTACAGTTTATTGACTTTTTCTTTATTGAGTTTTGTACAGTTTATTGACTGGTTTTTTATTGAGTTTTGTACAGTTTATTGACTAATTCTTTAGTGAGTTTTGTACAGTTTATTACTGGTTCTTTATTCAGTTTTGTACAGTTTATTGACTGTTGCTTTATTGAGTTTTGTACAGTTTATTGACTGGTCCTTTGTTCAGTTTTGTTCTGTTTATTGACTTGTTCTTTATTTAGTTTTGTACAGTTTATTGACTGGTTCTTCCTTTTGTTTTGTACAGTTTATTGACTGGTTCTTTATTGAATTTTGTACAGTTTATTGACTGGTTCTTTATTTAGTTTTGTACAGTTTATTGACTGTTTCTTTATTGAGTTTTGTACAGTTTATTGACTGGTTCTTTATTGAGTTTTGTACAGTTTATTGACTGGTTCTTTATTAAGTTTTGAACAGTTTATTGACTATTTCTTTATTGAGCTTTGTACAGTTTATTGACTGTTTCTTTATTGAGTTTTGTATAGTTTATTGACTGATTATTTATTGAGTTTTGTACAGTTTTTTGACTGTTTCTTTATTGAGTTTTGTACAGTTTTTTGACTGGTTCTTTATTGAAGTTTTGTACAGTTTATTGACTCTTTCTTTATTTAGTTTTGTACAGTTTATTGACTTGTTCTTTATTTAGTTTTGAACAGTTTATTGACTGGTTTTTTATTGTGTTTTGTACAGTTTATTGACTGGTTCTTTATTGAGTTTTGTACAGTTTATTGACTTTTTCTTTATTGAGTTTTGTACAGTTTATTGACTGGTTTTTTATTGAGTTTTGTACAGTTTATTGACTAATTCTTTAGTGAGTTTTGTACAGTTTATTACTGGTTCTTTATTCAGTTTTGTACAGTTTATTTTCTGTTGCTTTATTGAGTTTTGTACAGTTTATTGACTGGTCCTTTGTTCAGTTTTGTTCTGTTTATTGACTTGTTCTTTATTCAGTTTTGTACAGTTTATTGACTGGTTCTTTATTCAGTTTTTGTACAGTTTATTGACTGGTTCTTTATTGTGTTTTGTACAGTTTATTGACTGGTTCTTTATTGAGTTTTATACAGTTTACTGAACGGTTCTTTATTCAGTTTTGTACAGTTTATTGACTGGTTCTTTATTTAGTTTTGTACAGTTTATTGACTGTTTCTTTATTTAGTTTTGTACAGTTTATTGACTGTTTCTTTATTTAGTTTTGTACAGTTTATTGACTGGTTCTTTATTGAGTTTTGTACAGTTTATTGACTGGTTCTTTATTAAGTTTTGAACAGTTTATTGACTATTTCTTTATTGAGCTTTGTACAGTTTATTGACTGTTTCTTTATTGAGTTTTGTATAGTTTATTGACTGATTCTTTATTGAGTTTTGTACAGTTTTTTGACTGTTTCTTTATTGAGTTTTGTACAGTTTTTTGACTGGTTCTTTATTGAAGTTTTGTACAGTTTATTGACTCTTTCTTTATTTAGTTTTGTACAGTTTATTGAATGGTTCTTTATTTAGTTTTGAACAGTTTATTGACTGGTTTTTTATTGTCTTTTGTACAGTTTATTGACTGGTTCTTTGTTGAGTTTTGTACAGTTTATTGACTAATTCTTTAGTGAGTTTTGTACAGTTTATTACTGGTTCTTTATTCAGTTTTGTACAGTTTATTGACTGTTGCTTTATTGAGTTTTGTACAGTTTATTGACTGGTCCTTTATTTAGTTTTGTACAGTTTATTGACTGGTTTTTTATTGTGTTTTGTACAGTTTAGTGACTGGTTCTTTGTTGAGTTTTGTACAGTTTATTGACTTTTTCTTTATTGAGTTTTGTTCTGTTTATTGACTGGTTGTTTATTCAGTTTTGTACAGTTTATTGACTGGTTCTTTATTCAGTTTTGTACAGTTTATTGACTGGTTCTTTATTTAGTTTTGTACAGTTTATTGACTGTTTCTTTATTTAGTTTTGTACAGTTTATTGACTGTTACCATGTTGAGTTTTGTACAGTTTTTTCACTGGTTCTTTATTGAGTTTTGTACAGTTTATTGGCTGTTTCTTTATTTAGTTTTGTACAGTTTATTGACTGGTTCTTTATTTAGTTTTGTACAGTTTATTGACTGGTTCTTTATTGAGTTTGTGTACAATTTATTGACTGGTTCTTTATTGAATTTTGTACAGTTTATTGACTGGTTCTTTATTTGGTTTTGTACAGTTTATTGACTGGTTCTTTATTGAGTTTGTGTACAATTTATTGACTGGTTCTTTATTGAATTTTGTACAGTTTATTGACTGGTTCTTTATTTAGTTTTGTACAGTTTATTGACTGGTTCTTTGTTCAGTTTTGTTCAGTTTATTGACTGTTTCATTATTGAGTTTTGTACAGTTTATTGACTGGTTCTAATTCAGTTTTGTACAGTTTATTGACTGGTTCTTTATTTAGTTTTGTACAGTTTATTGACTGTTTCTTTATTGAGTTTTGTATAGTTCATGGACTGATTCTTTATTGAGTTTTGTACAGTTTTTTGACTGTTTCTTTATTGAGTTTTGTACAATTTTTTGACTGGTTCTTTATTGAGTTTTGTACAGTTTATTGACTGTTTCTTTAATGAGTTTTGTACAGTTTATTGACTGTTTCTTTATTTAGTTTTGTACAGTTTATTGACTGGTTCTTTATTTAGTTTTGTACAGTTTATTGACTGGTTCTTTATTGTGTTTTGTAAAGTTTATTGACTGGTTCTTTATTGAGTTTTGTACAGTTTATTGACTGGTTCTTTATTGAGTTTTGTACAGTTTATTGACTGGTTCTTTATTGAGTTTTGTACAGTTTATTGACTAATTCTTTATTGAGTTTTGTACAGTTTTTTACTGGTTCTTTATTCAGTTTTGTACAGATTATTGACTGTTTCTTTATTGAGTTTTGTACAGTTTATTGACTGGTTCTTTGTTCAGTTTTTTTCTGTTTATTGACTGGTTCTTTATTCAGTTTTGTACAGTTTATTGACTTGTTCTTTATTTAGTTTTGTACAGTTTATTGACTGTTTCTTTATTTAGTTTTGTACAGTTTATTGACTGTTTTCTATTGAGTTTTGTACAGTTTTTTTTACTGGTTCTTTATTGAGTTTTGTACAGTTTATTGACTGTTTCTTTTTTGAGTTTTGTACAGTTTATTGACTGTTTCTTTATTTAGTTTTGTACAGTTTATTGACTGGTTCTTTCTTTTGTTTTGTACAGTTTATTGACTGGTTGTTTATTGAGTTTTGTACAGTTTATTGACTGTTTCTTTATTTAGTTTTGTACAGTTTATTGACTGTTTCTTTATTTAGTTTGTGTACAATTTATTGACTGGTTATTTATTTAGTCTTGTACAGTTTATTGACTGTTTCTTTATTTAGTTTTGTACAGTTTATTGACTGGTTCTTTATTGAGTTTTGTACAGTTTATTGACTGTTTCTTTATTTAGTTTTGTACAGTTTTTGACTGGTTCTTTATTGAGTTTTGTACAGTTTATTGACTAATTCTTTATTGAGTCTTGTACAGTTTATTGACTGGTTATTTATTCAGTTTGTACAGTTTATTGACTGTTTCGTTATTGAGTTTTGTACAGTTTATTGACTGTTTCTTTATTGTGTTTTGTAGAGTTTATTGACTGGTTCCTTATTCAGTTTTGTACAGTTTATTGACTGATTTTTTATTGAGTTTTGTACAGTTTATTGACTGTTTCTTTATTTAGTTTTGTACAGTTTATTGACTGTTTCTTTATTAAGTTTTGTACAGTTTATTGTCTGGTTCTTTATTGAGTTTTGTACAGTTTATTGATTGTTTCTTTATTTAGTTTGTGTACAATTTATTTACTGGTTGTTTATTTAGTTTTGTACAGTTTATTGACTGTTTGTTTATTTAGTTTTGTACAGTTTATTGACTGTTTCTTTATTTAGTTTTGTACAGTTTATTGACTGGTTTTTTATTGAGTTTTGTACAGTTTATTGTCTGGTTCTTTATTGAGTTTGTGTACAATTTATTGACTGGTTCTTTGTTGAATTTTGTACAGTTTATTGACTGGTTCTTTATTGACTTTTGTACACTTTATTGACTGGTTCTTTGTTCAGTTTTGTACAGTTTATTGACTGGTTCTTTGTTCAGTTTTGTACAGTTTATTGACTAGTTCTTTATTGCGTTTTGTACAGTTTATTGACTGTTTCTTTATTTTGTTTTGTACAGTTTATTGACTGTTTCTATATTGAGTTTTGTACAGTTTTTTCACTGGTTCTTTATTGAGTTTTGTACAGTTTTTTGACTGTTTCTTTATTGAGTTTTGTACAGTTTTTTGACTGGTTCTTTATTGAAGTTTTGTACAGTTTATTGACTCTTTCTTTATTTAGTTTTGTACAGTTTATTGACTGGTTCTTTATTTAGTTTTGAACAGTTTATTGACTGGTTTTTTATTGTCTTTTGTACAGTTTATTGACTGGTTCTTTGTTGAGTTTTGTACAGTTTATTGACTAATTCTTTAGTGAGTTTTGTACAGTTTATTACTGGTTTTTTATTCAGTTTAGTACAGTTTATTGACTGTTGCTTTATTGAGTTTTGAACAGTTTATTGACTGGTCCTTTGTTCAGTTTTGTTCTGTTTATTGACTGTTGCTTTATTGAGTTTTGTACAGTTTATTGACTGGTTCTTTGTTCAGCTTTGTTCTGTTTACTGACTGGTTCTTTATTCAGTTTTGTACAGTTTATTGACTGGTTCTTTATTTAGTTTTGTACAGTTTATTGACTGTTTCTTTATTGAGTTTTGTACAGTTTATTGACTGGTTCTTTATTGAGTTTTGTACAGTTTATTGACTGGTTCTTTATTAAGTTTTGAACAGTTTATTGACTATTTCTTTATTGAGCTTTGTACAGTTTATTGACTGTTTCTTTATTGATTTTTGTATAGTTTATTGACTGATTATTTATTGAGTTTTGTACAGTTTTTTGACTGTTTCTTTATTGAGTTTTGTACAGTTTTTTGACTGGTTCTTTATTGAAGTTTTGTACAGTTTATTGATTCTTTCTTTATTTAGTTTTGTACAGTTTATTGACTGGTTCTTTATTTAGTTTTGAACAGTTTATTGACTGGTTTTTTATTGTGTTTTGTACAGTTTTTTGACTGGTTCTTTATTGAGTTTTGTACAGTTTATTGACTGTTTCTTTATTTAGTTTTGTACAGTTTATTGACTGTTTCTTTATTAAGTTTTGTACAGTTTATTGTCTGGTTCTTTATTGAGTTTTGTACAGTTTATTGATTGTTTCTTTATTTAGTTTGTGTACAATTTATTTACTGGTTGTTTATTTAGTTTTGTACAGTTTATTGACTGTTTGTTTATTTAGTTTTGTACAGTTTATTGACTGTTTCTTTATTTAGTTTTGTACAGTTTATTGACTGGTTTTTTATTGAGTTTTGTACAGTTTATTGTCTGGTTCTTTATTGAGTTTGTGTACAATTTATTGACTGAATCTTTGTTGAATTTTGTACAGTTTATTGACTGGTTCTTTATTGACTTTTGTACACTTTATTGACTGGTTCTTTGTTCAGTTTTGTACAGTTTATTGACTGGTTCTTTGTTCAGTTTTGTACAGTTTATTGACTAGTTCTTTATTGCGTTTTGTACAGGTTATTGACTGGTTCTTTATTGAGTTTTGTACAGTTTATTGACTGGTTCTTTATATAGATTTGTACAGTTTATTGACTGTTTCTTTATTTTGTTTTGTACAGTTTATTGACTGTTTCTATATTGAGTTTTGTACAGTTTTTTCACTGGTTCTTTATTGAGTTTTGTACAGTTTATTGGCTGTTTCTTTATTAAGTTTTGTACAGTTTATTGACTGTTTCTTTATTGAGTTTTGTACAGTTTATTGACTGGTTCTTTATTCAGTTTTGTACAGTTTATTGACTGGTTCTTTATTGAGCTTTGTGCAGTTTATTGACTGTTTCTTTATTGAGTTTTGTACAGTTTATTACTGGTTCTTTATTCAGTTTAGTACAGTTTATTGACTGTTGCTTTATTGAGTTTTGAACAGTTTATTGACTGGTCCTTTGTTCAGTTTTGTTCTGTTTATTGACTGGTTCTTTATTCAGTTTTGTACAGTTTACTGACTGGTTCTTTATTCAGTTTTGTACAGTTTATTGACTGGTTCTTTATTTAGTTTTGTACAGTTTATTGACTGTTTCTTTATTGAGTTTTGTACAGTTTATTGACTGGTTCTTTATTGAGTTTTGTACAGTTTATTGACTGGTTCTTTATTAAGTTTTGAACAGTTTATTGACTATTTCTTTATTGAGCTTTGTACAGTTTATTGACTGTTTCTTTATTGAGTTTTGTATAGTTTATTGACTGATTATTTATTGAGTTTTGTACAGTTTTTTGACTGTTTCTTTATTGAGTTTTGTACAGTTTTTTGACTGGTTCTTTATTGAAGTTTTGTACAGTTTATTGACTCTTTCTTTATTTAGTTTTGTACAGTTTATTGACTGGTTCTTTATTTAGTTTTGAACAGTTTATTGACTGGTTTTTTATTGTGTTTTGTACAGTTTATTGACTGGTTCTTTATTGAGTTTTGTACAGTTTATTGACTTTTTCTTTATTGAGTTTTGTACAGTTTATTGACTGGTTTTTTATTGAGTTTTGTACAGTTTATTGACTAATTCTTTAGTGAGTTTTGTACAGTTTATTACTGGTTCTTTATTCAGTTTTGTACAGTTTATTGACTGTTGCTTTATTGAGTTTTGTACAGTTTATTGACTGGTCCTTTGTTCAGTTTTGTTCTGTTTATTGACTTGTTCTTTATTTAGTTTTGTACAGTTTATTGACTGGTTCTTCCTTTTGTTTTGTACAGTTTATTGACTGGTTCTTTATTGAATTTTGTACAGTTTATTGACTGGTTCTTTATTTAGTTTTGTACAGTTTATTGACTGTTTCTTTATTGAGTTTTGTACAGTTTATTGACTGGTTCTTTATTGAGTTTTGTACAGTTTATTGACTGGTTCTTTATTAAGTTTTGAACAGTTTATTGACTATTTCTTTATTGAGCTTTGTACAGTTTATTGACTGTTTCTTTATTGAGTTTTGTATAGTTTATTGACTGATTATTTATTGAGTTTTGTACAGTTTTTTGACTGTTTCTTTATTGAGTTTTGTACAGTTTTTTGACTGGTTCTTTATTGAAGTTTTGTACAGTTTATTGACTCTTTCTTTATTTAGTTTTGTACAGTTTATTGACTTGTTCTTTATTTAGTTTTGAACAGTTTATTGACTGGTTTTTTATTGTGTTTTGTACAGTTTATTGACTGGTTCTTTATTGAGTTTTGTACAGTTTATTGACTTTTTCTTTATTGAGTTTTGTACAGTTTATTGACTGGTTTTTTATTGAGTTTTGTACAGTTTATTGACTAATTCTTTAGTGAGTTTTGTACAGTTTATTACTGGTTCTTTATTCAGTTTTGTACAGTTTATTTTCTGTTGCTTTATTGAGTTTTGTACAGTTTATTGACTGGTCCTTTGTTCAGTTTTGTTCTGTTTATTGACTTGTTCTTTATTCAGTTTTGTACAGTTTATTGACTGGTTCTTTATTCAGTTTTTGTACAGTTTATTGACTGGTTCTTTATTGTGTTTTGTACAGTTTATTGACTGGTTCTTTATTGAGTTTTATACAGTTTACTGAACGGTTCTTTATTCAGTTTTGTACAGTTTATTGACTGGTTCTTTATTTAGTTTTGTACAGTTTATTGACTGTTTCTTTATTGAGTTTTGTACAGTTTATTGACTGTTTCTATATTGAGTTTTGTACAGTGGTTGACTGGTTCTTTATTGAGTTTTGTACAGTTTATTGACTGGTTCTTTATTGGGTTTTGTACAGTTTATTGACTGGTTTTTTATTGAGTTTTGTACAGTTTATTGACTGTTTCTTTATTGAGTTTTGTACAGTTTATTTACTGGTTCTTTATTAAGTTTTGAACAGTTTATTGACTGGTTCTTTATTGAGCTTTGTACAGTTTATTGACTGTTTCTCTATTGAGTTTTGTATAGTTTATTGACTGATTCTTTATTGAGTTTTGTACAGTTTATTGACTGTTTCTATATTGAGTTTTGTACAGTTTTTTCACTGGTTCTTTATTGAGTTTTGTACAGTTTATTGGCTGTTTCTTTATTAAGTTTTGTACAGTTTATTGACTGTTTCTTTATTGAGTTTTGTACAGTTTATTGACTGGTTCTTTATTGAGTTTTGTACAGTTTATTGACTGGTTCTTTATTGAGCTTTGTACAGTTTATTGACTGTTTCTTTATTGAGTTTTGTACAGTTTATTGACTGGTTCTTTATTCAGTTTAGTACAGTTTATTGACTGTTGCTTTATTGAGTTTTGAACAGTTTATTGACTGGTCCTTTGTTCAGTTTTGTTCTGTTTATTGACTGTTGCTTTATTGAGTTTTGTACAGTTTATTGACTGGTTCTTTGTTCAGCTTTGTTCTGTTTACTGACTGGTTCTTTATTCAGTTTTGTACAGTTTATTGACTGGTTCTTTATTTAGTTTTGTACAGTTTATTGACTGTTTCTTTATTGAGTTTTGTACAGTTTATTGACTGGTTCTTTATTGAGTTTTGTACAGTTTATTGACTGGTTCTTTATTAAGTTTTGAACAGTTTATTGACTATTTCTTTATTGAGCTTTGTACAGTTTATTGAATGTTTCTTTATTGATTTTTGTATAGTTTATTGACTGATTATTTATTGAGTTTTGTACAGTTTTTTGACTGTTTCTTTATTGAGTTTTGTACAGTTTTTTGACTGTTTCTTTATTGAAGTTTTGTACAGTTTATTGATTCTTTCTTTATTTAGTTTTGTACAGTTTATTGACTGGTTCTTTATTTAGTTTTGAACAGTTTATTGACTGGTTTTTTATTGTGTTTTGTACAGTTTTTTGACTGGTTCTTTATTGAGTTTTGTACAGTTTATTGACTGTTTCTTTATTTAGTTTTGTACAGTTTATTGACTGTTTCTTTATTAAGTTTTGTACAGTTTATTGACTGGTTCTTTATTGAGTTTTGTACAGTTTATTGACTGTTTCTTTATTTAGTTTGTGTACAATTTATTTACTGGTTGTTTATTTAGTTTTGTACAGTTTATTGACTGTTTGTTTATTTAGTTTTGTACAGTTTATTGACTGTTTCTTTATTTAGTTTTGTACAGTTTATTGACTGGTTTTTTATTGAGTTTTGTACAGTTTATTGTCTGGTTCTTTATTGAGTTTGTGTACAATTTATTGACTGAATCTTTGTTGAATTTTGTACAGTTTATTGACTGGTTCTTTATTGACTTTTGTACACTTTATTGACTGGTTCTTTGTTCAGTTTTGTACAGTTTATTGACTGGTTCTTTGTTCAGTTTTGTACAGTTTATTGACTAGTTCTTTATTGCGTTTTGTACAGGTTATTGACTGGTTCTTTATTGAGTTTTGTACAGTTTATTGACTGGTTCTTTATATAGATTTGTACAGTTTATTGACTGTTTCTTTATTTTGTTTTGTACAGTTTATTGACTGTTTCTATATTGAGTTTTGTACAGTTTTTTCACTGGTTCTTTATTGAGTTTTGTACAGTTTATTGGCTGTTTCTTTATTAAGTTTTGTACAGTTTATTGACTGTTTCTTTATTGAGTTTTGTACAGTTTATTGACTGGTTCTTTATTCAGTTTTGTACAGTTTATTGACTGGTTCTTTATTGAGCTTTGTGCAGTTTATTGACTGTTTCTTTATTGAGTTTTGTACAGTTTATTACTGGTTCTTTATTCAGTTTAGTACAGTTTATTGACTGTTGCTTTATTGAGTTTTGAACAGTTTATTGACTGGTCCTTTGTTCAGTTTTGTTCTGTTTATTGACTGGTTCTTTATTCAGTTTTGTACAGTTTACTGACTGGTTCTTTATTCAGTTTTGTACAGTTTATTGACTGGTTCTTTATTTAGTTTTGTACAGTTTATTGACTGTTTCTTTATTGAGTTTTGTACAGTTTATTGACTGGTTCTTTATTTAGTTTTGTACAGTTTATTGACTGGTTCTTTATTAAGTTTTGAACAGTTTATTGACTATTTCTTTATTGAGCTTTGTACAGTTTATTGACTGTTTCTTTATTGAGTTTTGTATAGTTTATTGACTGATTATTTATTGAGTTTTGTACAGTTTTTTGACTGTTTCTTTATTGAGTTTTGTACAGTTTTTTGACTGGTTCTTTATTGAAGTTTTGTACAGTTTATTGACTCTTTCTTTATTTAGTTTTGTACAGTTTATTGACTGGTTCTTTATTTAGTTTTGAACAGTTTATTGACTGGTTTTTTATTGTGTTTTGTACAGTTTATTGACTGGTTCTTTATTGAGTTTTGTACAGTTTATTGACTTTTTCTTTATTGAGTTTTGTACAGTTTATTGACTGGTTTTTTATTGAGTTTTGTACAGTTTATTGACTAATTCTTTAGTGAGTTTTGTACAGTTTATTACTGGTTCTTTATTCAGTTTTGTACAGTTTATTGACTGTTGCTTTATTGAGTTTTGTACAGTTTATTGACTGGTCCTTTGTTCAGTTTTGTTCTGTTTATTGACTTGTTCTTTATTTAGTTTTGTACAGTTTATTGACTGGTTCTTCCTTTTGTTTTGTACAGTTTATTGACTGGTTCTTTATTGAATTTTGTACAGTTTATTGACTGGTTCTTTATTTAGTTTTGTACAGTTTATTGACTGTTTCTTTATTGAGTTTTGTACAGTTTATTGACTGGTTCTTTATTGAGTTTTATACAGTTTATTGACTGGTTCTTTATTAAGTTTTGAACAGTTTATTGACTATTTCTTTATTGAGCTTTGTACAGTTTATTGACTGTTTCTTTATTGAGTTTTGTATAGTTTATTGACTGATTATTTATTGAGTTTTGTACAGTTTTTTGACTGTTTCTTTATTGAGTTTTGTACAGTTTTTTGACTGGTTCTTTATTGAAGTTTTGTACAGTTTATTGACTCTTTCTTTATTTAGTTTTGTACAGTTTATTGACTTGTTCTTTATTTAGTTTTGAACAGTTTATTGACTGGTTTTTTATTGTGTTTTGTACAGTTTATTGACTGGTTCTTTATTGAGTTTTGTACAGTTTATTGACTTTTTCTTTATTGAGTTTTGTACAGTTTATTGACTGGTTTTTTATTGAGTTTTGTACAGTTTATTGACTAATTCTTTAGTGAGTTTTGTACAGTTTATTACTGGTTCTTTATTCAGTTTTGTACAGTTTATTTTCTGTTGCTTTATTGAGTTTTGTACAGTTTATTGACTGGTCCTTTGTTCAGTTTTGTTCTGTTTATTGACTTGTTCTTTATTCAGTTTTGTACAGTTTATTGACTGGTTCTTTATTCAGTTTTTGTACAGTTTATTGACTGGTTCTTTATTGTGTTTTGTACAGTTTATTGACTGGTTCTTTATTGAGTTTTATACAGTTTACTGAACGGTTCTTTATTCAGTTTTGTACAGTTTATTGACTGGTTCTTTATTTAGTTTTGTACAGTTTATTGACTGTTTCTTTATTTAGTTTTGTACAGTTTATTGACTGTTTCTATATTGAGTTTTGTACAGTGGTTGACTGGTTCTTTATTGAGTTTTGTACAGTTTATTGACTGTTTCTTTATTGGGTTTTGTACAGTTTATTGACTGGTTTTTTATTGAGTTTTGTACAGTTTATTGACTGTTTCTTTATTGAGTTTTGTACAGTTTATTTACTGGTTCTTTATTAAGTTTTGAACAGTTTATTGACTGGTTCTTTATTGAGCTTTGTACAGTTTATTGACTGTTTCTCTATTGAGTTTTGTATAGTTTATTGACTGATTCTTTATTGAGTTTTGTACAGTTTTTTGACTGGTTCTTTATTGAAGTTTTGTACAGTTTATTGACTCTTTCTTTATTTAGTTTTGTACAGTTTATTGACTGGTTCTTTATTTAGTTTTGAACAGTTTATTGACTGGTTTTTTATTGTGTTTTGTACAGTTTATTGACTGGTTCTTTATTGAGTTTTGTACAGTTTATTGACTTTTTCTTTATTGAGTTTTGTACAGCTTATTGACTGGTTCTTTATTGAGTTTTGTACAGTTTATTGACCAATTCTTTAGTGAGTTTTGTACAGTTTATTACTGGTTCTTTATTCAGTTTTGTACAGTTTATTGACTGTTTCTTTATTGAGTTTTGTACAGTTTATTGACTGGTCCTTTGTTCAGTTTTGTTCTGTTTATTGACTGGTTCTTTATTCAGTTTTGTACAGTTTATTGACTTGTTCTTTATTCAGTTTTGTACAGTTTATTGACTGGTTCTTTATTTAGTTTTGTACAGTTTATTGACTGTTTCTTTATTAAGTTTTGTACAGTTTATTGACTGTTTCTTTATTGAGTTTTGTACAGTTTTTTCACTGGTTCTTTATTGACTTTTGTACAGTTTATTGGCTGTTTCTTTATTAAGTTTTGTACAGTTTATTGACTGTTTCTTTATTTAGTTTTGTACAGTTTATTGACTGTTTCTTTATTTAGTTTTGTACAGTTTATTGACTGTTTCTTTATTTAGTTTGTGTACAATTTATCAACTGGTTCTTTATTTAGTTTTGTACAGTTTATTGACTGTTTCTTTATTTAGTTTTGTACAGTTTATTGACTGTTTCTTTATTTATTTTTGTCCAGTTTATTGACTGTTTTTTATTTAGTTTTGTACAGTTTATTGACTGGTTCTTTATTGAGTTTTGTACAGTTTATTGACTGGTTCTTTATTTGTTTTTGTACAGTTTATTGACTGGTTCTTTATTGAGTTTGTGTACGATTTATTGACTGGTTCTTTATTGAATTTTGTACAGTTTATTGACTGGTTCTTTATTTGGTTTTGTAGAGTTTATTGACTGGTTCTTTATTGAGTTTGTGTACAATTTATTGACTGGTTCTTTATTGAATTTTGTACAGTTTATTGACTGGTTCTTTATTTAGTTTTGTACAGTTTATTGACTGGTTCTTTGTTCAGTTTTGTTCAGTTTATTGACTGTTTCATTATTGAGTTTTGTACGGTTTATTGACTGATTCTAATTCAGTTTTGTACAGTTTTTGACTGGTTCTTTATTTAGTTTTGTACAGTTTATTGACTGTTTTTTTATTGAGTTTTGTATAGTTTATGGACTGATTCTTTATTGAGTTTTGTACAGTTTTTTACTGTTTCTTTATTGAGTTTTGTACAGTTTATTACTGGTTCTTTATTCAGTTTTGTACAGATTATTGACTGTTTCTTTATTGAGTTTTGTACAGTTTATTGACTGGTTCTTTGTTCAGTTTTCTTCTGTTTATTGACTGGTTCTTTATTCAGTTTTGTACAGTTTATTGACTGTTTCTTTATTTAGTTTTGTACAGTTTATTGACTGTTTTCTATTGAGTTTTGTACAGTTTTTTTTACTGGTTCTTTATTGAGTTTTGTACAGTATATTGACTGTTTCTTTATTGAGTTTTGTACAGTTTATTGACTGTTTCTTTATTTAGTTTTGTACAGTTTATTGACTGGTTCTTCCTTTTGTTTTGTACAGTTTATTGACTGGTTCTTTATTGAATTTTGTACAGTTTATTGACTGGTTCTTTATTTAGTTTTGTACAGTTTATTGACTGTTTCTTTATTGAGTTTTGTACAGTTTATTGACTGGTTCTTTATTGAGTTTTGTACAGTTTATTGACTGGTTCTTTATTAAGTTTTGAACAGTTTATTTACTATTTCTTTATTGAGCTTTGTACAGTTTATTGACTGTTTCTTTATTGAGTTTTGTACAGTTTATTGACTGGTCCTTTGTTCAGTTTTGTTCTGTTTATTGACTGGTTCTTTATTCAGTTTTGTACAGTTTATTGACTGGTTCTTTATTCAGTTTTGTACAGTTTATTGACTGGTTCTTTATTTAGTTTTGTACAGTTTATTGACTGTTTCTTTATTAAGTTTTGTACAGTTTATTGACTGTTTCTATATTGAGTTTTGTACAGTTTATTGACTGGTTCTTTATTGACTTTTGTACAGTTTATTGGCTGTTTCTTTATTAAGTTTTGTACAGTTTATTGACTGTTTCTTTATTTAGTTTTGTACAGTTTATTGACTGTTTCTTTATTTAGTTTTGTACAGTTTATTGACTGTTTCTTTATTTAGTTTGTGTACAATTTATCAACTGGTTCTTTATTTAGTTTTGTACAGTTTATTGACTGTTTCTTTATTTAGTTTTGTACAGTTTATTGACTGTTTCTTTATTTATTTTTGTCCAGTTTATTGACTGTTTTTTATTTAGTTTTGTACAGTTTATTGACTGGTTCTTTATTGAGTTTTGTACAGTTTATTGACTGGTTCTTTATTTGTTTTTGTACAGTTTATTGACTGGTTCTTTATTTGTTTTTGTACAGTTTATTGACTGGTTCTTTATTGAGTTTGTGTACGATTTATTGACTGGTTCTTTATTGAATTTTGTACAGTTTATTGACTGGTTCTTTATTTGGTTTTGTAGAGTTTATTGACTGGTTCTTTATTGAGTTTGTGTACAATTTATTGACTGGTTCTTTATTGAATTTTGTACAGTTTATTGACTGGTTCTTTATTTAGTTTTGTACAGTTTATTGACTGGTTCTTTGTTCAGTTTTGTTCAGTTTATTGACTGTTTCATTATTGAGTTTTGTACAGTTTATTGACTGATTCTAATTCAGTTTTGTACAGTTTTTGACTGGTTCTTTATTTAGTTTTGTACAGTTTATTGACTGTTTTTTTATTGAGTTTTGTATAGTTTATGGACTGATTCTTTATTGAGTTTTGTACAGTTTTTTACTGTTTCTTTATTGAGTTTTGTACAGTTTATTACTGGTTCTTTATTCAGTTTTGTACAGATTATTGACTGTTTCTTTATTGAGTTTTGTACAGTTTATTGACTGGTTCTTTGTTCAGTTTTCTTCTGTTTATTGACTGGTTCTTTATTCAGTTTTGTACAGTTTATTGACTGTTTCTTTATTTAGTTTTGTACAGTTTATTGACTGTTTTCTATTGAGTTTTGTACAGTTTTTTTTACTGGTTCTTTATTGAGTTTTGTACAGTATATTGACTGTTTCTTTATTGAGTTTTGTACAGTTTATTGACTGTTTCTTTATTTAGTTTTGTACAGTTTATTGACTGGTTCTTCCTTTTGTTTTGTACAGTTTATTTACTATTTCTTTATTGAGCTTTGTACAGTTTATTGACTGGTTCTTTATTGAGTTTTGTATAGTTTATTGACTGATTCTTTATTGAGTTTTGTACAGTTTTTTGACTGGTTCTTTATTGAAGTTTTGTACAGTTTATTGACTCTTTCTTTATTTAGTTTTGTACAGTTTATTGACTTGTTCTTTATTTAGTTTTGAACAGTTTATTGACTGGTTTTTTATTGTGTTTTGTACAGTTTATTGACTGGTTCTTTATTGAGTTTAGTACAGTTTATTGCCTTTTCTTTATTGATTTTTGTACAGCTTATTGACTGGTTTTCTATTGAGTTTTGTACAGTTTATTGACTAATTCTTTAGTGAGTTTTGTACAGTTTATTACTGGTTCTTTATTCAGTTTTGTACAGTTTATTGACTGTTGCTTTATTTAGTTTTGTACAGTTTATTGACTGTTTCTTTATTTAGTTTGTGTACAATTTATCGACTGGCTCTTTATTTAGTTTTGTACAGTTTATTGACTGTTTCTTTATTTAGTTTTGTACAGTTTATTGACTGTTTCTTTATTTAGTTTTGTACAGTTTATTGACTGTTTCTTTATTTAGTTTTGTACAGTTTATTGACTGGTTCTTTATTGAGTTTTGTACAGTTTATTGACTGGTTCTTTATTTGTTTTTGTACAGTTTATTGACTGGTTCTTTATTGAGTTTGTGTACAATTTATTGACTGGTTCTTTATTGAATTTTGTACAGTTTATTGACTGGTTCTTTATTGAGTTTTGTACAGTTTATTGACTGGTTCTTTATTTAGTTTTGTACAGTTTATTGACTAATTCTTTATTGAGTTTTGTACAGTTTATTACTGGTTCTTTATTCAGTTTTGTACAGATTATTGGCTGTTTCTTTATTGAGTTTTGTACAGTTTATTGACTGGTTCTTTATTCAGTTTTCTTCTCTTTATTGACTGGTTCTTTATTCAGTTTTGTACAGTTTATTGACTGGTTCTTTATTGAGTTTTGTACAGTGTATTGACTGTTTTTTTATTTAGTTGTGTACAGTTTATTGACTGTTTTCTATTGAGTTTTGTACAGTTTTTTTTAGTGCTTCTTTATTAAGTTTTGTACAGTTTATTGACTGTTTCTTTATTGAGTTTTGTACAGTTTATTGACTGTTTCTTTATTTAGTTTTGTACAGTTTATTGACTGGTTCTTTATTGAGTTTTGTACAGTTTATTGACTGGTTCTTTATTAAGTTTTGAACAGTTTATTGACTATTTCTTTATTGAGCTTTGTACAGTTTATTGACTGTTTCTTTATTGAGTTTTGTATAGTTTATTGACTGATTCTTTATTGAGTTTTGTACAGTTTTTTGACTGTTTCTTTATTGAGTTTTGTACAGTTTTTTGACTGGTTCTTTATTGAAGTTTTGTACAGTTTATTGACTCTTTCTTTATTTAGTTTTGTACAGTTTATTGAATGGTTCTTTATTTAGTTTTGAACAGTTTATTGACTGGTTTTTTATTGTGTTTTGTACAGTTTATTGACTGGTTCTTTGTTGAGTTTTGTACAGTTTATTGACTTTTTCTTTATTGAGTTTTGTACAGTTTATTGACTGGTTTTTTATTGAGTTTTGTACAGTTTATTGACTAATTCTTTAGTGAGTTTTGTACAGTTTATTACTGGTTCTTTATTCAGTTTTTTACAGTTTATTGACTGTTGCTTTATTGAGTTTTGTACAGTTTATTGACTGGTCCTTTGTTCAGTTTTGTTCTGTTTATTGACTGGTTCTTTATTCAGTTTTGTACAGTTTATTGACTGGTTCTTTATTCAGTTTTGTACAGTTTATTGACTGGTTCTTTATTTAGTTTTGTACAGTTTATTGACTGTTTCTTTATTTAGTTTTGTACAGTTTATTGACTGTTACCATGTTGAGTTTTGTACAGGTTTTTCACTGGTTCTTTATTGAGTTTTGTACAGTTTATTGGCTGTTTCTTTATTTAGTTTTGTACAGTTTATCGACTGTTTCTTTATCTAGTTTTGTACAGTTTATTGACTGTTTCTTTATTTAGTTTGTGTACAATTTATAGACTGGTTCTTTATTTAGTTTTGTACAGTTTATTGATTGTTTCTTTATTTAGTTTTGTACAGTTTATTGACTGTTTCTTTATTTAGTTTTGTACAGTTTATTGACTGTTTCTTTATTTAGTTTTGTACAGTTTATTGACTGGTTCTTTATTGAGTTTTGTACAGTTTATTGACTGGTTCTTTATTTGTTTTTGTACAGTTTATTGACTGGTTCTTTATTGAGTTTGTGTACAATTTATTGACTGGTTCTTTATTGAATTTTGTACAGTTTATTGACTGGTTCTTTATTTGGTTTTGTACAGTTTATTGACTGGTTCTTTATTGAGTTTGTGTACAATTTATTGACTGGTTCTTTATTGAATTTTGTACAGTTTATTGACTGGTTCTTTATTTAGTTTTGTACAGTTTATTGACTGTTTCTTTATTTAGTTTGTGTACAATTTATAGACTGGTTCTTTATTTAGTTTTGTACAGTTTATTGATTGTTTCTTTATTTAGTTTTGTACAGTTTATTGACTGTTTCTTTATTTAGTTTTGTACAGTTTATTGACTGTTTCTTTATTTAGTTTTGTACAGTTTATTGACTGGTTCTTTATTGAGTTTTGTACAGTTTATTGACTGGTTCTTTATTTGTTTTTGTACAGTTTATTGACTGGTTCTTTATTGAGTTTGTGTACAATTTATTGACTGGTTCTTTATTGAATTTTGTACAGTTTATTGACTGGTTCTTTATTTGGTTTTGTACAGTTTATTGACTGGTTCTTTATTGAGTTTGTGTACAATTTATTGACTGGTTCTTTATTGAATTTTGTACAGTTTATTGACTGGTTCTTTATTTAGTTTTGTACAGTTTATTGACTGGTTCTTTGTTCAGTTTTGTTCAGTTTATTGACTGTTTCATTATTGAGTTTTGTACAGTTTATTGACTGGTTCTAATTCAGTTTTGTACAGTTTATTGACTGGTTCCTTATTTAGTTTTATACAGTTTATTGACTGTTTCTTTATTGAGTTTTGTATAGTTTATGAACTGATTCTTTATTGAGTTTTGTACAGTTTTTTGACTGTTTCTTTATTGAGTTTTGTACAATTTTTTGACTGGTTCTTTATTGAGTTTTGTACAGTTTATTGACTGTTTCTTTAATGAGTTTTGTACAGTTTATTGACTGTTTCTTTATTTAGTTTTGTACAGTTTTTTGACTGGTTCTTTATTTAGTTTTGTACAGTTTATTGACTGGTTCTTTATTGTGTTTTGTACAGTTTATTGACTGGTTCTTTATTGAGTTTTGTACAGTTTATTGACTGGTTCTTTATTGAGTTTTGTACAGTTTATTGACTGGTTCTTTATTGAGTTTTGTACAGTTTATTGACTAATTCTTTATTGAGTTTTGTACAGTTTTTTACTGGTTCTTTATTCAGTTTTGTACAGATTATTGACTGTTTCTTTATTGAGTTTTGTACAGTTTATTGACTGGTTCTTTGTTCAGTTTTTTTCTGTTTATTGACTGGTTCTTTATTCAGTTTTGTACAGTTTATTGACTTGTTCTTTATTTAGTTTTGTACAGTTTATTGACTGTTTCTTTATTTAGTTTTGTACAGTTTATTGACTGTTTTCTATTGAGTTTTGTACAGTTTTTTTTACTGGTTCTTTATTGAGTTTTGTACAGTTTATTGACTGTTTCTTTTTTGAGTTTTGTACAGTTTATTGACTGTTTCTTTATTTAGTTTTGTACAGTTTATTGACTGTTTCTTTATTTAGTTTTGTACAGTTTATTGACTGGTTCTTTATTGAGTTTTGTACAGTTTATTGACTGGTTCTTTATTAAGTTTTGAACAGTTTATTGACTATTTCTTTATTGAGCTTTGTACAGTTTATTGACTGTTTCTTTATTGAGTTTTGTATAGTTTATTGACTGATTCTTTATTGAGTTTTGTACAGTTTTTTGACTGTTTCTTTATTGAGTTTTGTACAGTTTTTTGACTGGTTCTTTATTGAAGTTTTGTACAGTTTATTGACTCTTTCTTTATTTAGTTTTGTACAGTTTATTGAATGGTTCTTTATTTAGTTTTGAACAGTTTATTGACTGGTTTTTTATTGTGTTTTGTACAGTTTATTGACTGGTTCTTTGTTGAGTTTTGTACAGTTTATTGACTTTTTCTTTATTGAGTTTTGTACAGTTTATTGACTGGTTTTTTATTGAGTTTTGTACAGTTTATTGACTAATTCTTTAGTGAGTTTTGTACAGTTTATTACTGGTTCTTTATTTAGTTTTGTACAGTTTATTGACTGTTGCTTTATTGAGTTTTGTACAGTTTATTGACTGGTCCTTTATTTAGTTTTGTACAGTTTATTGACTGGTTTTTTATTGTGTTTTGTACAGTTTAGTGACTGGTTCTTTGTTGAGTTTTGTACAGTTTATTGACTTTTTCTTTATTGAGTTTTGTTCTGTTTATTGACTGGTTCTTTATTCAGTTTTGTACAGTTTATTGACTGGTTCTTTATTCAGTTTTGTACAGTTTATTGACTGGTTCTTAATTTAGTTTTGTACAGTTTATTGACTGTTTCTTTATTTAGTTTTGTACAGTTTATTGACTGTTACCATGTTGAGTTTTGTACAGTTTTTTCACTGGTTCTTTATTGAGTTTTGTACAGTTTATTGACTGTTTCTTTATTTAGTTTTGTACAGTTTATTGACTGTTTCTTTATTTAGTTTTGTACAGTTTATTGACTGTTTCTTTATTTAGTTTTGTACAGTTTATTGACTGGTTCTTTATTGAGTTTTGTACAGTTTATTGACTGGTTCTTTATTTGTTTTTGTACAGTTTATTGACTGGTTCTTTATTGAGTTTGTGTACAATTTATTGACTGGTTCTTTATTGAATTTTGTACAGTTTATTGACTGGTTCTTTATTTAGTTTTGTACAGTTTATTGACTGGTTCTTTGTTCAGTTTTGTTCAGTTTATTGACTGTTTCATTATTGAGTTTTGTACAGTTTATTGACTGGTTCTAATTCAGTTTTGTACAGTTTATTGACTGGTTCTTTATTTAGTTTTGTACAGTTTATTGACTGTTTCTTTATTGAGTTTTGTATAGTTTATGGACTGATTCTTTATTGAGTTTTGTACAGTTTTTTGACTGTTTCTTTATTGAGTTTTGTACAATTTTTTGACTGGTTCTTTATTGAGTTTTGTACAGTTTATTGACTGTTTCTTTAATGAGTTTTGTACAGTTTATTGACTGTTTCTTTATTTAGTTTTGTACAGTTTATTGACTGGTTCTTTATTTAGTTTTGTACAGTTTATTGACTGGTTCTTTATTGTGTTTTGTACAGTTTATTGACTGGTTCTTTATTGAGTTTTGTACAGTTTATTGACTGGTTCTTTATTGAGTTTTGTACAGTTTATTGACTGGTTCTTTATTGAGTTTTGTACAGTTTATTGACTAATTCTTTATTGAGTTTTGTACAGTTTTTTACTGGTTCTTTATTCAGTTTTGTACAGATTATTGACTGTTTCTTTATTGAGTTTTGTACAGTTTATTGACTGGTTCTTTGTTCAGTTTTTTTCTGTTTATTGACTGGTTCTTTATTCAGTTTTGTACAGTTTATTGACTGGTTCTTTGTTGAGTTTTGTACAGTTTATTGACTTTTTCTTTATTGAGTTTTGTACAGTTTATTGACTGGTTTTTTATTGAGTTTTGTACAGTTTATTGACTAATTCTTTAGTGAGTTTTGTACAGTTTATTACTGGTTCTTTATTCAGTTTTGTACAGTTTATTGACTGTTGCTTTATTGAGTTTTGTACAGTTTATTGACTGGTCCTTTATTTAGTTTTGTACAGTTTATTGACTGGTTTTTTATTGACTGGTTCTTTATTGAGTTTTGTACAGTTTATTGACTAATTCTTTATTGAGTTTTGTACAGTTTTTTACTGGTTCTTTATTCAGTTTTGTACAGATTATTGACTGTTTCTTTATTGAGTTTTGTACAGTTTATTGACTGGTTCTTTGTTCAGTTTTTTTCTGTTTATTGACTGGTTCTTTATTCAGTTTTGTACAGTTTATTGACTGGTTCTTTGTTGAGTTTTGTACAGTTTATTGACTTTTTCTTTATTGAGTTTTGTACAGTTTATTGACTGGTTTTTTATTGAGTTTTGTACAGTTTATTGACTAATTCTTTAGTGAGTTTTGTACAGTTTATTACTGGTTCTTTATTCAGTTTTGTACAGTTTATTGACTGTTGCTTTATTGAGTTTTGTACAGTTTATTGACTGGTCCTTTATTTAGTTTTGTACAGTTTATTGACTGGTTTTTTATTGTGTTTTGTACAGTTAAGTGACTGGTTCTTTGTTGAGTTTTGTACAGTTTATTGACTTTTTCTTTATTCAGTTTTGTTCTGTTTATTGACTGGTTCTTTATTCAGTTTTGTACAGTTTATTGACTGGTTCTTTATTCAGTTTTGTACAGTATATTGACTGGTTTTTTATTTAGTTTTGTACAGTTTATTGACTGTTTCTTTATTTAGTTTTGTACAGTTTATTGACTGTTACCATGTTGAGTTTTGTACAGTTTTTTCACTGGTTCTTTATTGAGTTTTGTACAGTTTATTGGCTGTTTCTTTTTTTAGTTTTGTACAGTTTATCGACTGTTTCTTTATCTAGTTTTGTACAGTTTATTGACTGTTTCTTTATTTAGTTTGTGTACAATTTATAGACTGGTTCTTTATTTAGTTTTGTACAGTTTATTGACTGTTTCTTTATTTAGTTTTGTACAGTTTATTGACTGTTTCTTTATTTAGTTTTGTACAGTTTATTGACTGTTTCTTTATTTAGTTTTGTACAGTTTATTGACTGGTTCTTTATTGAGTTTTGTACAGTTTATTGACTGGTTCTTTATTTGTTTTTGTACAGTTTATTGACTGGTTCTTTATTGAGTTTGTGTACAATTTATTGACTGGTTCTTTATTGAATTTTGTACAGTTTATTGACTGGTTCTTTATTTAGTTTTGTACAGTTTATTGACTGGTTCTTTGTTCAGTTTTGTTCAGTTTATTGACTGTTTCATTATTGAGTTTTGTACAGTTTATTGACTGGTTCTAATTCAGTTTTGTACAGTTTATTGACTGGTTCTTTATTTAGTTTTGTACAGTTTATTGACTGTTTCTTTATTGAGTTTTGTACAGTTTATTGATTGTTTCTTTATTTAGTTTTGTACAGTTTATTGACTGTTTCTTTATTTAGTTTTGTACAGTTTATTGACTGTTTCTTTATTTAGTTTTGTACAGTTTATTGACTGGTTCTTTATTGAGTTTTGTACAGTTTATTGACTGGTTCTTTATTTGTTTTTGTACAGTTTATTGACTGGTTCTTTATTGAGTTTGTGTACAATTTATTGACTGGTTCTTTATTGAATTTTGTACAGTTTATTGACTGGTTCTTTATTTGGTTTTGTACAGTTTATTGACTGGTTCTTTATTGAGTTTGTGTACAATTTATTGACTGGTTCTTTATTGAATTTTGTACAGTTTATTGACTGGTTCTTTATTTAGTTTTGTACAGTTTATTGACTGGTTCTTTGTTCAGTTTTGTTCAGTTTATTGACTGTTTCATTATTGAGTTTTGTACAGTTTATTGACTGGTTCTAATTCAGTTTTGTACAGTTTATTGACTGGTTCCTTATTTAGTTTTATACAGTTTATTGACTGTTTCTTTATTGAGTTTTGTATAGTTTATGAACTGATTCTTTATTGAGTTTTGTACAGTTTTTTGACTGTTTCTTTATTGAGTTTTGTACAATTTTTTGACTGGTTCTTTATTGAGTTTTGTACAGTTTATTGACTGTTTCTTTAATGAGTTTTGTACAGTTTATTGACTGTTTCTTTATTTAGTTTTGTACAGTTTTTTGACTGGTTCTTTATTTAGTTTTGTACAGTTTATTGACTGGTTCTTTATTGTGTTTTGTACAGTTTATTGACTGGTTCTTTATTGAGTTTTGTACAGTTTATTGACTGGTTCTTTATTGAGTTTTGTACAGTTTATTGACTGGTTCTTTATTGAGTTTTGTACAGTTTATTGACTAATTCTTTATTGAGTTTTGTACAGTTTTTTACTGGTTCTTTATTCAGTTTTGTACAGATTATTGACTGTTTCTTTATTGAGTTTTGTACAGTTTATTGACTGGTTCTTTGTTCAGTTTTTTTCTGTTTATTGACTGGTTCTTTATTCAGTTTTGTACAGTTTATTGACTTGTTCTTTATTTAGTTTTGTACAGTTTATTGACTGTTTCTTTATTTAGTTTTGTACAGTTTATTGACTGTTTTCTATTGAGTTTTGTACAGTTTTTTTTACTGGTTCTTTATTGAGTTTTGTACAGTTTATTGACTGTTTCTTTTTTGAGTTTTGTACAGTTTATTGACTGTTTCTTTATTTAGTTTTGTACAGTTTATTGACTGTTTCTTTATTGAGTTTTGTACAGTTTATTGACTGGTTCTTTATTGAGTTTTGTACAGTTTATTGACTGGTTCTTTATTAAGTTTTGAACAGTTTATTGACTATTTCTTTATTGAGCTTTGTACAGTTTATTGACTGTTTCTTTATTGAGTTTTGTATAGTTTATTGACTGATTCTTTATTGAGTTTTGTACAGTTTTTTGACTGTTTCTTTATTGAGTTTTGTACAGTTTTTTGACTGGTTCTTTATTGAAGTTTTGTACAGTTTATTGACTCTTTCTTTATTTAGTTTTGTACAGTTTATTGAATGGTTCTTTATTTAGTTTTGAACAGTTTATTGACTGGTTTTTTATTGTGTTTTGTACAGTTTATTGACTGGTTCTTTGTTGAGTTTTGTACAGTTTATTGACTTTTTCTTTATTGAGTTTTGTACAGTTTATTGACTGGTTTTTTATTGAGTTTTGTACAGTTTATTGACTAATTCTTTAGTGAGTTTTGTACAGTTTATTACTGGTTCTTTATTCAGTTTTGTACAGTTTATTGACTGTTGCTTTATTGAGTTTTGTACAGTTTATTGACTGGTCCTTTATTTAGTTTTGTACAGTTTATTGACTGGTTTTTTATTGAGTTTTGTACAGTTTAGTGACTGGTTCTTTGTTGAGTTTTGTACAGTTTATTGACTTTTTCTTTATTGAGTTTTGTTCTGTTTATTGACTGGTTCTTTATTCAGTTTTGTACAGTTTATTGACTGGTTCTTTATTCAGTTTTGTACAGTTTATTGACTGGTTCTTAATTTAGTTTTGTACAGTTTATTGACTGTTTCTTTATTTAGTTTTGTACAGTTTATTGACTGTTACCATGTTGAGTTTTGTACAGTTTTTTCACTGGTTCTTTATTGAGTTTTGTACAGTTTATTGACTGTTTCTTTATTTAGTTTTGTACAGTTTATTGACTGTTTCTTTATTTAGTTTTGTACAGTTTATTGACTGTTTCTTTATTTAGTTTTGTACAGTTTATTGACTGGTTCTTTATTGAGTTTTGTACAGTTTATTGACTGGTTCTTTATTTGTTTTTGTACAGTTTATTGACTGGTTCTTTATTGAGTTTGTGTACAATTTATTGACTGGTTCTTTATTGAATTTTGTACAGTTTATTGACTGGTTCTTTATTTAGTTTTGTACAGTTTATTGACTGGTTCTTTGTTCAGTTTTGTTCAGTTTATTGACTGTTTCATTATTGAGTTTTGTACAGTTTATTGACTGGTTCTAATTCAGTTTTGTACAGTTTATTGACTGGTTCTTTATTTAGTTTTGTACAGTTTATTGACTGTTTCTTTATTGAGTTTTGTATAGTTTATGGACTGATTCTTTATTGAGTTTTGTACAGTTTTTTGACTGTTTCTTTATTGAGTTTTGTACAATTTTTTGACTGGTTCTTTATTGAGTTTTGTACAGTTTATTGACTGTTTCTTTAATGAGTTTTGTACAGTTTATTGACTGTTTCTTTATTTAGTTTTGTACAGTTTATTGACTGGTTCTTTATTTAGTTTTGTACAGTTTATTGACTGGTTCTTTATTGTGTTTTGTACAGTTTATTGACTGGTTCTTTATTGAGTTTTGTACAGTTTATTGACTGGTTCTTTATTGAGTTTTGTACAGTTTATTGACTGGTTCTTTATTGAGTTTTGTACAGTTTATTGACTAATTCTTTATTGAGTTTTGTACAGTTTTTTACTGGTTCTTTATTCAGTTTTGTACAGATTATTGACTGTTTCTTTATTGAGTTTTGTACAGTTTATTGACTGGTTCTTTGTTCAGTTTTTTTCTGTTTATTGACTGGTTCTTTATTCAGTTTTGTACAGTTTATTGACTGGTTCTTTGTTGAGTTTTGTACAGTTTATTGACTTTTTCTTTATTGAGTTTTGTACAGTTTATTGACTGGTTTTTTATTGAGTTTTGTACAGTTTATTGACTAATTCTTTAGTGAGTTTTGTACAGTTTATTACTGGTTCTTTATTCAGTTTTGTACAGTTTATTGACTGTTGCTTTATTGAGTTTTGTACAGTTTATTGACTGGTCCTTTATTTAGTTTTGTACAGTTTATTGACTGGTTTTTTATTGTGTTTTGTACAGTTAAGTGACTGGTTCTTTGTTGAGTTTTGTACAGTTTATTGACTTTTTCTTTATTCAGTTTTGTTCTGTTTATTGACTGGTTCTTTATTCAGTTTTGTACAGTTTATTGACTGGTTCTTTATTCAGTTTTGTACAGTATATTGACTGGTTTTTTATTTAGTTTTGTACAGTTTATTGACTGTTTCTTTATTTAGTTTTGTACAGTTTATTGACTGTTACCATGTTGAGTTTTGTACAGTTTTTTCACTGGTTCTTTATTGAGTTTTGTACAGTTTATTGGCTGTTTCTTTTTTTAGTTTTGTACAGTTTATCGACTGTTTCTTTATCTAGTTTTGTACAGTTTATTGACTGTTTCTTTATTTAGTTTGTGTACAATTTATAGACTGGTTCTTTATTTAGTTTTGTACAGTTTATTGACTGTTTCTTTATTTAGTTTTGTACAGTTTATTGACTGTTTCTTTATTTAGTTTTGTACAGTTTATTGACTGTTTCTTTATTTAGTTTTGTACAGTTTATTGACTGGTTCTTTATTGAGTTTTGTACAGTTTATTGACTGGTTCTTTATTTGTTTTTGTACAGTTTATTGACTGGTTCTTTATTGAGTTTGTGTACAATTTATTGACTGGTTCTTTATTGAATTTTGTACAGTTTATTGACTGGTTCTTTATTTAGTTTTGTACAGTTTATTGACTGGTTCTTTGTTCAGTTTTGTTCAGTTTATTGACTGTTTCATTATTGAGTTTTGTACAGTTTATTGACTGGTTCTAATTCAGTTTTGTACAGTTTATTGACTGGTTCTTTATTTAGTTTTGTACAGTTTATTGACTGTTTCTTTATTGAGTTTTGTATGGTTTATGGACTGATTCTTTATTGAGTTTTGTACAGTTTTTTGACTGTTTCTTTATTGAGTTTTGTACAATTTTTTGACTGGTTCTTTATTGAGTTTTGTACAGTTTATTGACTGTTTCTTTAATGAGTTTTGTACAGTTTATTGACTGTTTCTTTATTTAGTTTTGTACAGTTTATTGACTGGTTCTTTATTTAGTTTTGTACAGTTTATTGACTGGTTCTTTATTGTGTTTTGTACAGTTTATTGACTGGTTCTTTATTGAGTTTTGTACAGTTTATTGACTGGTTCTTTATTGAGTTTTGTACAGTTTATTGACTGGTTCTTTATTGAGTTTTGTACAGTTTATTGACTAATTCTTTATTGAGTTTTGTACAGTTTTTTACTGGTTCTTTATTCAGTTTTGTACAGATTATTGACTGTTTCTTTATTGAGTTTTGTACAGTTTATTGACTGGTTCTTTGTTCAGTTTTTTTCTGTTTATTGACTGGTTCTTTATTCAGTTTTGTACAGTTTATTGACGTGTTCTTTATTTAGTTTTGTACAGTTTATTGACTGTTTCTTTATTTAGTTTTGTACAGTTTATTGACTGTTTTCTATTGAGTTTTGTACAGTTTTTTTTACTGGTTCTTTATTGAGTTTTGTACAGTTTATTGACTGTTTCTTTTTTGAGTTTTGTACAGTTTATTGACTGTTTCTTTATTTAGTTTTGTACAGTTTATTGACTGGTTCTTTCTTTTGTTTTGTACAGTTTATTGACTGGTTCTTTATTGAGTTTTGTACAGTTTATTGACTGCTTCTTTATTTAGTTTTGTACAGTTTATTGACTGTTTCTTTATTTAGTTTGTGTACAATTTATTGACTGGTTATTTATTTAGTCTTGTACAGTTTATTGACTGTTTCTTTATTTAGTTTTGTACAGTTTATTGACTGGTTCTTTATTGAGTTTTGTACAGTTTATTGACTGTTTCTTTATTTAGTTTTGTACAGTTTTTGACTGGTTCTTTATTGAGTTTTGTACAGTTTATTGACTAATTCTTTATTGAGTCTTGTACAGTTTATTGACTGGTTATTTATTCAGTTTGTACAGTTTATTGACTGTTTCGTTATTGAGTTTTGTACAGTTTATTGACTGTTTCTTTATTGTGTTTTGTAGAGTTTATTGACTGGTTCTTTATTCAGTTTTGTACAGTTTATTGACTGATTTTTTATTGAGTTTTGTACAGTTTATTGACTGTTTCTTTATTTAGTTTTGTACAGTTTATTGACTGTTTCTTTATTAAGTTTTGTACAGTTTATTGTCTGGTTCTTTATTGAGTTTTGTACAGTTTATTGATTGTTTCTTTATTTAGTTTGTGTACAATTTATTTACTGGTTGTTTATTTAGTTTTCTACAGTTTATTGACTGTTTGTTTATTTAGTTTTGTACAGTTTATTGACTGTTTCTTTATTTAGTTTTGTAGTTTATTGACTGGTTTTTTATTGAGTTTTGTACAGTTTATTGTCTGGTTCTTTATTGAGTTTGTGTACAATTTATTGACTGGTTCTTTGTTGAATTTTGTACAGTTTATTGACTGGTTCTTTATTGACTTTTGTACACTTTATTGACTGGTTCTTTGTTCAGTTTTGTACAGTTTATTGACTGGTTCTTTGTTCAGTTTTGTACAGTTTATTGACTAGTTCTTTATTGCGTTTTGTACAGTTTATTGACTGGTTCTTTATTGAGTTTTGTACAGTTTATTGACTGGTTCTTTATATAGATTTGTACAGTTTATTGACTGTTTCTTTATTTTGTTTTGAACAGTTTATTGACTGTTTCTATATTGAGTTTTGTACAGTTTTTTCACTGGTTCTTTATTGAGTTTTGTACAGTTTATTGGCTGTTTCTTTATTAAGTTTTGTACAGTTTATTGACTGTTTCTTTATTGAGTTTTGTACAGTTTATTGACTGGTTCTTTATTCAGTTTTGTACAGTTTATTGACTGGTTCTTTATTGAGCTTTGTACAGTTTATTGACTGTTTCTTTATTGAGTTTTGTACAGTTTATTACTGGTTCTTTATTCAGTTTAGTACAGTTTATTGACTGTTGCTTTATTGAGTTTTGAACAGTTTATTGACTGGTCCTTTGTTCAGTTTTGTTCTGTTTATTGACTGGTTCTTTATTCAGTTTTGTACAGTTTACTGACTGGTTCTTTATTCAGTTTTGTACAGTTTATTGACTGGTTCTTTATTTAGTTTTGTACAGTTTATTGACTGTTTCTTTATTGAGTTTTGTACAGTTTATTGACTGGTTCTTTATTGAGTTTTGTACAGTTTATTGACTGGTTCTTTATTAAGTTTTGAACAGTTTATTGACTATTTCTTTATTGAGCTTTGTACAGTTTATTGACTGTTTCTTTATTGAGTTTTGTACAGTTTATTACTGGTTCTTTATTCAGTTTAGTACAGTTTATTGACTGTTGCTTTATTGAGTTTTGAACAGTTTATTGACTGGTCCTTTGTTCAGTTTTGTTCTGTTTATTGACTGGTTCTTTATTCAGTTTTGTACAGTTTATTGACTGGTTCTTTATTCAGTTTTGTACAGTTTATTGACTGGTTCTTTATTCAGTTTTGTACAGTTTACTGACTGGTTCTTTATTCAGTTTTGTACAGTTTGTTGACTGGTTCTTTATTTAGTTTTGTACAGTTTATTGACTGTTTCTTTATTGAGTTTTGTACAGTTTATTGACTGGTTCTTTATTGAGTTTTGTACAGTTTATTGACTGGTTCTTTATTAAGTTTTGAACAGTTTATTGACTATTTCTTTATTGAGCTTTGTACAGTTTATTGACTGTTTCTTTATTGAGTTTTGTATAGTTTATTGACTGATTATTTATTGAGTTTTGTACAGTTTTTTGACTGTTTCTTTATTGAGTTTTGTACAGTTTTTTGACTGGTTCTTTATTGAAGTTTTGTACAGTTTATTGACTCTTTCTTTATTTAGTTTTGGACAGTTTATTGACTGGTTCTTTATTTAGTTTTGAACAGTTTATTGACTGGTTTTTTATTGTGTTTTGTACAGTTTATTGACTGGTTCTTTATTGAGTTTTGTACAGTTTATTGACTTTTTCTTTATTGAGTTTTGTACAGTTTATTGACTGGTTTTTTATTGAGTTTTGTACAGTTTATTGACTAATTCTTTAGTGAGTTTTGTACAGTTTATTACTGGTTCTTTATTCAGTTTTGTACAGTTTATTGACTGTTGCTTTATTGAGTTTTGTACAGTTTTTTGACTGGTCCTTTGTTCAGTTTTGTTCTGTTTATTGACTTGTTCTTTATTTAGTTTTGTACAGTTTATCGACTGGTTCTTCCTTTTGTTTTGTACAGTTTATTGACTGGTTCTTTATTGAATTTTGTACAGTTTATTGACTGGTTCTTTATTGAATTTTGTACAGTTTATTGACTGGTTCTTTATTTAGTTTTGTACAGTTTATTGACTGTTTCTTTATTGAGTTTTGTACAGTTTATTGACTGGTTCTTTATTGAGTTTTGTACAGTTTATTGACTGGTTCTTTATTAAGTTTTGAACAGTTTATTGACTATTTCTTTATTGAGCTTTGTACAGTTTATTGACTGTTTCTTTATTGAGTTTTGTATAGTTTATTGACTGATTATTTATTGAGTTTTGTACAGTTTTTTGACTGTTTCTTTATTGAGTTTTGTAGAGTTTTTTGACTGGTTCTTTATTGAAGTTTTGTACAGTTTATTGACTGGTTCTTTATTTAGTTTTGTACAGTTTATTGACTGGTTCTTTATTTAGTTTTGAACAGTTTATTGACTGGTTTTTTATTGTGTTTTGTACAGTTTATTGACTGGTTCTTTATTGAGTTTTGTACAGTTTATTGACTTTTTCTTTATTGAGTTTTGTACAGTTTATTGACTGGTTTTTTATTGAGTTTTGTACAGTTTATTGACTAATTCTTTAGTGAGTTTTGTACAGTTTATTACTGGTTCTTTATTCAGTTTTGTACAGTTTATTGACTGGTCCTTTGTTCAGTTTTGTTCTGTTTATTGACTTGTTCTTTATTCAGTTTTGTACAGTTTATTGACTGGTTCTTTATTCAGTTTTTGTACAGTTTATTGACTGGTTCTTTATTGTGTTTTGTACAGTTTATTGACTGGTTCTTTATTGAGTTTTATACAGTTTATTGAACGGTTCTTTATTCAGTTTTGTACAGTTTATTGACTGGTTCTTTATTTAGTTTTGTACAGTTTATTGACTGTTTCTTTATTTAGTTTTGTACAGTTTATTGACTGTTTCTATATTGAGTTTTGTACAGTTGTTGACTGGTTCTTTATTGAGTTTTGTACAGTTTATTGACTGTTTCTTTATTGGGTTTTGTACAGTTTATTGACTGGTTTTTATTGAGTTTTGTACAGTTTATTGACTGTTTCTTTATTGAGTTTTGTACAGTTTATTTACTGGTTCTTTATTAAGTTTTGAACAGTTTATTGACTGGTTCTTTATTGAGCTTTGTACAGTTTATTGACTGTTTCTTTATTGAGTTTTGTATAGTTTATTGACTGATTCTTTATTGAGTTTTGTACAGTTTTTTCACTGTTTCTTTATTGAGTTTTGTACAGTTTATTACTGGTTCTTTATTCAGTTTAGTACAGTTTATTGACTGTTGCTTTATTGAGTTTTGAACAGTTTATTGACTGGTCCTTTGTTCAGTTTTGTTCTGTTTATTGACTGGTTCTTTATTCAGTTTTGTACAGTTTACTGACTGGTTCTTTATTCAGTTTTGTACAGTTTATTGACTGGTTCTTTATTTAGTTTTGTACAGTTTATTGACTGTTTATTTATTGAGTTTTGTACAGTTTATTGACTGGTTCTTTATTGAGTTTTGTACAGTTTATTGACTGGTTCTTTATTAAGTTTTGAACAGTTTATTGACTATTTCTTTATTGAGCTTTGTACAGTTTATTGACTGTTTCTTTATTGAGTTTTGTACAGTTTATTACTGGTTCTTTATTCAGTTTAGTACAGTTTATTGACTGTTGCTTTATTGAGTTTTGAACAGTTTATTGACTGGTCCTTTGTTCAGTTTTGTTCTGTTTATTGACTGGTTCTTTATTCAGTTTTGTACAGTTTACTGACTGGTTCTTTATTCAGTTTTGTACAGTTTATTGACTGGTTCTTTATTCAGTTTTGTACAGTTTACTGACTGGTTCTTTATTCAGTTTTGTACAGTTTGTTGACTGGTTCTTTATTTAGTTTTGTACAGTTTATTGACTGTTTCTTTATTGAGTTTTGTACAGTTTATTGACTGGTTCTTTATTGAGTTTTGTACAGTTTATTGACTGGTTCTTTATTAAGTTTTGAACAGTTTATTGACTATTTCTTTATTGAGCTTTGTACAGTTTATTGACTGTTTCTTTATTGAGTTTTGTATAGTTTATTGACTGATTATTTATTGAGTTTTGTACAGTTTTTTTACTGTTTCTTTATTGAGTTTTGTACAGTTTTTTGACTGGTTCTTTATTGAAGTTTTGTACAGTTTATTGACTCTTTCTTTATTTAGTTTTGGACAGTTTATTGACTGGTTCTTTATTTAGTTTTGAACAGTTTATTGACTGGTTTTTTATTGTGTTTTGTACAGTTTATTGACTGGTTCTTTATTGAGTTTTGTACAGTTTATTGACTTTTTCTTTATTGAGTTTTGTACAGTTTATTGACTGGTTTTTTATTGAGTTTTGTACAGTTTATTGACTAATTCTTTAGTGAGTTTTGTACAGTTTATTACTGGTTCTTTATTCAGTTTTGTACAGTTTATTGACTGTTGCTTTATTGAGTTTTGTACAGTTTTTTGACTGGTCCTTTGTTCAGTTTTGTTCTGTTTATTGACTTGTTCTTTATTTAGTTTTGTACAGTTTATCGACTGGTTCTTCCTTTTGTTTTGTACAGTTTATTGACTGGTTCTTTATTGAATTTTGTACAGTTTATTGACTGGTTCTTTATTGAATTTTGTACAGTTTATTGACTGGTTCTTTATTTAGTTTTGTACAGTTTATTGACTGTTTCTTTATTGAGTTTTGTACAGTTTATTGACTGGTTCTTTATTGAGTTTTGTACAGTTTATTGACTGGTTCTTTATTAAGTTTTGAACAGTTTATTGACTATTTCTTTATTGAGCTTTGTACAGTTTATTGACTGTTTCTTTATTGAGTTTTGTATAGTTTATTGACTGATTATTTATTGAGTTTTGTACAGTTTTTTGACTGTTTCTTTATTGAGTTTTGTAGAGTTTTTTGACTGGTTCTTTATTGAAGTTTTGTACAGTTTATTGACTCTTTCTTTATTTAGTTTTGTACAGTTTATTGACTGGTTCTTTATTTAGTTTTGAACAGTTTATTGACTGGTTTTTTATTGTGTTTTGTACAGTTTATTGACTGGTTCTTTATTGAGTTTTGTACAGTTTATTGACTTTTTCTTTATTGAGTTTTGTACAGTTTATTGACTGGTTTTTTATTGAGTTTTGTACAGTTTATTGACTAATTCTTTAGTGAGTTTTGTACAGTTTATTACTGGTTCTTTATTCAGTTTTGTACAGTTTATTGACTGGTCCTTTGTTCAGTTTTGTTCTGTTTATTGACTTGTTCTTTATTCAGTTTTGTACAGTTTATTGACTGGTTCTTTATTCAGTTTTTGTACAGTTTATTGACTGGTTCTTTATTGTGTTTTGTACAGTTTATTGACTGGTTCTTTATTGAGTTTTATACAGTTTATTGAACGGTTCTTTATTCAGTTTTGTACAGTTTATTGACTGGTTCTTTATTTAGTTTTGTACAGTTTATTGACTGTTTCTTTATTTAGTTTTGTACAGTTTATTGACTGTTTCTATATTGAGTTTTGTACAGTTGTTGACTGGTTCTTTATTGAGTTTTGTACAGTTTATTGACTGTTTCTTTATTGGGTTTTGTAGTTGTTGACTGGTTCTTTATTGAGTTTTGTACAGTTTATTGACTGTTTCTTTATTGGGTTTTGTACAGTTTATTGACTGGTTTTTATTGAGTTTTGTACAGTTTATTGACTGTTTCTTTATTGAGTTTTGTACAGTTTATTTACTGGTTCTTTATTAAGTTTTGAACAGTTTATTGACTGGTTCTTTATTGAGCTTTGTACAGTTTATTGACTGTTTCTTTATTGAGTTTTGTATAGTTTATTGACTGATTCTTTATTGAGTTTTGTACAGTTTTTTCACTGTTTCTTTATTGAGTTTTGTACAGTTTTTTGACTGGTTCTTTATTGAAGTTTTGTACAGTTTATTGACTCTTTCTTTATTTAGTTTTGTACAGTTTATTGACTGGTTCTTTATTTAGTTTTGAACAGTTTGACTGGTTTTTTATTGTGTTTTGTACAGTTTATTGACTTTTTCTTTATTGAGTTTTGTACAGCTTATTGACTGGTTCTTTATTGAGTTTTGTACAGTTTATTGACTAATTCTTTAGTGAGTTTTGTACAGTTTATTACTGGTTCTTTATTCAGTTTTGTACAGTTTATTGACTGTTTCTTTATTGAGTTTTGTACAGTTTATTGACTGGTCCTTTGTTCAGTTTTGTTCTGTTTATTGACTGGTTCTTTATTCAGTTTTGTACAGTTTATTGACTGGTTCTTTATTCAGTTTTGTACAGTTTATTGACTGGTTCTTTATTGAGTTTTGTACAGTTTATTGACTGTTTCTTTATTAAGTTTTGTACAGTTTATTGACTGTTTCTATATTGAGTTTTGTACAGTTTTTTCTCTGGTTCTTTATTGACTTTTGTACAGTTTATTGGCTGTTTCTTTATTAAGTTTTGTACAGTTTATTGACTGTTTCTTTATTTAGTTTTGTACAGTTTATTGACTGTTTCTTTATTTAGTTTTGTACAGTTTATTGACTGTTTCTTTATTTATTTTGTGTACAATTTATCAACTGGTTCTTTATTTAGTTTTGTACAGTTTATTGACTGTTTCTTTATTTAGTTTTGTACAGTTTATTGACTGTTTCTTTATTTATTTTTGTCCAGTTTATTGACTGTTTCTTTATTTAGTTTTGTACAGTTTATTGACTGGTTCTTTATTGAGTTTTGTACAGTTTATTGACTGGTTCTTTATTTGTTTTTGTACAGTTTATTGACTGGTTCTTTATTGAGTTTGTGTACGATTTATTGACTGGTTCTTTATTGAATTTTGTACAGTTTATTGACTGGTTCTTTATTTGGTTTTGTAGAGTTTATTGACTGGTTCTTTATTGAGTTTGTGTACAATTTATTGACTGGTTCTTTATTGAATTTTGTACAGTTTATTGACTGGTTCTTTATTTAGTTTTGTACAGTTTATTGACTGGTTCTTTGTTCAGTTTTGTTCAGTTTATTGACTGTTTCATTATTGAGTTTTGTACAGTTTATTGACTGATTCTAATTCAGTTTTGTACAGTTTATTGACTGGTTCTTTATTTAGTTTTGTACAGTTTATTGACTGTTTCTTTATTTAGTTTTGTACAGTTTATTGACTGTTTCTATATTGAGTTTTGTACAGTTGTTGACTGGTTTTTTATTGAGTTTTGTACAGTTTATTGACTGTTTCTTTATTGGGTTTTGTACAGTTTATTGACTGTTTCTTTATTGAGTTTTGTACAGTTTATTTACTGGTTCTTTATTAAGTTTTGAACAGTTTATTGACTGGTTCTTTATTGAGCTTTGTACAGTTTATTGACTGTTTCTTTATTGAGTTTTGTATAGTTTATTGACTGATTCTTTATTGAGTTTTGTACAGTTTTTTGACTGTTTCTTTATTGAGGTTTGTACAGTTTTTTGACTGGTTCTTTATTGAAGTTTTGTACAGTTTATTGACTCTTTCTTTATTTAGTTTTGTACAGTTTATTGACTGGTTCTTTATTTAGTTTTGAACAGTTTATTGACTGGTTTTTTATTGTGTTTTGTACAGTTTATTGACTGGTTCTTTATTGAGTTTTGTACAGTTTATTGACTTTTTCTTTATTGAGTTTTGTACAGTTTATTGACTGGTTTTTTATTGAGTTTTGTACAGTTTATTGACTGTTTCTTTATTGAGTTTTGTACAGTTTTTTGACTGTTTCTTTATTGAGTTTTGTACAGTTTTTTGACTGGTTCTTTATTGAAGTTTTGTACAGTTTATTGACTCTTTCTTTATTTAGTTTTGTACAGTTTATTGACTGGTTCTTTATTTAGTTTTGAACAGTTTATTGACTGGGTTTTTATTATGTTTTGTACAGTTTATTGACTGGTTCTTTATTGAGTTTTGTACAGTTTATTGACTTTTTCTTTATTGAGTTTTGTACAGTTTATTGACTGGTTTTTTATTGAGTTTTGTACAGTTTATTGACTAATTCTTTAGTGAGTTTTGTACAGTTTATTACTGGTTCTTTATTCAGTTTTGTACAGTTTATTGACTGTTGCTTTATTGAGTTTTGTACAGTTTATTGACTGGTCCTTTGTTCAGTTTTGTTCTGTTTATTGACTTGTTCTTTATTCAGTTTTGTACAGTTTATTGACTGGTTCTTTATTCAGTTTTTGTACAGTTTATTGACTGGTTCTTTATTGTGTTTTGTACAGTTTATTGACTGGTTCTTTATTGAGTTTTATACAGTTTATTGAACGGTTCTTTATTCAGTTTTGTACAGTTTATTGACTGTTGCTTTATTGAGTTTTGTACAGTTTATTGACTGGTCCTTTGTTCAGTTTTGTTCTGTTTATTGACTTGTTCTTTATTCAGTTTTGTACAGTTTATTGACTGGTTCTTTATTCAGTTTTTGTACAGTTTATTGACTGGTTCTTTATTGTGTTTTGTACAGTTTATTGACTGGTTCTTTATTGAGTTTTATACAGTTTATTGAACGGTTCTTTATTCAGTTTTGTACAGTTTATTGACTGGTTCTTTATTTAGTTTTGTACAGTTTATTGACTGTTTCTTTATTTAGTTTTGTACAGTTTATTGACTGTTTCTATATTGAGTTTTGTACAGTTGTTGACTGGTTCTTTATTGAGTTTTGTACAGTTTATTGACTGTTTCTTTATTGGGTTTTGTACAGTTTATTGACTGGTTTTTTATTGAGTTTTGTACAATTTATTGACTGTTTCTTTATTGAGTTTTGTACAGTTTATTTACTGGTTCTTTATTAAGTTTTGAACAGTTTATTGACTGGTTCTTTATTGAGCTTTGTACAGTTTATTGACTGTTTCTTTATTGAGTTTTGTATAGTTTATTGACTGATTCTTTATTGAGTTTTGTACAGTTTTTTGACTGTTTCTTTATTTAGTTTTGTACAGTTTTTTGACTGGTTCTTTATTGAAGTTTTGTACAGTTTATTGACTCTTTCTTTATTTAGTTTTGTACAGTTTATTGACTGGTTCTTTATTTAGTTTTGAACAGTTTATTGACTGGTTTTTTATTGTGTTTTGTACAGTTTATTGACTGGTTCTTTATTGAGTTTTGTACAGTTTATTGACTTTTTCTTTATTGAGTTTTGTACAGCTTATTGACTGGTTCTTTATTGAGTTTTGTACAGTTTATTGACTAATTCTTTAGTGAGTTTTGTACAGTTTATTACTGGTTCTTTATTCAGTTTTGTACAGTTTATTGACTGTTTCTTTATTGAGTTTTGTACAGTTTATTGACTGGTCCTTTGTTCAGTTTTGTTCTGTTTATTGACTGGTTCTTTATTCAGTTTTGTACAGTTTATTGACTGGTTCTTTATTCAGTTTTGTACAGTTTATTGACTGGTTCTTTATTGAGTTTTGTACAGTTTATTGACTGTTTCTTTATTAAGTTTTGTACAGTTTATTGACTGTTTCTATATTGAGTTTTGTACAGTTTTTTCTCTGGTTCTTTTTTGACTTTTGTACGGGTACATCGAAAGTGTAAAAACCCCCTGAAAAGTGTAAAAACCCCGTGGAATAGTGTAAAAACCCCCATATCTGTGGTGAAAACCCCTCAGAAATGATAGATATTACCATATATCATGATAATAATCCAATATTTGTGAAAAAATAATTACATTTTATCCCACAGAATCGATTTTTGTAACCGCTCCGTACATCCTATATTAGGTCATATAGCTAGGGGAGAGCACTCTAATTCATTGCAATAAAAGTACTAAAAGTCTTGTAAGCTGCAATTATATTGACAATTGTAATAAGGTCAATGATTTAATGTGTGAACTAAACATATTATCTAAAATTGTATTAGGAAATTTTTTTAAATAGATATATTTCATTAAAAGCTCTATTTTCTTGGTATTAAATGTTATTATATGTCTCTGTTGTAATTTAAAGATTTTATGTCATGTTAGAAGCTCATATTAGACAAAATTAGTTACAATTACAATGAATTGATTATAATTGTAAATAATTAAGAGCCCCCACGCCACGTCAAGGCTATGAGCATGTGGGGGAGGGTCAGGGGGTTTTATATATTTATTCATTCAAGTCTTTTTGTTTTATAACTATATATATATATATAGGAGTTATAATTTTTTTCTGGAAAAGTACAAATCATTATTATAATTGTTGTTATTATTATTATTTTTATTATTAATATCTTTATTATTATTATTATTATTATTATTATTATTATTATTATTATTATTATTATTATTATTATTATTATTATTATTATTATTATAAGCCTGGTATTGCCTGTAATATTGCAAAATTGTTCTAACTAGACCAAGGGATAGTTAAATTTTATCTTTCATATAGTAAAATTTTATGTTTTCAAATTTAAAACTACTAAGACATCCTGCACAAGGCTCGGGACATCTGTCGGAGTCCGCGTAACATTTAGTTAAATTTTATTTTTCAAATTTAAAACTACTAAGACATCCTGCACAAGGCTCGGGACATCTGTCGTAGTCCGCGCATCATTTAGTTAAATTTATGTTTTCAAATTTAAAACTACTAAGACATCCTGCACAAGGCTCGGGACATCTGTCGTAGTCCGCGTAACATTTAGTTAAATTAATGTTTTCAAATTTAAAACTACTAAGACATCCTGCACAAGGCTCGGGACATCTGTCGTAGTCCGCGCAACATTTAGTTAAATTTATGTTTTCAAATTTAAAACTACTAAGACATCCTGCACAAGGCTCGGGACATCTGTCGTAGTCCGCGCAACATTTAGTTAAATTTATGTTTTCAAATTTAAAACTACTATAAGACATCCTGCACAAGGCTCGGGACATTTGTCGTAGTCCGCGTAACATTTAGTTAAATTTATTTTTTTTTCAAATTTTAAACTACTAAGGTACCTGTACACGTCTCGGGTCAAATTGTGCTGTTCGCTAACGTACTGAGTGTCTCGCCCTTGAAAAAAAGACAAAAAAATACATTAAACAAAACATAGAAAACATAGAAATGTCACTCGGAATCTACATCGCAATTCTTTGTCTTCTTAATAGTCGTCGTCCGTTAGTTGATTTTCCTTTTTAGCTGACCTTTCTTCCTTCCTCGGGTTCTCGGTTTAATGACAGTCATTTGTCCGTCTGTCGAAGTAACGGTCTTTTGGTCCGGTGGCAAGTGTTTGCGGAATCTTCTAAAAAAACGTTCTCTTTCGTCGACGGTCTTTGTCATCCATAGCGATTTTGACACCTGAAACTGTTTATGGCTGTCCGCTAGTCGGTATTGTCTAATTGAAATCATAATCTTAGTAAATCCTTATATATTAGGTGTCCACAATATCTCTTGTAACCTGTACTAAATTCAATAACGGTTGTGATTTCCAGTCGATGGCTCGCTCGGGGGATTCGCTATTATTATTTGTCCAACTTTTGTCAAAGTAAACCAATATGATCAACTGGTTTCCGATGTTAAATCAAAGTTGGTTTTAATTTGTTAATAAAATACCTTCAAATTTTGAAGATAATGTCTATGTCCTTGGTCCCATAGTGTCGCACTTGACGTCGAAACATATCAGGTCATCGGCATGGATAAATCCGTCTCTACCAGAGATGTCGTTCAGTATTGAGTCTCTGTCGGCCTTGTCAATTACTAGTATGTCGTCCACTAGTTTGTGTTTTGCATTCTTAGACGTCGGGAAAGCTGATGTAATGGCGTTGACTATAGCCATTTTTCTTGTCGGATCCAAACCCTAAGTTTTGTGTATCAGTATCCAGGGACGGATTCAGAAAACCGAGTTAGTGGGACGAAATTTTTGGCGGTTCTTGTATGGTGTCCATAACGATTTATATCTGCTTGTAACTTGATGCAGTAACGCGCAAGTCACACAAGTTGAAGGTTTTGTCAATTCTTAAAATACTGTGTCCTGAACAACATAAAGTCTTGATGTCTATTAACTGGTCGTCTTTGTAACGAATTGAACAAGCGCTTTTTAATTGTCGCGTATTATCGATTTCATTATGGAATCTTTGTCTGCAATCATTATGTCTATTTCCTGTAAAGTCGGCAATATTTCGTCGTCTAAATATATGTCCCATTTCGTTTTTACGCTTCCATTTTGACATTAGACTTTTTGTCATATACCTGTTTTCTGCTGACAGTTCCGCTCAATTCGTTATTTTTCACTGTCAGCTTTTTGTATACATTTGGTTTAAACATATTTTTTTTCTATTCAGAAACAAGATAGAAAGCTCATATAAATCTGTCTCCTGATAATGAAAGACGTAAATAAATAAATAAATAAATAAATAAATAAATAAATAAATAAATAAATAAATAAATAAATAAATAAATAAATAAATAAATAAATAAATAAATAAATAAATAAATAAATAAAAGTAAGTTTCATCGCCGTTTCAACCACTATAAAACTAGCATCCAGATTGTAGTTACAGAAGAAAAAAGGAATGTAGTATTTTTTCTTCTGTATACAATTAAAGGATTGTCTGTCTGGAGTAAATCGGACATTTCTGTCATTACAGAGGCGGGTGTTCGCATGTATTCTTTTGCTTGCTTGAAATTACAATGTGGCGCCAAGCTCCAAGTTCCGCGGTATTAAATTTTGTTAACAAACCAACAAAGTGCCTTTCTCAAAGTAACGAGAATAGCAATATATCCATTTTCCGTGAAACGAACAACGTCTTCCGCCTCATGGCTGGCTGTATACATTAACAGGTTTGAAAAAGTAAACAAAATAATACTGAGAGCTTTTCCTCTTATAAATTTAGTGTACTTCGTCTCTACGTTTACTATATACATCGGCCGTACAATGACGCCGCTTAGAACGTTTAAGATGTCAAATAGTTTACTGCTGCAGTCGTTGCCGCCTATCTGACATATCACCACATCAGGCAAATGATGTAGATTATATATCTAAGTATAAGTCCACGTAAGAATCCGGAAAAATGCATACATGTGATGGCATGCACATGAAGGAAAAATAAAATAAAACAACATTCTAATTTATTAAAGTTCCGAATTATTTTGCCTTTTAAATATAATCATTTGAAATTTAGTTAAATTGTACAGTGGAAAATGCCGGGAAATTTTCCCGCCAAATTTTTCTCTATATATAACAAGTCAAAAATTATCTAGAGAATTGACACTTTTTCAAATGTAAAATCTTGTTAGAATTTGGTTTTATATCATAATGAATGTATCTAAACAAAAAAAAAAAAAAAAAAACAACAAAAAATTTGTTATGTGCCGACAACTGCCTGATCCTCAGCTAGATAACTACTTAAATGCTTGATCATTTACATTCGTTATTTTTAATGTTTTTTTTAATGTTTCTCTTAAAAAAGTACATAGGTATATGTTTAAATTAAAAAAATTAAATCACAGAAAGTCGCTTTATACATGAAAACCGCAGAGAATCTATTTTAATACATTTATTTTTTTGTAACAGTAACATGAATGGTTGTATGAGGACATACATAACGAAGGAAACTATATTCTAAAAATAAAATATAACGGCCCTATCGATGATTTGTTGGCACGTGCCAGAAGTTTGGCTACTATGTGTTAATTGACAAGGCAAATAACAAGCGTAATCAACATTAACAATTAAATATCTACAATTTTTGGCCCCGTGCGGGATCCGGGTGGCTAAAAGAATAGACCGCAGTCGCGCTAGCTTGTCGTAAGAGGCGACTAAATAGCGCCCAGTACCCTGACCGGCGTGTCAGGTCGGTTTGCCTAAAGACCGACTGGGATGTGTGCCGCAGGTGGTTGAATGGGGTACCCCTGGCAAGCTGGGGTTGTCAGGCCATAATACGGAAAACCTGACCGCAAACCATATTAGTGCACCGTGTTGGGAAAAATGCCACGTTCCTCGCACGTTAAAGAACGCTGCTGTAGTATTCGCTATGAGTAGGGATTTCGATCCCGCTACAGGAGGCTAAATTGCCCGACCCTATCCATCCTCCCATTTGCCAGTGGCAATCTAAAATCCGTTACCCCTATTTTTCCTTGTGTCCCATCCCATTTTCATTCATCATCATTTCATGTTCATTTTATCATCCATTTCATGTTCATCGCCTGAATATAGCTGAAATATTGCTGCTCGGGCGTTAAACACCATTAATCAATCAATCAATCTACAATTTTTGCTGCAGCGAGGGTTACTTTATTAAAAAAAATTAAGTATTCATTACAGAGTAAAGTTATTTCATCTTGTATTTTGCTAATTAAAATGAAACCTTCGAAATCAAGGCTAAATCTATAAAATAGCCGTTAAAAACGAAATTTTACTGGATATTTTTAATAAATTCTATTGTTCCTGCATGCTTGTCGTCTTTATATGTTACCAAATATAGAATAAAGTAATACATTTTTTACAACCATGATCATATATGTAAAAGGAGCATGTTATGTCATGTCCAACCTTGTTCCATGCCATTTACAATTTAATGGTGAGATCTACCGCAGCGCGGAACACTTGTATCAAAATATGCTTTAGCATTCTATACCGAATCCATGCCAGATTGCCGAATCCCAATTTGCCGACTCCCAACTTGCCGAGTCCAATTGGCCGATTCCCAAATTGCCGAATAAAACAAATCTATCCTAAAAAATTTCTTTTATGAACTACTTACAACTTATCAGAAAAAAGTGTTTAATTGACACCGAATCTACAGAGGAAATAGTCGATTTGTAAAAATTTTTAGTGTTTTTGTGCAAATTTAATAGTTGATCTGGGGCTTAAAATGTTAAATTGATGAAATAAATTATATTTCTATCTAAATGTTTATTTTATTATTTAATGTTATGAACGAAGTAAAAAATAATGTATACACGAAACAATACAAATCAGGTTGCCGTTTCATTTAAATTGCATGGTATAACGAGCACGTTAATTATCGATAGCTTTATGAAACGGCACCCGGCCTGGAGTCACTGTGTCTGGAGTAAGCGCCACGTGCATGTCAAAGAGACAACAACACAAATAATCTCGTTTCCTTGGCATTGAGTTGATATGTAGTGGTAAACACGTAAGAAAAATGTCAAAAACAACATAAATACAATAAAACATTCTTTTTCTAAAACCATTTATAACATATAACTTTTGATTGTCGGCAGTTTGGGAATCGGCTAACTGGAATCGGCAATCTGGGATAATACCACTCTACCACAAGCAAGCAGTCCTTGCAGCTGTAAAAATACAAGCGAAGGATGCCAAGACGGCGAAAGCAATAGGCAAGATAATTCGGACAAGTCAGTCTTGGGAAGACGTAAAGCCCACAATTGCGGCAGAAATCTTAAAATATGTCCAGTGGTAACAGTTTAGATACACTCTGCAACAGCTCGGGCTACGTATGCCATAATGTAAACTACGAGTTTTGGGGCAATGGACATTGAGGAAATGGACAGAATGAATTTTGTTGACGTTTTGTTATGTTAGTTACTTTTTTCAAGACGAATATATTGTGTCTTGTGTTTTGTTCTAGCATTTATTATCTCCAGATTTTTCTATTGTTCCTTATTTAGAACACCCCAGACCAGTTTTATTTCATAACACAGTATACATTGAGATCCCAACAAAAACAATAGGTAGTTGAATTTTATTGGTCTCTGTTTACATATATTCATAAACACAAAATTACAACTCTTTCAATCTACATAGACTGAATTGTATAAAAAATTTGTTTGACAATAAGATATATGTCTCTGCAGTCTTCTGTTTTGTCTGCTCATGATAATAGGCAGTTTCTTATTGAAATTGATGAAACTTTGTTAAGTTGTTCATTCTGAAAAAAATTAAATGAAACAAAAATAAACAAACAAACAAACTTACTGTATTAATCATCACCTATTAAAATGTAGTCCAATATTAGCAATTCATATGTATCGACTATTTTTTAAATCAAATAATACTAATATTCTAAAGATATAAATTACATTATATATTATCTTAATTCATTTATTCTTATTCAAAATCATTTTTTATGTAACAAATTGTGTATTATAGGATCAATTTTTAATATATTTTATTCCTACCTACAGTATTCTTACCTACAGTACTTAAGTACTTTTATTGCAATGAATTGGAGTGTTCTCCCCTAGCTATTTGACCTAATATAGAACGTATGGTGCAGTTACAAAAATCGATTCTTTGGGATAAAGCGTAATTATTTTTTCACAAATATTGGATTATTATCATAATATATGGTAATATCTACCATTTCTGAGGGGTTTTCACCACAGATATGGGGGTTTTTACACTATTCCACGGGGTTTTTACACTTTTCGGGGGGTTTTTACACTTTCGATGTACCGCTTTTGTACAGTTTATTGGCTGTTTCTTTATTAAGTTTTGTACAGTTTATTGACTGGTTCTTTATTTAGTTTTGTACAGTTTATTGACTGGTTCTTTATTTAGTTTTGTACAGTTTATTGACTGTTTCTTTATTTATTTTGTGTACAATTTATCAACTGGTTCTTTATTTAGTTTTGTACAGTTTATTGACTGTTTCTTTATTTAGTTTTGTACAGTTTATTGACTGTTTCTTTATTTATTTTTGTCCAGTTTATTGACTGTTTCTTTATTTAGTTTTGTACAGTTTATTGACTGGTTCTTTATTGAGTTTTGTACAGTTTATTGACTGGTTCTTTATTTGTTTTTGTACAGTTTATTGACTGGTTCTTTATTGAGTTTGTGTACGATTTATTGACTGGTTCTTTATTGAATTTTGTACAGTTTATTGACTGGTTCTTTATTTGGTTTTGTAGAGTTTATTGACTGGTTCTTTATTGAGTTTGTGTACAATTTATTGACTGGTTCTTTATTGAATTTTGTACAGTTTATTGACTGGTTCTTTATTTAGTTTTGTACAGTTTATTGACTGGTTCTTTGTTCAGTTTTGTTCAGTTTATTGACTGTTTCATTATTGAGTTTTGTACAGTTTATTGACTGATTCTAATTCAGTTTTGTTCAGTTTATTGACTGGTTCTTTATTTAGTTTTGTACAGTTTATTGACTGTTTCTTTATTTAGTTTTGTACAGTTTATTGACTGTTTCTATATTGAGTTTTGTACAGTTGTTGACTGGTTCTTTATTGAGTTTTGTACAGTTTATTGACTGTTTCTTTATTGGGTTTTGTACAGTTTATTGACTGTTTCTTTATTGAGTTTTGTACAGTTTATTTACTGGTTCTTTATTAAGTTTTGAACAGTTTATTGACTGGTTCTTTATTGAGCTTTGTACAGTTTATTGACTGTTTCTTTATTGAGTTTTGTATAGTTTATTGACTGATTCTTTATTGAGTTTTGTACAGTTTTTTGACTGTTTCTTTATTGAGTTTTGTACAGTTTTTTGACTGGTTCTTTATTGAAGTTTTGTACAGTTTATTGACTCTTTCTTTATTTAGTTTTGTACAGTTTATTGACTGGTTCTTTATTTAGTTTTGAACAGTTTATTGACTGGTTTTTTATTGTGTTTTGTACAGTTTATTGACTGGTTCTTTATTGAGTTTTGTACAGTTTATTGACTTTTTCTTTATTGAGTTTTGTACAGCTTATTGACTGGTTCTTTATTGAGTTTTGTACAGTTTATTGACTAATTCTTTAGTGAGTTTTGTACAGTTTATTACTGGTTCTTTATTCAGTTTTGTACAGTTTATTGACTGTTTCTTTATTGAGTTTTGTACAGTTTATTGACTGGTCCTTTGTTCAGTTTTGTTCTGTTTATTGACTGGTTCTTTATTCAGTTTTGTACAGTTTATTGACTGGTTCTTTATTCAGTTTTGTACAGTTTATTGACTGGTTCTTTATTTAGTTTTGTACAGTTTATTGACTGTTTCTTTATTAAGTTTTGTACAGTTTATTGACTGTTTCTATATTGAGTTTTGTACAGTTTTTTCACTGGTTCTTTATTGACTTTTGTACAGTTTATTGGCTGTTTCTTTATTAAGTTTTGTACAGTTTATTGACTGTTTCTTTATTTAGTTTTGTACAGTTTATTGACTGTTTCTTTATTTAGTTTTGTACAGTTTATTGACTGTTTCTTTATTTAGTTTGTGTACAATTTATCAACTGGTTCTTTATTTAGTTTTGTACAGTTTATTGACTGTTTCTTTATTTAGTTTTGTACAGTTTATTGACTGTTTCTTTATTTATTTTTGTCCAGTTTATTGACTGTTTCTTTATTTAGTTTTGTACAGTTTATTGACTGGTTCTTTATTGAGTTTTGTACAGTTTATTGACTGGTTCTTTATTTGTTTTTGTACAGTTTATTGACTGGTTCTTTATTTGGTTTTGTAGAGTTTATTGACTGGTTCTTTATTGAGTTTGTGTACAATTTATTGTCTGGTTCTTTATTGAATTTTGTACAGTTTATTGACTGGTTCTTTATTTAGTTTTGTACAGTTTATTGACTGGTTCTTTGTCCAGTTTTGTTCAGTTTATTGACTGTTTCATTATTGAGTTTTGTACAGTTTATTGACTGATTGTAATTCAGTTTTGTACAGTTTATTGACTGGTTCTTTATTTAGTTTTGTACAGTTTATTGACTGTTTTTTTATTGAGTTTTGTATAGTTTATGGACTGATTCTTTATTGAGTTTTGTACAGTTTTTTACTGTTTCTTTATTGACTGTTTCTTTAATGAGTTTTGTACAGTTTATTGACTGTTTCTTTATTTAGTTTTGTACAGTTTATTGACTGGTTCTTTATTTAGTTTTGTACAGTTTATTGACTGGTTCTTTATTGTGTTTTGTACAGTTTATTGACTGGTTCTTTATTGAGTTTTGTACAGTTTATTGACTGGTTCTTTATTGAGTTTTGTACAGTTTATTGACTGGTTCTTTACTGAGTTTTGTACAGTTTATTGACTAATTCTTTATTGAGTTTTGTACAGTTTATTACTGGTTCTTTATTCAGTTTTGTACAGATTATTGACTGTTTCTTTATTGAGTTTTGTACAGTTTATTGACTGGTTCTTTGTTCAGTTTTCTTCTGTTTATTGACTGGTTCTTTATTCAGTTTTGTACAGTTTATTGACTGTTTCTTTATTTAGTTTTGTACAGTTTATTGACTGTTTTCTATTGAGTTTTGTACAGTTTTTTTTACTGGTTCTTTATTGAGTTTTGTACAGTATATTGACTGTTTCTTTATTGAGTTTTGTACAGTTTATTGACTGTTTCTTTATTTAGTTTTGTACAGTTTATTGACTGGTTCTTCCTTTTGTTTTGTACAGTTTATTGACTGGTTCTTTATTGAATTTTGTACAGTTTATTGACTGGTTCTTTATTTAGTTTTGTACAGTTTATTGACTGTTTCTCTATTGAGTTTTGTACAGTTTATTGACTGGTTCTTTATTGAGTTTTGTACAGTTTATTGACTGGTTCTTTATTAAGTTTTGAACAGTTTATTTACTATTTCTTTATTGAGCTTTGTACAGTTTATTGACTGTTTCTTTATTGAGTTTTGTATAGTTTATTGACTGATTCTTTATTGAGTTTTGTACAGTTTTTTGACTGGTTCTTTATTGAAGTTTTGTGCAGTTTATTGACTCTTTCTTTATTTAGTTTTGTACAGTTTATTGACTTGTTCTTTATTTAGTTTTGAACAGTTTATTGACTGGTTTTTTATTGTGTTTTGTACAGTTTATTGACTGGTTCTTTATTGAGTTTAGTACAGTTTATTGCCTTTTCTTTATTGATTTTTGTACAGTTTATTGACTGGTTTTTTATTGAGTTTTGTACAGTTTATTGACTAATTCTTTAGTGAGTTTTGTACAGTTTATTACTGGTTCTTTATTCAGTTTTGTACAGTTTATTGACTGTTGCTTTATTGAGTTTTGTACAGTTTATTGACTGGTCCTTTGTTCAGTTTTGTTCCGTTTATTGACTGGTTCTTTATTCAGTTTTGTACAGTTAATTGACTGGTTCTTTATTCAGTTTTTGTACAGTTTATTGACTGGTTCTTTATTTAGTTTTGTACAGTTTATTGACTGTTTCTTTATTTAGTTTTGTACAGTTTATTGACTGTTACCATGTTGAGTTTTGTACAGTTTTTTCACTGGTTCTTTATTGAGTTTTGTACAGTTTATTGGCTGTTTTTTTATTAAGTTTTGTACAGTTTATTGACTGTGTCTTTATTTAGTTTTGTACAGTTTATTGACTGTTTCTTTATTTAGTTTTGTACAGTTTATTGACTGTTTCTTTATTTAGTTTGTGTACAATTTATCGACTGGTTCTTTATTTAGTTTTGTACAGTTTATTGACTGTTTCTTTATTTAGTTTTGTACAGTTTATTGACTGTTTCTTTATTTAGTTTTGTACAGTTTATTGACTGTTTCTTTATTTAGTTTTGTACAGTTTATTGACTGGTTCTTTATTGAGTTTTGTACAGTTTATTGACTGGTTCTTTATTTGTTTTTGTACAGTTTATTGACTGGTTCTTTATTGAGTTTGTGTACAATTTATTGACTGGTTCTTTATTGAATTTTGTACAGTTTATTGACTGGTTCTTTATTGAGTTTTGTACAGTTTATTGACTGGTTTTTATTTAGTTTTGTACAGTTTATTGACTAATTCTTTATTGAGTTTTGTACAGTTTATTACTGGTTCTTTATTCAGTTTTGTACAGATTATTGGCTGTTTCTTTATTGAGTTTTGTACAGTTTATTGACTGGTTCTTTATTCAGTTTTCTTCTGTTTATTGACTGGTTCTTTATTCAGTTTTGTACAGTTTATTGACTGGTTCTTTATTTAGTTTTGTACAGTTTATTGACTGTTTTTTTATTTAGTTTTGTACAGTTTATTGACTGTTTTCTATTGAGTTTTGTACAGTTTTTTTTAGTGCTTCTTTATTAAGTTTTGTACAGTTTATTGACTGTTTCTTTATTGAGTTTTGTACAGTTTATTGACTGTTTCTTTTTTTAGTTTTGTACAGTTTATTGACTGGTTCTTCCTTTTGTTTTGTACAGTTTATTGACTGGTTCTTTATTGAATTTTGTACAGTTTATTGACTGGTTCTTTATTTAGTTTTGTACAGTTTATTGACTGTTTCTTTATTGAGTTTTGTACAGTTTATTGACTGGTTCTTTATTGAGTTTTGTACAGTTTATTGACTGGTTCTTTATTAAGTTTTGAACAGTTTATTGACTATTTCTTTATTGAGTTTTGTATAGTTTATTGACTGATTCTTTATTGAGTTTTGTACAGTTTTTTGACTGTTTCTTTATTGAGTTTTGTACAGTTTTTTGACTGGTTCTTTATTGAAGTTTTGTACAGTTTATTGACTCTTTCTTTATTTAGTTTTGTACAGTTTATTGAATGGTTCTTTATTTAGTTTTGAACAGTTTATTGACTGGTTTTTTATTGTGTTTTGTACAGTTTATTGACTGGTTCTTTGTTGAATTTTGTACAGTTTATTGACTTTTTCTTTATTGAGTTTTGTACAGTTTATTGACTGGTTTTTTATTGAGTTTTGTACAGTTTATTGACTAATTCTTTAGTGAGTTTTGTACAGTTTATTGACTAATTCTTTAGTGAGTTTTGTACAGTTTTTTACTGGTTCTCTATTCAGTTTTGTACAGTTTATTGACTGTTGCTTTATTGAGTTTTGTACAGTTTATTGACTGGTCCTTTGTTCAGTTTTGTTCTGTTTATTGACTGGTTCTTTATTCAGTTTTGTACAGTTTATTGACTGGTTCTTTATTCAGTTTTGTACAGTTTATTGACTGGTTCTTTATTTAGTTTTGTACAGTTTATTGACTGTTTCTTTATTTAGTTTTGTACAGTTTATTGACTGTTACCATGTTGAGTTTTGTACAGGTTTTTCACTGGTTCTTTATTGAGTTTTGTACAGTTTATTGGCTGTTTCTTTATTTAGTTTTGTACAGTTTATCGACTGTTTCTTTATCTAGTTTTGTACAGTTTATTGACTGTTTCTTTATTTAGTTTGTGTACAATTTATAGACTGGTTCTTTATTTAGTTTTGTACAGTTTATTGACTGTTTCTTTATTTAGTTTTGTACAGTTTATTGACTGGTTCTTTATTGAATTTTGCACAGTTTATTGACTGGTTCTTTATTTGGTTTTGTACAGTTTATTGACTGGTTCTTTATTGAGTTTGTGTAAATTTATTGACTGGTTCTTTATTGAATTTTGTACAGTTTATTGACTGGTTCTTTATTTAGTTTTGTACAGTTTATTGACTGGTTCTTTGTTCAGTTTTGTTCAGTTTATTGACTGTTTCATTATTGAGTTTTGTACAGTTTATTGACTGGTTCTAATTCAGTTTTGTACAGTTTATTGACTGGTTCCTTATTTAGTTTTGTACAGTTTATTGACTGTTTCTTTATTGAGTTTTGTATAGTTTATGGACTGATTCTTTATTGAGTTTTGTACAGTTTTTTGACTGTTTCTTTATTGAGTTTTGTACAATTTTTTGACTGGTTCTTTATTGAGTTTTGTACAGTTTATTGACTGTTTCTTTAATGAGTTTTGTACAGTTTATTGACTGTTTCTTTATTTAGTTTTGTACAGTTTTTTGACTGGTTCTTTATTTAGTTTTGTACAGTTTATTGACTGGTTCTTTATTGTGTTTTGTACAGTTTATTGACTGGTTCTTTATTGAGTTTTGTACAGTTTACTGACTGGTTCTTTATTGAGTTTTGTACAGTTTATTGACTGGTTCTTTATTGAGTTTTGTACAGTTTATTGACTAATTCTTTATTGAGTTTTGTACAGTTTTTTACTGGTTCTTTATTCAGTTTTGTACAGATTATTGACTGTTTCTTTATTGAGTTTTGTACAGTTTATTGACTGGTTCTTTGTTCAATTTTTTTTCTGTTTATTGACTGGTTCTTTATTCAGTTTTGTACAGTTTATTGACTTGTTCTTTATTTAGTTTTGTACAGTTTATTGACTGTTTCTTTATTTAGTTTTGTACAGTTTATTGACTGTTTTCTATTGAGTTTTGTACAGTTTTTTTTACTGGTTCTTTATTGAGTTTTGTACAGTTTATTGACTGTTTCTTTTTTGAGTTTTGTACAGTTTATTGACTATTTCTTTATTGAGCTTTGTACAGTTTATTGACTGTTTCTTTATTGAGTTTTGTATAGTTTATTGACTGATTCTTTATTGAGTTTTGTACAGTTTTTTGACTGTTTCTTTATTGAGTTTTGTACAGTTTTTTGACTGGTTCTTTATTGAAGTTTTGTACAGTTTATTGACTCTTTCTTTATTTAGTTTTGTACAGTTTATTGAATGGTTCTTTATTTAGTTTTGAACAGTTTATTGACTGGTTTTTTATTGTGTTTTGTACAGTTTATTGACTGGTTCTTTGTTGAGTTTTGTACAGTTTATTGACTTTTTCTTTATTGAGTTTTGTACAGTTTATTGACTGGTTTTTTATTGAGTTTTGTACAGTTTATTGACTAATTGTTTAGTGAGTTTTGTACAGTTTATTACTGGTTCTTTATTCAGTTTTGTACAGTTTATTGACTGTTGCTTTATTGAGTTTTGTACAGTTTATTGACTGGTCCTTTATTTAGTTTTGTACAGTTTATTGACTGGTTTTTTATTGTGTTTTGTACAGTTTAGTGACTGGTTCTTTGTTGAGTTTTGTACAGTTTATTGACTTTTTCTTTATTGAGTTTTGTTCTGTTTATTGACTGGTTCTTTATTCAGTTTTGTACAGTTTATTGACTGGTTCTTTATTCAGTTTTGTACTGTTTATTGACTGGTTCTTTATTTAGTTTTGTACAGTTTATTGACTGTTTCTTTATTTAGTTTTGTACAGTTTATTGACTGTTACCATGTTGAGTTTTGTACAGTTTTTTCACTGGTTCTTTATTGAGTTTTGTACAGTTTATTGGCTGTTTCTTTATTTAGTTTTGTACAGTTTATCGACTGTTTCTTTATCTAGTTTTGTACAGTTTATTGACTGTTTCTTTATTTACTTTGTGTACAATTTATAGACTGGTTCTTTATTTAGTTTTGTACAGTTTATTGACTGTTTCTTTATTTAGTTTTGTACAGTTTATTGACTGTTTCTTTATTTAGTTTTGTACAGTTTATTGACTGTTTCTTTATTTAGTTTTGTACAGTTTATTGACTGGTTCTTTATTGAGTTTTGTACAGTTTATTGACTGGTTCTTTATTTGTTTTTGTACAGTTTATTGACTGGTTCTTTATTGAGTTTGTGTACAATTTATTGACTGGTTCTTTATTGAATTTTGTACAGTTTATTGACTGGTTCTTTATTTAGTTTTGTACAGTTTATTGACTGGTTCTTTGTTCAGTTTTGTTCAGTTTATTGACTGTTTCATTATTGAGTTTTGTACAGTTTATTGACTGGTTCTAATTCAGTTTTGTACAGTTTATTGACTGGTTCTTTATTTAGTTTTGTACAGTTTATGGACTGTTTCTTTATTGAGTTTTGTATAGTTTATGGACTGATTCTTTATTGAGTTTTGTACAGTTTTTTGACTGTTTCTTTATTGAGTTTTGTACAATTTTTTGACTGGTTCTTTATTGAGTTTTGTACAGTTTATTGACTGTTTCTTTAATGAGTTTTGTACAGTTTATTGACTGTATCTTTATTTAGTTTTGTACAGTTTATTGACTGGTTCTTTATTTAGTTTTGTACAGTTTATTGACTGTTACCATGTTGAGTTTTGTACAGGTTTTTCACTGGTTCTTTATTTAGTTTTGTACAGTTTATCGACTGTTTCTTTATCTAGTTTTGTACAGTTTATTGACTGTTTCTTTATTTAGTTTGTGTACAATTTATAGACTGGTTCTTTATTTAGTTTTGTACAGTTTATTGACTGTTTCTTTATTTAGTTTTGTACAGTTTATTGACTGGTTCTTTATTGAATTTTGTACAGTTTATTGACTGGTTCTTTATTTGGTTTTGTACAGTTTATTGACTGGTTCTTTATTGAGTTTGTGTACAATTTATTGACTGGTTCTTTATTGAATTTTGTACAGTTTATTGACTGGTTCTTTATTTAGTTTTGTACAGTTTATTGACTGGTTCTTTGTTCAGTTTTGTTCAGTTTATTGACTGTTTCATTATTGAGTTTTGTACAGTTTATTGACTGGTTCTAATTCAGTTTTGTACAGTTTATTGACTGGTTCCTTATTTAGTTTTGTACAGTTTATTGACTGTTTCTTTATTGAGTTTTGTATAGTTTATGGACTGATTCTTTATTGAGTTTTGTACAGTTTATTGACTGGTTCTTTATTGAGTTTTGTACAGTTTATTGACTGGTTCTTTATTGAGTTTTGTACAGTTTATTGACTAATTCTTTATTGAGTTTTGTACAGTTTTTTACTGGTTCTTTATTCAGTTTTGTACAGATTATTGACTGTTTCTTTATTGAGTTTTGTACAGTTTATTGACTGGTTCTTTGTTCAATTTTTTTTCTGTTTATTGACTGGTTCTTTATTCAGTTTTGTACAGTTTATTGACTTGTTCTTTATTTAGTTTTGTACAGTTTATTGACTGTTTCTTTATTTAGTTTTGTACAGTTTATTGACTGTTTTCTATTGAGTTTTGTACAGTTTTTTTACTGGTTCTTTATTGAGTTTTGTACAGTTTATTGACTGTTTCTTTTTTGAGTTTTGTACAGTTTATTGACTGTTTCTTTATTTAGTTTTGTACAGTATATTGACTGTTTCTTTATTTAGTTTTGTACAGTTTATTGACTGGTTCTTTATTGAGTTTTGTACAGTTTATTGACTGGTTCTTTATTAAGTTTTGAACAGTTTATTGACTATTTCTTTATTGAGCTTTGTACAGTTTATTGACTGTTTCTTTATTGAGTTTTGTATAGTTTATTGACTGATTCTTTATTGAGTTTTGTACAGTTTTTTGACTGTTTCTTTATTGAGTTTTGTACAGTTTTTTGACTGGTTCTTTATTGAAGTTTTGTACAGTTTATTGACTCTTTCTTTATTTAGTTTTGTACAGTTTATTGAATGGTTCTTTATTTGGTTTTGAACAGTTTATTGACTGGTTTTTTATTGTGTTTTGTACAGTTTATTGACTGGTTCTTTGTTGAGTTTTGTACAGTTTATTGACTTTTTCTTTATTGAGTTTTGTACAGTTTATTGACTGGTTTTTATTGAGTTTTGTACAGTTTATTGACTAATTCTTTAGTGAGTTTTGTACAGTTTATTACTGGTTCTTTATTCAGTTTTGTACAGTTTATTGACTGTTGCTTTATTGAGTTTTGTACAGTTTATTGACTGGTCCTTTATTTAGTTTTGTACAGTTTATTGACTGGTTTTTTATTGTGTTTTGTACAGTTTAGTGACTGGTTCTTTGTTGAGTTTTGTACAGTTTATTGACTTTTTCTTTATTGAGTTTTGTTCTGTTTATTGACTGGTTCGTTATTGAGTTTTGTACAGTTTATTGACTGGTTCCTTATTCAGTTTTGTACTGTTTATTGACTGGTTCTTTATTTAGTTTTGTACAGTTTATTGACTGTTTCTTTATTTAGTTTTGTACAGTTTATTGACTGTTACCATGTTGAGTTTTGTACAGTTTTTTCACTGGTTCTTTATTGAGTTTTGTACAGTTTATTGGCTGTTTCTTTATTTAGTTTTGTACAGTTTATCGACTGTTTCTTTATCTAGTTTTGTACAGTTTATTGACTGTTTCTTTATTTACTTTGTGTACAATTTATAGACTGGTTCTTTATTTAGTTTTGTACAGTTTATTGACTGTTTCTTTATTTAGTTTTGTACAGTTTATTGACTGTTTCTTTATTTAGTTTTGTACAGTTTATTGACTGTTTCTTTATTTAGTTTTGTACAGTTTATTGACTGGTTCTTTATTGAGTTTTGTACAGTTTATTGACTGGTTCTTTATTTGTTTTTGTACAGTTTATTGACTGGTTCTTTATTGAGTTTGTGTACAATTTATTGACTGGTTCTTTATTGAATTTTGTACAGTTTATTGACTGGTTCTTTATTTAGTTTTGTACAGTTTATTGACTGGTTCTTTGTTCAGTTTTGTTCAGTTTATTGACTGTTTCATTATTGAGTTTTGTACAGTTTATTGACTGGTTCTAATTCAGTTTTGTACAGTTTATTGACTGGTTCTTTATTTAGTTTTGTACAGTTTATTGACTGTTTCTTTATTGAGTTTTGTATAGTTTATGGACTGATTCTTTATTGAGTTTTGTACAGTTTTTTGACTGTTTCTTTATTGAGTTTTGTACAATTTTTTGACTGGTTCTTTATTGAGTTTTGTACAGTTTATTGACTGTTTCTTTAATGAGTTTTGTACAGTTTATTGACTGTTTCTTTATTTAGTTTTGTACAGTTTATTGACTGGTTCTTTATTTAGTTTTGTACAGTTTATTGACTGGTTCTTTATTGTGTTTTGTACAGTTTATTGACTGGTTCTTTATTGAGTTTTGTACAGTTTATTGACTGGTTCTTTATTGAGTTTTGTACAGTTTATTGACTGGTTCTTTATTGAGTTTTGTACAGTTTATTGACTAATTCTTTATTGAGTTTTGTACAGTTTTTTACTGGTTCTTTATTCAGTTTTGTACAGATTATTGACTGTTTCTTTATTGAGTTTTGTACAGTTTATTGACTGGTTCTTTGTTCAGTTTTTTTCTGTTTATTGACTGGTTCTTTATTCAGTTTTGTACAGTTTATTGACTGGTTCTTTGTTGAGTTTTGTACAGTTTATTGACTTTTTCTTTATTGAGTTTTGTACAGTTTATTGACTGGTTTTTTATTGAGTTTTGTACAGTTTATTGACTAATTCTTTAGTGAGTTTTGTACAGTTTATTACTGGTTCTTTATTCAGTTTTGTACAGTTTATTGACTTGCTTTATTGAGTTTTGTACAGTTTATTGACTGGTCCTTTATTTAGTTTTGTACAGTTTATTGACTGGTTTTTTATTGTGTTTTGTACAGTTTAGTGACTGGTTCTTTGTTGAGTTTTGTACAGTTTATTGACTTTTTCTTTATTGAGTTTTGTTCTGTTTATTGACTGGTTCTTTATTCAGTTTTGTACAGTTTATTGACTGGTTCTTTATTCAGTTTTGTACAGTTTATTGACTGGTTCTTTATTTAGTTTTGTACAGTTTATTGACTGTTTCTTTATTTAGTTTTGTACAGTTTATTGACTGTTACCATGTTGAGTTTTGTACAGTTTTTTCACTGGTTCTTTATTGAGTTTTGTACAGTTTATTGGCTGTTTCTTTATTTAGTTTTGTACAGTTTATCGACTGTTTCTTTATCTAGTTTTGTACAGTTTATTGACTGTTTCTTTATTTAGTTTGTGTACAATTTATAGACTGGTTCTTTATTTAGTTTTGTACAGTTTATTGACTGTTTCTTTATTTAGTTTTGTACAGTTTATTGACTGTTTCTTTATTTAGTTTTGTACAGTTTATTGACTGTTTCTTTATTTAGTTTTGTACCGTTTATTGACTGGTTCTTTATTGAGTTTTGTACAGTTTATTGACTGGTTCTTTATTTGTTTTTGTACAGTTTATTGACTGGTTCTTTATTGAGTTTGTGTACAATTTATTGACTGGTTCTTTATTGAATTTTGTACAGTTTATTGACTGGTTCTTTATTTAGTTTTGTACAGTTTATTGACTGGTTCTTTGTTCAGTTTTGTTCAGTTTATTGACTGTTTCATTATTGAGTTTTGTACAGTTTATTGACTGGTTCTAATTCAGTTTTGTACAGTTTATTGACTGGTTCTTTATTTAGTTTTGTACAGTTTATTGACTGTTTCTTTATTGAGTTTTGTATAGTTTATGGACTGATTCTTTATTGAGTTTTGTACAGTTTTTTGACTGTTTCTTTATTGAGTTTTGTACAATTTTTTGACTGGTTCTTTATTGAGTTTTGTACAGTTTATTGACTGTTTCTTTAATGAGTTTTGTACAGTTTATTGACTGTTTCTTTATTTAGTTTTGTACAGTTTATTGACTGGTTCTTTATTTAGTTTTGTACAGTTTATTGACTGGTTCTTTATTGTGTTTTGTACAGTTTATTGACTGGTTCTTTATTGAGTTTTGTACAGTTTATTGACTGGTTCTTTATTGAGTTTTGTACAGTTTATTGACTGGTTCTTTATTGAGTTTTGTATAGTTTATTGACTAATTCTTTATTGAGTTTTGTACAGTTTTTTACTGGTTCTTTATTCAGTTTTGTACAGATTATTGACTGTTTCTTTATTGAGTTTTGTACAGTTTATTGACTGGTTCTTTGTTCAGTTTTTTTCTGTTTATTGACTGGTTCTTTATTCAGTTTTGTACAGTTTATTGACTTGTTCTTTATTTAGTTTTGTGCAGTTTATTGACTGTTTCTTTATTTAGTTTTGTACAGTTTATTGACTGTTTTCTATTGAGTTTTGTACAGTTTTTTTTACTGGTTCTTTATTGAGTTTTGTACAGTTTATTGACTGTTTCTTTTTTGAGTTTTGTACAGTTTATTGACTGTTTCTTTATTTAGTTTTGTACAGTTTATTGACTGGTTCTTTCTTTTGTTTTGTACAGTTTATTGACTGGTTATTTATTGAGTTTTGTACAGTTTATTGACTGTTTCTTTATTTAGTTTTGTACAGTTTATTGACTGTTTCTTTATTTAGTTTGTGTACAATTTATTGACTGGTTATTTATTTAGTCTTGTACAGTTTATTGACTGTTTCTTTATTTAGTTTTGTACAGTTTATTGACTGGTTCTTTATTGAGTTTTGTACAGTTTATTGACTGTTTCTTTATTTAGTTTTGTACAGTTTTTGACTGGTTCTTTATTGAGTTTTGTACAGTTTATTGACTAATTCTTTATTGAGTCTTGTACAGTTTATTGACTGGTTATTTATTCAGTTTGTACAGTTTATTGACTGTTTCGTTATTGAGTTTTGTACAGTTTATTGACTGTTTCTTTATTGTGTTTTGTAGAGTTTATTGACTGGTTCTTTATTCAGTTTTGTACAGTTTATTGACTGATTTTTTATTGAGTTTTGTACAGTTTATTGACTGTTTCTTTATTTAGTTTTGTACAGTTTATTGACTGTTTCTTTATTAAGTTTTGTACAGTTTATTGTCTGGTTCTTTATTGAGTTTTGTACAGTTTATTGATTGTTTCTTTATTTAGTTTGTTTACAATTTATTTACTGGTTGTTTATTTAGTTTTGTACAGTTTATTGACTGTTTGTTTATTTAGTTTTGTACAGTTTATTGACTGTTTCTTTATTTAGTTTTGTAGAGTTTATTGACTGGTTTTTTATTGAGTTTTGTACAGTTTATTGTCTGGTTCTTTATTGAGTTTGTGTACAATTTACTGACTGGTTCTTTGTTGAATTTTGTACAGTTTATTGACTGGTTCTTTATTGACTTTTGTACACTTTATTGACTGGTTCTTTGTTCAGTTTTGTACAGTTTATTGACTGGTTCTTTGTTCAGTTTTGTACAGTTTATTGACTAGTTCTTTATTGCGTTTTGTACAGTTTATTGACTGGTTCTTTATTGAGTTTTGTACAGTTTATTGACTGGTTCTTTATATAGATTTGTACAGTTTATTGACTGTTTCTTTATTTTGTTTTGTACAGTTTATTGACTGTTTCTATATTGAGTTTTGTACAGTTTTTTCACTGGTTCTTTATTGAGTTTTGTACAGTTTATTGGCTGTTTCTTTATTATGTTTTGTACAGTTTATTGACTGTTTCTTTATTGAGTTTTGTACAGTTTATTGACTGGTTCTTTATTCAGTTTTGTACAGTTTATTGACTGGTTCTTTATTGAGCTTTGTACAGTTTATTGACTGTTTCTTTATTGAGTTTTGTACTGTTTATTACTGGTTCTTTATTCAGTTTAGTACAGTTTATTGACTGTTGCTTTATTGAGTTTTGAACAGTTTATTGACTGGTCCTTTGTTCAGTTTTGTTCTGTTTATTGACTGGTTCTTTATTCAGTTTTGTACAGTTTACTGACTGGTTCTTTATTCAGTTTTGTACAGTTTATTGACTGGTTCTTTATTTAGTTTTGTACAGTTTATTGACTGTTTCTTTATTTAGTTTTGTACAGTTTATTGACTGTTACCATGTTGAGTTTTGTACAGTTTTTTCACTGGTTCTTTATTGAGTTTTGTACAGTTTATTGACTGTTTCTTTATTTAGTTTTGTACAGTTTATCGACTGTTTCTTTATCTAGTTTTGTACAGTTTATTGACTGTTTCTTTATTTAGTTTGTGTACAATTTATAGACTGGTTCTTTATTTAGTTTTGTACAGTTTATTGACTGTTTCTTTATTTAGTTTTGTACAGTTTATTGACTGTTTCTTTATTTAGTTTTGTACAGTTTATTGACTGGTTTTTTATTGAGTTTTGTACAGTTTATTGACTGGTTCTTTATTTGTTTTTGTACAGTTTATTGACTGGTTCTTTATTGAGTTTGTGTACAATTTATTGACTGGTTCTTTATTGAATTTTGTACAGTTTATTGACTGGTTCTTTATTTGGTTTTGTGCAGTTTATTGACTGGTTCTTTATTGAGTTTGTGTACAATTTATTGACTGGTTCTTTATTGAATTTTGTATAGTTTATTGACTGGTTCTTTATTTAGTTTTGTACAGTTTATTGACTGGTTCTTTGTTCAGTTTTGTTCAGTTTATTGACTGTTTCATTATTGAGTTTTGTACAGTTTATTGACTGGTTCTAATTCAGTTTTGTACAGTTTATTGACTGGTTCTTTATTTAGTTTTGTACAGTTTATTGACTGTTTCTTTATTGAGTTTTGTATAGTTTATGGACTGATTCTTTATTGAGTTTTGTACAGTTTGTTGACTGTTTCTTTATTGAGTTTTGTACAATTTTTTGACTGGTTCTTTATTGAGTTTTGTACAGTTTATTGACTGTTTCTTTAATGAGTTTTGTACAGTTTATTGACTGTTTCTTTATATAGTTTTAGACAGTTTATTGACTGGTTTTTTATTTAGTTTTGTACAGTTTATTGACTGGTTCTTTATTGTGTTTTGTACAGTTTATTGACTGGTTCTTTATTGAGTTTTTTACAGTTTATTGACTGGTTCTTTATTGAGTTTTGTACAGTTTATTGACTGGTTCTTTATTGAGTTTTGTACAGTTTATTGACTAATTCTTTATTGAGTTTTGTACAGTTTTTTACTGGTTCTTTATTCAGTTTTGTACAGATTATTGACTGTTTCTTTATTGAGTTTTGTACAGTTTATTGACTGGTTCTTTGTTCAGTTTTTTTCTGTTTATTGACTGGTTCTTTATTGCGTTTTGTACAGTTTATTGACTGGTTCTTTATTGAGTTTTGTACAGTTTATTGACTGGTTCTTTATATAGATTTGTACAGTTTATTGACTGTTTCTTTATTTTGTTTTGTACAGTTTATTGACTGTTTCTATATTGAGTTTTGTACAGTTTTTTCACTGGTTCTTTATTGAGTTTTGTACAGTTTATTGGCTGTTTCTTTATTAAGTTTTGTACAGTTTATTGACTGTTTCTTTATTGAGTTTTGTACAGTTTATTGACTGGTTCTTTATTCAGTTTTGTACAGTTTATTGACTGGTTCTTTATTGAGCTTTGTACAGTTTATTGACTGTTTCTTTTTTGAGTTTTGTACAGTTTATTACTGGTTCTTTATTCAGTTTAGTACAGTTTATTGACTGTTGCTTTATTGAGTTTTGAACAGTTTATTGACTGGTCCTTTGTTCAGTTTTGTTCTGTTTATTGACTGGTTCTTTATTCAGTTTTGTACAGTTTACTGACTGGTTCTTTATTCAGTTTTGTACAGTTTATTGACTGGTTCTTTATTTAGTTTTGTACAGTTTATTGACTGTTTCTTTATTTAGTTTTGTACAGTTTATTGACTGTTACCATGTTGAGTTTTGTACAGTTTTTTCACTGGTTCTTTATTGAGTTTTGTACAGTTTATTGGCTGTTTCTTTATTTAGTTTTGTACAGTTTATCGACTGTTTCTTTATCTAGTTTTGTACAGTTTATTGACTGTTTCTTTATTTAGTTTGTGTACAATTTATAGACTGGTTCTTTATTTAGTTTTGTACAGTTTATTGACTGTTTCTTTATTTAGTTTTGTACAGTTTATTGACTGTTTCTTTATTTAGTTTTGTACAGTTTATTGACTGTTTCTTTATTTAGTTTTGTACAGTTTATTGACTGGTTCTTTATTGAGTTTTGTACAGTTTATTGACTGGTTCTTTATTTGTTTTTGTACAGTTTATTGACTGGTTCTTTATTGAGTTTGTATACAATTTATTGACTGGTTCTTTATTGAATTTTGTACAGTTTATTGACTGGTTCTTTATTTGGTTTTGTGCAGTTTATTGACTGGTTCTTTATTGAGTTTGTGTACAATTTATTGACTGGTTCTTTATTGAATTTTGTACAGTTTATTGACTGGTTCTTTATTTAGTTTTGTACAGTTTATTGACTGGTTCTTTGTTCAGTTTTGTTCAGTTTATTGACTGTTTCATTATTGAGTTTTGTACAGTTTATTGACTGGTTCTAATTCAGTTTTGTACAGTTTATTGACTGGTTCTTTATTTAGTTTTGTACAGTTTATTGACTGTTTCTTTATTGAGTTTTGTATAGTTTATGGACTGATTCTTTATTGAGTTTTGTACAGTTTTTTGACTGTTTCTTTATTGAGTTTTGTACAATTTTTTGACTGGTTCTTTATTGAGTTTTGTACAGTTTATTGACTGTTTCTTTAATGAGTTTTGTACAGTTTATTGACTGTTTCTTTATTTAGTTTTGTACAGTTTATTGACTGGTTTTTTATTTAGTTTTGTACAGTTTATTGACTGGTTCTTTATTGTGTTTTGTACAGTTTATTGACTGGTTCTTTATTGAGTTTTGTACAGTTTATTGACTGGTTCTTTATTGAGTTTTGTACAGTTTATTGACTGGTTCTTTATTGAGTTTTGTACAGTTTATTGACTAATTCTTTATTGAGTTTTGTACAGTTTTTTACTGGTTCTTTATTCAGTTTTGTACAGTTTATTGACTTGTTCTTTATTTAGTTTTGTACAGTTTATTGACTGTTTCTTTATTTAGTTTTGTACAGTTTATTGACTGTTTTCTATTGAGTTTTGTACAGTTTTTTTTACTGGTTCTTTATTGGGTTTTGTACAGTTTATTGACTGTTTCTTTTTTGAGTTTTGTTCAGTTTATTGACTGTTTCTTTATTTGGTTTTGTACCGTTTATTGACTGGTTCTTTCTTTTGTTTGATACAGTTTATTGACTGGTTCTTTATTGAGTTTTGTACAGTTTATTGACTGTTTCTTTATTTAGTTTTGTACAGTTTATTGACTGTTTCTTTATTTAGTTTGTGTACAATTTATTGACTGGTTATTTATTTAGTTTTGTACAGTTTATTGACTGGTTCTTTATTGAGTTTTGTACAGTTTATTGACTGTTTCTTTATTTAGTTTTGTACAGTTTTTGACTGGTTCTTTATTGAGTTTTGTACAGTTTATTGACTAATTCTTTATTGAGTCTTGTACAGTTTATTGACTGGTTATTTATTCAGTTTGTACAGTTTATTGAATGTTTCGTTATTGAGTTTTGTACAGTTTATTGACTGTTTCTTTATTGTGTTTTGTAGAGTTTATTGACTGGTTCTTTATTCAGTTTTGTACAGTTTATTTACTGGTTTTTTATTGAGTTTTGTACAGTTTATTGACTGTTTCTTTATTTAGTTTTGTACAGTTTATTGACTGTTTCTTTATTAAGTTTTGTACAGTTTATTGTCTGGTTCTTTATTGAGTTTTGTACAGTTTATTGATTGTTTCTTTATTTAGTTTGTGTACAATTTATTGACTGGTTCTTTGTTGAATTTTGTACAGTTTATTGACTGGTTCTTTATTGACTTTTGTACACTTTATTGACTGGTTCTTTGTTCAGTTTTGTACAGTTTATTGACTGGTTCTTTGTTCAGTTTTGTACAGTTTATTGACTAGTTCTTTATTGCGTTTTGTACAGTTTATTGACTGGTTCTTTATTGAGTTTTGTACAGTTTATTGACTGGTTCTTTATATAGATTTGTACAGTTTATTGACTGTTTCTTTATTTTGTTTTGTACAGTTTATTGACTGTTTCTTTATTGAGTTTTGTACAGTTTATTGACTGTTTCTTTATTGAGTTTTGTACAGTTTATTGACTGGTTCTTTATTGAGTTTTGTACAGTTTATTGACTGTTTCTTTATTGAGTTTTGTACAGTTTATTGACTGGTTCTTTATTCAGTTTTGTACAGTTTATTGACTGGTTCTTTATTGAGCTTTGTACAGTTTTTGACTGTTTCTTTATTGAGTTTTGTATAGTTTATTGACTGATTCTTTATTGAGTTTTGTACAGTTTTTTGACTGTTTCTTTATTGAGTTTTGTACAGTTTTTTGACTGGTTCTTTATTGAGTTTTGTACAGTTTATTGACTGTTTCTTTATTGAAGTTTTGTACAGTTTATTGACTCTTTCTTTATTTAGTTTTGTACAGTTTATTGACTGGTTCTTTATTGTGTTTTGTACAATTTATTGACTGGTTCTTTTTTGAGTTTTGTACAGTTTATTGACTTTTTCTTTATTGAGTTTTGTACAGTTTATTGACTGGTTCTTTATTGAGTTTTGTACAGTTTATTGACTAATTCTTTAGTGAGTTTTGTACAGTTTATTACTGGTTCTTTATTCAGTTTTGTACAGTTTATTGACTGTTTCTTTATTGAGTTTTGTACAGTTTATTGACTGGTTCTTTGTTCAGTTTTGTTCTGTTTATTGACTGGTTCTTTATTCAGTTTTGTACAGTTTATTGACTGGTTCTTTATTTAGTTTTGTACAGTTTATTGACTGTTTCTTTATTTAGTTTTGTACAGTTTATTGACTGTTTCTTTATTTAGTTTTGTACAGTTTATTGACTGTTTCTTTATTTAGTTTTGTACAGTTTATTGACTGGTTCTTTATTGAGTTTTGTACAGTTTATTGACTGGTTCTTTATTTGTTTTTGTACAGTTTATTGACTGGTTCTCTATTGAGTTTGTGTACAATTTATTGACTGGTTCTTTATTGAATTTTGTACAGTTTATTGACTGGTTCTTTATTTGGTTTTGTGCAGTTTATTGACTGGTTCTTTATTGAGTTTGTGTACAATTTATTGACTGGTTCTTTATTGAATTTTGTACAGTTTATTGACTGGTTCTTTATTTAGTTTTGTACAGTTTATTGACTGGTTCTTTGTTCAGTTTTGTTCAGTTTATTGACTGTTTCATTATTGAGTTTTGTACAGTTTATTGACTGGTTCTAATTCAGTTTTGTACAGTTTATTGACTGGTTCTTTATTTAGTTTTGTACAGTTTATTGACTGTTTCTTTATTGAGTTTTGTATAGTTTATGGACTGATTCTTTATTGAGTTTTGTACAGTTTATTGACTGTTTCTTTATTTAGTTTTGTACAGTTTTTTGACTGGTTCTTTATTGAGTTTTGTACAGTTTATTGACTGTTTCTTTAATGAGTTTTGTACAGTTTATTGACTGTTTCTTTATATAGTTTTGTACAGTTTATTGACTGGTTTTTTATTTAGTTTTGTACAGTTTATTGACTGGTTCTTTATTGTGTTTTGTACAGTTTATTGACTGGTTCTTTATTGAGTTTTGTACAGTTTATTGACTGGTTCTTTATTGAGTTTTGTACAGTTTATTGACTGTTTCTTTATTGAGTTTTGTACAGTTTATTGACTAATTCTTTATTGAGTTTTGTACAGTTTTTTACTGGTTCTTTATTCAGTTTTGTACAGTTTATTGACTTGTTCTTTATTTAGTTTTGTACAGTTTATTGACTTTTCTTTATTTAGTTTTGTACAGTTTATTGACTGTTTTCTATTGAGTTTTGTACAGTTTTTTTTACTGGTTCTTTATTGGGTTTTGTACAGTTTATTGACTGTTTCTTTTTTGAGTTTTGTTCAGTTTATTGACTGTTTCTTTATTTGGTTTTGTACAGTTTATTGACTGGTTCTTTCTTTTGTTTTATACAGTTTATTGACTGGTTCTTTATTGAGTTTTGTACAGTTTATTGACTGTTTCTTTATTAAGTTTTGTACAGTTTATTGACTGTTTCTTTATTTAGTTTTGTACAGTTTATTGACTGGTTCTTTATTTAGTTTTGTACAGTTTATTGACTGTTTCTTTATTTAGTTTGTGCACAATTTATTGACTGGTTCTTTATTTAGTTTTGTACAGTTTATTGACTGTTTCTTTATTTAGTGTTGTACAGTTTATTGACTGTTTCTTTATTTAGTTTTGTACAGTTTATTGACTGTTTCTTTATTTAGTTTTGTACAGTTTATTGACTGGTTCTTTATTGAGTTTTGTACAGTTTATTGACTGTTTCTTTATTTAGTTTTGTACAGTTTATTGACTGGTTCTTTATTTGGTTTTGTACAGTTTATTGACTTATTCTTTATTGAGTTTGTGTACAATTTATTCACTGGTTCTTTATTGAATTTTGTACAGTTTATTGACTGCTTATTTATTTAGTTTTGTACAGTTTATTGACTGGTTCTTTGTTCAGTTTTGTTCAGTTTATTGATTGTTTAATTATTGAGTTTTGTACAGTTTATTGACTGGTTCTAATTCAGTTTTGTACAGTTTATTCACTGGTTCTTTATTTAGTTTTGTACAGTTTATTGACTGTTTCTTTATTGAGTTTTGTATAGTTTATGGACTGATTCTTTATTGAGTTTTGTACAGTTTTTTTTACTGTTTCTTTATTGAGTTTTGTACAATTTTTTGACTGGTTCTTTATTGAGTTTTGTACAGTTTATTGACTGTTTCTTTAATGAATTTTGTACAGTTTATTGACTGTTTCTTTATTTAGTTTTGTACAGTTTATTGACTAGTTATTTATTTAGTTTTGTACAGTTTATTGACTGGTTCTTTATTGTGTTTTGTACAGTTTATTGACTGGTTCTTTATTGAGTTTTGTACAGTTTATTGACTGGTTCTTTATTGAGTTTTGTACAGTTTATTGACTAATTCTTTATTGAGTTTTGTACAGTTTATTACTGGTTCTTTATTCAGTTTTGTACAGATTATTGACTGTTTCTTTATTGAGTTTTGTACAGTTTATTGACTGGTTCTTTGTTCAGTTTTCTTCTGTTTATTGACTGGTTCTTTATTTAGATTTGTACAGTTTATTGACTGGTTCTTTATTTAGTTTTGTACAGTTTATTGACTGTTTCTTTATTTAGTTTTGTACAGTTTATTGACTGTTTTCTATTGTGTTTTGTACAGTTTTTTTTACTGGTTCTTTTTTGAGTTTTGTACAGTTTATTGACTCTTTCTTTTTTGAGTTTTGTACAGTTTATTGACTGTTTCTTTATTTAGTTTTGTACAGTTTATTGACTATTTACTTAGTTTGTGTACAATTTATTGACTGGTTCTTTATTGAGTTTTCTACAGTTTATTGACTAATTCTTTATTGAGTCTTGTACAGTTTATTGACTGGTTCTTTATTCAGTTTTGTACAGTTTATTGACTGTTTCTTTATTGAGTTTTGTACAGTTTATTGACTGTTTCTTTATTGTGTTTTGTAGAGTTTATTGACTGGTTCTTTATTCAGTTTTGTAGAGTTTATTGACTGGTTTTTTATTGAGTTTTGTACAGTTTATTGACTGTTTCTTTATTTAGTTTTGTACAGTTTATTGACTGTTTCTTTATTAAGTTTTGTACAGTTTATTGTCTGGTTCTTTATTGAGTTTTGTACAGTTTATTGACTGGTTCTTTATTCAGTTTTGTACAGTTTATTGACTGTTTCTTTATTGAGTTTTGTACAGTTTATTGACTGTTTCTTTATTGTGTTTTGTAGAGTTTATTAACTGGTTCTTTATTCAGTTTTGTAGAGTTTATTGACTGGTTTTTTATTGAGTTTTGTACAGTTTATTGACTGTTTCTTTATTTAGTTTTGTACAGTTTATTGACTGTTTCTTTATTAAGTTTTGTACAGTTTATTGACTGGTTCTTTATTGAGGTTTGTACAGTTTATTGATTGTTTCTTTATTTAGTTTGTGTACAATTTATTTACTGGTTGTTTATTTAGTTTTGTACAGTTTATTGACTGTTTGTTTATTTAGTTTTGTACAGTTTATTGACTGTTTCTTTATTTAGTTTTGTACATTTTATTGACTGGTTTTTTATTGAGTTTTGTACAGTTTATTGTCTGCTTCTTTATTGAGTTTGTGTACAATTTATTGACTGGTTCTTTGTTGAATTTTGTACAATTTATTGACTGGTTCTTTATTGACTTTTGTACACTTTATTGACTGGTTCTTTGTTCAGTTTTGTACAGTTTATTGACTGGTTCTTTGTTCAGTTTTGTACAGTTTATTGACTAGTTCTTTATTGAGTTTTGTACAGTTTATTGACTGGTTCTTTATTGAGTTTTGTACAGTTTATTGACTGGTTCTTTATATAGATTTGTACAGTTTATTGACTGTTTCTTTATTTAGATTTGTACAGTTTGTTGACTGTTTCTTTATTTAGTTTTGTACAGTTTTTTGACTGGTTCTTTATTGAGTTTTGTACAGTTTATTGACTGTTTCTTTATTGAAGTTTTGTACAGTTTATTGACTCTTTCTTTATTTCGTTTTGTACAGTTTATTGACTGGTTCTTTATTGTGTTTTGTACAGTTTATTGACTGGTTCTTTATTGAGTTTTGTACAGTTTATTGACTTTTTCTTTATTGAGTTTTGTACAGTTTATTGACTGGTTCTTTATTGAGTTTTGTACAGTTTATTGACTAATTCTTTAGTGAGTTTTGTACAGTTTATTTCTGGTTCTTTATTCAGTTTTTACAGTTTATTGACTGTTTCTTTATTGAGTTTTGTACAGTTTATTGACTGGTTCTTTGTTCAGTTTTGTTCTGTTTAGTGACTGGTTCTTTATTCAGTTTTGTACAGTTTATTGACTGGTTCTTTATTCAGTTTTGTACAGTTTATTGACTGGTATTTTATTTAGTTTTGTACAGTTTATTGACTGTTTCTTTATTTAGTTTTGTACAGTTTATTGACTGTTTCTATAATGAGTTTTGTACAGTTTTTTCACTGGTTCTTTATTGAGTTTTGTACAGTTTATTGACTGTTTCTTTATTTAGTTTTGTGCAGTTTATTGACTGTTTCTTTATTTAGTTTTGTACAGTTTATTGACTGGTTCTTTATTGAGTTTTGTACAGTTTATTGACTGGTTCTTTATTAAGTTTTGTACAGTTTATTGACTGTTTCTTTATTTAGTTTTGTACAGTTTATTGACTGTTTCTTTATTTAGTTTGTGTACAATTTATTGACTGGTTCTTTATTTAGTTTTGTACAGTTTATTGACTGTTTCTTTATCGAGTTTTGTACAGTTTATTGACTGGTTCTTTGTTCAGTTTTCTTCTGTTTATTGACTGGTTCTTTATTCATTTTTGTACAGTTTATTGACTGGTTCTTTATTTAGTTTTGTACAGTTTATTGACTGTTTCTTTATTTAGTTTTGTACAGTTTATTGACTGTTTTCTATTGAGTTTCTACAGTTTTTTTTACTGGTTCTTTATTGAGTTTTGTAGAGTTTATTGACTGTTTCTTTATTGAGTTTTGTACAGTTTATTGACTGTTTCTTTATTTAGTTTTGTACAGTTTATTGACTGGTTCTTTCTTTTGTTTTGTACAGTTTATTGACTGGTTCTTTTTTTAGTTTTGTACAGTTTATTGACTGGTACTTTGTTCAGTTTTGTTCAGTTTATTGACTGTTTCTTTATTGAATTTTGTACAGTTTATTGACTGTTTCTTTATTCAGTTTGTGTACAATTTATTGACTGGTTATTTATTCAGTTTTGTACACTTTATTGACTGTTTCTTTATTAAGTTTTGTACAGTTTATTGACTGGTTCTTTATTGAGTTTTGTACAGTTTATTGACTGTTTCTTTATTTAGTTTTGTACAGTTTTTGACTGGTTCTTTATTGAGTTTGTACAGTTTATTGACTAATTCTTTATTGAGTCTTGTACAGTTTATTGACTGGTTCTTTATTCAGTTTTATACAGTTTATTGACTGTTTCTTTATTGTGTTTTGTAGAGTTTATTGACTGGTTCTTTATTCAGTTTTGTACAGTTTACTGACTGGTTTTTTATTGAGTTTTGTACAGTTTATTGACTGTTCCTTTATTTAGTATTGTACAGTTTATTGACTGTTTCTTTATTTAGTTTTGTACAGTTTATTGACTGGTTCTTTATTGAGTTTTGTAGAGTTTATTGATTGTTTCTTTATTTAGTTTGTGTACAATTTATTTACTGGTTGTTTATTTAGTTTTGTACAGTTTATTGACTGTTTGTTTATTTAGTTTTGTACAGTTTATTGACTGTTTGTTTATTTAGTTTTGTACAGTTTATTGACTGGTTTTTTATTGATTTTTGTACAGTTTATTGTCTGGTTCTTTATTGAGTTTGTGTACAATTTATTGACTGGTTCTTTGTTGAATTTTGTACATTTTATTGACTCTTTCTTTATTTCGTTTTGTACAGTTTATTGACTGGTTCTTTATTGTGTTTTGTACAGTTTATTGACTGGTTCTTTATTGAGTTTGTACAGTTTATTGACGTTTTCTTTATTGAGTTTTGTACAGTTTATTGACTGGTTCTTTATTCAGTTTGTGTACAATTTATTGACTGGTTCTTTATTTAGTTTTGTACAGTTTATTGACTGTTATCTTTATCGAGTTTTGTACAGTTTATTGACTGGTTCTTTATTCAGTTTTGTACAGTTTATTGACTGGTTCTTTATTCATTTTTGTACAGTTTATTGACTGGTTCTTTATTTAGTTTTGTACAGTTTATTGACTGTTTCTTTATTTAGTTTTGTACAGTTTATTGACTGTTTTCTATTGAGTTTCTACAGTTTTTTTACTGGTTCTTTATTGAGTTTTGTAGAGTTTATTGACTGTTTCTTTATTGAGTTTTGTACAGTTTATTGACTGTTTCTTTATTTAGTTTTGTACAGTTTATTGACTGGTTCTTTCTTTTGTTTTGTACAGTTTATTGACTGGTTCTTTTTTTAGTTTTGTACAGTTTATTGACTGGTACTTTGTTCAGTTTTGTTCAGTTTATTGACTGTTTCTTTATTTAGTTTTGTACAGTTTTTGACTGGTTCTTTATTGAGTTTTGTACAGTTTATTGACTAATTCTTTATTGAGTCTTGTACAGTTTATTGACTGGTTCTTTATTCAGTTTTGTACAGTTTATTGACTGTTGCTTTATTGTGTTTTGTAGAGTTTATTGACTGGTTCTTTATTCAGTTTTGTACAGTTTACTGACTGGTTTTTTATTGAGTTTTGTACAGTTTATTGACTGGTTCTTTATTGAGTTTTGTAGAGTTCATTGATTGTTTCTTTATTTAGTTTGTGTACAATTTATTTACTGGTTGTTTATTTAGTTTTGTACAGTTTATTGACTGTTTGTTTATTTAGTTTTGTACAGTTTATTGACTGTTTGTTTATTTAATTTTGTACAGTTTATTGACTGGTTTTTTATTGAGTTTTGTACAGTTTATTGTCTGGTTCTTTATTGAGTTTGTGTACAATTTATTGACTGGTTCTTTGTTGAATTTTGTACAGTTTATTAACTGGTTCTTTATTGACTTTTGTACACTTTATTGACTGGTTCTTTGTTCAGTTTTGTACAGTTTATTGACTGGTTCTTTGTTCAGTTTTGTACAGTTTATTGACTAGTTCTTTATTGAGTTTTGTAGTTTATTGACTGGTTCTTTATTGAGTTTTGTACATTTTATTGACTGGTTCTTTGTATAGATTTGTACAGTTTATTGACTGTTTCTTTATTGAGTTTTGTACAGTTTATTGACTGGTTCTTTGTATAGATTTGTACAGTTTATTGACTGTTTCTTTATTTAGTTTTGTACAGTTTATTGACTGTTTCTTTATTTAGTTTTGTACAGTTTATTGACTGTTTCTTTATTGAGTTTTGTACAGTTTATTGACTGGTTCTTTATTGAGTTTTGTACAGTTTATTGACTGTTTCTTTATTGAGTTTTGTACAGTTTATTGACTGGTTCTTTATTCAGTTTTGTACAGTTTATTGACTGGTTCTTTATTGAGCTTTGTACAGTTTATTGACTGTTTCTTTATTGAGTTTTGTATAGTTTATTGACTGATTCTTTATTGAGTTTTGTACAGTTTTTTGACTGTTTCTTTATTGAGTTTTGTACAGTTTATTGACTTGTTCTTTATTGAGTTTTGTGCAGATTCTTGACTGTTTCTTTATTGAAGTTCTGTACAGTTTATTGACTCTTTCTTTATTTAGTTTTGTACAGTTTATTGACTGGTTCTTTATTGTGTTTTGTACAGTTTATTGACTGGTTCTTTATTGAGTTTTGTACAGTTTATTGACTTTTTCTTTATTGAGTTTTGTACAGTTTATTGACTGGTTCTTTATTGAGTTTTGTACAGTTTATTGACTAATTCTTTAGTGAGTTTTGTACAGTTTATTACTGGTTCTTTATTCAGTTTTGTACAGTTTATTGACTGTTTCTTTATTGAGTTTTGTACAGTTTATTGACTGGTTCTTTGTTCAGTTTTGTTCTGTTTATTGACTGGTTTTTTATTCAGTTTTGTACAGTTTATTGACTGGTTCTTTATTCAGTTTTGTACAGTTTATTGACTGGTTCTTTATTTAGTTTTGTACAGTTTATTGGCTGTTTCTTTATTTAGTTTTGTACAGTTTATTGACTGTTTCTATATTGAGTTTTGTACAGTTTTTTCACTGGTTCTTTATTGTGTTTTGTACAGTTTATTGACTGTTTCTTTATTAAGTTTTGTACAGTTTATTGACTGTTTCTTTATTTAGTTTTGCACAGTTTATTGACTGGTTCTTTATTGAGTTTTGTACAGTTTATTGGCTGGTTCTTTATTGAGTTTTGTACAGTTTATTGACTATTTCTTTATTTAGTTTTGTACAGTTTATTGACTGTTCCTTTATTTAGTTTGTGTACAATTTATTGACTGGTTCTTTATTTAGTTTTGTACAGTTTATTGACTGTTTCTTTATTTAGTTTTGTACAGTTTATTGACTGTTTCTTTATTTAGTTTTGTACAGTTTATTGACTGTTTCTTTATTTAGTTTTGTACAGTTTATTGACTGGTTCTTTATTGAGTTTTGTACAGTTTATTGACTGTTTCTTTATTTAGTTTTGTACAGTTTATTGACTGGTTCTTTATTTGGTTTTGTACAGTTTATTGACTGGTTCTTTATTGAGTTTGTGTACAATTTATTGACTGGTTCTTTATTGAATATTGTACAGTTTATTGACTGGTTCTTTATTGACTTTTGTACAGTTTATTGACTGGTTCTTTATTCTGTTTTGTATAGTTATTGACTGGTTCTTTATTTAGTTTTGTACAGTTTATTGACTGGTTCTTAGTTCATTTTTGTACATTTCATTGACAGGTTCTTTGTTCAGTTTTGTGCAGTTTATTGACTGATTCTTTATTTAGTTTTGTACAGTTTATTGACTGGTTCTTTATTCAGTTTTGTATAGTTTATGGACTGATTCTTTATAGAGTTTTGTACAGTTTTTTGACTGCTTCTTTATTGAGTTTTGTACAATTTTTTGACTGGTTCTTTATTGAGTTTTGTACACTTTATTTACTCTTTCTTTATTTAGTTTTGTACAGTTTATTGACTGGTTCTTTATTGTGTTTTGTACAGTTTATTGACTGGTTCTTTATTTAGTTTTGTACAGTTTATTGACTTTTTCTTTATTGAGTTTTGTACAGTTTATTGACTGGTTCTTTATTGAGTTTTGTACAGTTTATTGGCTGTTTCTTTATTTAGTTTTGTGCAGTTTATTGACTGTTTCTATATTTAGTTTTGTACAGTTTTTTCACTGGTTCTTTATTGAGTTTTGTACAGTTTATTGACTGTTTCTTTATTAAGTTTTGTACAGTTTATTGACTGTTTCTTTATTTAGTTTGCACAGTTTATTGACTGGTTCTTTATTGAGTTTTGTACAGTTTATTGACTGGTTCTTTATTGAGTTTTGTACAGTTTATTGACTGTTTCTTTATTTAGTTTTGTACAGTTTATTGACTGTTCCTTTATTTAGTTTGTGTACAATTTATTGACTGGTTCTTTATTTAGTTTTGTACAGTTTATTGACTGTTTCTTTATTTAGTTTTGTACAGTTTATTGACTGTTTCTTTATTTAGTTTTGTACAGTTTATTGACTGTTTCTTTATTTAGTTTTGTACAGTTTATTGACTGGTTCTTTATTGAGTTTTGTACAGTTTATTGACTGTTTCTTTATTTAGTTTTGTACAGTTTATTGACTGGTTCTTTGTTCAGTTTTGTTCAGTTTATTGACTGGTTCTTTATTGAGTTTTGTACAGTTTATTGACTGGTTCTTATTCAGTTTTGTGCAGTTTATTGACTGATTCTTTATTTAGTTTTGTACAGTTTATTGACTGTTTCTTTATTGAGTTTTGTATAGTTTATGGACTGATTCTTTATAGAGTTTTGTACAGTTTTTTGACTGTTTCTTTATTGAGTTTTGTACAATTTTTTGACTGGTTCTTTATTGAGTTTTGTACAGTTTATTGACTGTTTCTTTATTGAGTTTTGTACAGTTTATTGACTGTTTGTTTATTTAGTTTTGTACAGTTTATTGATTGGTTCTTTATTTAGTTTTGTACAGTTTATTGACTGGTTCTTTATTGTGTTTTGTACAGTTTATTGACTGGTTCTTTATTGAGTTTTGTACAGTTTATTGAACGGTTTTTTATTCAGTTTTGTACAGTTTATTGACTGTTTCTTTATTTAGTTTTGCACAGTTTATTGACTGGTTCTTTATTGAGTTTTGTACAGTTTATTGACTGGTTCTTTATTGATTGAGTTTTGTACATTTTATTGACTGTTTCTTTATTTAGTTTTGTACAGTTTATTGACTGTTCCTTTATTTAGTTTGTGTACAATTTATTGACTGGTTCTTTATTTAGTTTTGTACAGTTTATTGACTGTTTCTTTATTTAGTTTTGTACAGTTTATTGACTGTTTCTTTATTTAGTTTTGTACAGTTTATTGACTGTTTCTTTATTTAGTTTTGTACAGTTTATTGACTGGTTCTTTATTGAGTTTTGTACAGTTTATTGACTGTTTCTTTATTTAGTTTTGTACAGTTTATTGACTGGTTCTTTATTTGGTTTTGTACAGTTTATTGACTGGTTCTTTATTGAGTTTGTGTACAATTTATTGACTGGTTCTTTATTGAATTTTGTACAGTTTATTGACTGGTTCTTTATTCACTTTTGTACAGTTTATTGACTGGTTCTTAGTTCATTTTTGTACAGTTCATTGACTGGTTCTTTGTTCAGTTTTGTTCAGTTTATTGACTGTTTCTTTATTGAGTTTTGTACAGTTTATTGACTGGTTCTTATTCACTTTTGTGCAGTTTATTGACTGTTTCTTTATTGAGTTTTGTATAGTTTATGGACTGATTCTTTATAGAGTTTTGTACAGTTTTTTGACTGTTTCTTTACTGAATTTTGTACAATTTTTTGACTGGTTCTTTATTGAGTTTTGTACAGTTTATTGACTGTTTCTTTATTGAGTTTTGTACAGTTTATTGACTGTTTCTTTATTTAGTTTTGTACAGTTTATTGATTGGTTCTTTATTTAGTTTTGTACAGTTTATTGACTGGTTCTTTATTGTGTTTTGTACAGTTTATTGACTGGTTCTTTATTGAGTTTTGTACATTTTATTGAACGGTTTTTTATTCAGTTTTGTACAGTTTATTGCCTGGTTCTTTATTTAGTTTTGTACAGTTTATTGACTGTTTCTTTATTTAGTTTTGTACAGTTTATTGACTGTTTCTATATTGAGTTTTGTACAGTTGTTGACTGGTTTTTTATTGAGTTTTGTACAGTTTATTGACTGTTTCTTTATTGAGTTTTGTAAAGTTTATTGACTGTTTCTTTATCGAGTTTTGTACAGTTTATTGACTAGTTCTTTATTGAGTTTTGTACAGTTTATTGACTGTTTCTTTATTGAGTTTTGTACAGTTTATTGACTGGTTCTTTATTATGTTTTGAACAGTTTATTGACTGGTTCTTTATTGAGCTTTGTACAGTTTATTGACTGTTTCTTTATTAAGTTTTGTATAGTTTATTGACTGATTCTTTATTGAGTTTTGTACAGTTTTTGACTGTTTTTTATTGAGTTTTGTACAGTTTTTTGACTGGTTCTTTATTGAGTTTTGTACAGTTTATTGACTGTTTCTTTATTGAAGTTTTGTGCAGTTTATTGACTCTTTCTTTATATAGTTTTGTACAGTTTATTGACTGGTTCTTTATTTAGTTTTAAACAGTTTATTGACTGGTTCTTTATTGTGTTTTGTACAGTTTATTGACTGGTTCTTTTATTGAATTTTGTACAGTTTATTGACTGGTTCTTTATTGAGTTTTGTACAGTTTATTGACTAATTCTTTAGTGAGTTTTGTACAGTTTATTACTGGTTCTTTATTCAGTTTTGTACAGTTTATTGACTGTTTCTTTATTGACTTTGTACAGTTTATTGACTGGTCCTTTGTTCAGTTTTGTTCTGTTTATTGACTAGTTCTTTATTCAGTTTTGTACAGTTTACTGACTGGTTCTTTATTCAGTTTTGTACAGTTTATTGACTGGTTCTTTATTGAGTTTTGTACAGTTTATTGACTGTTTCTTTATTGAGTTTTGTACAGTTTATTGACTGTTTCTTTATTTAGTTTTGTACAGTTTATTGATTGGTTCTTTATTTAGTTTTGTACAGTTTATTGACTGGTTCTTTATTGTGTTTTGTACAGTTTATTGACTGGTTCTTTATTGAGTTTTGTACAGTTTATTGAACGGTTTTTTATTCAGTTTTGTACAGTTTATTGACTCGTTCTTTATTTAGTTTTGTACAGTTTATTGACTGTTTCTTTATTTAGTTTTGTACAGTTTATTGACTGTTTCTATATTGAGTTTTGTACAGTTGTTGACTGGTTCTTTATTGAGTTTTGTACAGTTTATTGACTGTTTCTTTTTTGAGTTTTGTACAGTTTATTGACTATTTCTTTATTGAGTTTTGTACAGTTTATTGACTGTTTCTTTATTGAGTTTTGTACAGTTTATTGACTGGTTCTTTATTATGTTTTGAACAGTTTATTGACTGGTTCTTTATTGAGCTTTGTACAGTTTATTGACTGTTTCTTTATTGAGTTTTGTATAGTTTATTGACTGATTTTTTATTGAGTTTTGTACAGTTTTTGACTGTTTTTTATTGAGTTTTGTACAGTTTTTTGACTGGTTCTTTATTGAGTTTTGTACAGTTTATTGACTGTTTCTTTATTGAAGTTTTGTACAGTTTATTGACTCTTTCTTTATTTAGTTTTGTACAGTTTATTGACTGGTTCTTTATTTAGTTTTGAACAGTTTATTGACTGGTTCTTTGTTGTGTTTTGTACAGTTTATTGACTGGTTCTTTATTGAGTTTTGTACAGTTTATTGACTTTTTCTTTTATTGAATTTTGTACAGTTTATTGACTGGTTCTTTATAGAGTTTTGTACAGTTTATTGACTAATTCTTTAGTGAGTTTTGAACAGTTTATTACTGGTTCTTTATTCAGTTTTGTACAGTTTATTGACTGTTTCTTTATTGACTTTGTACAGTTTATTGACTGGTCCTTTGTTCAGTTTTGTTCTGTTTATTGACTGGTTCTTTATTCAGTTTTGTACAGTTTATTGACTGGTTCTTTATTCAGTTTTGTACAGTTTATTGACTGGTTCTTTATTTAGTTTTGTACAGTTTATTGACTGTTTCTTTATTTAGTTTTGTACAGTTTATTGACTGTTTCTATATTGAGTTTTGTACAGTTTTTTCACTGGTTCTTTATTGAGTTTTGTACAGTTTATTGGCTGTTTCTTTATTAAGTTTTGTACAGTTTATTGACTGTTTCTTTATTTAGTTTTGTACAGTTTATTGACTGTTTCTTTATTTAGTTTTGTACAGTATATTGACTGTTTCTTTATTTAGTTTGTGTACAATTTATTGACTGGTTCTTTATTTAGTTTTGTACAGTTTATTGACTGTTTCTTTATTTAGTTTTGTACAGTTTATTGACTGTTTCTTTATTTAGTTTTGTACAGTTTATTGACTGGTTCTTTATTTGGTTTTGTACAGTTTATTGACTGTTTCTTTATTGAGTTTGTGTACAATTTATTGACTGGTTCTTTATTGAATTTTGTACAGTTTATTGACTGGTTCTTTATTTAGTTTTGTACAGTTTATTGACTGGTTCTTTGTTCAGTTTTGTTCAGTTTATTGTCTGTTTCATTATTGAGTTTTGTACAGTTTATGGACTGGTTCTTTATTTAGTTTTGTACAGTTTATTGACTGGTTCTTTATTTAGTTTTGTACAGTTTATTGACTGTTTCTTTATTGAGTTTTGTATAGTTTATGGACTGATTCTTTATTGAGTTTTGTACAGTTTTTTGACTGTTTCTTTATTGAGTTTTGTACAATTTTTTGACTGGTTCTTTATTGAGTTTTGTACAGTTTATTGACTGTTTCTTTAATGAGTTTTGTACAGTTTATTGACTGTTTCTTTATTTAGTTTTGTACAGTTTATTGACTGGTTCTTTATTTAGTTTTGTACAGTTTATTGACTGGTTCTTTATTGTGTTTTGTACAGTTTATTGACTGGTTCTTTATTGAGTTTTGTACAGTTTATTGACTGGTTCTTTATTGAGTTTTGTACAGTTTATTGACTAATTCTTTATTGAGTTTTGTACAGTTTATTACTGGTTCTTTATTCAGTTTTGTACAGATTATTGACTGTTTCTTTATTGAGTTTTGTACAGTTTATTGACTGGTTCTTTGTTCAGTTTTCTTCTGTTTATTGACTGGTTCTTTATTCAGTTTTGTACAGTTTATTGACTGGTTCTTTATTTAGTTTTGTAAAGTTTATTGACTGTTTCTTTATTTAATTTTGTACAGTTTATTGACTGTTTTCTATTGAGTTATGTACAGTTTTTTTACTGGTTCTTTATTGAGTTTTGAAAAGTTTATTGACTGTTTCTTTATTGAGTTTTGTACAGTTTATTGACTGTTTCTTTATTTAGTTTTGTACAGTTTATTGACTGGTTTTTTCTTTTGTTTTGTACAGTTTATTGACTGGTTCTTTATTGAGTTTTGTACAGTTTATTGACTGTTTCTTTATTTAGTTTTGTACAGTTTATTGACTGTTTCTTTATTTAGTTTTTGTACAATTTATTGACTGGTTCTTTATTGAGTTTTGTACAGTTTCTTGACTGTTTCTTTATTGTGTTTGTAGAGTTTATTGACTGGTTCTTTATTCAGTTTTGTACAGTTTATTGACTGGTTCTTTATTCAGTTTTGTACAGTTTATTGACTGCTTCTTTATTTAGTTTTGTACAGTTTATTGACTGTTTCTTTATTAAGTTTTGTACAGTTTATTGACTGTTTCTATATTGAGTTTTGTACAGTTTTTTCACTGGTTCTTTATTGAGTTTTGTACAGTTTATTGGCTGTTTCTTTATTAAGTTTTGTACAGTTTATTGACTGTTTCTTTATTTAGTTTTGTACAGTTTATTGACTGGTTCTTAGTTCATTTTTGTACAGTTCATTGACTGGTTCGTTGTTCATTTTTGTTCAGTTTATTGACTGTTTTTTTATTGAGTTTTGTACAGTTTATTGACTGGTTCTTATTCAGTTTTGTGCAGTTTATTGACTGATTCTTTATTTAGTTTTGTACAGTTTATTGACTGTTTCTTTATTGAGTTTTGTATAGTTTATGGACTGATTCTTTATAGAGTTTTGTACAGTTTTTTGACTGTTTCTTTATTGAGTTTTGTACAATTTTTTGACTGGTTCTTTATTGAGTTTTGTACAGTTTATTGACTGTTTCTTTATTGAGTTTTGTACAGTTTATTGACTGTTTCTTTATTTAGTTTTGTACAGTTTATTGACTGTTTCTTTATTTAGTTTTGTACAGTTTATTGACTGGTTCTTTATTGTGTTTTGTACAGTTTATTGACTGGTTCTTTATTGAGTTTTGTACAGTTTATTGAACGGTTTTTTATTCAGTTTTGTACAGTTTATTGACTGTTTCTTTATTTAGTTTTGCACAGTTTATTTACTGGTTCTTTATTGAGTTTTGTACAGTTTATTGACTGGTTCTTTATTGAGTTTTGTACAGTTTATTGACTGTTTCTTTATTTAGTTTTGTACAGTTTATTGACTGTTCCTTTATTTAGTTTGTGTACAATTTATTGACTGGTTCTTTATTTAGTTTTGTACAGTTTATTGACCGTTTCTTTATTTAGTTTTGTACAGTTTATTAACTGGTTCTTTATTGTGTTTTGTACAGTTTATTGACTGGTTCTTTATTGAGTTTTGTACAGTTTATTGAACGGTTTTTTATTCAGTTTTGTACAGTTTATTGACTGGTTCTTTATTTAGTTTTGTACAGTTTATTGACTGTTTCTTTATTTAGTTTTGTACAGTTTAATGACTGTTTCTATATTGAGTTTTGTACAGTTGTTGACTGGTTCTTTATTGAGTTTTGTACAGTTTATTGACTGTTTCTTTATTGAGTTTTGTAAAGTTTATTGACTGTTTCTGTATCGAGTTTTGTACAGTTTATTGACTGGTTCTTTATTGAGTTTTGTACAGTTTATTGACTGTTTCTTTATTGAGTTTTGTACAGTTTATTGACTGGTTCTTTATTATGTTTTGAACAGTTTATTGACTGGTTCTTTATTGAGCTTTGTACAGTTTATTGACTGTTTCTTTATTGAGTTTTGTATAGTTTATTGACTGATTCTTTATTGAGTTTTGTACAGTTTTTGACTGTTTTTTATTGAGATTTGTACAGTTTTTTGACTGGTTCTTTATTGAGTTTTGTACAGTTTATTGACTGTTTATTTATTGAAGTTTTGTACAGTTTATTGACTCTTTCTTTATTCAGTTTTGTACAGTTTATTGACTGGTTCTTTATTTAGTTTTAAACAGTTTATTGACTGGTTCTTTATTGTGTTTTGTACAGTTTATTGACTGGTTCTTTATTGAGTTTTGTACAGTTTATTGAGTTTTTCTTTTCTGAATTTTGTACAGTTTAATGACTGGTTCTTTATTGAGTTTTGTACAGTTTATTGACTAATTCTTTAGTGAGTTTTGTACAGTTTATTACTGGTTCTTTATTCAGTTTTGTACAGTTTATTGACTGTTTCTTTATTGACTTTGTACAGTTTATTGACTGGTCCTTTGTTCAGTTTTGTTCTGTTTATTGACTGGTTCTTTATTCAGTTTTGTACAGTTTATTGACTGGTTCTTTATTTAGTTTTGTACAGTTTATTGACTGGTTCTTTATTTAGTTTTGTACAGTTTATTGACTGTTTCTTTATTTAGTTTTGTACAGTTTATTGACTGTTTCTATATTGAGTTTTGTACAGTTTTTTCACTGGTTCTTTATTGAGTTTTGTACAGTTTATTGGCTGTTTCTTTATTAAGTTTTGCACAGTTTATTGACCGTTTCTTTATTTAGTTTTGTACAGTTTATTGACTGGTTCTTTATTTGGTTTTGTACAGTTTATTGACTGTTTCTTTATTGAGTTTGTGTACAATTTATTGACTGGTTCTTTATTGAATTTTGTACAGTTTATTGACTGGTTCTTTATTTAGTTTTGTACAGTATATTGACTGTTTCTTTATTTAGTTTGTGTACAATTTATTGACTGGTTCTTTATTTAGTTTTGTACAGTTTATTGACTGTTTCTTTATTTAGTTTTGTACAGTTTATTGACTGTTGCTTTATTTAGTTTTGTACAGTTTATTGACTGGTTCTTTATTTGGTTTTGTACAGTTTATTGACTGTTTCTTTATTGAGTTTGTGTACAATTTATTGACTGGTTCTTTATTGAATTTTGTACAGTTTATTGACTGGTTCTTTATTTAGTTTTGTACAGTTTATTGACTGGTTCTTTGTTCAGTTTTGTTCAGTTTATTGTCTGTTTCATTATTGAGTTTTGTACAGTTTATTGACTGGTTCTAATTCAGTTTTGTAGAGTTTATTGACTGGTTCTTTATTTAGTTTTGTACAGTTTATTGACTGTTTCTTTAATGAGTTTTGTACAGTTTATTGACTGTTTCTTTATTTAGTTTTGTACAGTTTATTGACTGGTTCTTTATTTAGTTTTGTACAGTTTATTGACTGGTTCTTTATTGTGTTTTGTACAGTTTATTGACTGGTTCTTTATTGAGTTTTGTACAGTTTATTGACTGGTTCTTTATTGAGTTTTGTACAGTTTATTGACTGGTTCTTTATTGAGTTTTGTATAGTTTATGGACTGATTCTTTATTGAGTTTTGTACAGTTTTTTGACTGTTTCTTTATTGAGTTTTGTACAATTTTTTGACTGGTTCTTTATTGAGTTTTGTACAGTTTATTGACTGTTTCTTTATTGAGTTTTGTACAGTTTATTGACTGTTTCTTTATTTAGTTTTGTACAGTTTATTGATTGGTTCTTTATTTAGTTTTGTACAGTTTATTGACTGGTTCTTTATTGTGTTTTGTACAGTTTATTGACTGGTTCTTTATTGAGTTTTGTACAGTTTATTGAACGGTTTTTTATTCAGTTTTGTACAGTTTATTGACTGTTTCTTTATTTAGTTTTGCACAGTTTATTTACTGGTTCTTTATTGAGTTTTGTACAGTTTATTGACTGGTTCTTTATTGAGTTTTGTACAGTTTATTGACTGTTTCTTTATTTAGTTTTGTACAGTTTATTGACTGTTCCTTTATTTAGTTTGTGTACAATTTATTGACTGGTTCTTTATTTAGTTTTGTACAGTTTATTGACTGTTTCTTTATTTAGTTTTGTACAGTTTATTAACTGGTTCTTTATTGTGTTTTGTACAGTTTATTGACTGGTTCTTTATTGAGTTTTGTACAGTTTATTGAACGGTTTTTTATTCAGTTTTGTACAGTTTATTGACTGGTTCTTTATTTAGTTTTGTACAGTTTATTGACTGTTTCTTTATTTAGTTTTGTACAGTTTATTGACTGTTTCTATATTGAGTTTTGTACAGTTGTTGACTGGTTCTTTATTGAGTTTTGTACAGTTTATTGACTGTTTCTTTATTGAGTTTTGTAAAGTTTATTGACTGTTTCTGTATCGAGTTTTGTACAGTTTATTGACTGGTTCTTTATTGAGTTTTGTACAGTTTATTGACTGTTTCTTTATTGAGTTTTGTACAGTTTATTGACTGGTTCTTTATTATGTTTTGAACAGTTTATTGACTGGTTCTTTATTGAGCTTTGTACAGTTTATTGACTGTTTCTTTATTGAGTTTTGTATAGTTTATTGACTGATTCTTTATTGAGTTTTGTACAGTTTTTGACTGTTTTTTATTGAGATTTGTACAGTTTTTTGACTGGTTCTTTATTGAGTTTTGTACAGTTTATTGACTGTTTATTTATTGAAGTTTTGTACAGTTTATTGACTCTTTCTTTATTCAGTTTTGTACAGTTTATTGACTGGTTCTTTATTTAGTTTTAAACAGTTTATTGACTGGTTCTTTATTGTGTTTTGTACAGTTTATTGACTGGTTCTTTATTGAGTTTTGTACAGTTTATTGAGTTTTTCTTTTCTGAATTTTGTACAGTTTATTGACTGGTTCTTTATTGAGTTTTGTACAGTTTATTGACTAATTCTTTAGTGAGTTTTGTACAGTTTATTACTGGTTCTTTATTCAGTTTTGTACAGATTATTGACTGTTTCTTTATTGACTTTGTACAGTTTATTGACTGGTCCTTTGTTCAGTTTTGTTCTGTTTATTGACTGGTTCTTTATTCAGTTTTGTACAGTTTATTGACTGGTTCTTTATTTAGTTTTGTACAGTTTATTGACTGTTTCTTTATTTAGTTTGTGTACAATTTATTGACTGGTTCTTTATTTAGTTTTGTACAGTTTATTGACTGTTTCTTTATTTAGTTTTGTACAGTTTATTGACTGTTGCTTTATTTAGTTTTGTACAGTTTATTGACTGGTTCTTTATTTGGTTTTGTACAGTTTATTGACTGTTTCTTTATTGAGTTTGTGTACAATTTATTGACTGGTTCTTTATTGAATTTTGTACAGTTTATTGACTGGTTCTTTATTTAGTTTTGTACAGTTTATTGACTGGTTCTTTGTTCAGTTTTGTTCAGTTTATTGTCTGTTTCATTATTGAGTTTTGTACAGTTTATTGACTGGTTCTAATTCAGTTTTGTAGAGTTTATTGACTGGTTCTTTATTTAGTTTTGTACAGTTTATTTACTGTTTCTTTAATGAGTTTTGTACAGTTTATTGACTGTTTCTTTATTTAGTTTTGTACAGTTTATTGACTGGTTCTTTATTTAGTTTTGTACAGTTTATTGACTGGTTCTTTATTGTGTTTTGTACAGTTTATTGACTGGTTCTTTATTGAGTTTTGTACAGTTTATTGACTGGTTCTTTATTGAGTTTTGTACAGTTTATTGACTGGTTCTTTATTGAGTTTTGTATAGTTTATGGACTGATTCTTTATAGAGTTTTGTACAGTTTTTTGACTGTTTCTTTATTGAGTTTTGTACAATTTTTTGACTGGTTCTTTATTGAGTTTTGTACAGTTTATTGACTGTTTCTTTATTGAGTTTTGTACAGTTTATTGACTGTTTCTTTATTTAGTTTTGTACAGTTTATTGATTGGTTCTTTATTTAGTTTTGTACAGTTTATTGACTGGTTCTTTATTGTGTTTTGTACAGTTTATTGACTGGTTCTTTATTGAGTTTTGTACAGTTTATTGAACGGTTTTTTATTCAGTTTTGTACAGTTTATTGACTGTTTCTTTATTTAGTTTTGCACAGTTTATTTACTGGTTCTTTATTGAGTTTTGTACAGTTTATTGACTGGTTCTTTATTGAGTTTTGTACAGTTTATTGACTGTTTCTATATTTAGTTTTGTACAGTTTATTGACTGTTTCTTTATTTAGTTTGTGTACAATTTATTGACTGGTTCTTTATTTAGTTTTGTACAGTTTATTGACTGTTTCTTTATTTAGTTTTGTACAGTTTATTAACTGGTTCTTTATTGTGTTTTGTACAGTTTATTGACTGGTTCTTTATTGAGTTTTGTACAGTTTATTGAACGGTTTTTTATTCAGTTTTGTACAGTTTATTGACTGGTTCTTTATTTAGTTTTGTACAGTTTATTGACTGTTTCTTTATTTAGTTTTGTACAGTTTATTGACTGTTTCTTTATTGAGTTTTGTACAGTTGTTGACTGGTTCTTTATTGAGTTTTGTACAGTTTATTGACTGTTTCTTTATTGAGTTTTGTAAAGTTTATTGACTGTTTCTGTATCGAGTTTTGTACAGTTTATTGACTGGTTCTTTATTGAGTTTTGTACAGTTTATTGACTGTTTCTTTATTGAGTTTTGTACAGTTTATTGACTGGTTCTTTATTATGTTTTGAACAGTTTATTGACTGGTTCTTTATTGAGTTTTGTACAGTTTATTGACTGTTTCTTTATTGAGTTTTGTATAGTTTATTGACTGATTCTTTTTTGAGTTTTGTACAGTTTTTGACTGTTTTTTATTGAGATTTGTACAGTTTTTTGACTGGTTCTTTATTGAGTTTTGTACAGTTTATTGACTGTTTATTTATTGAAGTTTTGTACAGTTTATTGACTCTTTCTTTATTCAGTTTTGTACAGTTTATTGACTGGTTCTTTATTTAGTTTTAAACAGTTTATTGACTGGTTCTTTATTGTGTTTTGTACAGTTTATTGACTGGTTCTTTATTGAGTTTTGTACAGTTTATTGAGTTTTTCTTTTCTGAATTTTGTACAGTTTATTGACTGGTTCTTTATTGAGTTTTGTACAGTTTATTGACTAATTCTTTAGTGAGTTTTGTACAGTTTATTACTGGTTCTTTATTCAGTTTTGTACAGTTTATTGACTGTTTCTTTATTGACTTTGTACAGTTTATTGACTGGTCCTTTGTTCAGTTTTGTTCTGTTTATTGACTGGTTCTTTATTCAGTTTTGTACAGTTTATTGACTGGTTCTTTATTTAGTTTTGTACAGTTTATTGACTGGTTCTTTATTTAGTTTTGTACAGTTTATTGACTGTTTCTTTATTTAGTTTCGTACAGTTTATTGACTGTTTCTATATTGAGTTTTGTACAGTTTTTTCACTGGTTCTTTATTGGGTTTTGTACAGTTTATTGGCTGTTTCTTTATTAAGTTTTGCACAGTTTATTGACTGTTTCTTTATTTAGTTTTGTACAGTTTATTGACTGTTTCTTTATTTAGTTTTGTACAGTATATTGACTGTTTCTTTATTTAGTTTGTGTACAATTTATTGACTGGTTCTTTATTTAGTTTTGTACAGTTTATTGACTGTTTCTTTATTTAGTTTTGTACAGTTTATTGACTGTTGCTTTATTTAGTTTTGTACAGTTTATTGACTGGTTCTTTATTTGGTTTTGTACAGTTTATTGACTGTTTCTTTATTGAGTTTGTGTACAATTTATTGACTGGTTCTTTATTGAATTTTGTACAGTTTATTGACTGGTTCTTTATTTAGTTTTGTACAGTTTATTGACTGGTTCTTTGTTCAGTTTTGTTCAGTTTATTGTCTGTTTCATTATTGAGTTTTGTACAGTTTATTGACTGGTTCTAATTCAGTTTTGTAGAGTTTATTGACTGGTTCTTTATTTAGTTTTGTACAGTTTATTGACTGTTTCTTTATTGAGTTTTGTACAGTTTATTGACTGTTTCTTTATTTAGTTTTGTACAGTTTATTGACTGGTTCTTTATTTAGTTTTGTACAGTTTATTGACTGGTTCTTTATTGTGTTTTGTACAGTTTATTGACTGGTTCTTTATTGAGTTTTGTACAGTTTATTGACTGGTTCTTTATTGAGTTTTGTACAGTTTATTGACTGGTTCTTTATTGAGTTTTGTACAGTTTATTGACTAATTCTTTATTGAGTTTTGTACATTTTATTACTGGTTCTTTATTCAGTTTTGTACAGATTATTGACTGTTTCTTTATTGAGTTTTGTACAGTTTATTGACTGGTTCTTTGTTCAGTTTTCTTCTGTTTATTGACTGGTTCTTTATTCAGTTTTGTACAGTTTATTGACTGGTTCTTTATTTAGTTTTGTAAAGTTTATTGACTGTTTCTTTATTTAGTTTTGTACAGTTTATTGACTGTTTTCTATTGAGTTATGTACAGTTTTTTTACTGGTTCTTTATTGAGTTTTGAAAAGTTTATTGACTGTTTCTTTATTGAGTTTTGTACAGTTTATTGACTGTTTCTTTATATAGTTTTGTACAGTTTATTGACTGTTTCTTTATTTAGTTTGTGTACAATTTATTGACTGGTTCTTTATTGAGTTTTGTACAGTTTCTTGACTGTTTCTTTATTGTGTTTTGTAGAGTTTATTGACTGGTTCTTTATTCAGTTTTGTACAGTTTATTGACTGGTTCTTTATTCAGTTTTGTACAGTTTATTGACTGGTTCTTTATTTAGTTTTATACAGTTTATTGACTGTTTCTTTATTAAGTTTTGTACAGTTTATTGTCTGTTTCTATATTGAGTTTTGTACAGTTTTTTCACTGGTTCTTTATTGAGTTTTGTACAGTTTATTGGCTGTTTCTTTATTAAGTTTTGTACAGTTTATTGACTGTTTCTTTATTTAGTTTTGTACAGTTTATTGACTGTTTCTTTATTTAGTTTTGTACAGTTTATTGACTGGTTTTTTATTGAGTTTTGTACAGTTTATTGTCTGTTTCTTTATTGAGTTTTGTACAGTTTATTGACTGTTTCTTTAGTTAGTTTTGTACAGTTTATTGATTGGTTCTTTATTTAGTTTTGTACAGTTTATTGACTGGTTCTTTATTGTGTTTTGTACAGTTTATTGACTGGTTCTTTATTGAGTTTTGTACAGTTTATTGAACGGTTTTTTATTCAGTTTTGTACAGTTTATTGACTGTTTCTTTATTTAGTTTTGCACAGTTTATTTACTGGTTCTTTATTGAGTTTTGTACAGTTTATTGACTGGTTCTTTATTGAGTTTTGTACAGTTTATTGACTGTTTCTTTATTTAGTTTTGTACAGTTTATTGACTGTTCCTTTATTTAGTTTGTGTACAATTTATTGACTGGTTCTTTATTTAGTTTTGTACAGTTTATTGACTGTTTCTTTATTTAGTTTTGTACAGTTTATTAACTGGTTCTTTATTGTGTTTTGTACAGTTTATTGACTGGTTCTTTATTGAGTTTTGTACAGTTTATTGAACGGTTTTTTATTCAGTTTTGTACAGTTTATTGACTGGTTCTTTATTTAGTTTTGTACAGTTTATTGACTGTTTCTTTATTTAGTTTTGTACAGTTTATTGACTGTTTCTATATTGAGTTTTGTACAGTTGTTGACTGGTTCTTTATTGAGTTTTGTACAGTTTATTGACTGTTTCTTTATTGAGTTTTGTAAAGTTTATTGACTGTTTCTGTATCGAGTTTTGTACAGTTTATTGACTGGTTCTTTATTGAGTTTTGTACAGTTTATTGACTGTTTCTTTATTGAGTTTTGTACAGTTTATTGACTGGTTCTTTATTATGTTTTGAACAGTTTATTGACTGGTTCTTTATTGAGCTTTGTACAGTTTATTGACTGTTTCTTTATTGAGTTTTGTATAGTTTATTGACTGATTCTTTATTGAGTTTTGTACAGTTTTTGACTGTTTTTTATTGAGATTTGTACAGTTTTTTGACTGGTTCTTTATTGAGTTTTGTACAGTTTATTGACTGTTTATTTATTGAAGTTTTGTACAGTTTATTGACTCTTTCTTTATTCAGTTTTGTACAGTTTATTGACTGGTTCTTTATTTAGTTTTAAACAGTTTATTGACTGGTTCTTTATTGTGTTTTGTACAGTTTATTGACTGGTTCTTTATTGAGTTTTGTACAGTTTATTGAGTTTTTCTTTTCTGAATTTTGTACAGTTTATTGACTGGTTCTTTATTGAGTTTTGTACAGTTTATTGACTAATTCTTTAGTGAGTTTTGTACAGTTTATTACTGGTTCTTTATTCAGTTTTGTACAGTTTATTGACTGTTTCTTTATTGACTTTGTACAGTTTATTGACTGGTCCTTTGTTCAGTTTTGTTCTGTTTATTGACTGGTTCTTTATTCAGTTTTGTACAGTTTATTGACTGGTTCTTTATTTAGTTTTGTACAGTTTATTGACTGGTTCTTTATTTAGTTTTGTACAGTTTATTGACTGTTTCTTTATTTAGTTTTGTACAGTTTATTGACTGTTTCTATATTGAGTTTTGTACAGTTTTTTCACTGGTTCTTTATTGAGTTTTGTACAGTTTATTGGCTGTTTCTTTATTAAGTTTTGCACAGTTTATTGACTGTTTCTTTATTTAGTTTTGTACAGTTTATTGACTGTTTCTTTATTTAGTTTTGTACAGTATATTGACTGTTTCTTTATTTAGTTTGTGTACAATTTATTGACTGGTTCTTTATTTAGTTTTGTACAGTTTATTGACTGTTTCTTTATTTAGTTTTGTACAGTTTATTGACTGTTGCTTTATTTAGTTTTGTACAGTTTATTGACTGGTTCTTTATTTGGTTTTGTACAGTTTATTGACTGTTTCTTTATTGAGTTTGTGTACAATTTATTGACTGGTTCTTTATTGAATTTTGTACAGTTTATTGACTGGTTCTTTATTTAGTTTTGTACAGTTTATTGACTGGTTCTTTGTTCAGTTTTGTTCAGTTTATTGTCTGTTTCATTATTGAGTTTTGTACAGTTTATTGACTGGTTCTAATTCAGTTTTGTAGAGTTTATTGACTGGTTCTTTATTTAGTTTTGTACAGTTTATTGACTGTTTCTTTAATGAGTTTTGTACAGTTTATTGACTGTTTCTTTATTTAGTTTTGTACAGTTTATTGACTAGTTCTTTATTTAGTTTTGTACAGTTTATTGACTGGTTCTTTATTGTGTTTTGTACAGTTTATCGACTGGTTCTTTATTGAGTTTTGTACAGTTTATTGACTGGTTCTTTATTGAGTTTTGTACAGTTTATTGACTGGTTCTTTATTGAGTTTTGTACAGTTTATTGACTAATCCTTTATTGAGTTTTGTACATTTTATTACTGGTTCTTTATTCAGTTTTGTACAGATTATTGACTGTTTCTTTATTGAGTTTTGTACAGTTTATTGACTGGTTCTTTGTTCAGTTTTCTTCTGTTTATTGACTGGTTCTTTATACAGTTTTGTACAGTTTATTGACTGGTTCTTTATTTAGTTTTGTAAAGTTTATTGACTGTTTCTTTATTTAGTTTTGTACAGTTTATTGACTGTTTTCTATTGAGTTATGTACAGTTTTTTTACTGGTTCTTTATTGAGTTTTGAAAAGTTTATTGACTGTTTCTTTATTGAGTTTTGTACAGTTTATTGACTGTTTCTTTATATAGTTTTGTACAGTTTATTGACTGTTTCTTTATTTAGTTTGTGTACAATTTATTGACTGGTTCTTTATTGAGTTTTGTACAGTTTCTTGACTGTTTCTTTATTGTGTTTTGTAGAGTTTATTGACTGGTTCTTTATTCAGTTTTGTACAGTTTATTGACTGGTTCTTTATTCAGTTTTGTACAGTTTATTGACTGGTTCTTTATTTAGTTTTATACAGTTTATTGACTGTTTCTTTATTAAGTTTTGTACAGTTTATTGTCTGTTTCTATATTGAGTTTTGTACAGTTTTTTCACTGGTTCTTTATTGAGTTTTGTACAGTTTATTGACTGTTTCTTTATTAAGTTTTGTACAGTTTATTGACTGTTTCTTTATTTAGTTTTGTACAGTTTATTGACTGTTTCTTTATTTAGTTTTGTACAGTTTATTGACTGGTTTTTTATTGAGTTTTGTACAGTTTATTGTCTGGTTCTTTATTGAGTTTGTGTACAATTTATTGACTGGTTCTTTGTTGAATTTTGTACAGTTTATTGACTGGTTCTTTATTGACTTTTGTACAGTTTATTGACTGGTTCTTTGTTCAGTTTTGTACAGATTATTGACTGGTTCTTTGTTCAGTTTTGTACAGTTTATTGACTAGTTCTTTATTGAGTTTTGTACAGTTTATTGACTGGTTCTTTATTGAGTTTTGTACAGTTTATTGACTGGTTCTTTATATAGATTTGTACAGTTTATTGACTGTTTCTTTATTTAGTTTTGTACAGTTTATTGACTGTTTCTTTATTGAGTTTTGTACAGTTTTTTCACTGGTTCTTTATTGAGTTTTGTACAGTTTATTGGCTGTTTCTTTATTTAGTTTTGTACAGTTTATTGACTGTTTCTTCATTTAGTTTTGTACAGTTTATTGACTGTTTCTTTATTTAGTTTTGTACAGTTTATTGACTGGTTTTTTATTGAGTTTTGTACAGTTTATTGTCTGGTTCTTTATTGAGTTTGTGTACAATTTATTGACTGGTTCTTTGTTGAATTTTGTACAGTTTATTGACTGGTTCTTTATTGACGTTTGTACACTTTATTGACTGGTTCTTTGTTCAGTTTTGTACAGATTATTGACTGGTTCTTTATTGAGTTTTGTACAGTTTATTGACTAGTTCTTTATTGAGTTTTGTACAGTTTATTGACTGGTTCTTTATTGAGTTTTGTACAGTTTATTGACTGGTTCTTTATATAGATTTGTACAGTTTATTGACTGTTTCTTTATTTAGTTTTGTACAGTTTATTGACTGGTTCTTTATTTAGTTTTGTACAGTTTATTGACTGTTTCTTTATTGAGTTTTGTACAGTTTATTGACTGGTTCTTTATTGAGTTTTGTACAGTTTATTGACTGTTTCTTTATTGAGTTTTGTACAGTTTATTGACTGGTTCTTTATTGAGTTTTATACAGTTTATTGACTGGTTCTTTATTGAGCTTTGTACAGTTTATTGACTGTTTCTTTGTTCAGTTTTGTTCTGTTTATTGACTGGTTCTTTATTCAGTTTTGTACAGTTTATTGACTGGTTTTTTATTTAGTTTTGTACAGTTTATTGACTGTTTCTTTATTGAGTTTTGTACAGTTTTTTCACTGGTTCTTTATTGAGTTTTGTACAGTTTATTGACTGTTTCTTTATTAAGTTTTGTACAGTTTATTGACTGTTTCTTTATTTAGTTTTGTACAGTTTATTGACTGGTTCTTTATTGAGTTTTGTACAGTTTATTGACTGGTTCTTTATTGAGTTTTGTACAGTTTATTGACTGTTTCTTTATTTAGTTTTTTACAGTTTATTGACTGTTTCTTTATTTAGTTTGTGTACAATTTATTGACTGGTTCTTTATTTAGTTTTGTACAGTTTATTGACTGTTTCTTTATTCAGTTTTGTACAGTTTATTGACTGTTTCTTTATTTAGTTTTGTATAGTTTATTGACTGTTTCTTATTTAGTTTTGTACAGTTTATTGACTGGTTCTTTATTGAGTCTTGTACAGTTTATTAACTGTTTCTTAATTTAGTTTTGTACAGTTTATTGACTGGTTCTTTATTTGGTTTTGTACAGTTTATTGACTGGTTCTTTATTGAGTTTGTGTATAATTTATTGACTGGTTCTTTATTGAATTTTGTACAGTTTATTGACTGGTTCTTTATTGAGTTTTGTATAGTTATTGACTGGTTCTTTATTTAGTTTTGTACAGTTTATTGACTGGTTCTTAGTTCGGTTTTGTACAGTTTATTAACTGGTTCTTTGTTCAGTTTTGTTCAGTTTATTGACTGTTTCTTTATTGAGTTTTGTACAGTTTATTGACTGGTTCTTATTCAGTTTTGTACAGTTTATTGACTGTTTCTTTATTGAGTTTTGTACAATTTTTTGACTGGTTCTTTATCGAGATTTGTACAGTTTATTGACTGTTTCTTTATTGAGTTTTGTACAATTTTTTGACTGGTTCTTTATCGAGATTTGTACAGTTTATTGACTGTTTCTTTATTGAGTTTTGTGCAGTTTATTGACTGTTTCTTTATTTAGTTTTGTACAGTTTATTGATTGGTTCTTTATTTAGTTTTGTACAGTTTATTGACTGGTTCTTTATTGTGTTTGTACAGTTTATTGACTGGTTCTTTATTGAGTTTTGTACAGTTTATTGAACGGTTCTTTATTCAGTTTTGTACAGTTTATTGACTGGTTCTTTATTGAGATTTGTACAGTTTATTGACTGTTTCTTTATTTAGTTTTGTACAGTTTATTGACTTTTTCTATATTGAGTTTTGTACAGTTGTTGACTGGTTCTTTATTGAGTTTTGTACAGTTTATTGACTGTTTCTTTATTGAGTTTTGTACAGTTTATTGACTGTTTCTTTATTGAGTTTTGTACAGTTTATTGACTGGTTCTTTATTCAGTTTTGTACAGATTATTGACTGTTTCTTTATTGAGTTTTGTACAGTTTATTGACTGGTTCTTTGTTCAGTTTTTTTTCTGTTTATTGACTGGTTCTTTATTCAGGTTTGTACAGTTTATTGACTTGTTCTTTATTTAGTTTTGTACAGTTTATTGACTGTTTCTTTATTTAGTTTTGTACAGTTTATTGACTGTTTTCTATTGAGTTTTGTACAGTTTTTTTTACTGGTTCTTTATTGAGTTTTGTACAGTTTATTGACTGTTTCTTTATTGAGTTTTGTACAGTTTATTGACTGTTTCTTTATTTAGTTTTGTACAGTTTATTGACTGGTTCTTTCTTTTGTTTTGTACAGTTTATTGACTGGTTCTTTATTGAGTTTTGTACAGTTTATTGACTGGTTCTTTATTGTGTTTTGTACAGTTTATTGACTGGTTCTTTATTGAGTTTTGTACAGTTTATTGACTGGTTCTTTATTCAGTTTTGTACAGTTTATTGACTGGTTCTTTATTTAGTTTTGTAAAGTTTATTGACTGTTTCTTTATTTAGTTTTGTACAGTTTATTGACTGTTTTCTATTGAGTTATGTACAGTTTTTTTACTGGTTCTTTATTGAGTTTTGAAAAGTTTATTGACTGTTTCTTTATTGAGTTTTGTACAGTTTATTGACTGTTTCTTTATTTAGTTTTGTACAGTTTATTGACTGGTTTTTTCTTTTGTTTTGTACAGTTTATTGACTGGTTCTTTATTGAGTTTTGTACAGTTTATTGACTGTTTCTTTATATAGTTTTGTACAGTTTATTGACTGTTTCTTTATTGAGTTTGTGTACAATTTATTGACTGGTTCTTTATTGAGTTTTGTACAGTTTCTTGACTGTTTCTTTATTGTGTTTTGTAGAGTTTATTGACTGGTTCTTTATTCAGTTTTGTACAGTTTATTGACTGGTTCTTTATTCAGTTTTGTACAGTTTATTGACTGGTTCTTTATTTAGTTTTATACAGTTTATTGACTGTTTCTTTATTAAATTTTGTACAGTTTATTGTCTGTTTCTATACTGAGTTTTGTACAGTTTTTTCACTGGTTCTTTATTGAGTTTTGTACAGTTTATTGGCTGTTTCTTTATTAAGTTTTGTACAGTTTATTGACTGTTTCTTTATTTAGTTTTGTACAGTTTATTGACTGTTTCTTTATTTAGTTTTGTACAGTTTATTGACTGGTTTTTTACTGAGTTTTGTACAGTTTATTGTCTGGTTCTTTATTGAGTTTGTGTACAATTTATTGACTGGTTCTTTGTTGAATTTTGTACAGTTTATTGACTGGTTCTTTATTGACTTTTGTACAGTTTATTGACTGGTTCTTTGTTCAGTTTTGTACAGATTATTGACTGGTTCTTTGTTCAGTTTTGTACAGTTTATTGACTAGTTCTTTATTGAGTTTTGTACAGTTTATTGACTGGTTCTTTATTGAGTTTTGTACAGTTTATTGACTGGTTCTTTATATAGATTTGTACAGTTTATTGACTGTTTCTTTATTTAGTTTTGTACAGTTTATTGACTGTTTCTTTATTGAGTTTTGTACAGTTTTTTCACTGGTTCTTTATTGAGTTTTGTACAGTTTATTGGCTGTTTCTTTATTTAGTTTTGTACAGTTTATTGACTGGTTTTTTATTGAGTTTTGTACAGTTTATTGTCTGGTTCTTTATTGAGTTTGTGTACAATTTATTGACTGGTTCTTTGTTGAATTTTGTACAGTTTATTGACTGGTTCTTTATTGACGTTTGTACACTTTATTGACTGGTTCTTTGTTCAGTTTTGTACAGATTATTGACTGGTTCTTTATTGAGTTTTGTACAGTTTATTGACTAGTTCTTTATTGAGTTTTGTACAGTTTATTGACTGGTTCTTTATTGAGTTTTGTACAGTTTATTGACTGGTTCTTTATATAGATTTGTACAGTTTATTGACTGTTTCTTTATTTAGTTTTGTACAGTTTATTGACTGGTTCTTTATTTAGTTTTGTACAGTTTATTGACTGTTTCTTTATTGAGTTTTGTACAGTTTATTGACTGGTTCTTTATTGAGTTTTGTACAGTTTATTGACTGTTTCTTTATTGAGTTTTGTACAGTTTATTGACTGGTTCTTTATTCAGTTTTGTACAGTTTATTGACTGGTTCTTTATTGAGCTTTGTACAGTTTATTGACTGTTTCTTTGTTCAGTTTTGTTCTGTTTATTGACTGGTTCTTTATTCAGTTTTGTACAGTTTATTGACTGGTTTTTTATTTAGTTTTGTACAGTTTATTGACTGTTTCTTTATTGAGTTTTGTACAGTTTTTTCACTGGTTCTTTATTGAGTTTTGTACAGTTTATTGACTGTTTCTTTATTAAGTTTTGTACAGTTTATTGACTGTTTCTTTAGTTAGTTTTGTACAGTTTATTGACTGGTTCTTTATTGAGTTTTGTACAGTTTATTGACTGGTTCTTTATTGAGTTTTGTACAGTTTATTGACTGTTTCTTTATTTAGTTTTTTACAGTTTATTGACTGTTTCTTTATTTAGTTTGTGTACAATTTATTGACTGGTTCTTTATTTAGTTTTGTACAGTTTATTGACTGTTTCTTTATTTAGTTTTGTACAGTTTATTGACTGTTTCTTTATTTAGTTTTGTATAGTTTATTGACTGTTTCTTATTTAGTTTTGTACAGTTTATTGACTGGTTCTTTATTGAGTTTTGTACAGTTTATTAACTGTTTCTTAATTTAGTTTTGTACAGTTTATTGACTGGTTCTTTATTTGGTTTTGTACAGTTTATTGACTGGTTCTTTATTGAGTTTGTGTACAATTTATTGACTGGTTCTTTATTGAATTTTGTACAGTTTATTGACTGGTTCTTTATTGAGTTTTGTATAGTTATTGACTGGTTCTTTATTTAGTTTTGTACAGTTTATTGACTGGTTTTTAGTTCAGTTTTGTACAGTGTATTAACTGGTTCTTTGTTCAGTTTTGTTCAGTTTATTGACTGTTTCTTTATTGAGTTTTGTACAGTTTATTGACTGGTTCTTATTCAGTTTTGTACAGTTTATTGACTGAGTCTTTATTTGGTTTTGTACAGTTTATTGACTGTTTCTTTATTGAGTTTTGTATAGTTTATGGACTGATTCTTTATTGAGTTTTGTACAGTTTTTTGACTGTTTCTTTATTGAGTTTTGTACAATTTTTTTACTGGTTCTTTATCGAGATTTGTACAGTTTATTGACTGTTTCTTTATTGAGTTTTGTGCAGTTTATTGACTGTTTCTTTATTGAGTTTTGTACAGTTTATTGATTGGTTCTTTATTTAGTTTTGTACAGTTTATTGACTGGTTCTTTATTGTGTTTGTACAGTTTATTGACTGGTTCTTTATTGAGTTTTGTACAGTTTATTGAACGGTTCTTTATTCAGTTTTGTACAGTTTATTGACTGGTTCTTTATTGAGTTTTGTACAGTTTATTGACTGTTTATTTAGTTTTGTACAGTTTATTGACTGTTTCTATATTGAGTTTTGTACAGTTGTTGACTGGTTCTTTATTGAGTTTTGTACAGTTTATTGACTGTTTCTTTATTGAGTTTTGTACAGTTTATTGACTGTTTCTTTATTGAGGTTTGTACAGTTTATTGACTGGTTCTTTATTCAGTTTTGTACAGATTATTGACTGTTTCTTTATTGAGTTTTGTACAGTTTATTGACTGGTTCTTTGTTCAGTTTTTTTTCTGTTTATTGACTGGTTCTTTATTCAGTTTTGTACAGTTTATTGACTTGTTCTTTATTTAGTTTTGTACAGTTTATTGACTGTTTCTTTATTTAGTTTTGTACAGTTTATTGACTGTTTTCTATTGAGTTTTGTACAGTTTTTTTTACTGGTTCTTTATTGAGTTTTGTACAGTTTATTGACTGTTTCTTTATTGAGTTTTGTACAGTTTATTGACTGTTTCTTTATTTAGTTTTGTACAGTTTATTGACTGGTTCTTTCTTTTGTTTTGTACAGTTTATTGACTGGTTCTTTATTGAGTTTTGTACAGTTTATTGACTGTTTCTTTATTTAGTTTTGTACAGTTTATTGACTGTTTCTTTATTTAGTTTATGTACAATTTATTGACTGGTTATTTATTTAGTCTTGTACAGTTTATTGACTGTTTCTTTATTTAGTTTTGTACAGTTTATTGACTGGTTCTTTATTGAGTTTTGTACAGTTTATTGACTGTTTCTTTATTTAGTTTTGTACAGTTTTTGACTGGTTCTTTATTGAGTTTTGTACAGTTTATTGACTAATTCTTTATTGAGTCTTGTTCAGTTTATTGACTGGTTATTTATTCAGTTTGTACAGTTTATTGACTGTTTCGTTATTGAGTTTTGTACAGTTTATTGACTGTTTCTTTATTGTTTTTTGTAGAGTTTATTGACTGGTTCTTTATTGAGTTTTGTACAGTTTATTGACTGGTTTTTTATTGAGTTTTGTACAGTTTATTGAATGTTTCTTTATTTAGTTTTGTACAGTTTATTGACTGTTTCTTTATTGAGTTTTGTACAGTTTATTGATTATTTCTTTATTTAGTTTGTGTACAATTTATTTACTGGTTGTTTATTTAGTTTTGTACAGTTTATTGACTGTTTGTTTATTTAGTTTTGTACAGTTTATTGACTGTTTCTTTACTTAGTTTTGTACAGTTTATTGACTGGTTTTTTATTGAGTTTTGTACAGTTTATTGTCTGGTTCTTTATTGAGTTTGTGTACAATTTATTGACTGGTTCTTTGTTGAATTTTGTACAGTTTATTGACTGGTTCTTTATTGACTTTTGTACACTTTATTGACTGGTTCTTTGTTCAGTTTTGTACAGTTTATTGACTGGTTCTTTGTTCAGTTTTGTACAGTTTATTGACTAGTTCTTTATTGCGTTTTGTACAGTTTATTGACTGGTTCTTTATTGAGTTTTGTACAGTTTATTGACTTGTTCTTTATATAGATTTGTACAGTTTATTGACTGTTTCTTTATTTTGTTTTGTACAGTTTATTGACTGTTTCTTTATTGAGTTTTGTACAGTTTATTGACTGTTTCTTTATTGAGTTTTGTACAGTTTATTGACTGTTTCTTTATTGAGTTTTGTACAGTTTATTGACTGTTTCTTTATTGAGTTTTGTACAGTTTATTGACTGGTTCTTTATTCAGTTTTGTACAGTTTATTGACTGGTTCTTTATTGAGCTTTGTACAGTTTATTGACTGTTTCTTTATTGAGTTTTGTATAGTTTATTGACTGATTCTTTATTGAGTTTTGTACAGTTTTTTGACTGTTTCTTTATTGAGTTTTGTACAGTTTTTTGACTGGTTCTTTATTGAGTTTTGTACAGTTTATTGACTGTTTCTTTATTGAAGTTTTGTACAGTTTATTGACTCTTTCTTTATTTAGTTTTGTACAGTTTATTGACTTTTTCTTTATTGAGTTTTGTACAGTTTATTGACTGGTTCTTTATTGAGTTTTGTACAGTTTATTGACTGTTTCTTTATTTAGTTTTGTACAGTTTATTGACTGGTTCTTTATTTGGTTTTGTACAGTTTATTGACTGGTTCTTTACTGAGTTTGTGTACAATTTATTGACTGGTTCTTTATTGAATTTTGTACAGTTTATTGACTGCTTCTTTATTTAGTTTTGTACAGTTTATTGACTGGTTCTTTGTTCAGTTTTGTTCAGTTTATTGATTGTTTCATTATTGAGTTTTGTACAGTTTATTGACTGGTTCTAATTCAGTTTTGTACAGTTTATTCACTGGTTGTTTTGTACAGTTTATTGGCTGTTTATTTAGTTTTGTACAGTTTATTGACTGTTTCTTCATTTAGTTTTGTACAGTTTATTGACTGTTTCTTTATTTAGTTTTGTACAGTTTATTGACTGGTTTTTTATTGAGTTTTGTACAGTTTATTGTCTGGTTCTTTATTGAGTTTGTGTACAATTTATTGACTGGTTCTTTGTTGAATTTTGTACAGTTTATTGACTGGTTCTTTATTGACGTTTGTACACTTTATTGACTGGTTCTTTGTTCAGTTTTGTACAGATTATTGACTGGTTCTTTATTGAGTTTTGTACAGTTTATTGACTAGTTCTTTATTGAGTTTTGTACAGTTTATTGACTGGTTCTTTATTGAGTTTTGTACAGTTTATTGACTGGTTCTTTATATAGATTTGTACAGTTTATTGACTGTTTCTTTATTTAGTTTTGTACAGTTTATTGACTGGTTCTTTATTTAGTTTTGTACAGTTTATTGACTGTTTCTTTATTGAGTTTTGTAAAGTTTATTGACTGGTTCTTTATTGAGTTTTGTATAGTTTATTGACTGTTTCTTTATTGAGTTTTGTACAGTTTATTGACTGGTTCTTTATTCAGTTTTGTACAGTTTATTGACTGGTTCTTTATTGAGCTTTGTACAGTTTATTGACTGTTTCTTTGTTCAGTTTTGTTCTGTTTATTGACGGGTTCTTTATTTGGTTTTGTACAGTTTATTGACTGGTTCGTTCTTTATTGAGTTTGTGTACAATTTATTGACTGGTTCTTTATTGAATTTTGTACAGTTTATTGACTGGTTCTTTATTCACTTTTGTACAGTTTATTGACTGGTTCTTAGTTCATTTTTGTACAGTTCATTGACTGTTTCTTTATTGAGTTTTGTACAGTTTTTTCACTGGTTCTTTATTGAGTTTTGTACAGTTTATTGACTGTTTCTTTATTAAGTTTTGTACAGTTTATTGACTGTTTCTTTATTTAGTTTTGTACAGTTTATTGACTGGTTCTTTATTGAGTTTTGTACAGTTTAATGACTGGTTCTTTATTGAGTTTTGTACAGTTTATTGACTGTTTCTTTATTGAGTTTGTGTACAATTTATTGACTGGTTCTTTATTTAGTTTTGTACAGTTTATTGACTGTTTCTTTATTTAGTTTTGTACAGTTTATTGACTGTTTCTTTATTTAGTTTTGTATAGTTTATTGACTGTTTCTTATTTAGTTTTGTACAGTTTATTGACTGGTTCTTTATTGAGTTTTGTACAGTTTATTAACTGTTTCTTAATTTAGTTTTGTACAGTTTATTGACTGGTTCTTTATTTGGTTTTGTACAGTTTATTGACTGGTTCTTTATTGAGTTTGTGTACAATTTATTGACTGGTTCTTTATTGAATTTTGTACAGTTTATTGACTGGTTCTTTATTGAGTTTTGTATAGTTATTGACTGGTTCTTTATTTAGTTTTGTACAGTTTATTGACTGGTTCTTAGTTCAGTTTTGTACAGTTTATTAACTGGTTCTTTGTTCAGTTTTGTTCAGTTTATTGACTGTTTCTTTATTGAGTTTTGTACAGTTTATTGACTGGTTCTTATTCAGTTTTGTACAGTTTATTGACTGAGTCTTTATTTGGTTTTGTACAGTTTATTGACTGTTTCTTTATTGAGTTTTGTATAGTTTATGGACTGATTCTTTATTGAGTTTTGTACAGTTTTTTGACTGTTTCTTTATTGAGTTTTGTACAATTTTTTGACTGGTTCTTTATCGAGATTTGTACAGTTTATTGACTGTTTCTTTATTGAGTTTTGTGCAGTTTATTGACTGTTTCTTTATTTAGTTTTGTACAGTTTATTGATTGGTTCTTTATTTAGTTTTGTACAGTTTATTGACTGGTTCTTTATTGTGTTTGTACAGTTTATTGACTGGTTCTTTATTGAGTTTTGTACAGTTTATTGAACGGTTCTTTATTCAGTTTTGTACAGTTTATTGACTGGTTCTTTATATAGTTTTGTACAGTTTATTGACTGTTTCTTTATTTAGTTTTGTACAGTTTATTGACTGTTTCTATATTGAGTTTTGTACAGTTGTTGACTGGTTCTTTATTGAGTTTTGTACAGTTTATTGACTGTTTCTTTATTGAGTTTTGTACAGTTTATTGACTGTTTCTTTATTGAGTTTTGTACAGTTTATTGACTGGTTCTTTATTCAGTTTTGTACAGATTATTGACTGTTTCTTTATTGAGTTTTGTACAGTTTATTGACTGGTTCTTTCTTCAGTTTTTTTTCTGTTTATTGACTGGTTCTTTATTCAGTTTTGTACAGTTTATTGACTTGTTCTTTATTTAGTTTTGTACAGTTTATTGACTGTTTCTTTATTTAGTTTTGTACAGTTTATTGACTGTTTTCTATTGAGTTTTGTACAGTTTTTTTTACTGGTTCTTTATTGAGTTTTGTACAGTTTATTGACTGTTTCTTTATTGAGTTTTGTACAGTTTATTGACTGTTTCTTTATTTAGTTTTGTACAGTTTATTGACTGGTTCTTCCTTTTGTTTTGTACAGTTTATTGACTGGTTCTTTATTGAGTTTTGTACAGTTTATTGACATTTTCTTTATTTAGTTTTGTACAGTTTATTGACTGTTTCTTTATTTAGTTTGTGTACAATTTATTGACTGGTTATTTATTTAGTCTTGTACAGTTTATTGACTGTTTCTTTATTTAGTTTTGTACAGTTTATTGACTGGTTCTTTATTGAGTTTTGTACAGTTTATTGACTGTTTCTTTATTTAGTTTTGTACAGTTTTTGACTGGTTCTTTATTGAGTTTTGTACAGTTTATTGACTAATTCTTTATTGAGTCTTGTTCAGTTTATTGACTGGTTATTTATTCAGTTTGTACAGTTTATTGACTGTTTCGTTATTGAGTTTTGTACAGTTTATTGACTGTTTCTTTATTGTGTTTTGTAGAGTTTATTGACTGGTTCTTTATTCAGTTTTGTACAGTTTATTGACTGGTTTTTTATTGAGTTTTGTACAGTTTATTGAATGTTTCTTTATTTAGTTTTGTACAGTTTATTGACTGTTTCTTTATTGAGTTTTGTACAGTTTATTGATTGTTTCTTTATTTAGTTTGTGTACAATTTATTTACTGGTTGTTTATTTAGTTTTGTACAGTTTATTGACTGTTTGTTTATTTAGTTTTGTACAGTTTATTGACTGGTTTTTTATTGAGTTTTGTACAGTTTATTGTCTGGTTCTTTATTGAGTTTGTGTACAATTTATTGACTGGTTCTTTGTTGAATTTTGTACAGTTTATTGACTGGTTCTTTATTGACTTTTGTACACTTTATTGACTGGTTCTTTGTTCAGTTTTGTACAGTTTATTGACTGGTTCTTTGTTCAGTTTTGTACAGTTTATTGACTAGTTCTTTATTGCGTTTTGTACAGTTTATTGACTGGTTCTTTATTGAGTTTTGTACAGTTTATTGACTTGTTCTTTATATAGATTTGTACAGTTTATTGACTGTTTCTTTATTTTGTTTTGTACAGTTTATTGACTGTTTCTTTATTGAGTTTTGTACAGTTTATTGACTGTTTCTTTATTGAGTTTTGTACAGTTTATTGACTGGTTCTTTATTGAGTTTTGTACAGTTTATTGACTGTTTCTTTATTGAGTTTTGTACAGTTTATTGACTGGTTCTTTATTCAGTTTTGTACAGTTTATTGACTGGTTCTTTATTGAGCTTTGTACAGTTTATTGACTGTTTCTTTATTGAGTTTTGTATAGTTTATTGACTGATTCTTTATTGAGTTTTGTACAGTTTTTTGACTGTTTCTTTATTGAGATTTTGTACAGTTTTTTGACTGGTTCTTTATTGAGTTTTGTACAGTTTATTGACTGTTTCTTTATTGAAGTTTTGTACAGTTTATTGACTCTGTCTTTATTTAGTTTTGTACAGTTTATTGACTGGTTCTTTATTGTGTTTTGTACAATTTATTGACTGGTTCTTTTTTGAGTTTTGTACAGTTTATTGACTTTTTCTTTATTGAGTTTTGTACAGTTTATTGACTGGTTCTTTATTGAGTTTTGTACAGTTTATTGACTGTTTCTTTATTTAGTTTTGTACAGTTTATTGACTGGTTCTTTATTTGGTTTTGTACAGTTTATTGACTGGTTCTTTACTGAGTTTGTGTACAATTTATTGACTGGTTCTTTATTGAATTTTGTACAGTTTATTGACTGCTTCTTTATTTAGTTTTGTACAGTTTATTGACTGGTTCTTTGTTCAGTTTTGTTCAGTTTATTGATTGTTTCATTATTGATTTTTGTACAGTTTATTGACTGGTTCTAATTCAGTTTTGTACAGTTTATTCACTGGTTCTTTATTTAGTTTTGTACAGTTTATTGACTGTTTCTTTATTGAGTTTTGTATAGTTTATGGACTGATTCTTTATTGAGTTTTGTACAGTTTTTTTACTGTTTCTTTATTGAGTTTTGTACAATTTTTTGACTGGTTCTTTATTGAGTTTTGTACAGTTTATTGACTGTTTCTTTAATGAATTTTGTACAGTTTATTGACTGTTTCTTTATTTAGTTTTGTACAGTTTATTGACTGGTTATTTATTTAGTTTTGTACAGTTTATTGACTGGTTCTTTATTGTGTTTTGTACAGTTTATTGACTGGTTCTTTATTGAGTTTAGTACAGTTTATTGACTGGTTCTTTATTGAGTTTTGTACAGTTTATTGACTAATTCTTTATTGAGTTTTGTACAGTTTATTACTGGTTCTTTATTCAGTTTTGTACAGATTATTGACTGTTTCTTTATTGAGTTTTGTACAGTTTATTGACTGGTTCTTTGTTCAGTTTTCTTCTGTTTATTGACTGGTTCTTTATTCAGTTTTGTACAGTTTATTGACTGGTTCTTTATTTAGTTTTGTATAGTTTATTGACTGTTTCTTTATTTAGTTTTGTACAGTTTATTGACTGTTTTCTATTGAGTTTTGTACAGTTTTTTTTACTGGTTCTTTATTGAGTTTTGTACAGTTTATTGACTCTTTCTTTTTTGAGTTTTGTACAGTTTATTGACTGTTTCTTTATTTAGTTTTGTACAGTTTATTGACTGTTTCTTTATTTAGTTTGTGTACAATTTATTGACTGGTTCTTTATTGAGTTTTGTACAGTTTATTGACTAATTCTTTATTGAGTCTTGTACAGTTTATTGACTGGTTCTTTATTCAGTTTTGTTCAGTTTATTGACTGTTTCTTTATTGAGTTTTGTACAGTTTATTGACTGTTTCTTTATTGTGTTTTGTAGAGTTTATTGACTGGTTCTTTATTCAGTTTTGTAGAGTTTATTGACTGGTTTTTTATTGAGTTTTGTACAGTTTATTGACTGTTTCTTTATTTAGTTTTGTACAGTTTATTGACTGTTTCTTTATTAAGTTTTGTACAGTTTATTGACTGGTTCTTTATTGAGTTTTGTACAGTTTATTGACTGGTTCTTTATTCAGTTTTGTACAGTTTATTGACTGTTTCTTTATTGAGTTTTGTACAGTTTATTGACTGTTTCTTTATTGTATTTTGTAGAGTTTATTGACTGGTTCTTTATTCAGTTTTGTAGAGTTTATTGACTTTTTCTTTATTGAGTTTTGTACAGTTTATTGACTGGTTCTTTATTGTGTTTTGTACAATTTATTGACTGGTTCTTTTTTGAGTTTTGTACAGTTTATTGACTTTTTCTTTATTGAGTTTTGTACAGTTTATTGACTGGTTCTTTATTGAGTTTTGTACAGTTTATTGACTGTTTCTTTATTTAGTTTTGTACAGTTTATTGACTGGTTCTTTATTTGGTTTTGTACAGTTTATTGACTGGTTCTTTACTGAGTTTGTGTACAATTTATTGACTGGTTCTTTATTGAATTTTGTACAGTTTATTGACTGCTTCTTTATTTAGTTTTGTACAGTTTATTGACTGGTTCTTTGTTCAGTTTTGTTCAGTTTATTGATTGTTTCATTATTGAGTTTTGTACAGTTTATTGACTGGTTCTAATTCAGTTTTGTACAGTTTATTCACTGGTTCTTTATTTAGTTTTGTACAGTTTATTGACTGTTTCTTTATTGAGTTTTGTATAGTTTATGGACTGATTCTTTATTGAGTTTTGTACAGTTTTTTTACTGTTTCTTTATTGAGTTTTGTACAATTTTTTGACTGGTTCTTTATTGAGTTTTGTACAGTTTATTGACTGTTTCTTTAATGAATTTTGTACAGTTTATTGACTGTTTCTTTATTTAGTTTTGTACAGTTTATTGACTGGTTATTTATTTAGTTTTGTACAGTTTATTGACTGGTTCTTTATTGTGTTTTGTACAGTTTATTGACTGGTTCTTTATTGAGTTTAGTACAGTTTATTGACTGGTTCTTTATTGAGTTTTGTACAGTTTATTGACTAATTCTTTATTGAGTTTTGTACAGTTTATTACTGGTTCTTTATTCAGTTTTGTACAGATTATTGACTGTTCCTTTATTGAGTTTTGTACAGTTTATTGACTGGTTCTTTGTTCAGTTTTCTTCTGTTTATTGACTGGTTCTTTATTCAGTTTTGTACAGTTTATTGACTGGTTCTTTATTTAGTTTTGTATAGTTTATTGACTGTTTCTTTATTTAGTTTTGTACAGTTTATTGACTGTTTTCTATTGAGTTTTGTACAGTTTTTTTACTGGTTCTTTATTGAGTTTTGTACAGTTTATTGACTCTTTCTTTTTTGAGTTTTGTACAGTTTATTGACTGTTTCTTTATTTAGTTTTGTACAGTTTATTGACTGTTTCTTTATTTAGTTTGTGTACAATTTATTGACTGGTTCTTTATTGAGTTTTGTACAGTTTATTGACTAATTCTTTATTGAGTCTTGTACAGTTTATTGACTGGTTCTTTATTCAGTTTTGTTCAGTTTATTGACTGTTTCTTTATTGAGTTTTGTACAGTTTATTGACTGTTTCTTTATTGTGTTTTGTAGAGTTTATTGACTGGTTCTTTATTCAGTTTTGTAGAGTTTATTGACTGGTTTTTTATTGAGTTTTGTACAGTTTATTTACTGTTTCTTTATTTAGTTTTGTACAGTTTATTGACTGTTTCTTTATTAAGTTTTGTACAGTTTATTGACTGGTTCTTTATTGAGTTTTGTACAGTTTATTGACTGGTTCTTTATTCAGTTTTGTACAGTTTATTGACTGTTTCTTTATTGAGTTTTGTACAGTTTATTGACTGTTTCTTTATTGTATTTTGTAGAGTTTATTGACTGGTTCTTTATTGAGTTTTGTAGAGTTTATTGACTGGTTTTTTATTGAGTTTTGTACAGTTTATTGACTGTTTCTTTATTTAATTTTGTACAGCTTATTGACTGTTTCTTTATTAAGTTTTGTGCAGTTTATTGACTGGTTCTTTATTGAGGTTTGTACAGTTTATTGATTGTTTCTTTATTTAGTTTGTGTACAATTTATTTACTGGTTTGTGTATTTAGTTTTGTACAGTTTATTGACTGTTTGTTTATTTAGTTTTGTACAGTTTATTGACTGTTTCTTTATTTAGTTTTGTACAGTTTATTGACTGGTTTTTTATTGAGTTTTGTACAGTTTATTGTCTGCTTCTTTATTGAGTTTGTGTACAATTTATTGACTGGTTCTTTGTTGAATTTTGTACAGTTTATTGACTGGTTCTTTATTGACTTTTGTACACTTTATTGACTGGTTCTTTGTTCAGTTTTGTACAGTTTATTGACTGGTTCTTTGTTCAGTTTTGTACATTTTATTGACTAGTTCTTTATTGAGTTTTGTACAGTTTATTGACTGGTTATTTATTGAGTTTTGTACAGTTTATTGACTGGTTCTTTATATAGATTTGTACAGTTTATTGACTGTTTCTTTAATTAGTTTTGTACAGTTTGTTGACTGTTTGTTTATTGAGTTTTGTATAGTTTATTGACTGATTCTTTATTGAGTTTTGTACAGTTTTTTTACTGTTTCTTTATTGAGTTTTGTACAGTTTTTTGACTGGTTCTTTATTGAGTTTTGTACAGTTTATTGACTGTTTCTTTATTGAAGTTTTGTACAGTTTTTTGACTCTTTCTTTATTTCGTTTTGTACAGTTTATTGACTGGTTCTTTATTGTGTTTTGTACAGTTTATTGACTGGTTCTTTATTGAGTTTTGTGCAGTTTATTGACTTTATCTTTATTGAGTTTTGTACAGTTTATTGACTGGTTCTTTATTGAGTTTTGTACAGTTTATTGACGAATTCTTTAGTGAGTTTTGTACAGTTTATTGCTGGTTCTTTATTCAGTTTTTACAGTTTATTGACTGTTTCTTTATTGAGTTTTGTGCAGTTTATTGACTGGTTCTTTGTTCAGTTTTGTTCTGTTTAGTGACTGGTTCTTTATTCAGTTTTGTACAGTTTATTGACTGGTTCTTTATTCAGTTTTGTACAGTTTATTGACTGGTATTTTATTTAGTTTTGTACAGTTTATTGACTGTTTCTTTATTTAGTTTTGTACAGTTTATTGACTGTTTCTATAATGAGTTTTGTACAGTTTTTTCACTGGTTCTTTATTGAGTTTTGTACAGTTTATTGACTGTTTCTTTATTAAGTTTTGTACAGTTTATTGACTGTTTCTTTATTTAGTTTTGTACAGTTTATTGACTGGTTCTTTATTGAGTTTTGTACAGTTTATTGACTGGTTCTTTATTAAGTTTTGTACAGTTTATTGACTGTTTCTTTATTTAGTTTTGTACAGTTTATTGACTGTTTCTTTATTTAGTTTGTGTACAATTTATTGACTGGTTCTTTATTTAGTTTTGTACAGTTTATTGACTGTTTCTTTATTGAGTTTTGTACAGTTTATTGACTGGTTCTTTGTTCAGTTTTCTTCTGTTTATTGACTGGTTCTTTATTCAGTTTTGCACAGTTTATTGACTGGTTCTTTATTTAGTTTTGTACAGTTTATTGACTGTTTCTTTATTTAGTTTTGTACAGTTTATTGACTGTTTTCTATTGAGTTTCTACAGTTTTTTTTACCGGTTCTTTATTGAGTTTTGTAGAGTATGTTGACTGTTTCTTTATTGAGTTTTGTACAGTTTATTGACTGTTTCTTTATTTAGTTTTGTACAGTTTATTGACTGGTTCTTTCTTTTGTTTTGTACAGTTTATTGACCGGTTCTTTATTTAGTTTTGTACAGTTTATTGACTGGTACTTTGTTCAGTTTTGTTCAGTTTATTGACTGTTTCTTTATTTAATTTTGTACAGTTTATTGACTGTTTCTTTATTTAGTTTGTGTACAATTTATTGACTGGTTATTTATTCAGTTTTGTACAGTTTATTGACTGTTTCTTTATTTTGTTTTGTACAGTTTATTGACTGGTTCTTTATTGAGTTTTGTAAAGTTTATTGACAGTTTCTTTATTTAGTTTTGTACATTTTTTGACTGGTTCTTTATTGAGTTTTGTACAGTTTATTGACTAATTCTTTATTGAGTCTTGTACAGTTTATTGACTGGTTCTTTATTCAGTTTTGTACAGTTTATTGACTGTTTCTTTATTGAGTTTTGTACAGTTTATTGACTGTTTCTTTATTGTGTTTTGTAGAGTTTATTGACTGGTTCTTTATTCAGTTTTGTACAGTTTACTGACTGGTTTTTTTATTGAGTTTTGTACAGTTTATTGACTGTTCCTTTATTTAGTTTTGTACAGTTTATTGATTGTTTCTTTATTTAGTTTGTGTACAATTTATTTACTGGTTGTTTATTTAGTTTTGTACAGTTTATTGACTGTTTGTTTATTTAGTTTTGTACAGTTTATTGACTGGTTCTTTATTGTGTTTTGTACATTTTATTGACTGGTTTTTTATTGAGTTTGTACAGTTTATTGTCTGGTTCTTTATTGAGTTTGTGTACAATTTATTGACTGGTTCTTTGTTGAATTTTGTACAGTTTATTAACTGGTTCTTTATTGACTTTTGTACACTTTATTGACTGGTTCTTTGTTCAGTTTTGTACAGTTTATTGACTAGTTCTTTATTGAGTTTTGTACAGTTTATTGACTGGTTCTTTATTGAGTTTTGTACAGTTTATTGACTGGTTCTTTGTATAGATTTGTACAGTTTATTGACTGTTTCTTTATTGAGTTTTGTACAGTTTATTGACTGGTTCTTTGAATAGATTTGTACAGTTTATTGACTGTTTCTTTATTTAGTTTTGTACAGTTTATTGACTGTTTCTTTATTGAGTTTTGTACAGTTTATTGACTGGTTCTTTATTGAGTTTTGTACAGTTTATTGACTGTTTCTTTATTGAGTTGTGTACAGTTTATTGACTGGTTCTTTATTCAGTTTTGTACAGTTTATTGACTGGTTCTTTATTGAGCTTTGTACAGTTTATTGACTGTTTCTTTATTGAGTTTTGTATAGTTTATTGACTGATTCTTTGGTGAGTTTTGTACAGTTTTTTGACTGTTTCTTTATTGAGTTTTGTACAGTTTATTGACTTGTTCTTTATTGAGTTTTGTACAGATTCTTGACTGTTTCTTTATTGAAGTTCTGTACAGTTTATTGACTGGTTCTTATTCAGTTTTGTACAGTTTATTGACTGAGTCTTTATTTAGTTTTGTACAGTTTATTGACTGTTTCTTTATTGAGTTTTGTATAGTTTATGGACTGATTCTTTATTGAGTTTTGTACAGTTTTTTGACTGTTTCTTTATTGAGTTTTGTACAATTTTTTTACTGGTTCTTTATCGAGATTTGTACAGTTTATTGACTGTTTCTTTATTGAGTTTTGTACAGTTTATTGACTGTTTCTTTATTTAGTTTTGTACAGTTTATTGATTGGTTCTTTATTTAGTTTTGTACAGTTTATTGACTGGTTCTTTATTGTGTTTTGTACAGTTTATTGACTGGTTCTTTATTGAGTTTTGTACAGTTTATTGACTGTTTCTTTATTTAGTTTTGTACAGTTTATTGACTGGTTCTTTATTGAGTTTTGTACAGTTTATTGACTGGTTCTTTATTAAGTTTTGTACAGTTTATTGACTGTTTCTTTATTTAGTTTTGTACAGTTTATTGACTGTTTCTTTATTTAGTTTTGTACAGTTTATTGACTGTTTCTTTATTGAGTTTTGTACAGTTTATTGACTGGTTCTTTATTGAGTTTTGTACAGTTTATTGACTGTTTCTTTATTGAGTTGTGTACAGTTTATTGACTGGTTCTTTATTCAGTTTTGTACAGTTTATTGACTGGTTCTTTATTGAGCTTTGTACAGTTTATTGACTGTTTCTTTATTGAGTTTTGTATAGTTTATTGACTGATTCTTTGGTGAGTTTTGTACAGTTTTTTGACTGTTTCTTTATTGAGTTTTGTACAGTTTATTGACTTGTTCTTTATTGAGTTTTGTACAGATTCTTGACTGTTTCTTTATTGAAGTTCTGTACAGTTTATTGACTGGTTCTTATTCAGTTTTGTACAGTTTATTGACTGAGTCTTTATTTAGTTTTGTACAGTTTATTGACTGTTTCTTTATTGAGTTTTGTATAGTTTATGGACTGATTCTTTATTGAGTTTTGTACAGTTTTTTGACTGTTTCTTTATTGAGTTTTGTACAATTTTTTTACTGGTTCTTTATCGAGATTTGTACAGTTTATTGACTGTTTCTTTATTGAGTTTTGTACAGTTTATTGACTGTTTCTTTATTTAGTTTTGTACAGTATATTGATTGGTTCTTTATTTAGTTTTGTACAGTTTATTGACTGGTTCTTTATTGTGTTTTGTACAGTTTATTGACTGGTTCTTTATTGAGTTTTGTACAGTTTATTGACTGTTTCTTTATTTAGTTTTGTACAGTTTATTGACTGGTTCTTTATTGAGTTTTGTACAGTTTATTGACTGGTTCTTTATTAAGTTTTGTACAGTTTATTGACTGTTTCTTTATTTAGTTTTGTACAGTTTATTGACTGTTTCTTTATTTAGTTTGTGTACAATTTATTGACTGGTTCTTTATTTAGTTTTGTACAGTTTATTGACTGTTTCTTTATTGAGTTTTGAACAGTTTATTGACTAGTTCTTTGTTCAGTTTTCTTCTGTTTATTGACTGGTTCTTTATTCAGTTTTGTACAGTTTATTGACTGGTTCTTTATTTAGTTTTGTACAGTTTATTGACTGTTTCTTTATTTAGTTTTGTACAGTTTATTGACTGTTTTCTATTGAGTTTCTACAGTTTTTTTTACTGGTTCTTTATTGAGTTTTGTACAGTTTATTGACTGGTTCTTTATTTAGTTTTGTACAGTTTATTGACTGGTACTTTGTTCAGTTTTGTTCAGTTTATTGACTGTTTCTTAATTTAATTTTGTACAGTTTATTGACTGTTTCTTTATTTAGTTTGTGTACAATTTATTGACTGGTTATTTATTCAGTTTTGTACAGTTTATTGACTGTTTCTTTATTTAGTTTTGTACAGTTTATTGACTGGTTCTTTATTGAGTTTTGTACAGTTTATTGACTGTTTCTTTATTTAGTTTTGTACAGTTTTTGACTGGTTCTTTATTGAGTTTTGTACAGTTTATTGACTAATTGTTTATTGAGTCTTGTACAGTTTATTGACTGGTTCTTTATTCAGTTTTGTACTGTTTATTGACAGTTTCTTTTTTGAGTTTTGTACAGTTTATTGACTGTTTCTTTATTGTGTTTTGTAGAGTTTATTGACTGGTTCTTTATTCAGTTTTGTACAGTTTACTGACTGGTTTTTTATTGAGTTTTGTACAGTTTATTGACTGTTCCTTTATTTAGTTTTGTACAGTTTATTGACTGTTTCTTTATTAAGTTTTGTACAGTTTATTGACTGGTTCTTTATTGAGTTTTGTAGAGTTTATTGATTGTTTCTTTATTTAGTTTGTGTACAATTTATTTACTGGTTGTTTATTTAGTTTTGTACAGTTTATTGACTGTTTGTTTATTTAGTTTTGTACAGTTTATTGACTGTTTGTGTATTTAGTTTTGTACAGTTTATTGACTGGTTTTTTATTGAGTTTTGTACAGTTTATTGTCTGGTTCTTTATTGAGTTTGTGTACAATTTATTGACTGTTTCTTTGTTGAATTTTGTACAGTTTATTAACTGGTTCTTTATTGACTTTTGTACACTTTATTGACTGGTTCTTTGTTCAGTTTTGTACAGTTTATTGACTGGTTCTTTGTTCAGTTTTGTACAGTTTATTGACTAGTTCTTTATTGAGTTTTGTACAGTTTATTGACTGGTTCTTTATTGAGTTTTGTACAGTTTATTGACTGGTTCTTTGTATAGATTTGTACAGTTTATTGACTGTTTCTTTATTGAGTTTTGTACAGTTTATTGACTGGTTCTTTGTATAGATTTGTACAGTTTATTGACTGTTTCTTTATTTAGTTTTGTACAGTTTATTGACTGTTTCTTTATTGAGTTTTGTACAGTTTATTGACTGGTTCTTTATTGAGTTTTGTACAGTTTATTGACTGTTTCTTTATTGAGTTTTGTACAGTTTATTGACTGGTTCTTTATTCAGTTTTGTACAGTTTATTGACTGGTTCTTTATTGAGTTTTGTACAGTTTATTGACTAATTCTTTAGCGAGTTTTGTACAGTTTATTGCTGGTTCTTTATTCAGTTTTTACAGTTTATTGACTGTTTCTTTATTGAGTTTTGTACAGTTTATTGACTGGTTCTTTGTTCAGTTTTGTTCTGTTTAGTGACTTGTTTCTTTATTCAGTTTTGTACAGTTTATTGACTGGTTTATTCAGTTTTGTACAGTTTATTGACTGGTATTTTATTTAGTTTTGTACAGTTTATTGACTGTTTCTTTATTTAGTTTTGTACAGTTTATTGACTGTTTCTATAATGAGTTTTGTACAGTTTTTTCACTGGTTCTTTATTGAGTTTTGTACAGTTTATTGACTGTTTCTTTACTAAGTTTTGTACAGTTTATTGACTGTTTCTTTATTTAGTTTTGTACAGTTTATTGACTGGTTCTTTATTGAGTTTTGTACAGTTTATTGACTGGTTCTTTATTAAGTTTTGTACAGTTTATTGACTGTTTCTTTATTTAGTTTTGTACAGTTTATTGACTGTTTCTTTATTTAGTTTGTGTACAATTTATTGACTGGTTCTTTATTTAGTTTTGTACAGTTTATTGACTGTTTCTTTATTGAGTTTTGTACAGTTTATTGACTGGTTCTTTGTTCAGTTTTCTTCTGTTTATTGACTGGTTCTTTATTCAGTTTTGTACAGTTTATTGACTGGTTCTTTATTTAGTTTTGTACAGTTTATTGACTGTTTCTTTATTTAGTTTTGTACAGTTTATTGACTGTTTTCTATTGAGTTTCTACAGTTTTTTTTACTGGTTCTTTATTGAGTTTTGTAGAGTTTATTGACTGTTTCTTTATTGAGTTTTGTACAGTTTATTGACTGTTTCTTTATTTAGTTTTGTACAGTTTATTGACTGGTTCTTTCTTTTGTTTTGTACAGTTTATTGACTGGTTCTTTATTTAGTTTTGTACAGTTTATTGACTGGTACTTTGTTCAGTTTTGTTCAGTTTATTGACTGTTTCTTTATTTCATTTTGTACAGTTTATTGACTGTTTCTTTATTTAGTTTGTGTACAATTTATTGACTGGTTATTTATTCAGTTTTGTACAGTTTATTGACTGTTTCTTTATTTAGTTTTGTACAGTTTATTGACTGGTTCTTTATTGAGTTTTGTACAGTTTATTGACTGTTTCTTTATTTAGTTTTGTACATTTTTTGACTGGTTCTTTATTGAGTTTTGTACAGTTTATTGACTAATTCTTTATTGAGTCTTGTACAGTTTATTGACTGGTTCTTTATTCAGTTTTGTACAGTTTATTGACTGTTTCTTTATTGAGTTTTGTTCAGTTTATTGACTGTTTCTTTATTGTGTTTTGTACAGTTTATTGATTGTTTCTTTATTTAGTTTGTGTACAATTTCTTTACTGGTTGTTTATTTAGTTTTGTACAGTTTATTGACTGTTTGTTTATTTAGTTTTGTAGAGTTTATTGACTGTTTGTTTATTTAGTTTTGTACATTTTATTGACTGGTTTTTTATTGAGTTTTGTACAATTTATTGACTGGTTCTTTGTTCAATTTTGTACAGTTTATTAACTGGTTCTTTATTGACTTTTGTACACTTTATTGACTGGTTCTTTGTTCAGTATTGTACAGTTTATTGACTGGTTTTTTGTTCAGTTTTGTACAGTTTATTGACTAGTTCTTTATTGAGTTTTGTACAGTTTACTGACTGGTTCTTTATTGAGTTTTGTACAGTTTATTGACTGGTTCTTTGTTTAGATTTGTACAGTTTATTGACTGTTTCTTTATTGAGTTTGTACAGTTTATTGACTGGTTCTTTGAATAGATTTGTACAGTTTATTGACTGTTTCTTTATAAAGTTTTGTACAGTTTATTGACTGTTTCTTTATTGAGTTTTGGACAGTTTATTGACTGGTTCTTTATTGAGTTTTGTACAGTTTATTGACTGTTTCTTTATTGAGTTGTGTACAGTTTATTGACTGGTTCTTTATTCAGTTTTGTACAGTTTATTGACTGGTTCTTTATTGAGCTTTGTACAGTTTATTGACTGTTTCTTTATTGAGTTTTGTATAGTTTATTGACTGATTCTTTGGTGAGTTTTGTACAGTTTTTTGACTGTTTCTTTATTGAGTTTTGTACAGTTTATTGACTTGTTCTTTATTGAGTTTTGTACAGATTCTTGACTGTTTCTTTATTGAAGTTCTGTACAGTTTATTGACTGGTTCTTATTCAGTTTTGTACAGTTTATTGACTGAGTCTTTATTTAGTTTTGTACAGTTTATTGACTGTTTCTTTATTGAGTTTTGTATAGTTTAAGGACCGATTCTTTATTGAGTTTTGTACAGTTTTTTGACCGTTTCTTTATTGAGTTTTGTACAATTTTTTTACTGGTTCTTTGTCGAGATTTGTACAGTTTATTGACTGTTTCTTTATTGGGTTTTGTACAGTTTATTGACTGTTTCTTTATTTAGTTTTGTACAGTTTATTGATTGGTTCTTTATTTAGTTTTGTACAGTTTATTGACTGGTTCTTTATTGTGTTTTGTACAGTTTATTGACTGGTTCTTTATTGAGTTTTGTACAGTTTATTGACTGTTTCTTTATTTAGTTTTGTACAGTTTATTGACTGGTTCTTTATTGAGTTTTGTACAGTTTATTGACTGGTTCTTTGTTAAGTTTTGTACATTTTATTGACTGTTTCTTTATTTAGTTTTGTACAGTTTATTGACTGTTTCTTTATTTAGTTTGTGTACAATTTATTGACTGGTTCTTTATTTAGTTTTGTACAGTTTATTGACTGTTTCTTTATTGAGTTTTGAACAGTTTATTGACTAGTTCTTTGTTCAGTTTTCTTCTGTTTATTGACTGGTTCTTTATTCAGTTTTGTACAGTTTATTGACTGGTTCTTTATTTAGTTTTGTACAGTTTATTGACTGTTTCTTTATTTAGTTTTGTACAGTTTATTGACTGTTTTCTATTGAGTTTCTACAGTTTTTTTTACTGGTTCTTTATTGAGTTTTGTACAGTTTATTGACTGGTTCTTTATTTAGTTTTGTACAGTTTATTGACTGGTACTTTGTTCAGTTTTGTTCAGTTTATTGACTGTTTCTTTATTTAATTTTGTACAGTTTATTGACTGTTTCTTTATTTAGTTTATGTACAATTTATTGACTGGTTATTTATTCAGTTTTGTACAGTTTATTGACTGTTTCTTTATTTAGTTTTGTACAGTTTATTGACTGGTTCTTTATTGAGTTTTGTACAGTTTATTGACTGTTTCTTTATTTAGTTTTGTACAGTTTTTGACTGGTTCTTTATTGAGTTTTGTACAGTTTATTGACTAATTCTTTATTGAGTCTTGTACAGTTTATTGACTGGTTCTTTATTCAGTTTTGTACAGTTTATTGACTGTTTCTTTATTGAGTTTTGTACAGTTTATTGACTGTTTCTTTATTGTGTTTTGTAGAGTTTATTGACTGGTTCTTTATTCAGTTTTGTACAGTTTACTGACTGGTTTTTTATTGAGTTTTGTACAGTTTATTGACTGTTCCTTTATTTAGTTTTGTACAGTTTATTGACTGTTTCTTTATTAAGTTTTGTACAGTTTATTGACTGGTTCTTTATTGAGTTTTGTAGAGTTTATTGATTGTTTCTTTATTTAGTTTGTGTACAATTTATTTACTGGTTGTTTATTTAGTTTTGTACAGTTTATTGACTGTTTGTTTATTTAGTTTTGTACAGTTTATTGACTGTTTGTTTATTTAGTTTTGTACAGTTTATTGACTGGTTTTTTATTGAGTTTTTTACAGTTTATTGTCTGGTTCTTTATTGAGTTTGTGTACAATTTATTGACTGGTTCTTTGTTGAATTTTGTACAGTTTATTAACTGGTTCTTTATTGACTTTTGTACACTTTATTGACTGGTTCTTTGTTCAGTTTTGTACAGTTTATTGACTGGTTCTTTGTTCAGTTTTGTACAGTTTATTGACTAGTTCTTTATTGAGTTTTGTACAGTTTATTGACTGGTTCTTTATTGAGTTTTGTACAGTTTATTGACTGGTTCTTTGTATAGATTTGTACAGTTTATTGACTGTTTCTTTATTGAGTTTTGTACAGTTTATTGACTGGTTCTTTGTATAGATTTGTACACTTTATTGACTGTTTCTTTATTTAGTTTTGTACAGTTTATTGACTGTTTCTTTATTGAGTTTTGTACAGTTTATTGACTGGTTCTTTATTGAGTTTTGTACAGTTTGACTGTTTCTTTATTGAGTTTTGTACAGTTTATTGACTGGTTCTTTATTCAGTTTTGTACAGTTTATTGACTGGTTCTTTATTGAGCTTTGTACAGTTTATTGACTGTTTCTTTATTGAGTTTTGTATAGTTTATTGACTGATTCTTTATTGAGTTTTGTACAGTTTTTTGACTGTTTCTTTATTGAGTTTTGTACAGTTTATTGACTTGTTCTTTATTGAGTTTTGTACAGATTCTTGACTGTTTCTTTATTGAAGTTCTGTACAGTTTATTGACTGGTTCTTATTCAGTTTTGTACAGTTTATTGACTGAGTCTTTATTTAGTTTTGTACAGTTTATTGACTGTTTCTTTATTGAGTTTTGTATAGTTTATGGACTGTTTCTTTATTGAGTTTTGTACAGTTTTTTGACTGTTTCTTTATTGAGTTTTGTACAATTTTTTTACTGGTTCTTTATCGAAATTTGTACAGTTTATTGACTGTTTCTTTATTGAGTTTTGTACAGTTTATTGACTGTTTCTTTATTTAGTTTTGTACAATTTATTGATTGGTTCTTTATTTAGTTTTGTACAGTTTATTGACTTGTTCTTTATTGTGTTTTGTACAGTTTATTGACTGGTTCTTTATTGAGTTTTGTACAGTTTATTGAACGGTTCTTTATTCAGTCTTGTACAGTTTATTGACTGGTTCTTTATTGAGTTTTGTACAGTTTATTGACTGTTTCTTTATTTAGTTTTGTACAGTTTATTGACTGTTTCTATATTGAGTTTTTACAGTTGTTGACTGGTTCTTTATTGAGTTTTGTACAGTTTATTGACTGTTTCTTTATTGAGTTTTGTACAGTTTATTGACTGTTTCTTTATTGAGTTTTGTACAGTTTATTGACTGGTTCTTTATTCAGTTTTGTACAGATTATTGACTGTTTCTTTATTGAGTTTTGTACAGTTTATTGACTGGTTCTTTGTTGAGTTTTTTTCTGTTTATTGACTGGTTCTTTATTCAGTTTTGTACAGTTTATTGACTTGTTCTTTATTTAGTTTTGTACAGTTTATTGACTGTTTCTTTATTTAGTTTTGTACAGTTTATTGACTGTTTTCTATTGAGTTTTGTACAGTTTTTTTTACTGGTTCTTTATTGAGTTTTCTACAGTTTATTGACTGGTTCTTTGAATAGATTTGTACAGTTTATTGACTGTTTCTTTATTTAGTTTTGTACAGTTTATTGACTGTTTCTTTATTGAGTTTTGTACAGTTTATTGACTGTTTCTTTATTGAGTTGTGTACAGTTTATTGACTGGTTCTTTATTCAGTTTTGTACAGTTTATTGACTGGTTCTTTATTGAGCTTTGTACAGTTTATTGACTGTTTCTTTATTGAGTTTTGTATAGTTTATTGACTGATTCTTTGGTGAGTTTTGTACAGTTTTTTGACTGTTTCTTTATTGAGTTTTGTACAGTTTATTGACTTGTTCTTTATTGAGTTTTGTACAGATTCCTGACTGTTTCTTTATTGAAGTTCTGTACAGTTTATTGACTGGTTCTTATTCAGTTTTGTACAGTTTATTGACTGAGTCTTTATTTAGTTTTGTACAGTTTATTGACTGTTTCTTTATTGAGTTTTGTATAGTTTATGGACTGATTCTTTATTGAGTTTTGTACAGTTTTTTGACTGTTTCTTTATTGAGTTTTGTACAATTTTTTTACTGGTTCTTTAACGAGATTTGTACAGTTTATTGACTGTTTCTTTATTGAGTTTTGTACAGTTTATTGACTGTTTCTTTATTTAGTTTTGTACAGTTTATTGATTGGTTCTTTATTTAGTTTTGTACAGTTTATTGACTGGTTCTTTATTGTGTTTTGTACAGTTTATTGACTGGTTCTTTATTGAGTTTTGTACAGTTTATTGACTGTTTCTTTATTTAGTTTTGTACAGTTTATTGACTGGTTCTTTATTGAGTTTTGTACAGTTTATTGACTGGTTCTTTATTTAGTTTGTGTACAATTTATTGACTGGTTCTTTATTTAGTTTTGTACAGTTTATTGACTGTTTCTTTATTGAGTTTTGTACAGTTTATTGACTAGTTCTTTGTTCAGTTTTCTTCTGTTTATTGACTGGTTCTTTATTCAGTTTTGTACAGTTTATTGACTGGTTCTTTATTTAGTTTTGTACAGTTTATTGACTGTTTCTTTATTTAGTTTTGTACAGTTTATTGACTGTTTTCTATTGAGTTTCTACAGTTTTTTTTACTGGTTCTTTATTGAGTTTTGTACAGTTTATTGACTGGTTCTTTATTTAGTTTTGTACAGTTTATTGACTTGTACTTTGTTCAGTTTTGTTCAGTTTATTGACTGTTTCTTTATTTAATTTTGTACAGTTTATTGACTGTTTCTTTATTTAGTTTGTCTACAATTTATTGACTGGTTATTTATTCAGTTTTGTACAGTTTATTGACTGTTTCTTTATTTAGTTTTGTACAGTTTATTGACTGGTTCTTTATTGAGTTTTGTACAGTTTATTGACTGTTTCTTTATTTAGTTTTGTACAGTTTTTGACTGGTTCTTTATTGAGTTTTGTACAGTTTATTGACTAATTCTTTATTGAGTCTTGTACAGTTTATTGACTGGTTCTTTATTCAGTTTTGTACAGTTTATTGACTGTTTCTTTATTGAGTTTTGTACAGATTATTGACTGTTTCTTTATTGTGTTTTGTAGAGTTTATTGACTGGTTCTTTATTCAGTTTTGTACAGTTTACTGACTGGTTTTTTATTGAGTTTTGTACAGTTTATTGACTGTTCCTTTATTTAGTTTTGTACAGTTTATTGACTGTTTCTTTATTCAGTTTTGTACAGTTTATTGACTGGTTCTTTATTGAGTTTTGTAGAGTTTATTGATTGTTTCTTTATTTAGTTTGTGTACAATTTATTTACTGGTTGTTTATTTAGTTTTGTACAGTTTATTGACTGTTTGTTTATTTAGTTTTGTACAGTTTATTGACTGTTTGTTTATTTAGTTTGTACAGTTTATTGACTGGTTTTTTATTGAGTTTTGTACAGTTTATTGTCTGGTTCTTTATTGAGTTTGTGTACAATTTATTGACTGGTTCTTTGTTGAATTTTGTACAGTTTATTAACTGGTTCTTTATTGACTTTTGTACACTTTATTGACTGGTTCTTTGTTCAGTTTTGTACAGTTTATTGACTGGTTCTTTGTTCAGTTTTGTACAGTTTATTGACTAGTTCTTTATTGAGTTTTGTACAGTTTATTGACTGGTTCTTTATTGAATTTTGTACAGTTTATTGACTGGTTCTTTGTATAGATTTGTACAGTTTATTGACTGTTTCTTTATTGAGTTTTGTACAGTTTATTGACTGGTTCTTTGTATAGATTTGTACAGTTTATTGACTGTTTCTTTATTTAGTTTTGTACAGTTTATTGACTGTTTCTTTATTGAGTTTTGTACAGTTTATTGACTGGTTCTTTATTGAGTTTTGTACAGTTTATTGACTGTTTCTTTATTGAGTTTTGGACAGTTTATTGACTGGTTCTTTATTCAGTTTTGTACAGTTTATTGACTGGTTCTTTATTGAGCTTTGTACAGTTTATTGACTGTTTCTTTATTGAGTTTTGTATAGTTTATTGACTGATCCTTTATTGAGTTTAGTACAGTTTTTTGACTGTTTCTTTATTGAGTTTTGTACAGTTTATTGACTTGTTCTTTATTGAGTTTTGTACAGATTCTTGACTGTTTCTTTATTGAAGTTCTGTACAGTTTATTGACTGGTTCTTATTCAGTTTTGTACAGTTTATTGACTTAGTCTTTATTTAGTTTTGTACAGTTTATTGACTGTTTCTTTATTGAGTTTTGTATAGTTTATGGACTGATTCTTTATTGGGTTTTGTACAGTTTTTTGACTGTTTCTTTATTGAGTTTTGTACAATTTTTTTACTGGTACTTTATCGAAATTTGTACAGTTTATTGACTGTTTCTTTATTGAGTTTTGTACAGTTTATTGACTGTTTCTTTATTTAGTTTTGTAAAGTTTATTGATTGGTTCTTTATTTAGTTTTGTACAGTTTATTGACTGGTTCTTTATTGAGTTTTGTACAGTTTATTGAACGGTTCTTTATTCAGTTTTGTACAGTTTATTGACTGGTTCTTTATTGAGTTTTGTACAGTTTATTGACTGTTTCTTTATTTAGTTTTATACAGTTTATTGACTGTTTCTATATTGAGTTTTGTACAGTTGTTGACTGGTTCTTTATTGAGTTTTGTACAGTTTATTGACTGTTTCTTTATTGAGTTTTGTACAGTTTATTGACTGTTTCTTTATTGAGTTTTGTACAGTTTATTGACTGGTTCTTTATTCATTTTGGTACAGATTATTGACTGTTTCTTTATTGAGTTTTGTACAGTTTATTGACTGGTTCTTTGTTCAGTTTTTTTCTGTTTATTGACTGGTTCTTTATTCAGTTTTGTACAGTTTATTGACTTGTTCTTTATTTAGTTTTGTACAGTTTATTGACTGTTTCTTTATTTAGTTTTGTACAGTTTATTGACTGTTTTCTATTGAGTTTTGTACAGTTTTTTTTACTGGTTCTTTATTGAGTTTTGTACAGTTTATTGACTGTTTCTTTATTGTGTTTTGTAGAGTTTATTGACTGGTTCTTTATTCAGTTTTGTACAGTTTACTGACTGGTTTTTTATTGAGTTTTGTACAGTTTATTGACTGTTCCTTTATTTAGTTTTGTACAGTTTATTGACTGTTTCTTTATTAAGTTTTGTACAGTTTATTGACTGGTTCTTTATTGAGTTTTGTAGAGTTTATTGATTGTTTCTTTATTTAGTTTGTGTACAATTTATTTACTGGTTGTTTATTTAGTTTTGTACAGTTTATTGACTGTTTGTTTATTTAGTTTTGTACAGTTTATTGACTGTTTGTTTATTTAGTTTTGTACAGTTTATTGACTGGTTTTTTATTGAGTTTTGTACAGTTTATTGTCTGGTTCTTTATTGAGTTTGTGTACAATTTATTGACTGGTTCTTTGTTGAATTTTGTACAGTTTATTAACTGGTTCTTTATTGACTTTTGTACACTTTATTGACTGGTTCTTTGTTCAGTTTTGTACAGTTTATTGACTGGTTCTTTGTTCAGTTTTGTACAGTTTATTGACTAGTTCTTTATTGAGTTTTGTACAGTTTATTGACTGGTTCTTTATTGAGTTTTGTACAGTTTATTGACTGGTTCTTTGTATAGATTTGTACAGTTTATTGACTGTTTCTTTATTTAGTTTTGTACAGTTTATTGACTGGTTCTTTGTATAGATTTGTACAGTTTATTGACTGTTTCTTTATTTAGTTTTGTACAGTTTATTGACTGTTTCTTTATTGAGTTTTGTACAGTTTATTGACTGGTTCTTTATTGAGTTTTGTACAGTTTATTGACTGTTTCTTTATTGAGTTTTGTACAGTTTATTGACTGGTTCTTTATTCAGTTTTGTACAGTTTATTGACTGGTTCTTTATTGAGCTTTGTACAGTTTATTGACTGTTTCTTTATTGAGTTTTGTATAGTTTATTGACTGATTCTTTATTGAGTTTTGTAGAGTTTTTTGACTGTTTCTTTATTGAGTTTTGTATAGTTTATTGACTGATTCTTTATTGAGTTTAGTACAGTTTTTTGACTGTTTCTTTATTGAGTTTTGTACAGTTTATTGACTTGTTCTTTATTGAGTTTTGTACAGATTCTTGACTGTTTCTTTATTGAAGTTCTGTACAGTTTATTGACTGGTTCTTATTCAGTTTTGTATAGTTTATTGACTTAGTCTTTATTTAGTTTTGTACAGTTTATTGACTGTTTCTTTATTGAGTTTTGTATAGTTTATGGACTGATTCTTTATTGGGTTTTGTACAGTTTTTTGACTGTTTCTTTATTGAGTTTTGTACAATTTTTTTACTGGTACTTTATCGAAATTTGTACAGTTTATTGACTGTTTCTTTATTGAGTTTTGTACAGTTTATTGACTGTTTCTTTATTTAGTTTTGTAAAGTTTATTGATTGGTTCTTTATTTAGTTTTGTACAGTTTATTGACTGGTTCTTTATTGTGTTTTGTACAGTTTATTGACTGGTTCTTTATTGAGTTTTGTACAGTTTATTGAACGGTTCTTTATTCAGTTTTGTACAGTTTATTGACTGGTTCTTTATTGAGTTTTGTACAGTTTATTGACTGTTTCTTTATTTAGTTTTATACAGTTTATTGGCTGTTTCTATATTGAGTTTTGTACAGTTGTTGACTGGTTCTTTATTGAGTTTTGTACAGTTTATTGACTGTTTCTTTATTGAGTTTTGTACAGTTTATTGACTGTTTCTTTATTGAGTTTTGTACAGTTTATTGACTGGTTCTTTATTCAGTTTTGTACAGATTATTGACTGTTTCTTTATTGAGTTTTGTACAGTTTATTGACTGGTTCTTTGTTCAGTTTTTTTCTGTTTATTGACTGGTTCTTTATTCAGTTTTGTACAGTTTATTGACTTGTTCTTTATTTAGTTTTGTACAGTTTATTGACTGGTTCTTTATTCAGTTTTGTACAGTTTATTGACTGGTTCTTTATTGAGCTTTGTACAGTTTATTGACTGTTTCTTTATTGAGTTTTGTATAGTTTATTGACTGATTCTTTATTGAGTTTTGTAGAGTTTTTTGACTGTTTCTTTATTGAGTTTTGTACAGTTTATTGACTTGTTCTTTATTGAGTTTTGTACAGATTCTTGACTGTTTCTTTATTGAAGTTCTGTACAGTTTATTGACTGGTTCTTATTTAGTTTTGTACAGTTTATTGACTGAGTCTTTATTTAGTTTTGTACAGTTTATTGATTGTTTCTTTATTGAGTTTTGTATAGTTTATGGACTGATTCTTTATTGAGTTTTGTACAGTTTTTTGACTGTTTCTTTATTGAGTTTTGTACAATTTTTTTACTGGTTCTTTGTCGAAATTTGTACAGTTTATTGACTGTTTCTTTATTGAGTTTTGTACAGTTTATTGACTGTTTCTTTATTTAGTTTTGTACAGTTTATTGATTGGTTCTTTATTTAGTTTTGTAAAGTTTATTGACTGGTTCTTTATTGTGTTTTGTAGAGTTTATTGACTGGTTCTTTATTGAGTTTTGTACAGTTTATTGAACGGTTCTTTATTCAGTTTTGTACAGTTTATTGACTGGTTCTTTATTGAGTTTTGTACAGTTTATTGACTGTTTCTTTATTTAGTTTTGTACAGTTTATTGACTGTTTCTATATTGAGTTTTGTACAGTTTATTGACTGTTTCTTTATTGAGTTTTGTACAGTTTATTGACTGTTTCTTTATTGAGTTTTGTACAGTTTATTGACTGGTTCTTTATTCAGTTTTGTACAGATTATTGACTGTTTCTTTATTGAGTTTTGTACAGTTTATTGACTGGTTCTTTGTTCAGTATTTTTCTGTTTATTGACTGGTTCTTTATTCAGTTTTGTACAGTTTATTGACTTGTTCTTTATTTAGTTTTGTACAGTTTATTGACTGTTTCTTTATTTAGTTTTGTACAGTTTATTGACTGTTTTCTATTGAGTTTTGTACAGTTTTTTTTACTGCTTCTTTATTGAGTTTTGTACAGTTTATTGACTGGTTCTTTGAATAGATTTGTACAGTTTATTGACTGTTTCTTTATTTAGTTTTGTACAGTTTATTGACTGTTTCTTTATTGAGTTTTGTACAGTTTATTGACTGGTTCTTTATTGAGTTTTGTACAGTTTATTGACTGTTTCTTTATTGAGTTGTGTACAGTTTATTGACTGGTTCTTTATTCAGTTTTGTACAGTTTATTGACTGTTTCTTTATTGAGTTTTGTACAATTTTTTTACTGGTACTTTATCGAAATTTGTACAGTTTATTGACTGTTTCTTTATTGAGTTTTGTACAGTTTATTGACTGTTTCTTTATTTAGTTTTGTAAAGTTTATTGATTGGTTCTTTATTTAGTTTTGTACAGTTTATTGACTGGTTCTTTATTGTGTTTTGTACAGTTTATTGACTGGTTCTTTATTGAGTTTTGTATAGTTTATTGACTGATTCTTTGGTGAGTTTTGTACAGTTTTTTGACTGTTTCTTTATTGAGTTTTGTACAGTTTATTGACTTGTTCTTTATTGAGTTTTGTACAGATTCCTGACTGTTTCTTTATTGAAGTTCTGTACAGTTTATTGACTGGTTCTTATTCAGTTTTGTACAGTTTATTGACTGAGTCTTTATTTAGTTTTGTACAGTTTATTGACTGTTTCTTTATTGAGTTTTGTATAGTTTATGGACTGATTCTTTATTGAGTTTTGTACAGTTTTTTGACTGTTTCTTTATTGAGTTTTGTACAATTTTTTTACTGGTTCTTTAACGAGATTTGTACAGTTTATTGACTGTTTCTTTATTGAGTTTTGTACAGTTTATTGACTGTTTCTTTATTTAGTTTTGTACAGTTTATTGATTTGTTCTTTATTTAGTTTTGTACAGTTTATTGACTGGTTCTTTATTGTGTTTTGTACAGTTTATTGACTGGTTCTTTATTGAGTTTTGTACAGTTTATTGACTGTTTCTTTATTTAGTTTTGTACAGTTTATTGACTGGTTCTTTATTGAGTTTTGTACAGTTTATTGACTGGTTCTTTATTTAGTTTGTGTACAATTTATTGACTGGTTCTTTATTTAGTTTTCTACAGTTTATTGACTGTTTCTTTATTGAGTTTTGAACAGTTTATTGACTAGTTCTTTGTTCAGTTTTCTTCTGTTTATTGACTGGTTCTTTATTCAGTTTTGTACAGTTTATTGACTGGTTCTTTATTTAGTTTTGTACAGTTTATTGACTGTTTCTTTATTTAGTTTTGTACAGTTTAATGACTGTTTTCTTATGAGTTTCTACAGTTTTTTTTACTGGTTCTTTATTGAGTTTTGTACAGTTTATTGACTGGTTCTTTATTTAGTTTTGTACAGTTTATTGACTGGTACTTTGTTCAGTTTTGTTCAGTTTATTGACTGTTTCTTTATTTAATTTTGTACAGTTTATTGGCTGTTTCTTTATTTAGTTTTGTACAGTTTTTGACTGGTTCTTTATTGAGTTTTGTACAGTTTATTGACTAATTCTTTATTGAGTCTTGTACAGTTTATTGACTGGTTCTTTATTCAGTTTTGTACAGTTTATTGACTGTTTCTTTATTGAGTTTTGTACAGTTTATTGACTGTTTCTTTATTGTGTTTTGTAGAGTTTATTGACTGGTTCTTTATTCAGTTTTGTACAGTTTACTGACTGGTTTTTTATTGAGTTTTGTACAGTTTATTGACTGTTCCTTTATTTAGTTTTGTACAGTTTATTGACTGTTTCTTTATTAAGTTTTGTACAGTTTATTGACTGGTTCTTTATTGAGTTTTGTAGAGTTTATTGATTGTTTCTTTATTTAGTTTGTGTACAATTTATTTACTGGTTGTTTATTTAGTTTTGTACAGTTTATTGACTGTTTGTTTATTTAGTTTTGTACAGTTTATTGACTGTTTGTTTATTTAGTTTTGTACAGTTTATTGACTGGTTTTTTATTGAGTTTTGTACAGTTTATTGTCTGGTTCTTTATTGAGTTTATGAACAATTTATTGACTGGTTCTTTGTTGAATTTTGTACAGTTTATTAACTGGTTCTTTATTGACTTTTGTACACTTTATTGACTGGTTCTTTGTTCAGTTTTGTACAGTTTATTGACTGGTTTTTTGTTCAGTTTTGTACAGTTTATTGACTAGTTCTTTATTGAGTTTTGTACAGTTTATTGACTGGTTCTTTATTGAGTTTTGTACAGTTTATTGACTGGTTCTTTGTATAGATTTGTACAGTTTATTGACTGTTTCTTTATTGAGTTTTGTACAGTTTATTGACTGGTTCTTTGTATAGATTTGTACAGTTTATTGACTGTTTCTTTATTTAGTTTTGTACAGTTTATTGACTGTTTCTTTATTGAGTTTTGTACAGTTTATTGACTGGTTCTTTATTGAGTTTTGTACAGTTTATTGACTGTTTCTTTATTGAGTTTTGTACAGTTTATTGACTGGTTCTTTATTCAGTTTTGTACAGTTTATTGACTGGTTCTTTATTGTGTTTTGTACAGTTTATTGACTGGTTCTTTATTGGGTTTTGTACAGTTTATTGAACGGTTCTTTATTCAGTTTTGTACAGTTTATTGACTGGTTCTTTATTGAGTTTTGTACAGTTTATTGACTGTTTCTTTATTTAGTTTTGTACAGTTTATTGACTTTCTATATTGAGTGTTGTACAGTTGTTGACTGGTTCTTTATTGAGTTTTGTACAGTTTATTGACTGTTTCTTTATTGAGTTTTGTACAGTTTATTGACTGTTTCTTTATTGAGTTTTGTACAGTTTATTGACTGGTTCTTTATTCAGTTTTGTACAGATTATTGACTGTTTATTGAATTTTGTACAGTTTATTGACTGGTTCTTTGTTCAGTTTTTTTCTGTTTATTGACTGGTTCTTTATTTAGTTTTGTACAGTTTATTGACTGTTTTCTATTGAGTTTTGTACGGTTTTTTTTACTGGTTGTTTATTGAGTTTTGTACAGTTTATTGACTGTTTCTTTATTGAGTTTTGTACAGTTTATTGACTGTTTCTTTATTTAGTTTTGTACAGTTTATTGACTGCTTCTTTCTTTTGTTTTGTACAGTTTATTGACTTGTTCTTTATTGAGTTTTGTACAGTTTATTGACTGTTTCTTCATTGAGTTTTGTACAGTTTATTGACTGGTTCTTTATTCAGTTTTGTACAGATTATTGACTGTTTCTTTATTGAGTTTTGTACAGTTTATTGACTGGTTCTTTGTTCAGTTTTTTTCTGTTTATTGACTGGTTCTTTATTCAGTTTTGTACAGTTTATTGACTTGTTCTTTATTTAGTTTTGTACAGTTTATTGACTGTTTCTTTATTTAGTTTTGTACAGTTTATTGACTGTTTTCTATTGAGTTTTGTACAGTTTTTTTTACTGGTTCTTTATTGAGTTTTGTACAGTTTATTGACTGGTTCTTTATTGAGTTTTGTACAGTTTATTGACTGTTTCTTTATTGAGTTGTGTACAGTTTATTGACTGGTTCTTTATTCAGTTTTCTACAGTTTATTGACTGGTTCTTTATTGAGTTTTGTACAGTTTATTGTCTGTTTCTTTATTGAGTTTTGTATAGTTTATTGACTGATTCTTTGGTGAGTTTTGTACAGTTTTTTGACTGTTTCTTTATTGAGTTTTGTACAGTTTATTGACTTGTTCTTTATTGAGTTTTGTACAGATTCTTGACTGTTTCTTTATTGAAGTTCTGTACAGTTTATTGACTGGTTCTTATTCAGTTTTGTACAGTTTATTGACTGAGTCTTTATTTAGTTTTGTACAGTTTATTGACTGTTTCTTTATTGAGTTTTGTATAGTTTATGGACTGATTCTTTATTGATGTTTGTACAGTTTTTTGACTGTTTCTTTATTGAGTTTTGTACAATTTTTTTACTGGTTCTTTATCGAGATTTGTACAGTTTATTGACTGTTTCTTTATTGAGTTTTGTACAGTTTATTGACTGTTTCTTTATTTAGTTTTGTACAGTTTATTGATTGGTTCTTTATTTAGTTTTGTACAGTTTATTGACTGGTTCTTTATTGTGTTTTGTACAGTTTATTGACTGGTTCTTTATTGAGTTTTGTACAGTTTATTGACTGTTTCTTTATTTAGTTTTGTACAGTTTATTGACTGGTTCTTTATTGAGTTTTGTACAGTTTATTGACTGGTTCTTTATTTAGTTTGTGTACAATTTATTGACTGGTTCTTTATTTAGTTTTGTACAGTTTATTGACTGTTTCTTTATTGAGTTTTGTACAGTTTATTGACTGGTTCTTTGTTCAGTTTTTTTCTGTTTATTGACTGGTTCTTTATTCAGTTTTGTACAGTTTATTGACTGGTTCTTTATTTAGTTTTGTACAGTTTATTGACTGTTTCTTTATTTAGTTTTGTACAGTTTATTGACTGTTTTCTATTGAGTTTCTACAGTTTTTTTTACTGGTTCTTTATTGAGTTTTGTACAGTTTATTGACTGGTTCTTTATTTAGTTTTGTACAGTTTATTGACTGGTACTTTGTTCAGTTTTGTTCAGTTTATTGACTGTTTCTTTATTTAATTTTGTACAGTTTATTGACTGTTTCTTTATTTAGTTTGTGTACAATTTATTGACTGGTTATTTATTCAGTTTTGTACAGTTTATTGACTGTTTCTTTATTTAGTTTTGTACAGTTTATTGACTGGTTCTTTATTGAGTTTTGTACAGTTTATTGACTGGTTCTTTATTTAGTTTTGTACAGTTTTTGACTGGTTCTTTATTGAGTTTTGTACAGTTTATTGACTAATTCTTTATTGAGTCTTGTACAGTTTATTGACTGGTTCTTTATTCAGTTTTGTACAGTTTATTGACTGTTTCTTTATTGAGTTTTGTACAGTTTATTGACTGTTTCTTTATTGTGTTTTGTAGAGTTTATTGACTGGTTCTTTATTCAGTTTTGTACAGTTTACTGACTGGTTTTTTATTGAGTTTTGTACAGTTTATTGACTGTTCCTTTATTTAGTTTTGTACAGTTTATTGACTGTTTCTTTATTAAGTTTTGTACAGTTTATTGACTGGTTCTTTATTGAGTTTTGTAGAGTTTATTGATTGTTTCTTTATTTAGTTTGTGTACAATTTATTTACTGGTTGTTTATTTAGTTTTGTACAGTTTATTGACTGTTTGTTTATTTAGTTTTGTACAGTTTATTGACTGTTTGTTTATTTAGTTTTGTACAGTTTATTGACTGGTTTTTTATTGAGTTTTGTACAGTTTATTGTCTGGTTCTTTATTGAGTTTGTGTACAATTTATTGACTGGTTCTTTGTTGAATTTTGTACAGTTTATTAACTGGTTCTTTATTGACTTTTGTACACTTTATTGACTGGTTCTTTGTTCAGTTTTGTACAGTTTATTGACTGGTTGTTTGTTCAGTTTTGTACAGTTTATTGACTAGTTCTTTAATGAGTTTTGTACAGTTTATTGACTGGTTCTTTATTGAGTTTTGTACAGTTTATTGACTGGCTCTTTGTATAGATTTGTACAGTTTATTGACTGTTTCTTTATTGAGTTTTGTACAGTTTATTGACTGGTTCTTTATTTAGTTTTGTACAGTTTATTGACTGGTACTTTGTTCAGTTTTGTTCAGTTTATTGACTGTTTCTTTATTTAATTTTGTACAGTTTATTGACTGTTTCTTTATTTAGTTTGTGTACGATTTATTGACTGGTTATTTATTCAGTTTTGTACAGTTTATTGACTGTTTCTTTATTTAGTTTTGTACAGTTTATTGACTGGTTCTTTATTGAGTTTTGTACAGTTTATTGACTGTTTCTTTATTTAGTTTTGTACAGTTTTTGACTGGTTCTTTATTGAGTTTTGTACAGTTTATTGACTAATTCTTTATTGAGTCTTGTACAGTTTATTGACTGGTTCTTTATTCAGTTTTGTACAGATTCTTGACTGTTTCTTTATTGAAGTTCTGTACAGTTTATTGACTGGTTCTTATTCAGTTTTGTACAGTTTATTGACTGAGTCTTTATTTAGTTTTGTACAGTTTATTGACTGTTTCTTTATTGAGTTTTGTATAGTTTATGGACTGATTCTTTATTGATGTTTGTACAGTTTTTTGACTGTTTCTTTATTGAGTTTTGTACAATTTTTTTACTGGTTCTTTATCGAGATTTGTACAGTTTATTGACTGTTTCTTTATTGAGTTTTGTACAGTTTATTGACTGTTTCTTTATTTAGTTTTGTACAGTTTATTGATTGGTTCTTTATTTAGTTTTGTACAGTTTATTGACTGGTTCTTTATTGTGTTTTGTACAGTTTATTGACTGGTTCTTTATTGAGTTTTGTACAGTTTATTGACTGGTTCTTTATTTAGTTTGTGTACAATTTATTGACTGGTTCTTTATTTAGTTTTGTACAGTTTATTGACTGTTTCTTTATTGAGTTTTGAACAGTTTATTGACTAGTTCTTTGTTCAGTTTTCTTCTGTTTATTGACTGGTTCTTTATTCAGTTTTGTACAGTTTATTGACTGGTTCTTTATTTAGTTTTGTACAGTTTATTGACTGTTTCTTTATTTAGTTTTGTACAGTTTATTGACTGTTTTCTATTGAGTTTCTACAGTTTTTTTTACTGGTTCTTTATTGAGTTTTGTACAGTTTATTGACTGGTTCTTTATTTAGTTTTGTACAGTTTATTGACTGGTACTTTGTTCAGTTTTGTTCAGTTTATTGACTGTTTCTTTATTTAATTTTGTACAGTTTATTGACTGTTTCTTTATTTAGTTTGTGTACAATTTATTGACTGGTTATTTATTCAGTTTTGTACAGTTTATTGACTGTTTCTTTATTTAGTTTTGTACAGTTTATTGACTGGTTCTTTATTGAGTTTTGTACAGTTTATTGACTGTTTCTTTATTTAGTTTTGTACAGTTTTTGACTGGTTCTTTATTGAGTTTTGTACAGTTTATTGACTAATTCTTTATTGAGTCTTGTACAGTTTATTGACTGGTTCTTTATTCAGTTTTGTACAGTTTATTAACTGTTTCTTTATTGAGTTTTGTACAGTTTATTGACTGTTTCTTTATTGTGTTTTGTAGAGTTTATTGAATGGTTCTTTATTCAGTTTTGTACAGTTTACTGACTGGTTTTTTATTGAGTTTTGTACAGTTTATTGACTGTTCCTTTATTTAGTTTTGTACAGTTTATTGACTGTTTCTTTATTAAGTTTTGTACAGTTTATTGACTGGTTCTTTATTGAGTTTTGTAGAGTTTATTGATTGTTTCTTTATTTAGTTTGTGTACAATTTATTTACTGGTTGTTTATTTAGTTTTGTACAGTTTATTGACTGTTTGTTTATTTAGTTTTGTACAGTTTATTGACTGTTTGTTTATTTAGTTTTGTACAGTTTATTGACTGGTTTTTTATTGAGTTTTGTACAGTTTATTGTCTGGTTCTTTATTGAGTTTGTGTACAATTTATTGACTGGTTCTTTGTTGAATTTTGTACAGTTTATTAACTGGTTCTTTATTGACTTTTGTACACTTTATTGACTGGTTCTTTGTTCAGTTTTGTACAGTTTATTGACTGGTTGTTTGTTCAGTTTTGTACAGTTTATTGACTAGTTCTTTATTGAGTTTTGTACAGTTTATTGACTGGTTCTTTATTGAGTTTTGTACAGTTTATTGACTGGTTCTTTGTATAGATTTGTACAGTTTATTGACTGTTTCTTTATTGAGTTTTGTACAGTTTATTGACTGGTTCTTTATTTAGTTTTGTACAGTTTATTGACTGGTACTTTGTTCAGTTTTGTTCAGTTTATTGACTGTTTCTTTATTTAATTTTGTACAGTTTATTGACTGTTTCTTTATTTAGTTTGTGTACAATTTATTGACTGGTTATTTATTCAGTTTTGTACAGTTTATTGACTGTTTCTTTATTTAGTTTTGTACAGTTTATTGACTGGTTCTTTATTGAGTTTTGTACAGTTTATTGACTGTTTCTTTATTTAGTTTTGTACAGTTTTTGACTGGTTCTTTATTGAGTTTTGTACAGTTTATTGACTAATTCTTTATTGAGTCTTGTACAGTTTTTTGACTGGTTCTTTATTCAGTTTTGTACAGTTTATTGACTGTTTCTTTATTGAGTTTTGTACAGTTTATTGACTGTTTCTTTATTGTGTTTTGTAGAGTTTATTGACTGGTTCTTTATTCAGTTTTGTACAGTTTACTGACTGGTTTTTTATTGAGTTTTGTACAGTTTATTGACTGTTCCTTTATTTAGTTTTGTACAGTTTATTGACTGTTTCTTTATTAAGTTTTGTACAATTTATTGACTGGTTCTTTATTGAGTTTTGTAGAGTTTATTGATTGTTTCTTTATTTAGTTTGTGTACAATTTATTTACTGGTTGTTTATTTAGTTTTGTACAGTTTATTGACTGTTTGTTTATTTAGTTTTGTACAGTTTATTGACTGTTTGTTTATTTAGTTTTGTACAGTTTATTGACTGGTTTTTTATTGAGTTTTGTACAGTTTTTTGTCTGGTTCTTTATTGAGTTTGTGTACAATTTATTGACTGGTTCTTTGTTGAATTTTGTACAGTTTATTAACTGGTTCTTTATTGACTTTTGTACACTTTATTGACTGGTTCTTTGTTCAGTTTTGTACAGTTTATTGACTGGTTCTTTGTTCAGTTTTGTACAGTTTATTGACTAGTTCTTTATTGAGTTTTGTACAGTTTATTGACTGGTTCTTTATTGAGTTTTGTACAGTTTATTGACTGGTTCTTTGTATAGATTTGTACAGTTTATTGACTGTTTCTTTATTGAGTTTTGTACAGTTTATTGACTGGTTCTTTGTATAGATTTGTACAGTTTATTGACTGTTTCTTTATTTAGTTTTGTACAGTTTATTGACTGTTTCTTTATTGAGTTTTGTACAGTTTATTGACTGGTTCTTTATTGAGTTTTGTACAGTTTATTGACTGTTTCTTTATTGAGTTTTGTACAGTTTATTGACTGGTTCTTTATTCAGTTTTGTACAGTTTATTGACTGGTTCTTTATTGAGCTTTGTACAGTTTATTGACTGTTTCTTTATTGAGTTTTGTATAGTTTATTGACTGATTCTTTATTGAGTTTTGTACAGTTTTTTGACTGTTTCTTTATTGAGTTTTGTACAGTTGATTGACTTGTTCTTTATTGAGTTTTGTACAGATTCTTGACTGTTTCTTTATTGAAGTTCTGTACAGTTTATTGACTGGTTCTTGTTCAGTTTTGTACAGTTTATTGACTTAGTCTTTATTTAGTTTTGTACAGTTTATTGACTGTTTCTTTATTGAGTTTTGTATAGTTTATGGACTGATTCTTTATTGGGTTTTGTACAGTTTTTTGACTGTTTCTTTATTGAGTTTTGTACAATTTTTTTACTGGTACTTTATCGAAATTTGTACAGTTTATTGACTGTTTCTTTATTGAGTTTTGTACAGTTTATTGACTGTTTCTTTATTTAGTTTTGTACAGTTTATTGATTGGTTCTTTATTTAGTTTTGTACAGTTTATTGACTGGTTCTTTATTGTGTTTTGTACAGTTGATTGACTGGTTCTTTATTGAGTTTTGTACAGTTTATTGAACGGTTCTTTATTCAGTTTTGTACAGTTTATTGACTGGTTCTTTATTGAGTTTTGTACAGTTTATTGACTGTTTCTTTATTTAGTTTTGTACAGTTTATTGACTGTTTCTATATTGAGTTTTGTACAGTTGTTGACTGGTTCTTTATTGAGTTTTGTACAGTTTATTGACTGTTTCTTTATTGAGTTTTGTACAGTTTATTGACTGTTTCTTTATTGAGTTTTGTACAGTTTATTGACTGGTTCTTTATTCAGTTTTGTACAGATTATTGACTGTTTCTTTATTGAGTTTTGTACAGTTTATTGACTGGTTCTTTGTTCAGTTTTTTTCTGTTTATTGACTGGTTCTTTATTCAGTTTTGTACAGTTTATTGACTTGTTCTTTATTTAGTTTTGTACAGTTTATTGACTGTTTCTTTATTTAGTTTTGTACAGTTTATTGACTGTTTTCTATTGAGTTTTGTACAGTTTTTTTTACTGGTTCGTTATTGAGTTTTGTACAGTTTATTGACTGTTTCTTTATTGAGTTTTGTACAGTTTATTGACTGTTTCTTTATTTAGTTTTGTACAGTTTATTGACTGCTTCTTTCTTTTGTTTTGTACAGTTCATTGACTGGTTCTTTATTGAGTTTTGTACAGTTTATTGACTGTTTCTTCATTGAGTTTTGTACAGTTTATTGACTGGTTCTTTATTCAGTTTTGTACAGATTATTGACTGTTTCTTTATTGAGTTTTGTACAGTTTATTGACTGGTTCTTTGTTCAGTTTTTTTCTGTTTATTGACTGGTTCTTTATTCAGTTTTGTACAGTTTATTGACTTGTTCTTTATTTAGTTTTGTACAGTTTATTGACTGTTTCTTTATTTAGTTTTGTACAGTTTATTGACTGTTTTCTATTGAGTTTTGTACAGTTTTTTTTACTGGTTCTTTATTGAGTTTTGTACAGTTTATTGACTGGTTCTTTGAATAGATTTGTACAGTTTATTGACTTTTTCTTTATTTAGTTTTGTACAGTTTATTGACTGTTTCTTTATTGAGTTTTGTACAGTTTATTGACTGGTTCTTTATTGAGTTTTGTACAGTTTATTGACTGTTTCTTTATTGAGTTGTGTACAGTTTATTGACTGGTTCTTTATTCAGTTTTGTACAGTTTATTGACTGGTTCTTTATTGAGCTTTGTACAGTTTATTGACTGTATCTTTATTGAGTTTTGTATAGTTTATTGACTGATTCTTTGGTGAGTTTTGTACAGTTTTTTGACTGTTTCTTTATTGAGTTTTGTACAGTTTATTGACTTGTTCTTTATTGAGTTTTGTACAGATTCTTGACTGTTTCTTTATTGAAGTTCTGTACAGTTTATTGACTGGTTCTTATTCAGTTTTGTACAGTTTATTGACTTAGTCTTTATTTAGTTTTGTACAGTTTATTGACTGTTTCTTTATTGAGTTTTGTATAGTTTATGGACTGATTCTTTATTGGGTTTTGTACAGTTTTTTGACTGTTTCTTTATTGAGTTTTGTACAATTTTTTTACTGGTACTTTATCGAAATTTGTACAGTTTATTGACTGTTTCTTTATTGAGTTTTGTACAGTTTATTGACTGTTTCTTTATTTAGTTTTGTACAGTTTATTGATTGGTTCTTTATTTAGTTTTGTACAGTTTATTGACTGGTTCTTTATTGTGTTTTGTACAGTTGATTGACTGGTTCTTTATTGAGTTTTGTACAGTTTATTGAACGGTTCTTTATTCAGTTTTGTACAGTTTATTGACTGGTTCTTTATTGAGTTTTGTACAGTTTATTGACTGTTTCTTTATTTAGTTTTGTACAGTTTATTGACTGTTTCTATATTGAGTTTTGTACAGTTGTTGACTGGTTCTTTATTGAGTTTTGTACAGTTTATTGACTGTTTCTTTATTGAGTTTTGTACAGTTTATTGACTGTTTCTTTATTGAGTTTTGTACAGTTTATTGACTGGTTCTTTATTCAGTTTTGTACAGATTATTGACTGTTTCTTTATTGAGTTTTGTACAGTTTATTGACTGGTTCTTTGTTCAGTTTTTTTCTGTTTATTGACTGGTTCTTTATTCAGTTTTGTACAGTTTATTGACTTGTTCTTTATTTAGTTTTGTACAGTTTATTGACTGTTTCTTTATTTAGTTTTGTACAGTTTATTGACTGTTTTCTATTGAGTTTTGTACAGTTTTTTTTACTGGTTCGTTATTGAGTTTTGTACAGTTTATTGACTGTTTCTTTATTGAGTTTTGTACAGTTTATTGACTGTTTCTTTATTTAGTTTTGTACAGTTTATTGACTGCTTCTTTCTTTTGTTTTGTACAGTTCATTGACTGGTTCTTTATTGAGTTTTGTACAGTTTATTGACTGTTTCTTCATTGAGTTTTGTACAGTTTATTGACTGGTTCTTTATTCAGTTTTGTACAGATTATTGACTGTTTCTTTATTGAGTTTTGTACAGTTTATTGACTGGTTCTTTGTTCAGTTTTTTTCTGTTTATTGACTGGTTCTTTATTCAGTTTTGTACAGTTTATTGACTTGTTCTTTATTTAGTTTTGTACAGTTTATTGACTGTTTCTTTATTTAGTTTTGTACAGTTTATTGACTGTTTTCTATTGAGTTTTGTACAGTTTTTTTTACTGGTTCTTTATTGAGTTTTGTACAGTTTATTGACTGGTTCTTTGAATAGATTTGTACAGTTTATTGACTTTTTCTTTATTTAGTTTTGTACAGTTTATTGACTGTTTCTTTATTGAGTTTTGTACAGTTTATTGACTGGTTCTTTATTGAGTTTTGTACAGTTTATTGACTGTTTCTTTATTGAGTTGTGTACAGTTTATTGACTGGTTCTTTATTCAGTTTTGTACAGTTTATTGACTGGTTCTTTATTGAGCTTTGTACAGTTTATTGACTGTATCTTTATTGAGTTTTGTATAGTTTATTGACTGATTCTTTGGTGAGTTTTGTACAGTTTTTTGACTGTTTCTTTATTGAGTTTTGTACAGTTTATTGACTGTTTCTTTATTGAGTTTTGTACAGATTCTTGACTGTTTCTTTATTGAAGTTCTGTACAGTTTATTGACTGGTTCTTATTCAGTTTTGTACAGTTTATTGACTGAGTCTTTATTTAGTTTTGTACAGTTTATTGACTGTTTCTTTATTGAGTTTTGTATAGTTTAAGGACTGATTCTTTATTGAGTTTTGTACAGTTTTTTGACTGTTTCTTTATTGAGTTTTGTACAATTTTTTTACTGGTTCTTTATCGAGATTTGTACAGTTTATTGACTGTTTCTTTATTGAGTTTTGTACAGTTTATTGACTGTTTCTTTATTTACTTTTGTACAGTTTATTGATTGGTTCTTTATTTAGTTTTGTACAGTTTATTGACTGGTTCTTTATTGTGTTTTGTACAGTTTATTGACTGGTTCTTTATTGAGTTTTGTACAGTTTATTGACTGTTTCTTTATTTAGTTTTGTACAGTTTATTGACTGGTTCTTTATTGAGTTTTGTACAGTTTATTGACTGGTTCTTTATTTAGTTTGTGTACAATTTATTGACTGGTTCTTTATTTAGTTTTGTACAGTTTATTGACTGTTTCTTTATTGAGTTTTGAACAGTTTATTGACTAGTTCTTTGTTCACTTTTCTTCTGTTTATTGACTGGTTCTTTATTCAGTTTTGTACAGTTTATTGACTGGTTCTTTATTTAGTTTTGTACAGTTTATTGACTGTTTCTTTATTTAGTTTTGTACAGTTTATTGACTGTTTTCTATTGAGTTTCTACAGTTTTTTTTACTGGTTCTTTATTGAGTTTTGTACAGTTTATTGACTGGTTCTTTATTTAGTTTTGTACAGTTTATTGACTGGTACTTTGTTCAGTTTTGTTCAGTTTATTGACTGTTTCTTTATTTAATTTTGTACAGTTTATTGACTGTTTCTTTATTTAGTTTGTGTACAATTTATTGACTGGTTATTTATTCAGTTTTGTACAGTTTATTGACTGTTTCTTTATTTAGTTTTGTACAGTTTATTGACTGGTTCTTTATTGAGTTTTGTACAGTTTATTGACTGTTTCTTTATTTAGTTTTGTACAGTTTTTGACTGGTTCTTTATTGAGTTTTGTACAGTTTATTGACTAATTCTTTATTGAGTCTTGTACAGTTTATTGACTGGTTCTTTATTCAGTTTTGTACAGTTTATTGACTGTTTCTTTATTGAGTTTTGTACAGTTTATTGACTGTTTCTTTATTGTGTTTTGTAGAGTTTATTGACCGGTTCTTTATTCAGTTTTGTACAGTTTACTGACTGGTTTTTTATTGAGTTTTGTACAGTTTATTGACTGTTCCTTTATTTAGTTTTGTACAGTTTATTGACTGTTTCTTTATTAAGTTTTGTACAGTTTATTGACTGGTTCTTTATTGAGTTTTGTAGAGTTTATTGATTGTTTCTTTATTTAGTTTGTGTACAATTTATTTACTGGTTATTTATTTAGTTTTGTACAGTTTATTGACTGTTTGTTTATTTAGTTTTGTACAGTTTATTGACTGTTTCTTTATTTAGTTTTGTACAGTTTATTGACTGTTTTCTATTGAGTTTTGTACAGTTTTTTTTACTGGTTCTTTATTGAGTTTTGTACAGTTTATTGACTGGTTCTTTGAATAGATTTGTACAGTTTATTGACTGTTTCTTTATTTAGTTTTGTACAGTTTATTGACTGTTTCTTTATTGAGTTTTGTACAGTTTATTGACTGGTTCTTTATTGAGTTTTGTACAGTTTATTGACTGTTTCTTTATTGAGTTGTGTACAGTTTATTGACTGGTTCTTTATTCAGTTTTGTACAGTTTATTGACTGGTTCTTTATTGAGCTTTGTACAGTTTATTGACTGTTTCTTTATTGAGTTTTGTATAGTTTATTGACTGATTCTTTGGTGAGTTTTGTACAGTTTTTTGACTGTTTCTTTATTGAGTTTTGTACAGTTTATTGACTTGTTCTTTATTGAGTTTTGTACAGATTCTTGACTGTTTCTTTATTGAAGTTCTGTACAGTTTATTGACTGGTTCTTATTCAGTTTTGTACAGTTTATTGACTGAGTCTTTATTTAGTTTTGTACAGTTTATTGACTGTTTCTTTATTGAGTTTTGTATAGTTTATGGACTGATTCTTTATTGAGTTTTGTACAGTTTTTTGACTGTTTCTTTATTGAGTTTTGTACAATTTTTTTACTGGTTCTTTATCGAGATTTGTACAGTTTATTGACTGTTTCTTTATTGAGTTTTGTACAGTTTATTGACTGTTTCTTTATTTAGTTTTGTACAGTTTATTGATTGGTTCTTTATTTAGTTTTGTACAGTTTATTGACTGGTTCTTTATTGTGTTTTGTACAGTTTATTGACTGGTTCTTTATTGAGTTTTGTACAGTTTATTGACTGTTTCTTTATTTAGTTTTGTACAGTTTATTGACTGGTTCTTTATTGAGTTTTGTACAGTTTATTGACTGGTTCTTTATTTAGTTTGTGTACAATTTATTTACTGGTTCTTTATTTAGTTTTGTACAGTTTATTGACTGTTTCTTTATTGAGTTTTGAACAGTTTATTGACTAGTTCTTTGTTCACTTTTCTTCTGTTTATTGACTGGTTCTTTATTCAGTTTTGTACAGTTTATTGACTGGTTCTTTATTTAGTTTTGTACAGTTTATTGACTGTTTCTTTATTTAGTTTTGTACAGTTTATTGACTGTTTTCTATTGAGTTTCTACAGTTTTTTTTACTGGTTCTTTATTGAGTTTTGTACAGTTTATTGACTGGTTCTTTATTTAGTTTTGTACAGTTTATTGACTGGTACTTTGTTCAGTTTTTCTCAGTTTATTGACTGTTTCTTTATTTAATTTTGTACAGTTTATTGACTGTTTCTTTATTTAGTTTGTGTACAATTTATTGACTGGTTATTTATTCAGTTTTGTACAGTTTATTGACTGTTTCTTTATTTAGTTTTGTACAGTTTATTGACTGGTTCTTTATTGAGTTTTGTACAGTTTATTGACTGTTTCTTTATTTAGTTTTGTACAGTTTTTGACTGGTTCTTTATTGAGTTTTGTACAGTTTATTGACTAATTCTTTATTGAGTCTTGTACAGTTTATTGACTGGTTCTTTATTCAGTTTTGTACAGTTTATTGACTGTTTCTTTATTGAGTTTTGTACAGTTTATTGACTGTTTCTTTATTGTGTTTTGTAGAGTTTATTGACTGGTTCTTTATTCAGTTTTGTACAGTTTACTGACTGGTTTTTTATTGAGTTTTGTACAGTTTATTGACTGTTCCTTTATTTAGTTTTGTACAGTTTATTGACTGTTTCTTTATTAAGTTTTGTACAGTTTATTGACTGGTTCTTTATTGAGTTTTGTAGAGTTTATTGATTGTTTCTTTATTTAGTTTGTGTACAATTTATTTACTGGTTGTTTATTTAGTTTTGTACAGTTTATTGACTGTTTGTTTATTTAGTTTTGTACAGTTTATTGACTGTTTGTTTATTTAGTTTTGTACAGTTTATTGACTGGTTTTTTATTGAGTTTTGTACAGTTTATTGTCTGCTTCTTTATTGAGTTTGTGTACAATTTATTGACTGGTTCTTTGTTGAATTTTGTACAGTTTATTAACTGGTTCTTTAATGACTTTTGTACACTTTATTGACTGGTTCTTTGTTCAGTTTTGTACAGTTTATTGACTGGTTCTTTGTTCAGTTTTGTACAGTTTATTGACTAGTTCTTTATTGAGTTTTGTACAGTTTATTGACTGGTTCTTTATTGAGTTTTGTACAGTTTATTGACTGGTTCTTTGTATAGATTTGTACAGTTTATTGACTGTTTCTTTATTGAGTTTTGTACAGTTTATTGACTGGTTCTTTGTATAGATTTGTACAGTTTATTGACTGTTTCTTTATTTAGTTTTGTACAGTTTATTGACTGTTTCTTTATTGAGTTTTGTACAGTTTATTGACTGGTTATTTATTGAGTTTTGTACAGTTTATTGACTGTTTCTTTATTGAGTTTTGTACAGTTTATTGACTGGTTCCTATTCAGTTTTGTACAGTTTATTGACTGAGTCTTTATTTAGTTTTGTACAGTTTATTGACTGTTTCTTTATTGAGTTTTGTATAGTTTATGGACTGATTCTTTATTGGGTTTTGTACAGTTTTTTGACTGTTTCTTTATTGAGTTTTGTACAATTTTTTTACTGGTTCTTTATCGAAATTTGTACAGTTTATTGACTGTTTCTTTATTGAGTTTTGTACAGTTTATTGACTGTTTCTTTATTTAGTTTTGTACAGTTTATTGATTGGTTCTTTATTTAGTTTTATACAGTTTATTGACTGGTTCTTTATTGTGTTTTGTACAGTTTATTGACTGGTTCTTTATTGAGTTTTGTACAGTTTATTGAACGGTTCTTTATTCAGTTTTGTACAGTTTATTGACTGGTTCTTTATTGAGTTTTGTACAGTTTATTGACTGTTTCTTTATTTAGTTTTGTACAGTTTATTGACTGATTCTATATTGAGTTTTGAACAGTTGTTGACTGGTTCTTTATTGAGTTTTGTACAGTTTATTGACTGTTTCTTTATTGAGTTTTGTACAGTTTATTGACTGTTTCTTTATTGAGTTTTGTACAGTTTATTGACTGGTTCTTTATTCAGTTTTGTACAGATTATTGACTGTTTCTTTATTGAGTTTTGTACAGTTTATTGACTGGTTCTTTGTTCAGTTTTTTTCTGTTTATTGACTGGTTCTTTATTCAGTTTTGTACAGTTTATTGACTTGTTCTTTATTTAGTTTTGTACAGTTTATTGACTGTTTCTTTATTTAGTTTTGTACAGTTTATTGACTGTTTTCTATTGAGTTTTGTACAGTTTTTTTTACTGGTTCTTTATTGAGTTTTGTACAGTTTATTGACTGTTTCTTTATTGAGTTTTGTACAGTTTATTGACTGTTTCTTTATTTAGTTTTGTACAGTTTATTGATTGGTTCTTTATTTAGTTTTGTACAGTTTATTGACTGGTTCTTTATTGTGTTTTGTACAGTTTATTGACTGGTTCTTTATTGAGTTTTGCACAGTTTATTGAACGGTTCTTTATTCAGTTTTGTACAGTTTATTGACTGGTTCTTTATTGAGTTTTGTACAGTTTATTGACTGTTTCTTTATTTAGTTTTGTACAGTTTATTGACTGTTTCTATATTGAGTTTTGAACAGTTGTTGACTGGTTCTTTATTGAGTTTTGTACAGTTTATTGACTGTTTCTTTATTGAGTTTTGTACAGTTTATTGACTGTTTCTTTATTGAGTTTTGTACAGTTTATTGACTGGTTCTTTATTCAGTTTTGTACAGATTATTGACTGTTTCTTTATTGAGTTTTGTACAGTTTATTGACTGGTTCTTTGTTCAGTTTTTTTCTGTTTATTGACTGGTTCTTTATTCAGTTTTGTACAGTTTATTGACTTGTTCTTTATTTAGTTTTGTACAGTTTATTGACTGTTTCTTTATTTAGTTTTGTACAGTTTATTGACTGTTTTCTATTGAGTTTTGTACAGTTTTTTTTACTGGTTCTTTATTGAGTTTTGTACAGTTTATTGACTGTTTCTTTATTGAGTTTTGTACAGTTTATTGACTGTTTCTTTATTTAGTTTTGTACAGTTTATTGACTGCTTCTTTCTTTTGTTTTGTACAGTTTATTGACTGGTTCTTTATTGAGTTTTGTACAGTTTATTGACTGTTTCTTTATTTAGTTTTGTACAGTTTATTGACTGTTTCTTTATTTAGTTTGTGTACAATTTATTGACTGGTTATTTATTTAGTCTTGTACAGTTTATTGACTGTTTCTTTATTTAGTTTTGTACAGTTTATTGACTGGTTCTTTATTGAGTTTTGTACAGTGTTTCTTTATTTAGTTTTGTACAGTTTTTGACTGGTTCTTTATTGAGTTTTGTACAGTTTATTGACTAATTCTTTATTGAGTCTTGTACAGTTTATTGACTGGTTATTTATTCAGTTTGTACAGTTTATTGACTGTTTCGTTATTGAGTTTTGTACAGTTTATTGACTGTTTCTTTATTGTGTTTTGTAGAGTTTATTGACTGGTTCTTTATTCAGTTTTGTACAGTTTATTGACTGGTTTTTTATTGAGTTTTGTACAGTTTATTGACTGTTTCTTTATTTAGTTTTGTACAGTTTATTGACTGTTTCTTTATTAAGTTTTGTACAGTTTATTGTCTGGTTCTTTATTGAGTTTTGTACAGTTTATTGATTGTTTCTTTATTTAGTTTGAGTACAATTTATTTACTGGTTGTTTATTTAGTTTTGTACAGTTTATTGACTGTTTGGTTATTTAGTTTTGTACAGTTTATTGACTGTTTCTTTATTGAGTTTTGTACAGTTTATTGACTGGTTTTTTATTGAGTTTTGTACAGTTTATTGTCTGCTTCTTTATTGAGTTTGTGTACAATTTATTGACTGGTTCTTTGTTGAATTTTGTAGAGTTTATTGACTGGTTCTTTATTGACTTTTGTACACTTTATTGACTGGTTCTTTGTTCAGTTTTGTACAGTTTATTGACTGGTTCTTTGTTCAGTTTTGTACAGTTTATTGACTAGTTCTTTATTGAGTTTTTTACAGTTTATTGACTGGTTCTTTATTGAGTTTTGTACAGTTTATTGACTGGTTCTTTATATAGATTTGTACAGTTTATTGACTGTTTCTTTATTTTGTTTTGTACAGTTTATTGACTGTTTCTTTATTGAGTTTTGTGCAGTTTATTGACTGTTTCTTTATTTAGTTTTGTACAGTTTATTGACTGGTTCTTTATTGAGTTTTGTACAGTTTATTGACTGTTTCTTTATTGAGTTTTGTACAGTTTATTGACTGGTTCTTTATTCAGTTTTGTACAGTTTATTGACTGGTTCTTTATTGAGCTTTGTACAGTTTATTGACTGTTTCTTTATTGAGTTTTGTATAGTTTATTGACTGATTCTTTATTGAGTTTTGTACAGTTTTTTGACTGTTTCTTTATTGAGTTTTGTACAGTTTTTTGACTGGTTCTTTATTGAGTTTTGTACAGTTTATTGACTGTTTCTTTATTGAAGTTTTGTACAGTTTATTGACTCTTTCTTTATTTAGTTTTGTACAGTTTATTGACTGGTTCTTTATTGTGTTTTGTACAATTTATTGACTGGTTCTTTTTTGAGTTTTGTACAGTTTATTGACTTTTTGTTTATTGAGTTTTGTACAGTTTATTGACTGGTTCTTTATTGAGTTTTGTACAGTTTATTGTCTAATTCTTTAGTGAGTTTTGTACAGTTTATTACTGGTTCTTTATTCAGTTTTGTACAGTTTATTGACTGTTTCTTTATTGAGTTTTGTACAGTTTATTGACTGGTTCTTTGTTCAGTTTCGTTCTGTTTATTGACTGGTTCTTTATTCATTTTTGTACAGTTTATTGACTGGTTCTTTATTCAGTTTTGTACAGTTTATTGACTGGTTCTTTATTTAGTTTTGTACAGTTTATTGACTGTTTCTTTATTTAGTTTTGTACAGTTTATTGACTGTTTCAATATTGAGTTTTGTACAGTTTTTTCACTGGTTCTTTATTGAGTTTTGTACAGTTTATTGACTGTTTCTTTATTAAGTTTTGTACAGTTTATTGACTGTTTCTTTATTTAGTTTTGTACAGTTTATTGACTGGTTCTTTATTTGGTTTTGTACAGTTTATTGACTGGTTATTTGTTTAGTTTTGTACAGTTTATTGACTGTTTCTTTATTTAGTTTGTGCACAATTTATTGACTGGTTCTTTATTTAGTTTTGTACAGTTTATTGACTGTTTCTTTATTTAGTGTTGTACAGTTTATTGACTGTTTCTTTATTTAGTTTTGTACAGTTTATTGACTGTTTCTTTATTTAGTTTTGTACAGTTTATTGACTGGTTCTTTATTGAGTTTTGTACAGTTTATTGACTGTTTCTTTATTTAGCTTTGTACAGTTTATTGACTGGTTCTTTATTTGGTTTTGTACAGTTTATTGACTGGTTCTTTATTGAGTTTGTGTACAATTTATTGACTGGTTCTTTATTGAATTTTGTACAGTTTATTGACTGCTTCTTTATTTAGTTTTGTACAGTTTATTGACTGGTTCTTTGTTCAGTTTTGTTCAGTTTATTGATTGTTTCATTATTGAGTTTTGTACAGTTTATTGACTGGTTCTAATTCAGTTTTGTACAGTTTATTGACTGTTTCTTTATTGAGTTTTGTACAGTTTATTGACTGGTTCTTTATTCAGTTTTGTACAGTTTATTGACTGGTTCTTTATTGAGCTTTGTACAGTTTATTGACTGTTTCTTTATTGAGTTTAGTATAGTTTATTGACTGATTCTTTATTGAGTTTTGTACAGTTTTTTGACTGTTTCTTTATTGAGTTTTGTACAGTTTTTTGACTGGTTCTTTATTGAGTTTTGTACAGTTTATTGACTGTTTCTTTATTGAAGTTTTGTACAGTTTATTGACTCTTTCTTTATTTAGTTTTGTACAGTTTATTGACTGGTTCTTTATTGTGTTTTGTACAATTTATTGACTGGTTCTTTTTTGAGTTTTGTACAGTTTATTGACTTTTTCTTTATTGAGTTTTGTACAGTTTATTGACTGTTTCTTTATTTAGTTTTGTACAATTTATTGACTGGTTATTTATTTAGTCTTGTACAGTTTATTGACTGTTTCTTTATTTAGTTTTGTACAGTTTATTGACTGGTTCTTTATTGAGTTTTGTACAGTTTATTGACTGTTTCTTTATTTAGTTTTGTACAGTTTTTGACTGGTTCTTTATTGAGTTTTGTACAGTTTATTGACTAATTCTTTATTGAGTCTTGTACAGTTTATTGACTGGTTATTTATTCAGTTTGTACAGTTTATTGACTGTTTCGTTATTGAGTTTTGTACAGTTTATTGACTGTTTCTTTATTGTGTTTTGTAGAGTTTATTGACTGGTTCTTTATTCAGTTTTGTACAGTTTATTGACTGGTTTTTTATTGAGTTTTGTACAGTTTATTGACTGTTTCTTTATTTAGTTTTGTACAGTTTATTGACTGTTTCTTTATTAAGTTTTGTACAGTTTATTGTCTGGTTCTTTATTGAGTTTTGTACAGTTTATTGATTGTTTCTTTATTTAGTTTGAGTACAATTTATTTACTGGTTGTTTATTTAGTTTTGTACAGTTTATTGACTGTTTGGTTATTTAGTTTTGTACAGTTTATTGACTGTTTCTTTATATAGTTTTGTACAGTTTATTGACTGGTTTTTTATTGAGTTTTGTACAGTTTATTGTCTGCTTCTTTATTGAGTTTGTGTACAATTTATTGACTGGTTCTTTGTTGAATTTTGTAGAGTTTATTGACTGGTTCTTTATTGACTTTTGTACACTTTATTGACTGGTTCTTTGTTCAGTTTTGTACAGTTTATTGACTGGTTCTTTGTTCAGTTTTGTACAGTTTATTGACTAGTTCTTTATTGAGTTTTTTACAGTTTATTGACTGGTTCTTTATTGAGTTTTGTACAGTTTATTGACTGGTTCTTTATATAGATTTGTACAGTTTATTGACTGTTTCTTTATTTTGTTTTGTACAGTTTATTGACTGTTTCTTTATTGAGTTTTGTGCAGTTTATTGACTGTTTCTTTATTTAGTTTTGTACAGTTTATTGACTGGTTCTTTATTGAGTTTTGTACAGTTTATTGACTGTTTCTTTATTGAGTTTTGTACAGTTTATTGACTGGTTCTTTATTCAGTTTTGTACAGTTTTTTGACTGGTTCTTTATTGAGCTTTGTACAGTTTATTGACTGTTTCTTTATTGAGTTTTGTATAGTTTATTGACTGATTCTTTATTGAGTTTTGTACAGTTTTTTGACTGTTTCTTTATTGAGTTTTGTACAGTTTTTTGACTGGTTCTTCATTGAGTTTTGTACAGTTTATTGACTGTTTCTTTATTGAAGTTTTGTACAGTTTATTGACTCTTTCTTTATTTAGTTTTGTACAGTTTATTGACTGGTTCTTTATTGTGTTTTGTACAATTTATTGACTGGTTCTTTTTTGAGTTTTGTACAGTTTATTGACTTTTTGTTTATTGAGTTTTGTACAGTTTATTGACTGGTTCTTTATTGAGTTTTGTACAGTTTATTGTCTAATTCTTTAGTGAGTTTTGTACAGTTTATTACTGGTTCTTTATTCAGTTTTGTACAGTTTATTGACTGTTTCTTTATTGAGTTTTGTACAGTTTATTGACTGGTTCTTTGTTCAGTTTTGTTCTGTTTATTGACTGGTTCTTTATTCATTTTTGTACAGTTTATTGACTGGTTCTTTATTCAGTTTTGTACAGTTTATTGACTGGTTCTTTATTTAGTTTTGTACAGTTTATTGACTGTTTCTTTATTTAGTTTTGTACAGTTTATTGACTGTTTCTATATTGAGTTTTGTACAGTTTTTTCACTGTTTCTTTATTTAGTTTTGTACAATTTATTGACTGGTTATTTATTTAGTCTTGTACAGTTTATTGACTGTTTCTTTATTTAGTTTTGTACAGTTTATTGACTGGTTCTTTATTGAGTTTTGTACAGTTTATTGACTTTTTCTTTATTTAGTTTTGTACAGTTTTTGACTGGTTCTTTATTGAGTTTTGTACAGTTTATTGACTAATTCTTTATTGAGTCCTGTACAGTTTATTGACTGGTTATTTATTCAGTTTGTACAGTTTATTGACTGTTTCGTTATTGAGTTTTGTACAGTTTATTGACTGTTTCTTTATTGTGTTTTGTAGAGTTTATTGACTGGTTCTTTATTCAGTTTTGTACAGTTTATTGACTGGTTTTTTATTGAGTTTTGTACAGTTTATTGACTGTTTCTTTATTTAGTTTTGTACAGTTTATAGACTGTTTCTTTATTAAGTTTTGTACAGTTTATTGTCTGGTTCTTTATTGAGTTTTGTACAGTTTATTGATTGTTTCTTTATTTAGTTTGAGTACAATTTATTTACTGGTTGTTTATTTAGTTTTGTACAGTTTATTGACTGTTTGGTTATTTAGTTTTGTACAGTTTATTGACTGTTTCTTTATTTAGTTTTGTACAGTTTATTGACTGGTTTTTTATTGAGTTTTGTACAGTTTATTGTCTGCTTCTTTATTGAGTTTGTGTACAATTTATTGACTGGTTCTTTGTTGAATTTTGTAGAGTTTATTGACTGGTTCTTTATTGACTTTTGTACACTTTATTGACTGGTTCTTTGTTCAGTTTTGTACAGTTTATTGACTGGTTCTTTGTTCAGTTTTGTACAGTTTATTGACTAGTTCTTTATTGAGTTTTTTACAGTTTATTGACTGGTTCTTTATTGAGTTTTGTACAGTTTATTGACTGGTTCTTTATATAGATTTGTGCAGTTTATTGACTGTTTCTTTATTTTGTTTTGTACAGTTTATTGACTGTTTCTTTATTGAGTTTTGTGCAGTTTATTGACTGTTTCTTTATTTAGTTTTGTACAGTTTATTGACTGGTTCTTTATTGAGTTTTGTACAGTTTATTGACTGTTTCTTTATTGAGTTTTGTACAGTTTATTGACTGGTTCTTTATTCAGTTTTGTACAGTTTTTTGACTGGTTCTTTATTGAGTTTTGTACAGTTTATTGACTGTTTCTTTATTGAGTTTTGTATAGTTTATTGACTGATTCTTTATTGAGTTTTGTACAGTTTTTTGACTGTTTCTTTATTGAGTTTTGTACAGTTTTTTGACTGGTTCTTTATTGAGTTTTGTACAGTTTATTGACTGTTTCTTTATTGAAGTTTTGTACAGTTTATTGACTCTTTCTTTATTTAGTTTTGTACAGTTTATTGACTGGTTCTTTATTGTGTTTTGTACAATTTATTGACTGGTTCTTTTTTGAGTTTTGTACAGTTTATTGACTTTTTGTTTATTGAGTTTTGTACAGTTTATTGACTGGTTCTTTATTGAGTTTTGTACAGTTTATTGTCTAATTCTTTAGTGAGTTTTGTACAGTTTATTACTGGTTCTTTATTCAGTTTTGTACAGTTTATTGACTGTTTCTTTATTGAGTTTTGTACAGTTTATTGACTGGTTCTTTGTTCAGTTTTGTTCTGTTTATTGACTGGTTCTTTATTCATTTTTGTACAGTTTATTGACTGGTTCTTTATTCAGTTTTGTACAGTTTATTGACTGGTTCTTTATTTAGTTTTGTACAGTTTATTGACTGTTTCTTTATTTAGTTTTGTACAGTTTATTGACTGTTTCTATATTGAGTTTTGTACAGTTTTTTCACTGGTTCTTTATTGAGTTTTGTACAGTTTATTGACTGTTTCTTTATTAAGTTTTGTACAGTTTATTGACTGTTTCTTTATTTAGTTTTGTACAGTTTATTGACTGGTTCTTTATTTGGTTTTGTACAGTTTATTGACTGGTTATTTGTTTAGTTTTGTACAGTTTATTGACTGTTTCTTTATTTAGTTTGTGCACAATTTATTGACTGGTTCTTTATTTAGTTTTGTACAGTTTATTGACTGTTTCTTTATTTAGTGTTGTACAGTTTATTGACTGTTTCTTTATTTAGTTTTGTACAGTTTATTGACTGTTTCTTTATTTAGTTTTGTACAGTTTATTGACTGTTTCTATATTGAGTTTTGTACAGTTTTTTCACTGGTTCTTTATTGAGTTTTGTACAGTTTATTGACTGTTTCTTTATTAAGTTTTGTACAGTTTATTGACTGTTTCTTTATTTAGTTTTGTACAGTTTATTGACTGGTTCTTTATTTGGTTTTGTACAGTTTATTGACTGGTTATTTGTTTAGTTTTGTACAGTTTATTGACTGTTTCTTTATTTAGTTTGTGCACAATTTATTGACTGGTTCTTTATTTAGTTTTGTACAGTTTATTGACTGTTTCTTTATTTAGTGTTGTACAGTTTATTGACTGTTTCTTTATTTAGTTTTGTACAGTTTATTGACTGTTTCTTTATTTAGTTTTGTACAGTTTATTGACTGGTTCTTTATTGAGTTTTGTACAGTTTATTGACTGTTTCTTTATTTAGCTTTGTACAGTTTATTGACTGGTTCTTTATTTGGTTTTGTACAGTTTATTGACTGGTTCTTTATTGAGTTTGTGTACAATTTATTGACTGGTTCTTTATTGAATTTTGTACAGTTTATTGACTGCTTCTTTATTTAGTTTTGTACAGTTTATTGACTGGTTCTTTGTTCAGTTTTGTTCAGTTTATTGATTGTTTCATTATTGAGTTTTGTACAGTTTATTGACTGGTTCTAATTCAGTTTTGTACAGTTTATTGACTGTTTCTTTATTGAGTTTTGTACAGTTTATTGACTGGTTCTTTATTCAGTTTTGTACAGTTTATTGACTGGTTCTTTATTGAGCTTTGTACAGTTTATTGACTGTTTCTTTATTGAGTTTAGTATAGTTTATTGACTGATTCTTTATTGAGTTTTGTACAGTTTTTTGACTGTTTCTTTATTGAGTTTTGTACAGTTTTTGACTGGTTCTTTATTGAGTTTTGTACAGTTTATTGACTGTTTCTTTATTGAAGTTTTGTACAGTTTATTGACTCTTTCTTTATTTAGTTTTGTACAGTTTATTGACTGGTTCTTTATTGTGTTTTGTACAATTTATTGACTGGTTCTTTTTTGAGTTTTGTACAGTTTATTGACTTTTTCTTTATTGAGTTTTGTACAGTTTATTGACTGGTTCTTTATTGAGTTTTGTACAGTTTATTGACTAATTCTTTAGTGAGTTTTGTACAGTTTATTACTGGTTCTTTATTCAGTTTTGTACAGTTTATTGACTGTTTCTTTATTGAGTTTTGTACAGTTTATTGACTGGTTCTTTGTTCAGTTTTGTTCTGTTTATTGACTGGTTCTTTATTCAGTTTTGTACAGTTTATTGGCTGGTTCTTTATTCAGTTTTGTACAGTTTATTGACTGGTTCTTTATTTAGTTTTGTACAGTTTATTGACTGTTTCTTTATTTAGTTTTGTACAGTTTATTGACTGTTTCTATATTGAGTTTTGTACAGTTTTTTTACTGGTTCTTTATTGAGTTTTGTACAGTTTATTGACTGTTTCTTTATTAAGTTTTGTACAGTTTATTGACTGTTTCTTTATTTAGTTTTGTACAGTTTATTGACTGGTTCTTTATTTGGTTTTGTACAGTTTATTGACTGGTTCTTTATTTAGTTTTGTACAGTTTATTGACTGTTTCTTTATTTAGTTTGTGCACAATTTATTGACTGGTTCTTTATTTAGTTTTGTACAGTTTATTGACTGTTTCTTTATTTAGTGTTGTACAGTTTATTGACTGTTTCTTTATTTAGTTTTGTACAGTTTATTGACTGTTTCTTTATTTAGTTTTGTACAGTTTATTGACTGGTTATTTATTTAGTTTTGTACAGTTTATTGACTGGTTCTTTATTGTGTTTTGTACAGTTTATTGACTGGTTCTTTATTGAGTTTTGTACAGTTTATTGACTGGTTCTTTATTGAGTTTTGTACAGTTTATTGACTAATTCTTTATTGAGTTTTGTACAGTTTATTACTGGTTCTTTATTCAGTTTTGTACAGATTATTGACTGTTTCTTTATTGAGTTTTGTACAGATTATTGACTGGTTCTTTGTTCAGTTTTCTTCTGTTTATTGACTGGTTCTTTATTTAGTTTTGTTCAGTTTATTTACTGTTTCTTTATTTAGTTTGTGCACAATTTATTGACTGGTTCTTTATTTAGTTTTGTACAGTTTATTGACTGTTTCTTTATTTAGTGTTGTACAGTTTATTGACTGTTTCTTTATTTACTTTTGTACAGTTTATTGACTGTTTCTTTATTTAGTTTTGTACAGTTTATTGACTGGTTCTTTATTGAGTTTTGTACAGTTTATTGACTGTTTCTTTATTTAGTTTTGTACATTTTATTGACTGGTTCTTTATTTGGTTTTGTACAGTTTATTGACTGGTTCTTTATTGAGTTTGTGTACAATTTATTGACTGGTTCTTTATTGAATTTTGTACAGTTTATTGACTGCTTCTTTATTTAGTTTTGTACAGTTTATTGACTGGTTCTTTGTTCAGTTTTGTTCAGTTTATTGATTGTTTCATTATTGAGTTTTGTACAGTTTATTGACTGGTTCTAATTCAGTTTTGTACAGTTTATTCACTGGTTCTTTATTTAGTTTTGTACAGTTTATTGACTGTTTCTTTATTGAGTTTTGTATAGTTTATGGACTGATTCTTTATTGAGTTTTGTACAGTTTTTTTACAGTTTCTTTATTGAGTTTTGTACAATTTTTTGACTGGTTCTTTATTGAGTTTTGTACAGTTTATTGACTGTTTCTTTAATGAATTTTGTACAGTTTATTGACTGTTTCTTTATTTAGTTTTGTACAGTTTATTGACTGGTTATTTATTTAGTTTTGTACAGTTTATTGACTGGTTCTTTATTGTGTTTTGTACAGTTTATTGACTGGTTCTTTATTGAGTTTTGTACAGTTTATTGACTGGTTCTTTATTGAGTTTTGTACAGTTTATTGACTAATTCTTCATTGAGTTTTGTACAGTTTATTACTGGTTCTTTATTCAGTTTTGTACAGATTATTGACTGTTTCTTTATTGAGTTTTGTACAGATTATTGACTGGTTCTTTGTTCAGTTTTCTTCTGTTTATTGACTGGTTCTTTATTTAGTTTTGTTCAGTTTATTTACTGGTTCTTTATTTAGTTTTGTACAGTTTATTGACTGTTTTCTATTGAGTTTTGTACAGTTTTTTTTACTGGTTCTTTATTGAGTTTTGTACAGTTTATTGACTCTTTCTTTTTTGAGTTTTGTACAGTTTATTGACTGTTTCTTTATTTAGTTTTGTACAGTTTATTGACTGGTTCTTTGTTCAGTTTTGTTCAGTTTATTGATTGTTTCATTATTGAGTTTTGTACAGTTTATTGACTGGTTCTAATTCAGTTTTGTACAGTTTATTCACTGGTTCTTTATTTAGTTTTGTACAGTTTATTGACTGTTTCTTTATTGAGTTTTGTATAGTTTATGGACTGATTCTTTATTGAGTTTTGTACAGTTTTTTTACAGTTTCTTTATTGAGTTTTGTACAATTTTTTGACTGGTTCTTTATTGAGTTTTGTACAGTTTATTGACTGTTTCTTTAATGAATTTTGTACAGTTTATTGACTGTTTCTTTATTTAGTTTTGTACAGTTTATTGACTGGTTATTTATTTAGTTTTGTACAGTTTATTGACTGGTTCTTTATTGTGTTTTGTACAGTTTATTGACTGGTTCTTTATTGAGTTTTGTACAGTTTATTGACTGGTTCTTTATTGAGTTTTGTACAGTTTATTGACTAATTCTTTATTGAGTTTTGTACAGTTTATTACTGGTTCTTTATTCAGTTTTGTACAGATTATTGACTGTTTCTTTATTGAGTTTTGTACAGATTATTGACTGGTTCTTTGTTCAGTTTTCTTCTGTTTATTGACTGGTTCTTTATTTAGTTTTGTTCAGTTTATTTACTGGTTCTTTATTTAGTTTTGTACAGTTTATTGACTGTTTTCTATTGAGTTTTGTACAGTTTTTTTTACTGGTTCTTTATTGAGTTTTGTACAGTTTATTGACTCTTTCTTTTTTGAGTTTTGTACAGTTTATTGACTGTTTCTTTATTCAGTTTTGTACAGTTTATTGACTGTTTCTTTATTTAGTTTGTGTACAATTTATTGACTGGTTCTTTATTGAGTTTTGTACAGTTTATTGACTAATTCTTTATTGAGTCTTGTACAGTTTATTGACTGGTTCTTTATTCAGTTTTGTACAGTTTATTGACTGTTTCTTTATTGAGTTTTGTACAGTTTATTGACTGTTTCTTTATTGTGTTTTGTAGAGTTTATTGACTGGTTCTTTATTCAGTTTTTTAGAGTTTATTGACTGGTTTTTTATTGAGTTTTGTACAGTTTATTGACTGTTTCTTTATTTAGTTTTGTACAGTTTATTGACTGTTTCTTTATTAAGTTTTGTACAGTTTATTGACTGGTTCTTTATTGAGTTTTGTACAGTTTATTGACTGGTTCTTTATTCAGTTTTGTACAGTTTATTGACTGTTTCTTTATTGAGTTTTGTAGAGTTTATTGACTGGTTCTTTATTCAGTTTTGTAGAGTTTTTTGACTGGTTCTTTATTCAGTTTTGTAGAGTTTATTGACTGGTTTTTTATTGAGTTTTGTACAGTTTATTGACTGGTTCTTTATTGAGTTTGTGTACAATTTATTGACTGGTTCTTTGTTGAATTTTGTACAGTTTATTGACTGGTTCTTTATTGACTTTTGTACACTTTATTGACTGGTTCTTTGTTCAGTTTTGTGCAGTTTATTGACTGGTTCTTTGTTCAGTTTTGTACAGTTTATTGGCTAGTTCTTTATTGAGTTTTGTACAGTTTATTGACTGGTTCTTTATTGAGTTTTGTACAGTTTATTGACTGGTTCTTTATATAGATTTGTACAGTTTATTGACTGTTTCTTTATTTAGTTTTGTACAGTTTGTTGACTGTTTCTTTATTTAGTTTTGTACAGTTTATTGACTGTTTCTTTATTGAGTTTTGTACAGTTTATTGACTGGTTCTTTATTGAGTTTTGTACAGTTTATTAGCTGTTCTTTATTCAGTTTTGTTCTTTATTGAGCTTTGTACAGTTTATTGACTGTTTCTTTATTGAGTTTTGTATAGTTTATTGACTGATTCTTTATTGAGTTTTGTACAGTTTTTTTACTGTTTCTTTATTGAGTTTTGTACAGTTTTTTGACTGGTTCTTTATTGAGTTTTGTACAGTTTATTGACTGTTTCTTTATTGAAGTTTTGTACAGTTTATTGACTCTTTCTTTATTTCGTTTTGTACAGTTTATTGACTGGTTCTTTATTGTGTTTTGTACAGTTTATTGACTGGTTCTTTATTGAGTTTTGTACAGTTTATTGACTTTTTCTTTATTGAGTTTTGTACAGTTTATTGACTGGTTCTTTATTGAGTTTTGTACAGTTTATTGACTAATTCTTTAGTGAGTTTTGTACAGTTTATTGCTGGTTCTTTATTCAGTTTTTACAGTTTATTGACTGTTTCTTTATTGAGTTTTGTACAGTTTATTGACTGGTTCTTTGTTCAGTTTTGTTCTGTTTAGTGACTGGTTCTTTATTCAGTTTTGTACAGTTTATTGACTGGTTCTTTATTCAGTTTTGTACAGTTTATTGACTGGTATTTTATTTAGTTTTGTACAGTTTATTGACTGTTTCTTTATTTAGTTTTGTACAGTTTATTGACTGTTTCTATAATGAGTTTTGTACAGTTTTTTCACTGGTTCTTTGTTGAGTTTTGTACAGTTTATTGACTGTTTCTTTATTAAGTTTTGTACAGTTTATTGACTGTTTCTTTATTTAGTTTTGTACAATTTATTGACTGATTTTTTATTGAGTTTTGTACAGTTTATTGACTGGTTCTTTATTAAGTTTTGTACAGTTTATTGACTGTTTCTTTATTTAGTTTTGTACAGTTTATTGACTGTTTATTTAGTTTGTGTACAATTTATTGACTGGTTCTTTATTTAGTTTTGTACAGTTTATTGACTGTTTCTTTATTGAGTTTTGTACAGTTTATTGATTGGTTCTTTGTTCAGTTTTCTTCTGTTTATTGACTGGTTCTTTATTCAGTTTTGTACAGTTTATTGACTGGTTCTTTATTTAGTTTTGTACAGTTTATTGACTGTTTCTTTATTTAGTTTTGTACAGTTTATTGACTGTTTTCTATTGAGTTTCTACAGTTTTTTTTACTGGTTCTTTATTGAGTTTTGTAGAGTTTATTGACTGTTTCTTTATTGAGTTTTGTACAGTTTATTGACTGTTTCTTTATTTAGTTTTGTACAGTTTATTGACTGGTTCTTTCTTTTGTTTTGTACAGTTTATTGACTGGTCCTTTATTTAGTTTTGTACAGTTTATTGACTGGTACTTTGTTCAGTTTTGTTCAGTTTATTGACTGTTTCTTTATTTAATTTTGTACAGTTGATTGACTGTTTCTTTATTTAGTTTGTGTACAATTTATTGACTGGTTATTTATTCAGTTTTGTGCAGTTTATTGACTGTTTCTTTATTTAGTTTTGTACAGTTTATTGACTGGTTCTTTATTGAGTTTTGTACAGTTTATTGACTGTTTCTTTATTTAGTTTTGTACAGTTTTTGACTGCTTCTTTATTGAGTTTTGTACAGTTTATTGACTAATTCTTTATTGAGTCTTGTACAGTTTATTGACTGGCTCTTTATTCAGTTTTGTACAGTTTATTGACTGTTTCTTTATTGAGTTTTGTACAGTTTATTGACTGTTTCTTTATTGTGTTTTGTAGAGTTTATTGACTGGTTCTTTATTCAGTTTTGTACAGTTTACTGACTGGTTTTTTATTGAGTTTTGTACAGTTTATTGACTGTTCCTTTATTTAGTTTTGTACAGTTTATTGACTGTTTCTTTATTAAGTTTTGTACAGTTTATTGACTGGTTCTTTATTGAGTTTTGTAGAGTTTATTGATTGTTTCTTTATTTAGTTTGTGTACAATTAATTTACTGGTTGTTTATTCAGTTTTGTACAGTTTATTGACTGTTTGTTTATTTAGTTTTGTACAGTTTATTGCCTGTTTGTTTATTTAGTTTTGTACAGTTTATTGACTGGTTTTTTATTGAGTTTTGTACAGTTTATTGTCTGGTTCTTTATTGAGTTTGTGTACAATTTATTGACTGGTTCTTAGTTGAATTTTGTACAGTTTATTAACTGGTTCTTTATTGACTTTTGTACAGTTTATTGACTGGTTCTTATTCAGTTTTGTGCAGTTTATTGACTGGTTCTTTATTCAGTTTTGTATAGTTTATGGACTGATTCTTTATAGAGTTTTGTACAGTTTTTTGACTGCTTCTTTATTGAGTTTTGTACAATTTTTTGACTGGTTCTTTATTGAGTTTTGTACAGTTAATTTACTCTTTCTTTATTTAGTTTTGTACAGTTTATTGACTGGTTCTTTATTGTGTTTTGTACAGTTTATTGACTGGTTCTTTATTGAGTTTTGTACAGTTTATTGACTTTTTCTTTATTGAGTTTTGTACAGTTTATTGACTGGTTCTTTATTGAGTTTTGTACAGTTTATTGGCTGTTTCTTTATTTAGTTTTGTACAGTTTATTGACTGTTTCTATATTGAGTTTTGTACAGTTTTTTCACTGGTTCTTTATTGAGTTTTGTACAGTTTATTGACTGTTTCTTTATTAAGTTTTGTACAGTTTATTGACTGTTTCTTTATTTAGTTTTGCACAGTTTATTGACTGGTTCTTTATTGAGTTTTGTACAGTTTATTGACTGGTTCTTTATTGAGTTTTGTACAGTTTATTGACTGTTTCTTTATTTAGTTTTGTACAGTTTATTGACTGTTCCTTTATTTAGTTTGTGTACAATTTATTGACTGGTTCTTTATTTAGTTTTGTACAGTTTATTGACTGTTTCTTTATTTAGTTTTGTACAGTTTATTGACTGTTTCTTTATTTAGTTTTGTACAGTTTATTGACTGTTTCTTTATTTAGTTTTGTACAGTTTATTGACTGGTTCTTTATTGAGTTTTGTACAGTTTATTGACTGTTTCTTTATTTAGTTTTGTACAGTTTATTGACTGGTTCTTTATTTGGTTTTGTACAGTTTATTGACTGGTTCGTTCTTTATTGAGTTTGTGTACAATTTATTGACTGGTTCTTTATTGAATTTTGTACAGTTTATTGACTGGTTCTTTATTCACTTTTGTACAGTTTATTGACTGGTTCTTAGTTCATTTTTGTACAGTTCATTGACTGGTTCTTTGTTCAGTTTTGTTCAGTTTATTGACTGTTTCTTTATTGAGTTTTGTACAGTTTATTGACTGGTTCTTATTCAGTTTTGTGCAGTTTATTGACTGATTCTTTATTTAGTTTTGTACAGTTTATTGACTGTTTCTTTATTGAGTTTTGTATAGTTTATGGACTGATTCTTTATAGAGTTTTGTACAGTTTTTTGACTATTTCTTTATTGAGTTTTGTACAATTTTTTGACTGGTTCTTTATTGAGTTTTGTACAGTTTATTGACTGTTTCTTTATTGAGTTTTGTACAGTTTATTGACTGTTTCTTTATTTAGTTTTGTACAGTTTATTGATTGGTTCTTTATTTAGTTTTGTACAGTTTATTGACTGGTTCTTTATTGTGTTTTGTACAGTTTATTGACTGGTTCTTTATTGAGTTTTGTACAGTTTATTGAACGGTTTTTTATTCAGTTTTGTACAGTTTATTGACTGTTTCTTTATTTAGTTTTGCACAGTTTATTGACTGGTTTGTTATTGAGTTTTGTGCAGTTTATTGACTGGTTCTTTATTGAGTTTTGTACAGTTTATTGACTGTTTCTTTATTTAGTTTTGTACAGTTTATTGACTGTTCCTTTATTTAGTTTGTGTACAATTTATTGACTGGTTCTTTATTTAGTTTTGTACAGTTTATTGACTGTGTCTTTATTTAGTTTTGTACAGTTTATTGACTGTTTCTTTATTTAGTTTTGTACAGTTTATTGGCTGTTTCTTTATTTAGTTTTGTACAGTTTATTGACTGTTTCTATATTGAGTTTTGTACAGTTTTTTCACTGGTTCTTTATTGAGTTTTGTACAGTTAATTTACTCTTTCTTTATTTAGTTTTGTACAGTTTATTGACTGGTTCTTTATTGTGTTTTGTACAGTTTATTGACTGGTTCTTTATTGAGTTTTGTACAGTTTATTGACTTTTTCTTTATTGAGTTTTGTACAGTTTATTGACTGGTTCTTTATTGAGTTTTGTACAGTTTATTGGCTGTTTCTTTATTTAGTTTTGTACAGTTTATTGACTGGTTCTTTATTGAGTTTTGTACAGTTTATTGACTGGTTCTTTATTGAGTTTTGTACAGTTTATTGACTGTTTCTTTATTTAGTTTTGTACAGTTTATTGACTGTTCCTTTATTTAGTTTGTGTACAATTTATTGACTGGTTCTTTATTTAGTTTTGTACAGTTTATTGACTGTTTCTTTATTTAGTTTTGTACAGTTTATTGACTGTTTCTTTATTTAGTTTTGTACAGTTTATTGACTGTTTCTTTATTTAGTTTTGTACAGTTTATTGACTGGTTCTTTATTGAGTTTTGTACAGTTTATTGACTGTTTCTTTATTTAGTTTTGTACAGTTTATTGACTGGTTCTTTATTTGGTTTTGTACAGTTTATTGACTGGTTCGTTCTTTATTGAGTTTGTGTACAATTTATTGACTGGTTCTTTATTGAATTTTGTACAGTTTATTGACTGGTTCTTTATTCACTTTTGTACAGTTTATTGACTGGTTCTTAGTTCATTTTTGTACAGTTCATTGACTGGTTCTTTGTTCAGTTTTGTTCAGTTTATTGACTGTTTCTTTATTGAGTTTTGTACAGTTTATTGACTGGTTCTTATTCAGTTTTGTGCAGTTTATTGACTGATTCTTTATTTAGTTTTGTACAGTTTATTGACTGTTTCTTTATTGAGTTTTGTATAGTTTATGGACTGATTCTTTATAGAGTTTTGTACAGTTTTTTGACTATTTCTTTATTGAGTTTTGTACAATTTTTTGACTGGTTCTTTATTGAGTTTTGTACAGTTTATTGACTGTTTCTTTATTGAGTTTTGTACAGTTTATTGACTGTTTCTTTATTTAGTTTTGTACAGTTTATTGATTGGTTCTTTATTTAGTTTTGTACAGTTTATTGACTGGTTCTTTATTGTGTTTTGTACAGTTTATTGACTGGTTCTTTATTGAGTTTTGTACAGTTTATTGAACGGTTTTTTATTCAGTTTTGTACAGTTTATTGACTGTTTCTTTATTTAGTTTTGCACAGTTTATTGACTGGTTCGTTATTGAGTTTTGTGCAGTTTATTGACTGGTTCTTTATTGAGTTTTGTACAGTTTATTGACTGTTTCTTTATTTAGTTTTGTACAGTTTATTGACTGTTCCTTTATTTAGTTTGTGTACAATTTATTGACTGGTTCTTTATTTAGTTTTGTACAGTTTATTGACTGTTTCTTTATTTAGTTTTGTACAGTTTATTGACTGTTTCTTTATTTAGTTTTGTACAGTTTATTGGCTGTTTCTTTATTTAGTTTTGTACAGTTTATTGACTGTTTCTATATTGAGTTTTGTACAGTTTTTTCACTGGTTCTTTATTGAGTTTTGTACAGTTTATTGACTGTTTCTTTATTAAGTTTTGTACAGTTTATTGACTGTTTCTTTATTTAGTTTTGCACAGTTTATTGACTGGTTCTTTATTGAGTTTTGTACAGTTTATTGACTGGTTCTTTATTGAGTTTTGTACAGTTTATTGACTGTTTCTTTATTTAGTTTTGTACAGTTTATTGACTGTTCCTTTATTTAGTTTGTGTACAATTTATTGACTGGTTCTTTATTTAGTTTTGTACAGTTTATTGACTGTTTCTTTATTTAGTTTTGTACAGTTTATTGACTGTTTCTTTATTTAGTTTTGTACAGTTTATTGACTGTTTCTTTATTTAGTTTTGTACAGTTTATTGACTGGTTCTTTATTTAGTTTTGTACAGTTTATTGACTGTTTCTTTATTTAGTTTTGTACAGTTTATTGACTGGTTCTTTATTGAGTTTTGTACAGTTTATTGACTGTTTCTTTATTTAGTTTTGTACAGTTTATTGACTGGTTCTTTATTTGGTTTTGTACAGTTTATTGACTGGTTCGTTCTTTATTGAGTTTGTGTACAATTTATTGACTGGTTCTTTATTGAATTTTGTACAGTTTATTGACTGGTTCTTTATTCACTTTTGTACAGTTTATTGACTGGTTCTTAGTTCATTTTTGTACAGTTCATTGACTGGTTCTTTGTTCAGTTTTGTTCAGTTTATTGACTGTTTCTTTATTGAGTTTTGTACAGTTTATTGACTGGTTCTTATTCAGTTTTGTGCAGTTTATTGACTGATTCTTTATTTAGTTTTGTACAGTTTATTGACTGTTTCTTTATTGAGTTTTGTATAGTTTATGGACTGATTCTTTATAGAGTTTTGTACAGTTTTTTGACTGTTTCTTTATTGAGTTTTGTACAATTTTTTGACTGGTTCTTTATTGAGTTTTGTACAGTTTATTGACTGTTTCTTTATTGAGTTTTGTACAGTTTATTGATTGGTTCTTTATTTAGTTTTGTACAGTTTATTGACTGGTTCTTTATTGTGTTTTGTACAGTTTATTGACTGGTTCTTTATTGAGTTTTGTACAGTTTATTGAACGGTTTTTTATTCAGTTTTGTACAGTTTATTGACTGTTTCTTTATTTAGTTTTGCACAGTTTATTGACTGGTTCTTTATTGAGTTTTGTACAGTTTATTGACTGGTTCTTTATTGAGTTTTGTACAGTTTATTGACTGTTTCTTTATTTAGTTTTGTACAGTTTATTGACTGTTCCTTTATTTAGTTTGTGTACAATTTATTGACTGGTTCTTTATTTAGTTTTGTACAGTTTATTGACTGTTTCTTTATTTAGTTTTGTACAGTTTATTGACTGTTTCTTTATTTAGTTTCGTAAAGTTTATTGACTGTTTCTTTATTTAGTTTTGTACAGTTTATTGACTGGTTCTTTATTGAGTTTTGTACAGTTTATTGACTGTTTCTTTATTTAGTTTTGTACAGTTTATTGACTGGTTCTTTATTTGGTTTTGTACAGTTTATTGACTGGTTCTTTATTGAGTTTTTGTACAATTTATTGACTGGTTCTTTATTGAATTTTGTGCAGTTTATTGACTGGTTCTTTATTCACTTTTGTACAGTTTATTGACTGGTTCTTAGTTCATTTTTGTACAGTTCATTGACTGGTTCTTTGTTCAGTTTTGTTCAGTTTATTGACTGTTTCTTTATTGAGTTTTGTACAGTTTATTGACTGGTTCTTTTTCAGTTTTGTGCAGTTTATTGACTGATTCTTTATTTAGTTTTGTACAGTTTATTGACTGTTTCTTTATTGAGTTTTGTATTGTTTATGGACTTATTCTTTATAGAGTTTTGTACAGTTTTTTGACTGTTTCTTTATTGAGTTTTGTACAATTTTTTGACTGGTTCTTTATTGAGTTTTGTACAGTTTATTGACTGTTTCTTTATTGAGTTTTGTACAGTTTATTGACTGTTTCTTTATTTAGTTTTGTACAGTTTATTGATTGGTTCTTTATTTAGTTTTGTACAGTTTATTGACTGGTTCTTTATTGTGTTTTGTACAGTTTATTGACTGGTTCTTTATTGAGTTTTGTACAGTTTATTGAACGGTTTTTTATTCAGTTTTGTACAGTTTATTGACTGGTTCTTTATTTAGTTTTGTACAGTTTATTGACTGTTTCTTTATTTAGTTTTGTACAGTTTATTGACTGTTTCTATATTGAGTTTTGTACAGTTGTTGCCTGGTTCTTTATTGAGTTTTGTACAGTTTATTGACTGTTTCTTTATTGAGTTTTGTAAAGTTTATTGACTGTTTCTTTATCGAGTTTTGTACAGTTTATTGACTGGTTCTTTATTGAGTTTTGTACAGTTTATTGACTGTTTCTTTATTGAGTTTTGTACAGTTTATTGACTGGTTCTTTATTATGTTTTGAACAGTTTATTGACTGGTTCTTTATTGAGCTTTGTACAGTTTATTGACTGTTTCTTTATTGAGTTTTGTATAGTTTATTGACTGATTCTTTATTGAGTTTTGTACATTTTTTGACTCTTTTTTATTGAGTTTTGTACAGTTTTTTGACTGGTTCTTTATTGAGTTTTGTACAGTTTATTGACTGTTTCTTTATTGAAGTTTTGTACAGTTTATTGACTCTTTCTTTATTTAGTTTTGTACAGTTTATTGACTGGTTCTTTATTTAGTTTTGAACAGTTTATTGACTGGTTCTTTATTGTGTTTTGTACAGTTTATTGACTGGTTCTTTATTGAGTTTTTTACAGTTTATTGACTTTTTCTTTTATTGAATTTTGTACAGTTTATTGACTGGTTCTTTATTGAGTTTTGTACAGTTTATTGACTAATTCTTTAGTCAGCTTTGTACAGTTTATTACTGGTTCTTTATTCAGTTTTGTACAGTTTATTGACTGTTTCTTTATTGACTTTATACAGTTTATTGACTGGTCCTTTGTTCAGTTTTGTTCTGTTTATTGACTGGTTCTTTATTCAGTTTTGTACAGTTTATTGACTGGTTCTTTATTCAGTTTTGTACAGTTTATTGACTGGTTCTTTATTTAGTTTTGTACAGTTTATTGACTGTTTCTTTATTTAAGTTTTGTACAGTTTATTGACTGTTTCTATATTGAGTTTTGTACAGTTTTTTCACTGGTTCTTTATTGAGTTTTGTACAGTTTATTGGCTGTTTCTTTATTAAGTTTTGTACAGTTTATTGACTGTTTCTTTATTTAGTTTTGTACAGTTTATTGACTGTTTCTTTATTTAGTTTTGTACGGTTTATTGACTGTTTCTTTATTTAGTTTTGTACAGTATATTGACTGTTTCTTTATTTAGTTTGTGTACAATTTATTGACTGGTTCTTTATTTAGTTTTGTACAGTTTATTGACTGTTTCTTTATTTAGTTTTGTACAGTTTATTGACTGGTTCTTTATTTGGTTTTGTACAGTTTATTGACTGTTTCTTTATTGAGTTTGTGTACAATTTATTGACTGGTTCTTTATTGAATTTTGTACAGTTTATTGACTGGTTCTTTATTTAGTTTTGTACAGTTTATTGACTGGATCTTTGTTCAGTTTTGTTCAGTTTATGGTCTGTTTCATTATTGAGTTTTGTACAGTTTATTGACTGGTTCTAATTCAGTTTTGTACAGTTTATTGACTGGTTCTTTATTTAGTTTTGTACAGTTTATTGACTGTTTCTTTATTGAGTTTTGTATTGTTTATGGACTGATTCTTTATTGAGTTTTGTACAGTTTTTTGACTGTTTCTTTATTGAGTTTTGTACAATTTTTTGACTGGTTCTTTATTGAGTTTTGTACAGTTTATTGACTGTTTCTTTAATGAGTTTTGTACAGTTTATTGACTGTTTCTTTATTTAGTTTTGTACAGTTTATTGACTGGTTCTTTATTTAGTTTTGTACAGTTTATTGACTGGTTCTTTATTGTGTTTTGTACAGTTTATTGACTGGTTCTTTATTGAGTTTTGTACAGTTTATTGACTGGTTCTTTATTGAGTTTTGTACAGTATATTGACTGGTTCTTTATTGAGTTTTGTACAGTTTATTGACTAATTCTTTATTGAGTTTTGTACATTTTATTACTGGTTCTTTATTCAGTTTTGTACAGATTATTGACTGTTTCTTTATTGAGTTTTGTACAGTTTATTGACTGGTTCTTTGTTCAGTTTTCTTCTGTTTATTGACTGGTTCTTTATTCAGTTTTGTACAGTTTATTGACTGGTTCTTTATTTAGTTTTGTAAAGTTTATTGACTGTTTCTTTATTTAGTTTTGTACAGTTTATTGACTGTTTTCTATTGAGTTATGTACAGTTTTTTTACTGGTTCTTTATTGAGTTTTGAAAAGTTTATTGACTGTTTCTTTATTGAGTTTTGTACAGTTTATTGACTGTTTCTTTATTTAGTTTTGTACAGTTTATTGACTGGTTTTTTCTTTTGTTTTGTACAGTTTATTGACTGGTTCTTTATTGAGTTTTGTACAGTTTATTGACTGTTTCTTTATTTAGTTTTGTACAGTTTATTGACTGTTTCTTTATTTAGTTTGTGTACAATTTATTGACTGGTTCTTTATTGAGTTTTGTACAGTTTCTTGACTGTTTCTTTGTTGTGTTTTGTAGAGTTTATTGACTGGTTCTTTATTCAGTTTTGTACAGTTTATTGACTGGTTCTTTATTCAGTTTTGTACAGTTTATTGACTGGTTCTTTATTTAGTTTTGTACAGTTTATTGACTGTTTCTTTATTAAGTTTTGTACAGTTTATTGACTGTTTCTATATTGAGTTTTGTACAGTTTTTTCACTGGTTCTTTATTGAGTTTTGTACAGTTTATTGGCTGTTTCTTTATTAAGTTTTGTACAGTTTATTGACTGTTTCTTTATTTAGTTTTGTACAGTTTATTGACTGGTTCTTAGTTCATTTTTGTACAGTTCATTGACTGGTTCGTTGTTCAGTTTTGTTCAGTTTATTGACTGTTTCTTTATTGAGTTTTTTATACAGTTTATTGACTGGTTCTTATTCAGTTTTGTGCAGTTTATTGATTGATTCTTTATTTAATTTTGTACAGTTTATTGACTGTTTCTTTATTGAGTTTTGTATAGTTTATGGACTGATTCTTTATAGAGTTTTGTACAGTTTTTTGACTGTTTCTTTATTGAGTTTTGTACAGTTTATTGACTGTTCCTTTATTTAGTTTTGTACAGTTTATTGACTGGTTCTTTATTTAGTGTTGTACAGTTTATTGACTGGTTCTTTATTGTGTTTTGTACAGTTTATTGACTGGTTCTTTATTGAGTTTTGTACAGTTTATTGAACGGTTTTTTATTCAGTTTTATACAGTTTAATGACTGTTTCTTTATTTAGTTTCGCACAGTTTATTGACTGGTTCTTTATTGAGTTTTGTACAGTTTATTGACTGGTTCTTTATTGAGTTTTGTACAGTTTATTGACTGTTTCTTTATTTAGTTTTGTACAGTTTATTGACTGTTCCTTTATTTAGTTTGTGTGCAATTTATTGACTGGTTCTTTATTTAGTTTTGTACAGTTTATTGACTGTTTCTTTATTTAGTTTTGTACAGTTTATTGACTGTTTCTTTATTTAGTTTTGTACAGTTTATTGACTGTTTCTTTATTTAGTTTTGTACAGTTTATTGACTGGTTCTTTATTGAGTTTTGTACAGTTTATTGACTGTTTCTTTATTTAGTTTTGTACAGTTTATTGACTGATTCTTTATTTGGTTTTGTACAGTTTATTGACTGGTTCTTTATTGAGTTTGTGTACAATTTATTGACTGGTTCTTTATTGAATTTTGTACAGTTTATTGACTGGTTCTTTATTCACTTTTGTACAGTTTATTGACTGGTTCTTAGTTCATTTTTGTACAGTTCATTGACTGGTTCTTTGTTCAGTTTTGTTCAGTTTATTGACTGTTTCTTTATTGAGTTTTGTACAGTTTATTGACTGGTTCTTTTTCAGTTTTGTGCAGTTTATTGACTGATTCTTTATTTAGTTTTGTACAGTTTATTGACTGTTTCTTTATTGAGTTTTGTATAGTTTATGGACTGATTCTTTATAGAGTTTTGTACAGTTTTTTGACTGTTTCTTTATTGAGTTTTGTACAATTTTTTGACTGGTTCTTTATTGAGTTTTGTACAGTTTATTGACTGTTTCTTTATTGAGTTTTGTACAGTTTATTGACTGTTTCTTTTTTTAGTTTTGTACAGTTTATTGATTGGTTCTTTATTAGTTTTGTACAGTTTATTGACTGGTTCTTTATTGTGTTTTGTACAGTTTATTGACTGGTTCTTTATTGAGTTTTGTACAGTTTATTGAACGGTTTTTATTCAGTTTTGTACAGTTTATTGACTGGTTCTTTATTTAGTTTTGTACAGTTTATTGACTGTTTCTTTATTTAGTTTTGTACAGTTTATTGACTGTTTCTATATTGAGTTTTGTACAGTTGTTGACTGGTTCTTTATTGAGTTTTGTACAGTTTATTGACTGTTTCTTTATTGAGTTTTGTAAAGTTTATTGACTGTTTCTTTATCGAGTTTTGTACAGTTTATTGACTGGTTCTTTGTTGAGTTTTGTACAGTTTATTGACTGTTTCTTTATTGAGTTTTGTACAGTTTATTGACTGGTTCTTTATTATGTTTTTGAACAGTTTATTGACTGGTTCTTTATTGAGCTTTGTACAGTTTATTGACTGTTTCTTTATTGAGTTTTGTATAGTTTATTGACTGATTCTTTTTTGAGTTTTGTATAGTTTTTGACTGTTTTTTATTGAGTTTTGTACAGTTTTTTGACTGGTTCTTTATTGAGTTTTGTACAGTTTATTGACTGTTTCTTTATTGAAGTTTTGTACAGTTTATTGACTCTTTCTTTATTTAGTTTTGTACAGTTTATTGACTGGTTCTTTATTTAGTTTTGAACAGTTTTTGACTGGTTCTTTATTGTGTTTTGTACAGTTTATTGACTGGTTCTTTATTGAGTTTTGTACAGATTATTGACTTTTTCTTTTATTGAATTTTGTACAGTTTATTGACTGGTTCTTTATTGAGTTTTGTACAGTTTATTGACTAATTCTTTAGTGAGTTTTGTACAGTTTATTACTGGTTCTTTATTCAGTTTTGTACAGTTTATTGACTGTTTCTTTATTGACTTTGTACAGTTTATTGACTGGTTCTTTGTTCAGTTTTCTTCTGTTTATTGACTGGTTCTTTATTCAGTTTTGTACAGTTTACTGACTGGTTTTTTATTTAGTTTTGTAAAGTTTATTGACTGGTTCTTTATTTAGTTTTGTACAGTTTATTGGCTGTTTCTTTACTAAGTTTTGTACAGTTTATTGACTGTTTCTTTATTTAGTTTTGTACAGTTTATTGACTGTTTCTTTATTTAGTTTTGTACAGTATATTGACTGTTTCTTTATTTAGTTTGTGTACAATTTATTGACTGGTTCTTTATTTAGTTTTGTACAGTTTATTGACTGTTTCTTTATTTAGTTTTGTACAGTTTATTGACTGTTTATTTATTTAGTTTTGTACAGTTTATTGACTGGTTCTTTATTTGGTTTTGTACAGTTTATTGACTGTTTCTTTATTGAGTTTGTGTACAATTTATTGACTGGTTCTTTATTGAATTTTGTACAGTTTATTGACTGGTTCTTTATTTGGTTTTGTACAGTTTATTGACTGGTTCTTTGTTCAGTTTTGTTCAGTTTATTGTCTGTTTCATTATTGAGTTTTGTACAGTTTATTGACTGGTTCTAATTCAGTTTTGTACAGTTTATTGACTGGTTCTTTATTTAGTTTTGTACAGTTTATTGACTGTTTCTTTATTGAGTTTCGTATAGTTTATGGACTGATTCTTTATTGAGTTTTGTACAGTTTTTTGACTGTTTCTTTATTGAGTTTTGTACAATTTTTTGACTGGTTCTTTATTGAGTTTTGTACAGTTTATTGACTGTTTCTTTAATGAGTTTTGTACAGTTTATTGACTGGTTCTTTATTTAGTTTTGTACAGTTTATTGACTGGTTCTTTATTTAGTTTTGTACAGTTTATTGACTGGTTTTTTCTTTTGTTTTGTACAGTTTATTGACTGGTTCTTTATTGAGTTTTGTACAGTTTATTGACTGTTTCTTTAATGAGTTTTGTACAGTTTATTGACTGTTTCTTTATTTAGTTTTGTACAGTTTATTGACTGGTTCTTTATTTAGTTTTGTACAGTTTATTGACTGGTTTTTTCTTTTGTTTTGTACAGTTTATTGACTGGTTCTTTATTGAGTTTTGTACAGTTTATTGACTGTTTCTTTAATGAGTTTTGTACAGTTTATTGACTGTTTCTTTATTTAGTTTTGTACAGTTTATTGACTGGTTCTTTATTTAGTTTTGTACAGTTTATTGACTGGTTCTTTATTGTGTTTTGTACAGTTTATTGACTGGTTCTTTATTGAGTTTGTACAGTTTATTGACTGGTTCCTTATTGAGTTTTGTACAGTTTATTGACTGGTTCTTTATTGAGTTTTGTACAGTTTATTGACTAATTCTTTATTGAGTTTTGTACATTTTATTACTGGTTCTTTATTCAGTTTTGTACATATTATTGACTGTTTCTTTATTGAGTTTTGTACAGTTTATTGACTGGTTCTTTGTTCAGTTTTCTTCTGTTTATTGACTGGTTCTTTATTCAGTTTTGTACAGTTTATTGACTGGTTCTTTATTTAGTTTTGTAAAGTTTATTGACTGTTTCTTTATTTAGTTTTGTACAGTTTATTGACTGTTTTCTATTGAGTTATGTACAGTTTTTTTACTGGTTCTTTATTGAGTTTTGAAAAGTTTATTGACTGTTTCTTTATTGAGTTTTGTACAGTTTATTGACTGTTTCTTTATTTAGTTTTGTACAGTTTATTGACTGGTTTTTTCTTTTGTTTTGTACAGTTTATTGACTGGTTCTTTATTGAGTTTTGTACAGTTTATTGACTGTTTCTTTATTTAGTTTTGTACAGTTTATTGACTGGTTTTTTCTTTTGTTTTGTACAGTTTATTGACTGGTTCTTTATTGAGTTTTGTACAGTTTCTTGACTGTTTCTTTATTGTGTTTTGTAGAGTTTATTGACTGGTTCTTTATTCAGTTTTGTACAGTTTATTGACTGGTTCTTTATTCAGTTTTGTACAGTTTATTGACTGGTTCTTTATTTAGTTTTGTACAGTTTATTGACTGTTTCTTTATTAAGTTTTGTACAGTTTATCGACTGTTTCTATATTGAGTTTTGTACAGTTTTTTCACTGGTTCTTTATTGAGTTTTGTACAGTTTATTGGCTGTTTCTTTATTAAGTTTTGTACAGTTTATTGACTGTTTCTTTATTTAGTTTTGTACAGTTTATTGACTGGTTCTTAGTTCATTTTTGTACAGTTCATTGACTGGTTCGTTGTTCAGTTTTGTTCAGTTTATTGACTGTTTTTTTATTGAGTTTTGTACAGTTTATTGACTGGTTCTTATTCAGTTTTGGGCAGTTTATTGACTGATTCTTTATTTAGTTTTGTACAGTTTATTGACTGTTTCTTTATTGAGTTTTGTATAGTTTATGGACTGATTCTTTATAGAGTTTTGTACAGTTTTTTGACTGTTTCTTTATTGAGTTTTGTACAGTTTATTGACTGTTCCTTTATTTAGTTTTGTACAGTTTATTGATTGGTTCTTTATTTAGTTTTGTACAGTTTATTGACTGGTTCTTTATTGTGTTTTGTACAGTTTATTGACTGGTTCTTTATTGAGTTTTGTACAGTTTATTGAACGGTTTTTTATTCAGTTTTATACAGTTTAATGACTGTTTCTTTATTTAGTTTCGCACAGTTTATTGACTGGTTCTTTATTGAGTTTTGTACAGTTTATTGACTGGTTCTTTATTGAGTTTTGTACAGTTTATTGACTGTTTCTTTATTTAGTTTTGTACAGTTTATTGACTGTTCCTTTATTTAGTTTGTGTGCAATTTATTGACTGGTTCTTTATTTAGTTTTGTACAGTTTATTGACTGTTTCTTTATTTAGTTTTGTACAGTTTATTGACTGTTTCTTTATTTAGTTTTGTACAGTTTATTGACTGGTTCTTTATTGAGTTTTGTACAGTTTATTGACTGTTTCTTTATTTAGTTTTGTACAGTTTATTGACTGGTTCTTTATTTGGTTTTGTACAGTTTATTGACTGGTTCTTTACTGAGTTTGTGTACAATTTATTGACTGGTTCTTTATAGAATTTTGTACAGTTTATTGACTGGTTCTTTATTCACTTTTGTACAGTTTATTGACTGGTTCTTAGTTCATTTTTGTACAGTTCATTGACTGGTTCTTTGTTCAGTTTTGTTCAGTATATTGACTGTTTCTTTATTGAGTTTTGTACAGTTTATTGACTGGTTCTTATTCAGTTTTGTGCAGTTTATTGACTGATTCTTTATTTAGTTTTGTACAGTTTATTGACTGTTTCTTTATTGAGTTTTGTATAGTTTATGGACTGATTCTTTATAGAGTTTTGTACAGTTTTTTGACTGTTTCTTTATTGAGTTTTGTACAATTTTTTGACTGGTTCTTTATTGAGTTTTGTACAGTTTATTGACTGTTTCTTTATTGAGTTTTGTACAGTTTATTGACTGTTTCTTTATTTAGTTTTGTACAGTTTATTGATTGGTTCTTTATTTAGTTTTGTACAGTTTATTGACTGGTTCTTTATTGTGTTTTGTACAGTTTATTGACTGGTTCTTTATTGAGTTTTGTACAGTTTATTGAACGGTTTTTTATTCAGTTTTGTACAGTTTATTGACTGGTTCTTTATTTAGTTTTGTACAGTTTATTGACTGTTTCTTTATTTAGTTTTGTACAGTTTATTGACTGTTTCTATATTGAGTTTTGTACAGTTGTTGACTGGTTCTTTATTGAGTTTTGTACAGTTTATTGACTGTTTCTTTATTGAGTTTTGTAAAGTTTATTGACTGTTTCTTTATCGAGTTTTGTACAGTTTATTGACTGGTTCTTTATTGAGTTTTGTACAGTTTATTGACTGTTTCTTTATTGAGTTTTGTACAGTTTATTGACTGGTTCTTTATTATGTTTTGAACAGTTTATTGACTGGTTCTTTATTGAGCTTTGTACAGTTTATTGACTGTTTCTTTATTGAGTTTTGTATAGTTTATTGACTGATTCTTTTTTGAGTTTTGTACAGTTTTTGACTGTTTTTTATTGAGTTTTGTACAGTTTTTTGACTGGTTCTTTATTGAGTTTTGTACAGTTTATTGACTGTTTCTTTATTGAAGTTTTATACAGTTTATTGACTCTTTCTTTATTTAGTTTTGTACAGTTTATTGACTGGTTCTTTATTTAGTTTTGAACAGTTTTTGACAGGTTCTTTATTGTGTTTTGTACAGTTTATTGACTTGTTCTTTATTGAGTTTTGTACAGTTTATTGACTTTTTCTTTTATTGAATTTTGTACAGTTTATTGACTGGTTCTTTATTGAGTTTTGTACAGTTTATTGACTAATTCTTTAGTGAGTTTTGTACAGTTTATTACTGGTTCTTTATTCAGTTTTGTACAGTTTATTGACTGTTTCTTTATTGACTTTGTACAGTTTATTGACTGGTTCTTTGTTCAGTTTTCTTCTGTTTATTGACTGGTTCTTTATTCAGTTTTGTACAGTTTATTGACTGGTTTTTTATTTAGTTTTGTAAAGTTTATTGACTGGTTCTTTATTTAGTTTTGTACAGTTTATTGGCTGTTTCTTTATTAAGTTTTGTACAGTTGATTGACTGTTTCTTTATTTAGTTTTGTACAGTTTATTGACTGTTTCTTTATTTAGTTTTGTACAGTATATTGACTGTTTCTTTATTTAGTTTGTGTACAATTTATTGACTGTTTCTTTATTTAGTTTTGTACAGTTTATTGACTGTTTCTTTATTTAGTTTTGTACAGTTTATTGACTGTTTCTTGATTTAGTTTTGTACAGTTTATTGACTGGTTCTTTATTTGGTTTTGTACAGTTTATTGACTGTTTCTTTATTGAGTTTGTGTACAATTTATTGACTGGTTCTTTATTGAATTTTGTACAGTTTATTGACTGGTTCTTTATTTAGTTTTGTACAGTTTATTGACTGGTTCTATATTGAGTTTTGTACAGTTTTTTCACTGGTTCTTTATTGAGTTTTGTACAGTTTATTGGCTGTTTCTTTATTAAGTTTTGTACAGTTTATTGACTGTTTCTTTATTTAGTTTTGTACAGTTTATTGACTGTTTCTTTATTTAGTTTTGTACAGTTTATTGACTGGTTTTTATTGAGTTTTGTACAGTTTATTGTCTGGTTCTTTATTGAGTTTGTGTACAATTTATTGACTGGTTCTTTGTTGAATTTTGTACAGTTTATTGACTGGTTCTTTATTGACTTTTGTACACTTTATTGACTGGTTCTTTGTTCAGTTTTGTACAGATTATTGACTGGTTCTTTGTTCAGTTTTGTACAGTTTATTGACTAGTTCTTTATTGAGTTTTGTACAGTTTATTGACTAGTTCTTTATATAGATTTGTACAGTTTATTGACTGTTTCTTTATTTAGTTTTGTACAGTTTATTGACTGTTTCTTTATTGAGTTTTTTACAGTTTTTTCACTGGTTCTTTATTGAGTTTTGTACAGTTTATTGGCTGTTTCTTTATTTAGTTTTGTACAGTTTATTGACTGTTTCTTTATTTAGTTTTGTACAGTTTATTGACTGTTTCTTTATTTAGTTTTGTACAGTTTATTGACTGGTTTTTTATTGAGTTTTGTACAGTTTATTGTCTGGTTCTTTATTGAGTTTGTGTACAATTTATTGACTGGTTCTTTGTTGAATTTTGTACAGTTTATTGACTGGTTCTTTATTGACGTTTGTACACTTTATTGACTGGTTCTTTGTTCAGTTTTGTACAGATTATTGACTGGTTCTTTATTGAGTTTTGTACAGTTTATTGACTAGTTCTTTATTGAGTTTTGTACAGTTTATTGACTGGTTCTTTATTGAGTTTTGTACACTTTATTGACTGGTTCTTTATATAGATTTGTACAGTTTATTGACTGTTTCTTTATTTAGTTTTGTACAGTTTATTGACTGGTTCTTTATTGAGTTTTGTACAGTTTATTGACTGTTTCTTTATTGAGTTTTGTACAGTTTATTGACTGGTTCTTTATTGTGTTTTGTACAGTTTATTGACTGTTTCTTTATTGAGTTTTGTACAGTTTATTGACTGGTTCTTTATTCAGTTTTGTACAGTTTATTGACTGGTTCTTTATTGAGCTTTGTACAGTTTATTGACTGTTTCTTTATTGAGTTTTGTATAGTTTATTGACTGATTCTTTATTGAGTTTTGTACAGTTTTTTGAATGTGTCTTTATTGAGTTTTGTACAGTTTTTTGACTGGTTCTTTATTGAGTTTTGTACAGTTTATTTACTGTTTCTTTATTGAATTTTTGTACAGTTTATTGACTCTTTCTTTATTTAGTTTTGTACAGTTTATTGACTGGTTCTTTATTGTGTTTTGTACAGTTTATTGACTTGTTCTTTATTGAGTTTTGTACAGTTTATTGACTTTTTCTTTATTGAGTTTTGTACAGTTTATTGACTGGTTCTTTATTGAGTTTTGTACAGTTTATTGACTAATTCTTTATTGAGTTTTGTACAGTTTATTGACTGGTTCTTTATTGAGTTTTGTACAGTTTATTGACTGTTTCTTTATTGAGTTTTGTACAGTTTATTGACTGTTTCTTTGTTCAGTTTTGTTCTGTTTATTGACTGGTTCTTTATTCAGTTTTGTACAGTTTATTGACTGGTTTTTTATTTAGTTTTGTACAGTTTATTGACTGTTTCTTTATTGATTTTTGTACAGTTTTTTCACTGGTTCTTTATTGAGTTTTGTACAGTTTATTGACTGTTTCTTTATTAAGTTTTGTACAGTTTATTGAATGTTTCTTTATTTAGTTTTGTACAGTTTATTGACTGGTTCTTTATTGAGTTTTGTACAGTTTATTGACTGGTTCTTTATTAAGTTTTGTACAGTTTATTGACTGTTTCTTTATTTAGTTTTTTACAGTTTATTGACTGTTTCTTTATTTAGTTTGTGTACAATTTATTGACTGGTTCTTTATTTAGTTTTGTACAGTTTATTGACTGTTTCTTTATTTAGTTTTGTACAGTTTATTGACTGTTTCTTTATTTAGTTTTGTATAGTTTATTGACTGTTTCTTATTTAGTTTTGTACAGTTTATTCACTGGTTCTTTATTGAGTTTTGTACAGTTTAATAACTGTTTCTTAATTTAATTTTGTACAGTTTATTGACTGGTTCTTTATTTGGTTTTGTACAGTTTATTGACTGGTTCTTTATTGAGTTTGTGTACAATTTATTGACTGGTTCTTTATTGAATTTTGTACAGTTTATTGACTGGTTCTTTATTGACTTTTGTACAGTTTAGTAACTGGTTCTTTATTGAGTTTTGTATAGTTATTGACTGGTTCTTTATTTAGTTTTGTACAGTTTATTGACTGGTTCTTAGTTCAGTTTTGTACAGTTTATTAACTGGTTCTTTGTTCAGTTTTGTTCCGTTTATTGACTGTTTCTTTATTGAGTTTTGTACAGTTTATTGACTGGTTCTTATTCAGTTTTGTACAGTTTATTGACTGAGTCTTTATTTAGTTTTGTACAGTTTATTGACTGTTTCTTTATTGAGTTTTGTATAGTTTATGGACTGATTCTTTATTGAGTTTTGTACAGTTTTTTGACTGTTTCTTTATTGAGTTTGTACAATTTTTTGACTGGTTCTTTATCGAGATTTGTACAGTTGATTGACTGTTTCTTTATTGAGTTTTGTACAGTTTATTGACTGTTTCTTTATTGAAGTTTTGTACAGTTTATTGACTAGTTCTTTATATAGATTTGTACAGTTTATTGACTGTTTCTTTATTTAGTTTTGTACAGTTTATTGACTGTTTCTTTATTGAGTTTTTTACAGTTTTTTCACTGGTTCTTTATTGAGTTTTGTACAGTTTATTGACTGTTTCTTTATTTAGTTTTGTACAGTTTATTGACTGTTTCTTTATTTAGTTTTGTACAGTTTATTGACTGTTTCTTTATTTAGTTTTGTACAGTTTATTGACTGGTTTTTTATTGAGTTTTGTACAGTTTATTGTCTGGTTCTTTATTGAGTTTGTGTACAATTTATTGACTGGTTCTTTGTTGAATTTTGTACAGTTTATTGACTGGTTCTTTATTGACGTTTGTACACTTTATTGACTGGTTCTTTGTTCAGTTTTGTACAGATTATTGACTGGTTCTTTATTGAGTTTTGTACAGTTTATTGACTAGTTCTTTATTGAGTTTTGTACAGTTTATTGACTGGTTCTTTATTGAGTTTTGTACACTTTATTGACTGGTTCTTTATATAGATTTGTACAGTTTATTGACTGTTTCTTTATTTAGTTTTGTACAGTTTATTGACTGGTTCTTTATTTAGTTTTGTACAGTTTATTGACTGTTTCTTTATTGAGTTTTGTACAGTTTATTGACTGGTTCTTTATTGTGTTTTGTACAGTTTATTGACTGTTTCTTTATTGAGTTTTGTACAGTTTATTGACTGGTTCTTTATTCAGTTTTGTACAGTTTATTGACTGGTTCTTTATTGAGCTTTGTACAGTTTATTGACTGTTTCTTTATTGAGTTTTGTATAGTTTATTGACTGATTCTTTATTGAGTTTTGTACAGTTTTTTGAATGTGTCTTTATTGAGTTTTGTACAGTTTTTTGACTGGTTCTTTATTGAGTTTTGTACAGTTTATTTACTGTTTCTTTATTGAATTTTTGTACAGTTTATTGACTCTTTCTTTATTTAGTTTTGTACAGTTTATTGACTGGTTCTTTATTGTGTTTTGTACAGTTTATTGACTGGTTCTTTATTGAGTTTTGTACAGTTTATTGACTTTTTCTTTATTGAGTTTTGTACAGTTTATTGACTGGTTCTTTATTGAGTTTTGTACAGTTTATTGACTAATTCTTTATTGAGTTTTGTACAGTTTATTGACTGGTTCTTTATTGAGTTTTGTACAGTTTATTGACTGTTTCTTTATTGAGTTTTGTACAGTTTATTGACTGTTTCTTTGTTCAGTTTTGTTCTGTTTATTGACTGGTTCTTTATTCAGTTTTGTACAGTTTATTGACTGGTTTTTTATTTAGTTTTGTACAGTTTATTGACTGTTTCTTTATTGATTTTTGTACAGTTTTTTCACTGGTTCTTTATTGAGTTTTGTACAGTTTATTGACTGTTTCTTTATTAAGTTTTGTACAGTTTATTGAATGTTTCTTTATTTAGTTTTGTACAGTTTATTGACTGGTTCTTTATTGAGTTTTGTACAGTTTATTGACTGGTTCTTTATTGAGTTTTGTACAGTTTATTGACTGTTTCTTTATTTAGTTTTTTACAGTTTATTGACTGTTTCTTTATTTAGTTTGTGTACAATTTATTGACTGGTTCTTTATTTAGTTTTGTACAGTTTATTGACTGTTTCTTTATTTAGTGTTGTACAGTTTATTGACTGTTTCTTTATTTAGTTTTGTATAGTTTATTGACTGTTTCTTATTTAGTTTTGTACAGTTTATTCACTGGTTCTTTATTGAGTTTTGTACAGTTTAATAACTGTTTCTTAATTTAATTTTGTACAGTTTATTGACTGGTTCTTTATTTGGTTTTGTACAGTTTATTGACTGGTTCTTTATTGAGTTTGTGTACAATTTATTGACTGGTTCTTTATTGAATTTTGTACAGTTTATTGACTGGTTCTTTATTGACTTTTGTACAGTTTAGTAACTGGTTCTTTATTGAGTTTTGTATAGTTATTGACTGGTTCTTTATTTAGTTTTGTACAGTTTATTGACTGGTTCTTAGTTCAGTTTTGTACAGTTTATTAACTGGTTCTTTGTTCAGTTTTGTTCCGTTTATTGACTGTTTCTTTATTGAGTTTTGTACAGTTTATTGACTGGTTCTTATTCAGTTTTGTACAGTTTATTGACTGAGTCTTTATTTAGTTTTGTACAGTTTATTGACTGTTTCTTTATTGAGTTTTGTATAGTTTATGGACTGATTCTTTATTGAGTTTTGTACAGTTTTTTGACTGTTTCTTTATTGAGTTTTGTACAATTTTTTGACTGGTTCTTTATCGAGATTTGTACAGTTGATTGACTGTTTCTTTATTGAGTTTTGTACAGTTTATTGACTGTTTCTTTATTTAGTTTTGTACAGTTTATTGATTGGTTCTTTATTTAGTTTTGTACAGTTTATTGACTGGTTCTTTATTGTGTTTTGTACAGTTTATTGACTGGTTCTTTATTGAGTTTTGTGCAGTTTATTGAACGGTTCTTTATTCAGTTTTGTACAGTTTATTGACTGGTTCTTTAATGAGTTTTGTACAGTTTATTGACTGTTTCTTTATTTAGTTTTGTACAGTTTATTGACTGTTTCTATATTGAGTTTTGTACAGTTGTTGACTGGTTCTTTATTGAGTTTTGTACAGTTTATTGACTGTTTCTTTATTCAGTTTTGTACAGTTTATTGACTGGATCTTTATTGAGTTTTGTACAGTTTATTGACTGTTTCATTATTGAGTTTTGTACAGTTTATTGACTGGTTCTTTATTGAGTTTTGTACAGTTTTTTGACTGGTTCTTTATTGAAGTTTTGTACAGTTTATTGACTCTTTCTTTATTTAGTTTTGTACAGTTTATTGACTGGTTCTTTATTTAGTTTTGAACAGTTTATTGACTGGTTTTTTATTGTGTTTTGTACAGTTTATTGACTGGTTCTTTATTGAGTTTTGTACAGTTTATTGACTTTTTCTTTATTTTGTTTTGTACAGTTTATTGACTGGTTCTTTATTGAGTTTTGTACAGTTTATTGACTAATTCTTTAGTGAGTTTTGTACAGTTTATTACTGGTTCTTTATTCAGTTTTGTACAGTTTATTGACTGGTTTTTTATTGTGTTTTGTACAGTTTATTGACTGGTTCTTTATTGAGTTTTGTACAGTTTATTGACTTTTTCTTTATTTTGTTTTGTACAGTTTATTGACTGGTTCTTTATTGAGTTTTGTACAGTTTATTGACTAATTCTTTAGTGAGTTTTGTACAGTATATTACTGGTTCTTTATTCAGTTTTGTACAGTTTATTGGCTGTTTCTTTATTTAGTTTTGTACAGTTTATTGACTGGTCCTTTGTTCAGTTTTGTTCTGTTTATTGACTGGTTCTTTATTCAGTTTTGTACAGTTTATTGACTGGTTCTTTATTCAGTTTTGTACAGTTTATTGACTGGTTCTTTATTTAGTTTTGTACAGTTTATTGACTGTTTCTTTATTTAGTTTTGTACAGTTTATTGACTGTTTCTATATTGAGTTTTGTACAGTTTTTTCACTGGTTCTTTATTGAGTTTTGTACAGTTTATTGGCTGTTTCTTTATTAAGTTTTATACAGTTTATTGACTGTTTCTTTACTTAGTTTTGTACAGTTTATTGACTGTTTCTTTATTTCGTTTGTAACGTTTATTGACTGTTTCTTTATTTAGTTTGTGTACAATTTATTGACTGGTTCTTTATTTAGTTTTGTACAGTTTATTGACTCTTTCTTTATTTAGTTTTGTACAGTTTATTGACTGTTTCTTTATTTAGTTTTGTACAGTTTATTGACTGTTTCTTTATTCAGTTTTGTACAGTTTATTGACTGGTTCTTTATTGAGTTTTGTACACTCTATTGACTGGTTCTTTATTGAGTTTGTGTACACTCTATTGACTGGTTCTTTATTGAATTTTGTACAGTTGATTGACTGGTTCTTTATTTAGTTTTGTACAGTTTATTGACTGGTTCTTTATTTGGTTTTGTACAGTTTACTGACTGGTTCTTTATTGAGTTTGTGTACACTCTATTGACTGGTTCTTTATTGAATTTTGTACAGTTGATTGACTGGTTCTTTATTTAGTTTTGTACAGTTTATTGACTGGTTCTTTGTTCAGTTTTGTACAGTTTATTGACTGTTTCATTATTCAGTTTTGTACAGTTTATTGACTGGTTCTAATTCAGTTTTGTACAGTTTATTGACTGGTTCTTTATTTAGTTTTGTACAGTTTATTGACTGTTTCTTTATTGAGTTTTGTATAGTTGATGGACTGATTCTTTATTGAGTTTTGTACAGTTTTTGACTGTTTCTTTATTGAGTTTTGTACAATTTTTTGACTGATTCTTTATTGAGTTTTGTACAGTTTATTGACTGTTTCTTTAATGAGTTTTGTACAGTTTATTGACTGTTTCTTTATTTAGTTTTGTACAGTTTATTGACTGGTTCTGTATTTAGTTTTGTACAGTTTATTGACTGGTTCTTGATTTAGTTTTGTACAGTTTATTGACTGGTTCTTTATTGAGTTTTGTACAGTTTATTGACTGGTTCTTTATTGAGTTTTGTACAGTTTATTGACTAATTCTTTATTGAGTTTTGTACAGTTTATTACTGGTTCTTTATTCAGATTTTTACAGATTATTGACTCTTTCTTTATTCAGTTTTGTACAGTTTATTGACTGGTTCCTTGTTCAGTTTTCTTCTGTTTATTGACTGGTTCTTTATTCAGTTTTGTACAGTTTATTGACTGGTTCTTTATTGAGTTTTGTACAGTTTTTTGACTGGTTCTTTATTGAAGTTTTGTACAGTTTATTGACTCTTTCTTTATTTAGTTTTGTACAGTTTATTGACTGGTTCTTTATTTAGTTTTGAACAGTTTATTGACTGGTTTTTTATTGTGTTTTGTACAGTTTATTGACTGGTTCTTTATTGAGTTTTGTACAGTTTATTGACTTTTTCTTTATTTTGTTTTGTACAGTTTATTGACTGGTTCTTTATTGAGTTTTGTACAGTTTATTGACTAATTCTTTACTGAGTTTTGTACAGTTTATTACTGGTTCTTTATTCAGTTTTGTACAGTTTATTGACTGGTTTTTTATTGTGTTTTGTACAGTTTATTGACTGGTTCTTTATTGAGTTTTGTACAGTTTATTGACTTTTTCTTTATTTTGTTTTGTACAGTTTATTGACTGGTTCTTTATTGAGTTTTGTACAGTTTATTGACTAATTCTTTAGTGAGTTTTGTACAGTTTATTACTGGTTCTTTATTCAGTTTTGTACAGTTTATTGACTGTTTCTTTATTTAGTTTTGTACAGTTTATTGACTGGTCCTTTGTTCAGTTTTGTTCTGTTTATTGACTGGTTCTTTATTCAGTTTTGTACAGTTTATTGACTGGTTCTTTATTTAGTTTTGTACAGTTTATTGACTGGTTCTTTGTTCAGTTTTGTTCAGTTTATTGACTGTTTCATTATTGAGTTTTGTACAGTTTATTGACTGGTTCTAATTCAGTTTTGTACAGTTTATTGACTGGTTCTTTATTTAGTTTTGTACAGTTTATTGACCGTTTCTTTATTGAGTTTTGTATAGTTTATGGACTGATTCTTTATTGAGTTTTGTACAGTTTTTTCACTGTTTCTTTATTGAGTTTCGTAAAATTGTTTGACTGGTTCTTTATTGAGTTTTGTACAGTTTATTGACTGTTTCTTTAATGAGTTTTGTACAGTTTATTGACTGTTTCTTTATTTAGTTTTGTACAGTTTATTGACTGGTTCTTTATTTAGTTTTGTACAGTTTATTGACTGGTTCTTTATTGTGTTTTGTACAGTTTATTGACTGGTTCTTTATTGAGTTTTGTACAGTTTATTGACTGGTTCTTTATTGAGTTTTGTACAGTTTATTGACTAATTCTTTATTGAGTTTTGTACAGTTTATTAGTGGTTCTTTATTCAGTTTTGTACAGATTATTGACTGTTTCTTTATTCAGTTTTGTACAGTTTATTGACTGGTTCTTTGTTCAGTTTTCTTCTGTTTATTGACTGGTTCTTTATTCAGTTTTGTACAGTTTATTGACTGGTTCTTTATTAAGTTTTGTACAGTGTATTGACTGTTTCTTTATTTAGTTTTGTACAGTTTATTGACTGTTTTCTATTGAGTTTTGTACAGTTTTTTTTACTGGTTCTTTATTGAGTTTTGTACAGTTTATTGACTTTTTCTTTATTGAGTTTTGTACAGTTTATTGATTGTTTCTTTATTTAGTTTTGTACAGTTTATTGACTTGTTCTTGCTTTTGTTTTGTACAGTTTATTGACTGGTTCTTTATTGAGTTTTGTACATTTTATTGACTGTTTCTTTATTTAGTTTTGTACAGTTTATTGACTGTTTCTTTATTTACTTTGTGTACAATTTATTGACTGGTTATTTATTTAGTTTTGTACAGTTTATTGACTGTTTCTTTATTTAGTTTTGTACAGTTTATTGACTGGTTCTTTATTGAGTCTTGTACAGTTTATTGACTGTTTCTTTATTTAGTTTTGTACAGTTTATTGGCTGTTTCTTTATTAAGTTTTGTACAGTTTATTGACTTGTTCTTTATTGAGTTGTGTACAGTTTATTGATTGTTTCTTTATTTAGTTTGTGTACAATTTATTTACTGGTTGTTTATTTAGTTTTGTACAGTTTATTGACTGTTTGTTTATTTAGTTTTGTACATTTTATTGACTGTTTCTTTATTTAGTTTTGTACATTTTATTGACTGGTTTTTATTGAGTTTTGTACAGTTTATTGTCTGGTTCTTTATTGAGTTTGTGTACAATTTATTGACTGGTTCTTTGTTGAATTTTGTACAGTTTATTGACTGGTTCTTTATTGACTTTTGTACACTTTATTGACTGGTTCTTTGTTCAGTTTTGTACAGTTTATTGACTGGTTCTTTGTTCAGTTTTTTACAGTTTATTGACTAGTTCTTTATTGAGTTTTGTACAGTTTATTGACTGGTTCTTTACTGAGTTTTGTACAGTTTATTGACTGGTTCTTTATATAGATTTGTACAGTTTATTGACTGTTTCTTTATTTTGTTTTGTACAGTTTATTGACTGTTTCTTTATTTAGTTTTGTACAGTTTATTGACTTTATTGACTGTTTTTTATTGAGTTTTGTACAGTTTATTGACTGGTTCTTTATTGAGTTTTGTACAGTATATTGACTGTTTCTTTATTGAGTTTTGTACAGTTTATTGACTGGTTCTTTATTGAGCTTTGTACAGTTTATTGACTGTTTCTTTATTGAGTTATGTATAGTATATTGACTGATTCTTTATTGAGTTTTGGACAGTTTTTTGACTGTTTCTTTATTGAGTTTTGTACAGTTTATTGACTGTTTCTTTATTTAGTTTTGTACAGTTTATTGACTGGTTCTTTATTTAGTTTTGTACAGTTTATTGACTGGTTCTTTATTTTGTTTTGTACAGTTTATTGACTGGTTCTTTATTGAGTTTTGTACAGTTTATTGACTGGTTCTTTATTTTGTTTTGTACAGTTTATTGACTGGTTCTTTATTGAGTTTGTGTAGAATTTATTGACTGGTTCTTTATTTAGTTTTGTACAGTTTATTGACCGTTTCTTTATTGAGTTTTGTATAGTTTATGGACTGATTCTTTATTGAGTTTTGTACAGTTTTTTCACTGTTTCTTTATTGAGTTTCGTAAAATTTTTTGACTGGTTCTTTATTGAGTTTTGTACAGTTTATTGACTGTTTCTTTAATGAGTTTTGTACAGTTTATTGACTGTTTCTTTATTTAGTTTTGTACAGTTTATTGACTGATTCTTTATTTAGTTTTGTACAGTTTATTGACTGGTTCTTTATTGTGTTTTGTACAGTTTATTGACTGGTTCTTTATTGAGTTTTGTACAGTTTATTGACTAGTTCTTTATTGAGTTTTGTACAGTTTATTGACTAATTCTTTATTGAGTTTTGTACAGTTTATTAGTGGTTCTTTATTCAGTTTTGTACAGATTATTGACTGTTTCTTTATTCAGTTTTGTACAGTTTATTGACTGGTTCTTTGTTCAGTTTTCTTCTGTTTATTGACTGGTTCTTTATTCAGTTTTGTACAGTTTATTGACTGGTTCTTTATTTAGTTTTGTACAGTGTATTGACTGTTTCTTTATTTAGTTTTGTACAGTTTATTGACTGTTTTCTATTGAGTTTTGTACAGTTTTTTTTACTGGTTCTTTATTGAGTTTTGTACAGTTTATTGACTTTTTCTTTATTGAGTTTTGTACAGTTTATTGACTGTTTCTTTATTTAGTTTTGTACAGTTTATTGACTTGTTCTTTCTTTTGTTTTGTACAGTTTATTGACTGGTTCTTTATTGAGTTTTGTACATTTTATTGACTGTTTCTTTATTTAGTTTTGTACAGTTTATTGACTGTTTCTTTATTTACTTTGTGTACAATTTATTGACTGGTTATTTATTTAGTTTTGTACAGTTTATTGACTGTTTCTTTATTTAGTTTTGTACAGTTTATTGACTGGTTCTTTATTGAGTCTTGTACAGTTTATTGACTGTTTCTTTATTTAGTTTTGTACAGTTTATTGGCTGTTTCTTTATTAAGTTTTGTACAGTTTATTGACTTGTTCTTTATTGAGTTGTGTACAGTTTATTGATTGTTTCTTTATTTAGTTTGTGTACAATTTATTTACTGGTTGTTTATTTAGTTTTGTACAGTTTATTGACTGTTTGTTTATTTAGTTTTGTACATTTTATTGACTGTTTCTTTATTTAGTTTTGTACATTTTATTGACTGGTTTTTATTGAGTTTTGTACAGTTTATTGTCTGGTTCTTTATTGAGTTTGTGTACAATTTATTGACTGGTTCTTTGTTGAATTTTGTACAGTTTATTGACTGGTTCTTTATTGACTTTTGTACACTTTATTGACTGGTTCTTTGTTCAGTTTTGTACAGTTTATTGACTGGTTCTTTGTTCAGTTTTTTACAGTTTATTGACTAGTTCTTTATTGAGTTTTGTACAGTTTATTGACTGGTTCTTTACTGAGTTTTGTACAGTTTATTGACTGGTTCTTTATATAGATTTGTACAGTTTATTGACTGTTTCTTTATTTTGTTTTGTACAGTTTATTGACTGTTTCTTTATTTAGTTTTGTACAGTTTATTTACTTTATTGACTGTTTTTTATTGAGTTTTGTACAGTTTATTGACTGGTTCTTTATTGAGTTTTGTACAGTATATTGACTGTTTCTTTATTGAGTTTTGTACAGTTTATTGACTGGTTCTTTATTGAGCTTTGTACAGTTTATTGACTGTTTCTTTATTGAGTTATGTATAGTTTATTGACTGATTCTTTATTGAGTTTTGGACAGTTTTTTGACTGTTTCTTTATTGAGTTTTGTACAGTTTATTGACTGTTTCTTTATTTAGTTTTGTACAGTTTATTGAATGGTTCTTTATTTAGTTTTGTACAGTTTATTGACTGGTTCTTTATTTTGTTTTGTACAGTTTATTGACTGGTTCTTTATTGAGTTTTGTACAGTTTATTGACTGGTTCTTTATTTTGTTTTGTACAGTTTATTGACTGGTTCTTTATTGAGTTTGTGTAGAATTTATTGACTGGTTCTTTATTTAGTTTTGTACAGTTTATTGACTGTTTATTTATTTAGTTCGTGTACAATTTATTGACTGGTTCTTTATTTAGTTTTGTACAGTTTATTGACTGTTTCTTTATTTAGTTTTGTACAGTTTATTGACTGTTTCTTTATTGAGTTTTGTACAGTTTATTGACTGTTTCTTTAATGAGTTTTGTACAGTTTATTGACTGTTTCTTTATTTAGTTTTGTACAGTTTATTGACTGGTTCTGTATTTAGTTTTGTACAGTTTATTGACTGGTTCTTTATTGTGTTTTGTACAGTTTATTGACTGGTTCTTTATTGAGTTTTGTACAGTTTATTGACTGGTTCTTTATTGAGTTTTGTACAGTTTATTGACTAATTCTTTATTGAGTTTTGTACAGTTTATTACTGGTTCTTTATTCAGATTTTTACAGATTATTGACTGTTTCTTTATTCAGTTTTGTACAGTTTATTGACTGGTTCCTTGTTCAGTTTTCTTCTGTTTATTGACTGGTTCTTTATTCAGTTTTGTACAGTTTATTGACTGGTTCTTTATTGAGTTTTGTACAGTTTTTTGACTGGTTCTTTATTGAAGTTTTGTACAGTTTATTGACTCATTCTTTATTTAGTTTTGTACAGTTTATTGACTGGTTCTTTATTTAGTTTTGAACAGTTTATTGACTGGTTTTTTTATTGTGTTTTGTACAGTTTATTGACTGGTTCTTTATTGAGTTTTGTACAGTTTATTGACTTTTTCTTTATTTTGTTTTGTACAGTTTATTGACTGGTTCTTTATTGAGTTTTGTACAGTTTATTGACTAATTCTTTACTGAGTTTTGTACAGTTTATTACTGGTTCTTTATTCAGTTTTGTACAGTTGATTGACTGGTTTTTTATTGTGTTTTGTACAGTTTATTGACTGGTTCTTTATTGAGTTTTGTACAGTTTATTGACTTTTTCTTTATTTTGTTTTGTACAGTTTATTGACTGGTTCTTTATTGAGTTTTGTACAGTTTATTGACTAATTCTTTAGTGAGTTTTGTACAGTTTATTACTGGTTCTTTATTCAGTTTTGTACAGTTTATTGACTGTTTCTTTATTTAGTTTTGTACAGTTTATTGACTGGTCCTTTGTTCAGTTTTGTTCTGTTTATTGACTGGTTCTTTATTCAGTTTTGTACAGTTTATTGACTGGTTCTTTATTCAGTTTTGTACAGTTTATTGACTAGTTCTTTATTTAGTTTTGTACAGTTTATTGACTGTTTCTTTATTTAGTTTTGTACAGTTTATTGACTGTTTCTATATTGAGTTTTGTACAGTTTTTTCACTGGTTCTTTATTGAGTTTTGTACAGTTTATTGGCTGTTTCTTTATTAAGTTTTGTACAGTTTATTGACTGTTTCTTTATTTAGTTTTGTACAGTTTATTGACTGTTTCTTTATTTCGTTTGTAACGTTTATTGACTGTTTCTTTATTTAGTTTGTGTACAATTTATTGACTGGTTCTTTATTTAGTTTTGTACAGTTTATTGACTCTTTCTTTGTTTTGTTTTGTACAGTTTATTGACTGTTTCTTTATTTAGTTTTGTACAGTTTATTGACTGTTTCTTTATTTAGTTTTGTACAGTTTATTGACTGGTTCTTTATTGAGTTTTGTACAGTTTATTGACTGGTTCTTTATTTGTTTTTGTACAGTTTATTGACTGGTTCTTTATTGAGTTTGTGTACAATTTATTGACTGGTTCTTTATTGAATTTTGTACAGTTTATTGACTGGTTCTTTATTTGGTTTTGTACAGTTTATTGACTGGTTCTTTATTGAGTTTGTGTACAATTTATTGACTGGTTCTTTATTGAATTTTGTACAGTTTATTGACTGGTTCTTTATTTAGTTTTGTACAGTTTATTGACTGGTTCTTTGTTCAGTTTTGTTCAGTTTATTGACTGTTTCATTATTGAGTTTTGTACAGTTTATTGACTGGTTCTAATTCAGTTTTGTACAGTTTATTGACTGGTTCTTTATTTAGTTTTGTACAGTTTATTGACCGTTTCTTTATTGAGTTTTGTATAGTTTATGGACTGATTCTTTATTGAGTTTTGTACAGTTTTTTCACTGTTTCTTTATTGAGTTTCGTAAAATTTTTTGACTGGTTCTTTATTGAGTTTTGTACAGTTTATTGACTGTTTCTTTAATGAGTTTTGTACAGTTTATTGACTGTTTCTTTATTTAGTTTTGTACAGTTTATTGACTGGTTCTTTATTTAGTTTTGTACAGTTTATTGACTGGTTCTTTATTGTGTTTTGTACAGTTTATTGACTGGTTCTTTATTGAGTTTTGTACAGTTTATTGACTGGTTCTTTATTGAGTTTTGTACAGTTTATTGACTAATTCTTTATTGAGTTTTGTACAGTTTATTAGTGGTTCTTTATTCAGTTTTGTACAGATTATTGACTGTTTCTTTATTCAGTTTTGTACAGTTTATTGACTGGTTCTTTGTTCAGTTTTCTTCTGTTTATTGACTGGTTCTTTATTCAGTTTTGTACAGTTTATTGACTGGTTCTTTATTTAGTTTTGTACAGTGTATTGATTGTTTCTTTATTTAGTTTTGTACAGTTTATTGACTGTTTTCTATTGAGTTTTGTACAGTTTTTTTTACTGGTTCTTTATTGAGTTTTGTACAGTTTATTGACTTTTTCTTTATTGAGTTTTGTACAGTTTATTGACTGTTTCTTTATTTAGTTTTGTACAGTTTATTGACTTGTTCTTTCTTTTGTTTTGTACAGTTTATTGACTGGTTCTTTATTGAGTTTTGTACAGTTTATTGACTGTTTCTTTATTTACTTTGTGTACAATTTATTGACTGGTTATTTATTTAGTTTTGTACAGTTTATTGACTGTTTCTTTATTTAGTTTTGTACAGTTTATTGACTGGTTCTTTATTGAGTCTTGTACAGTTTATTGACTGTTTCTTTATTTAGTTTTGTACAGTTTATTGGCTGTTTCTTTATTAAGTTTTGTACAGTTTATTGACTTGTTCTTTATTGAGTTGTGTACAGTTTATTGATTGTTTCTTTATTTAGTTTGTGTACAATTTATTTACTGGTTGTTTATTTAGTTTTGTACAGTTTATTGACTGTTTGTTTATTTAGTTTTGTACATTTTATTGACTGTTTATTTAGTTTTGTACATTTTATTGACTGGTTTTTATTGAGTTTTGTACAGTTTATTGTATGGTTCTTTATTGAGTTTGTGTACAATTTATTGACTGGTTCTTTGTTGAATTTTGTACAGTTTATTGACTGGTTCTTTATTGACTTTTGTACACTTTATTGACTGGTTCTTTGTTCAGTTTTGTACAGTTTATTGACTGGTTCTTTTTTCAGTTTTTTACAGTTTATTGACTAGTTCTTTATTGAGTTTTGTACAGTTTATTGACTGGTTCTTTACTGAGTTTTGTACAGTTTATTGACTGGTTCTTTATATTGATTTGTACAGTTTATTGACTGTTTCTTTATTTTGTTTTGTACAGTTTATTGACTGTTTCTTTATTTAGTTTTGTACAGTTTATTGACTTTATTGACTGTTTTTTATTGAGTTTTGTACAGTTTATTGACTGGTTCTTTATTGAGTTTTGTACAGTATATTGACTGTTTCTTTATTGAGTTTTGTACAGTTTATTGACTAGTTCTTTATTGAGTTTTGTACAGTTTATTGACTGGTTCTTTATTGAGCTTTGTACAGTTTATTGACTGTTTCTTTATTGAGTTATGTATAGTTTATTGACTGATTCTTTATTGAGTTTTGGACAGTTTTTTGACTGTTTCTTTATTGAGTTTTGTACAGTTTATTGACTGTTTCTTTATTTAGTTTTCTACAGTTTATTGACTGATTCTTTATTGAGTTTTGTACAGTTTATTGACTGGTTCTTTATTTTGTTTTGTACAGTTTATTGACTGGTTCTTTATTGAGTTTTGTACAGTTTATTGACTGGTTCTTTATTTTGTTTTGTACAGTTTATTGACTGGTTCTTTATTGAGTTTGTGTAGAATTTATTGACTGCTTCTTTATTTAGTTTTGTACAGTTTATTGACTGTTTCTTTATTTAGTTTTGTACAGTTTATTGACTGTTTCTTTATTTAGTTTTGTACAGTTTATTGACTGTTTCTTTATTTAGTTTTGTACAGTTTATTGACTGGTTCTTTATTGAGTTTTGTACAGTTTATTGACTGTTTCTTTATTTAGTTTTGTACAGTTTATTGACTGGTTCTTTATTTGGTTTTGTACAGTTTATTGACTGGTTCTTTATTGACTTTGTGTAGAATTTATTGACTGTTTCTTTATTGAGTTTTGTACAGTTTATTGACTAGTTCTTTATTGAGTTTTGTACAGTTTATTGACTGGTTCTTTATTGAGCTTTGTACAGTTTATTGACTGTTTCTTTATTGAGTTATGTATAGTTTATTGACTGATTCTTTATTGAGTTTTGGACAGTTTTTTGACTGTTTCTTTATTGAGTTTTGTACAGTTTATTGACTGTTTCTTTATTTAGTTTTCTACAGTTTATTGACTGGTTCTTTATTTAGTTTTGTACAGTTTATTGACTGGTTCTTTATTTAGTTTTGTACAGTTTATTGACTGGTTCTTTATTGAGTTTTGTACAGTTTATTGACTGGTTCTTTATTTTGTTTTGTACAGTTTATTGACTGGTTCTTTATTGAGTTTGTGTAGAATTTATTGACTGGTTCTTTATTTAGTTTTGTACAGTTTATTGACTGTTTATTTATTTAGTTCGTGTACAATTTATTGACTGGTTCTTTATTTAGTTTTGTACAGTTTATTGACTGTTTCTTTATTTAGTTTTGTACAGTTTATTGACTGTTTCTTTATTTAGTTTTGTACAGTTTATTGACTGGTTCTTTATTTAGTTTTGTACAGTTTATTGACTGGTTCTTTATTGTGTTTTGTACAGTTTATTGACTGGTTCTTTATTGAGTTTTGTACAGTTTATTGACTGGTTCTTTATTGAGTTTTGTACAGTTTATTGACTAATTCTTTATTGAGTTTTGTACAGTTTATTAGTGGTTCTTTATTCAGTTTTGTACAGATTATTGACTGTTTCTTTATTCAGTTTTGTACAGTTTATTGACTGGTTCTTTGTTCAGTTTTCTTCTGTTTATTGACTGGTTCTTTATTCAGTTTTGTACAGTTTATTGACTGGTTCTTTATTTAGTTTTGTACAGTGTATTGATTGTTTCTTTATTTAGTTTTGTACAGTTTATTGACTGTTTTCTATTGAGTTTTGTACAGTTTTTTTTACTGGTTCTTTATTGAGTTTTGTACAGTTTATTGACTTTTTCTTTATTTAGTTTTGTACAGTTTATTGACTGTTTCTTTATTTAGTTTTGTACAGTTTATTGACTTGTTCTTTCTTTAGTTTTGTACAGTTTATTGACTGGTTCTTTATTGAGTTTTGTACAGTTTATTGACTGTTTCTTTATTTACTTTGTGTACAATTTATTGACTGGTTATTTATTTAGTTTTGTACAGTTTATTGACTGTTTCTTTATTTAGTTTTGTACAGTTTATTGACTGGTTCTTTATTGAGTCTTGTACAGTTTATTGACTGTTTCTTTATTTAGTTTTGTACAGTTTATTGGCTGTTTCTTTATTAAGTTTTGTACAGTTTATTGACTTGTTCTTTATTGAGTTGTGTACAGTTTATTGATTGTTTCTTTATTTAGTTTGTGTACAATTTATTTACTGGTTGTTTATTTAGTTTTGTACAGTTTATTGACTGTTTGTTTATTTAGTTTTGTACATTTTATTGACTGTTTATTTAGTTTTGTACATTTTATTGACTGGTTTTTATTGAGTTTTGTACAGTTTATTGTATGGTTCTTTATTGAGTTTGTGTACAATTTATTGACTGGTTCTTTGTTGAATTTTGTACAGTTTATTGACTGGTTCTTTATTGACTTTTGTACACTTTATTGACTGGTTCTTTGTTCAGTTTTGTACAGTTTATTGACTGGTTCTTTTTTCAGTTTTTTACAGTTTATTGACTAGTTCTTTATTGAGTTTTGTACAGTTTATTGACTGGTTCTTTACTGAGTTTTGTACAGTTTATTGACTGGTTCTTTATATTGATTTGTACAATTTATTGACTGTTTCTTTATTTTGTTTTGTACAGTTTATTGACTGTTTCTTTATTTAGTTTTGTACAGTTTATTGACTATATTGACTGTTTTTTATTGAGTTTTGTACAGTTTATTGACTGGTTCTTTATTGAGTTTTGTACAGTATATTGACTGTTTCTTTATTGAGTTTTGTACAGTTTATTGACTAGTTCTTTATTGAGTTTTGTACAGTTTATTGACTGGTTCTTTATTGAGCTTTGTACAGTTTATTGACTGTTTCTTTATTGAGTTATGTATAGTTTATTGACTGATTCTTTATTGAGTTTTGGACAGTTTTTTGACTGTTTCTTTATTGAGTTTTGTACAGTTTATTGACTGTTTCTTTATTTAGTTTTCTACAGTTTATTGACTGGTTCTTTATTTAGTTTTGTACAGTTTATTGACTGGTTCTTTATTTAGTTTTGTACAGTTTATTGACTGGTTCTTTATTGAGTTTTGTACAGTTTATTGACTGGTTCTTTATTTTGTTTTGTACAGTTTATTGACTGGTTCTTTATTGAGTTTGTGTAGAATTTATTGACTGGTTCTTTATTTAGTTTTGTACAGTTTATTGACTGTTTCTTTATTTAGTTTTGTACAGTTTATTGACTGTTTCTTTATTTAGTTTTGTACAGTTTATTGACTGTTTCTTTATTTAGTTTTGTACAGTTTATTGACTGGTTCTTTATTGAGTTTTGTACAGTTTATTGACTGTTTCTTTATTTAGTTTTGTACAGTTTATTGACTGGTTCTTTATTTGGTTTTGTACAGTTTATTGACTGGTTCTTTATTGACTTTGTGTAGAATTTATTGACTGTTTCTTTATTGAGTTTTGTACAGTTTATTGACTAGTTCTTTATTGAGTTTTGTACAGTTTATTGACTGGTTCTTTATTGAGCTTTGTACAGTTTATTGACTGTTTCTTTATTGAGTTATGTATAGTTTATTGACTGATTCTTTATTGAGTTTTGGACAGTTTTTTGACTGTTTCTTTATTGAGTTTTGTACAGTTTATTGACTGTTTCTTTATTTAGTTTTCTACAGTTTATTGACTGGTTCTTTATTTAGTTTTGTACAGTTTATTGACTGGTTCTTTATTTTGTTTTGTACAGTTTATTGACTGGTTCTTTATTGAGTTTTGTACAGTTTATTGACTGGTTCTTTATTTTGTTTTGTACAGTTTATTGACTGGTTCTTTATTGAGTTTGTGTAGAATTTATTGACTGGTTCTTTATTTAGTTTTGTACAGTTTATTGACTGTTTATTTATTTAGTTCGTGTACAATTTATTGACTGGTTCTTTATTTAGTTTTGTACAGTTTATTGACTGTTTCTTTATTTAGTTTTGTACAGTTTATTGACTGTTTCTTTATTTAGTTTTGTACAGTTTATTGACTGTTTCTTTATTTAGTTTTGTACAGTTTATTGACTGGTTCTTTATTGAGTTTTGTACAGTTTATTGACTGTTTCTTTATTTAGTTTTGTACAGTTTATTGACTGGTTCTTTATTTGGTTTTGTACAGTTTATTGACTGGTTCTTTATTGACTTTGTGTAGAATTTATTGACTGGTTCTTTATTGAATTTTGTACAGTTTATTGACTGGTTCTTTATTGACTTTTGTACAGTTTATTGACTGGTTCTTTATTTTGCTTTGTACAGTTTATTGACTGGTTCTTTATTGAGTTTTGTACAGTTTATTGACTAATTCTTTATTGAGTTTTGTACAGTTTATTACTGGTTCTTTATTCAGTTTTGTACAGATTATTGACTGTTTCTTTATTGAGTTTTGTACAGTTTATTGACTGGTTTTTTGTTCAATTTTCTTCTGTTAATTGACTGGTTCTTTATTCAGTTTTGTACAGTTTATTGACGGGTTCTTTATTTAGTTTTGTACAGTTTATTGACTGTTTCTTTATTTAGTTTTGTACAGTTTATTGACTGTTTTCTATTGAGTTTTGCACAGTTTTTTTTACTGGTTCTTTATTCAGTTTTGTACAGTTTATTGACTGGTTCTTTATTCAGTTTTGTACAGTTTATTGACTGGTTCTTTATTTAGTTTTGTACAGTTTATTGACTGTTTCTTTATTGAGTTTTGTACAGTTTATTGACTGTTTCTTTATTTAGTTTTGTACAGTTTATTGACTGGTTCTTTATTGAGTTTTGTACAGTTTATTGTCTGGTTCTTTATTGAGTTTTGTACAGTTTATTGACTGTTTCTTTATTTAGTTTTGTACAGTTTATTGACTGTTTCTTTATTTAGTTCGTGTACAATTTATTGACTGGTTCTTTATTTAGTTTTGTACAGTTTATTGACTGTTTCTTTATTTAGTTTTGTACAGTTTATTGACTGTTTCTTTATTTAGTTTTGTACAGTTTATTGACTGTTTCTTTATTTAGTTTTGTACAGTTTATTGACTGGTTCTTTATTGAGTTTTGTACAGTTTATTGACTGTTTCTTTATTTAGTTTTGTACAGTTTATTGACTGGTTCTTTATTTGGTTTTGTACAGTTTATTGACTGGTTCTTTATTGACTTTGTGTAGAATTTATTGACTGGTTCTTTATTGAATTTTGTACAGTTTATTGACTGGTTCTTTATTGACTTTTGTACAGTTTATTGACTGGTTCTTTATTGAGTTTTGTATAGTTATTGACTGGTTCTTTATTTAGTTTTGTACAGTTTATTGACTGGTTCTTAGTTCAGTTTTGTACAGTTTATTGACTGGTTCTTTGTTCAGTTTTGTTCAGTTTATTGACTGTTTCTTTATGGAGTTTTGTACAGTTTATTGACTGGTTCTTATTCAGTTTTGTACAGTTTATTGACTGATTCTTTATTTAGTTTTGTGCAGTTTATTGACTGTTTCTTTATTGAGTTTTGTATAGTTTATGGACTGATTCTTTATTGAGTTTTGTACAGTTTTTTGACTGTTTCTTTATTGAGTTTTGTACAATTTTTTGACTGGTTCTTTATTGAGTTTTGTACAGTTTATTGACTGTTTCTTTATTGAGTTTTGTACAGTTTATTGCCTGTTTCTTTATTGAGTTTTGTACAGTTTATTGATTGGTTCTTTATTTAGTTTTGTACAGTTTATTGACTGGTTCTTTATTCAGTTTTGTACAGTTTATTGACTCGTTCTTTATTCAGTTATGTACAGTTTATTGACTGGTTCTTTATTTAGTTTTCTACAGTTTATTGACTGTTTCTTTATTTAATTTTGTAAAGTTTATTGACTGGTTCTTTATTGAGTTTTGTACAGTTTATTGACTAATTCTTTATTGAGTTTTGTACAGTGTATTACTGGTTCTTTATTCAGTTTTGTACAGATTATTGACTGTTTCTTTATTGAGTTTTGTACAGGTTATTGACTGGTTCTTTGTTCAGTTTTCTTCTGTTTATTGACTGGTTCTTTATTAAGTTTTATACAGTTTATTGACTGGTTCTTTATTTAGTTTTGTACAGTTTATTGACTGTTTCTTTATTTAGTTTTGTACAGTTTATTGACTGTTTTCTATTGAGTTTTGTACAATTTTTTTTACTGGTTCTTTATTGAGTTTTGTACAGTTTATTGACTGTTTCTTTATTGATTTTGTACAGTTTATTGACTGTTTCTTTATTTAGTTTTGTACAGTTTATTGACTGGTTCTTTATTTAGTTTGTGTACAATTTATTGACTGGTTCTTTATTTAGTTTTGTACAGTTTATTGACTGTTTCTTTATTTAGTTTTGTACAGTTTATTGACTGTTTCTTTATTTAGTTTTGTACAGTTTATTGACTGTTTCTTTATTTAGTTTTGTACAGTTTATTGACTGGTTCTATATTGAGTTTTGTACAGTTTATTGACTGTTTCTTTATTTAGTTTTGTACAGTTTATTGACTGGTTTTTTATTTGGTTTTGTACAGTTTATTGACTGGTTCTTTATTGACTTTGTGTAGAATTTATTGACTGGTTCTTTATTGAATTTTGTACAGTTTATTGACTGGTTCTTTATTGACTTTTGTACAGTTTATTGACTGGTTCTTTATTGAGTTTTGTATAGTTATTGACTGGTTCTTTATTTAGTTTTGTACAGTTTATTGACTGGTTCTTCGTTCAGTTTTGTACAGTTTATTGACTGGTTCTTTGTTCAGTTTTGTTCAGTTTATTGACTGTTTCTTTATTGAGTTTTGTACAGTTTATTGACTGGTTCTTATTCAGTTTTGTACAGTTTATTGACTGATTCTTTATTTAGTTTTGTGCAGTTTATTGACTGTTTCTTTATTGAGTTTTGTATAGTTTATGGACTGATTCTTTATTGAGTTTTGTACAGTTTTTTGACTGTTTCTTTATTGAGTTTTGTACAATTTTTTGACTGGTTCTTTATTGAGTTTTGTACAGTTTATTGACTGTTTCTTTATTGAGTTTTGTACAGTTTATTGACTGTTTCTTTAATGAGTTTTGTACAGTTTATTGATTGGTTCTTTATTTAGTTTTGTACAGTTTATTGACTGGTTCTTTATTCAGTTTTGTACAGTTTATTGACTCGTTCTTTATTCAGTTATGTACAGTTTATTGACTGGTTCTTTATTTAGTTTTCTACAGTTTATTGACTGTTTCTTTATTTAGTTTTGTACAGTTTATTGACTGGTTATTTATTGAGTTTTGTACAGTTTATTGACTAATTCTTTATTGAGTTTTGTACAGTGTATTACTGGTTCTTTATTCAGTTTTGTACAGATTATTGACTGTTTCTTTATTGAGTTTTGTACAGGTTATTGACTGGTTCTTTGTTCAGTTTTCTTCTGTTTATTGACTGGTTCTTTATTAAGTTTTATACAGTTTATTGACTGGTTCTTTATTTAGTTTTGTACAGTTTATTGACTGTTTCTTTTTTTAGTTTTGTACAGTTTATTGACTGTTTTCTATTGAGTTTTGTACAGTTTTTTTTACTGGTTCTTTATTGAGTTTTGTACAGTTTATTGACTGTTTCTTTATTGATTTTGTACAGTTTATTGACTGTTTCTTTATTTAGTTTTGTACAGTTTATTGACTGGTTCTTTATTTAGTTTGTGTACAATTTATTGACTGGTTCTTTATTTAGTTTTGTACAGTTTATTGACTGTTTCTTTATTTAGTTTTGTACAGTTTATTGACTGTTTCTTTATTTAGTTTTGTACAGTTTATTGACTGTTTCTTTATTTAGTTTTGTACAGTTTATTGACTGGTTCTATATTGAGTTTTGTACAGTTTATTGACTGTTTCTTTATTTAGTTTTGTACAGTTTATTGACTGGTTTTTTATTTGGTTTTGTTCAGTTTATTGACTGGTTCTTTATTGACTTTGTGTAGAATTTATTGACTGGTTCTTTATTGAATTTTGTACAGTTTATTGACTGGTTCTTTATTGACTTTTGTACAGTTTATTGACTGGTTCTTTATTGAGTTTTGTATAGTTATTGACTGGTTCTTTATTTAGTTTTGTACAGTTTATTGACTGGTTCTTAGTTCAGTTTTGTACAGTTTATTGACTGGTTCTTTGTTCAGTTTTGTTCAGTTTATTGACTGTTTCTTTATTGAGTTTTGTACAGTTTATTGACTGGTTCTTATTCAGTTTTGTACAGTTTATTGACTGATTCTTTATTTAGTTTTGTGCAGTTTATTGACTGTTTCTTTATTGAGTTTTGTATAGTTTATGGACTGATTCTTTATTGAGTTTTGTACAGTTTTTTGACTGTTTCTTTATTGAGTTTTGTACAATTTTTTGACTGGTTCTTTATTGAGTTTTGTACAGTTTATTGACTGTTTCTTTATTGAGTTTTGTACAGTTTATTGACTGTTTCTTTAATGAGTTTTGTACAGTTTATTGATTGGTTCTTTATTTAGTTTTGTACAGTTTATTGACTGGTTCTTTATTCAGTTTTGTACAGTTTATTGACTCGTTCTTTATTCAGTTATGTACAGTTTATTGACTGGTTCTTTATTTAGTTTTCTACAGTTTATTGACTGTTTCTTTATTTAGTTTTGTACAGTTTATTGACTGGTTATTTATTGAGTTTTGTACAGTTTATTGACTAATTCTTTATTGAGTTTTGTACAGTGTATTACTGGTTCTTTATTCAGTTTTGTACAGATTATTGACTGTTTCTTTATTGAGTTTTGTACAGGTTATTGACTGGTTCTTTGTTCAGTTTTCTTCTGTTTATTGACTGGTTCTTTATTAAGTTTTATACAGTTTATTGACTGGTTCTTTATTTAGTTTTGTACAGTTTATTGACTGTTTCTTTATTTAGTTTTGTACAGTTTATTGACTGTTTTCTATTGAGTTTTGTACAGTTTTTTTTACTGGTTCTTTATTGAGTTTTGTACAGTTTATTGACTGTTTCTTTATTGAGTTTTCTACAGTTTATTGACTGTTTCTTTATTTAGTTTTGTACAGTTTATTGACTGGTTATTTCTTTTGTTTTGTACAGTTTATTGACTGGTTCTTTATTGAGTTTTGTACAGTTTATTGACTGTTGCTTATTTAGTTTTGTACAGTTTATTGACTGTTTCTTTATTTAGTTTGTGTACAATTTATTGACTGGTTATTAATTTAGTTTTGTACAGTTTATTGACTGTTTCTTTATTTAGTTTTGTACAGATTTTGACTGGTTCTTTATTGAGTTTTGTACAGTTTATTGACTAATTCTTTATTGAGTTTTGTACAGTTTATTACTGGTTCTTTATTCAGTTTTGTACAGATTATTGACTGTTTCTTTATTGAGTTTTGTACAGTTTATTGACTGGTTCTTTGTTCAATTTTCTTCTGTTTATTGACTGGTTCTTTATTCAGTTTTGTACAGTTTATTGACTGGTTCTTTGTTTAGTTTTGTACAGTTTATTGACTGTTTCTTTATTTAGTTTTGTACAGTTTATTGACTGTTTTCTATTGAGTTTTGTACAGTTTTTTTTACTGGTTCTTTATTCAGTTTTGTACAGTTTATTGACTGGTTCTTTATTCAGTTTTGTACAGTTTATTGACTGGTTCTTTATTTAGTTTTGTACAGTTTATTGACTGTTTCTTTATTAAGTTTTGTACAGTTTATTGACTGTTTCTTTATTTAGTTTTGTACAGTTTATTGGCATTTATTGACTGGTTCTTTATTTGGTTTTGTACAGTTTATTGACTCTTTCTTTATTTAGTTTTGTACAGTTTATTGACTGTTTCTTTATTTAGTTTTGTACAGTTTATTGACTGTTTCTTTATTTAGTTTTGTACAGTTTATTGACTGGTTCTTTATTGAGTTTTGTACAGTTTATTGACTGGTTCTTTATTTGTTTTTCTACAGTTTATTGACTGGTTCTTTATTGAGTTTGTGTACAATTTATTGACTGGTTCTTTATTGAATTTTGTACAATTTATTGACTGGTTCTTTATTTGGTTTTGAACAGTTTATTGACTGGTTCTTTATTGAGTTTGTGTACAATTTATTGACTGGTTCTTTATTGAATTTTGTACAGTTTATTGACTGGTTCTTTATTGAATTTTGTACAGTTTATTGACTGGTTCTTTATTTAGTTTTGTACAGTTTATTGACTGGTTCTTTGTTCAGTTTTGTTCAGTTTATTGACTGTTTCATTATTGAGTTTTGTACAGTTTATTGACTGGTTCTAATTCAGTTTTGTACAGTTTATTGACTGGTTCTTTATTTAGTTTTGTACAGTTTATTGACTGTTTCTTTATTGAGTTTTGTATAGTTTATTGACTGATTCTTTATTGAGTTTTGGACAGTTTTTTTACTGTTTCTTTATTGAGTTTTGTACAGTTTATTGACTGTTTCTTTATTTAGTTTTCTACAGTTTATTGACTGGTTCTTTATTTAGTTTTGTACAGTTTATTGACTGGTTCTTTATTTTGTTTTGTACAGTTTATTGACTGGTTCTTTATTGAGTTTTGTACAGTTTATTGACTGGTTCTTTATTGACTTTTATACAGTTTATTGACTGGTTCTTTATTGAGTTTTGTACAGTTTATTGACTAGTTCTTTATTCAGTTTTGTACAGTTTATTGACTGGTTCTTTATTGAGCTTTGTACAGTTTATTGACTGTTTCTTTATTGAGTTATGTATAGTTTTTTGACTGATTCTTTATTGAGTTTTGGACAGTTTTTCTACTGTTTCTTTATTGAGTTTTGTACAGTTTATTGACTGTTTCTTTATTTAGTTTTCTACAGTTTATTGACTGGTTCTTTATTTAGTTTTGTACAGTTTATTGACTGGTTCTTTATTTTGTTTTGTACAGTTTATTGACTGGTTCTTTATTCAGTTTTGTACAGATTATTGACTGTTTGTTTATTGAGTTTTGTACAGTTTATTGACTGTTTTTTTGTTCAATTTTCTTCTGTTAATTGACTGGTTCTTTATTCAGTTTTGTACAGTTTATTGACTGGTTCTTTATTTAGTTTTGTACAGTTTATTGACTGTTTCTTTATTTAGTTTTGTACAGTTTATTGACTGTTTTCTATTGAGTTTTGCACAGTTTTTTTTACTGGTTCTTTATTCAGTTTTGTACAGTTTATTGACTGGTTCTTTATTCAGTTTTGTACAGTTTATTGACTGGTTCTTTATTTAGTTTTGTACAGTTTATTGACTGTTTCTTTATTAAGTTTTGTACAGTTTATTGACTGTTTCTTTATTTAGTTTTGTACAGTTTATTGACTGATTCTTTATTGAGCTTTGTACAGTTTATTGTCTGGTTCTTTATTTAGTTTTGTACAGTTTATTGACTGTTTCTTTATTTATTTTTGTACAGTTTATTGACTGTTTCTTTATTTAGTTTGTGTACAATTTATTGACTGGTTCTTTATTTAGTTTTGTACAGTTTATTGACTGTTTCTTTATTTAGTTTTGTGCAGTTTATTGACTGTTTCTTTATTTAGTTTTGTACAGTTTATTGACTGTTTCTTTATTTAGTTTTGTACAGTTTATTGACTGGTTCTTTATTGAGTTTTGTACAGTTTATTGACTGTTCCTTTATTTAGTTTTGTACAGTTTATTGACTGGTTCTTTATTTGGTTTTGTACAGTTTATTGACTGGTTCTTTATTGACTTTGTGTAGAATTTATTGACTGGTTCTTTATTGAATTTTGTACAGTTTATTGACTGGTTCTTTATTGACTTTTGTACAGTTTATTGACTGGTTCTTTATTGAGTTTTGTATAGTTATTGACTGGTTCTTTATTTAGTTTTGTACAGTTTATTGACTGGTTCTTAGTTCAGTTTTGTACAGTTTATTGACTGGTTCTTTGTTCAGTTTTGTTCAGTTTATTGACTGTTTCTTTATGGAGTTTTGTACAGTTTATTGACTGGTTCTTATTCAGTTTTGTACAGTTTATTGACTGATTCTTTATTTAGTTTTGTGCAGTTTATTGACTGTTTCTTTGAGTTTTGTATAGTTTATGGACTGATTCTTTATTGAGTTTTGTACAGTTTTTTGACTGTTTCTTTATTGAGTTTTGTACAATTTTTTGACTGGTTCTTTATTGAGTTTTGTACAGTTTATTGACTGTTTCTTTATTGAGTTTTGTTCAGTTTATTGACTGTTTCTTTATTGAGTTTTGTACAGTTTATTGATTGGTTCTTTATTTAGTTTTGTACAGTTTATTGACTGGTTCTTTATTCAGTTTTGTACAGTTTATTGACTCATTCTTTATTCAGTTATGTACAGTTTATTGACTGGTTCTTTATTTAGTTTTCTACAGTTTATTGACTGTTTCTTTATTTAGTTTTGTACAGTTTATTGACTGGTTCTTTATTGAGTTTTGTACAGTTTATTGACTAATTCTTTATTGAGTTTTGTACAGTGTATTACTGGTTCTTTATTCAGTTTTGTACAGATTATTGACTGTTTCTTTATTGAGTTTTGTACAGTTTATTGACTGGTTCTTTGTTCAGTTTTCTTCTGTTTATTGACTGGTTCTTTATTCAGTTTTATACAGTTTATTGACTGTTTCTTTATTTAGTTTTGTACAGTTTATTGACTGTTTTCTATTGAGTTTTGTACAGTTTTTTTTACTGGTTCTTTCTTTTGTTTTGTACAGTTTATTGACTGGTTCTTGATTGAGTTTTGTACAGTTTATTGACTGTTTCTTTATTTAGTTTTGTACAGTTTATTGACTGTTTCTTTATTTAGCTTGTGTACAATTTATTGACTGGTTATTTATTTAGTTTTTTACAGTTTATTGACTGTTTCTTTATTTAGTTTTGTACAGATTTTGACTGGTTCTTAATTGAGTTTTGTACAGTTTATTGACTAATTCTTTATTGAGTTTTGTACAGTTTATTACTGGTTCTTTATTCAGTTTTGTACAGATTATTGACTGTTTCTTTATTGAGTTTTGTACAGTTTATTGACTGGTTCTTTGCTCAATTTTCTTCTGTTTATTGACTGGTTCTTTTTTCAGTTTTGTACAGTTTATTGACTGGTTCTTTATTTAGTTTTGTACAGTTTATTGACTGTTTCTTTATTTAGTTTTGTACAGTTTATTGACTGTTTTCTATTGAGTTATGTATAGTTTATTGACTGATTCTTTTTGAGTTTTGGACAGTTTTTTTACTGTTTCTTTATTGAGTTTTGTACAGTTTATTTACTGTTTCTTTATTTAGTTTTCTACAGTTTATTGACTGGTTCTTTATTTAGTTTTGTACAGTTTATTGTCTGGTTCTTTATTTTGTTTTGTACAGTTTATTGACTGGTTCTTTATTGAGTTTTGTACAGTTTATTGACTAATTCTTTATTGAGTTTTGTACAGTTTATTACTGGTTCTTTATTCAGTTTTGTACAGATTATTGACTGTTTGTTTATTGAGTTTTGTACAGTTTATTGACTGTTTTTTTGTTCAATTTTCTTCTGTTAATTGACTGGTTCTTTATTCAGTTTTGTACAGTTTATTGACTGTTTCTTTATTTAGTTTTGTACAGTTTATTGACTGTTTCTTTATTTAGTTTTGTACAGTTTATTGACTGTTTTCTATTGAGTTTTGCACAGTTTTTTTTACTGGTTCTTTATTCAGTTTTGTACAGTTTATTGACTGGTTCTTTATTCAGTTTTGTACAGTTTATTGACTGGTTCTTTATTTAGTTTTGTACAGTTTATTGACTGTTTCTTTATTTAGTTTTGTACAGTTTATTGACTGTTTCTTTATTTAGTTTTGTACAGTTTATTGACTGGTTCTTTATTGAGCTTTGTACAGTTTATTGTCTGGTTCTTTATTTAGTTTTGTACAGTTTATTGACTGTTTCTTTATTTATTTTTGTACAGTTTATTGACTGTTTCTTTATTTAGTTTGTGTACAATTTATTGACTGGTTCTTTATTTAGTTTTGTACAGTTTATTGACTGTTTCTTTATTTAGTTTTGTGCAGTTTATTGACTGTTTCTTTATTTAGTTTTGTACAGTTTATTGACTGTTTCTTTATTTAGTTTTGTACAGTTTATTGACTGGTTCTTTATTGAGTTTTGTACAGTTTATTGACTGTTTCTTTATTTAGTTTTGTACAGTTTATTGACTGGTTCTTTATTTGGTTTTGTACAGTTTATTGACTGGTTCTTTATTGACTTTGTGTAGAATTTATTGACTGGTTCTTTATTGAATTTTGTACAGTTTATTGACTGGTGCTTTATTGACTTTTGTACAGTTTATTGACTGGTTCTTTATTGAGTTTTGTATAGTTATTGACTGGTTCTTTATTTAGTTTTGTACAGTTTATTGACTGGTTCTTAGTTCAGTTTTGTACAGTTTATTGACTGGTTCTTTGTTCAGTTTTGTTCAGTTTATTGACTGTTTCTTTATGGAGTTTTGTACAGTTTATTGACTGGTTCTTATTCAGTTTTGTACAGTTTATTGACTGATTCTTTATTTAGTTTTGTGCAGTTTATTGACTGTTTCTTTATTGAGTTTTGTATAGTTTATGGACTGATTCTTTATTGAGTTTTGTACAGTTTTTTGACTGTTTCTTTATTGAGTTTTGTACAATTTTTTGACTGGTTCTTTATTGAGTTTTGTACAGTTTATTGACTGTTTCTTTATTGAGTTTTGTACAGTTTATTGACTGTTTCTTTATTGAGTTTTGTACAGTTTATTGATTGGTTCTTTATTTAGTTTTGTACAGTTTATTGACTGGTTCTTTATTCAGTTTTGTACAGTTTATTGACTCGTTCTTTATTCAGTTATGTACAGTTTATTGACTGGTTCTTTATTTAGTTTTCTACAGTTTATTGACTGTTTCTTTATTTAGTTTTGTACAGTTTATTGACTGGTCCTTTATTGAGTTTTGTACAGTTTATTGACTAATTCTTTATTGAGTTTTGTACAGTGTATTACTGGTTCTTTATTCAGTTTTGTACAGATTATTGATTGTTTCTTTATTGAGTTTTGTACAGTTTATTGACTGTTTCTTTGTTCAGTTTTCTTCTGTTTATTGACTGGTTCTTTATTCAGTTTTATACAGTTTATTGACTGCTTCTTTATTTAGTTTTGTACAGTTTATTGACTGTTTCTTTATTTAGTTTTGTACAGTTTATTGACTGTTTTCTATTGAGTTTTGTACAGTTTTTTTTACTGGTTCTTTCTTTTGTTTTGTACAGTTTATTGACTGGTTCTTGATTGAGTTTTGTACAGTTTATTGACTGTTTCTTTATTTAGTTTTGTACAGTTTATTGACTGTTTCTTTATTTAGTTTGTGTACAATTTATTGACTGGTTATTTATTTAGTTTTTTACAGTTTATTGACTGTTTCTTTATTTAGTTTTGTACAGATTTTGACTGGTTCTTAATTGAGTTTTGTACAGTTTATTGACTAATTCTTTATTGAGTTTTGTACAGTTTATTACTGGTTCTTTATTCAGTTTTGTACAGATTATTGACTGTTTCTTTATTGAGTTTTGTACAGTTTATTGACTGGTTCTTTGCTCAATTTTCTTCTGTTTATTGACTGGTTCTTTATTCAGTTTTGTACAGTTTATTGACTGGTTCTTTATTTAGTTTTGTACAGTTTATTGACTGTTTCTTTATTTAGTTTTGTACAGTTTATTGACTGTTTTCTATTGAGTTTTGTACAGTTTTGTTTACTGGTTCTTTATTCAGTTTTGTACAGTTTATTGACTGGTTCTTTATTCAGTTTTGTACAGTTTATTGACTGGTTCTTTATTTAGTTTTGTACAGTTTATTGACTGTTTCTTTCTTAAGTTTTGTACAGTTTATTGACTGTTTCTTTATTTAGTTTTGTACAGTTTATTGGCTGTTTCTTTATTAAGTTTTGTACAGTTTATTGACTGTTTCTTTATTTAGTTTTGTACAGTTTATTGACTGTTTCTTTATTTCGTTTGTAAAGTTTATTGACTGTTTCTTTATTTAGTTTGTGTACAATTTATTGACTGGTTCTTTATTTGGTTTTGTACAGTTTATTGACTCTTTCTTTATTTAGTTTTGTACAGTTTATTGACTGTTTCTTTATTTAGTTTTGTACAGTTTATTGACTGTTTCTTTATTTAGTTTTGTACAGTTTATTGACAGGTTCTTTATTGAGTTTTGTACAGTTTATTGACTGGTTCTTTATTTGTTTTTGTACAGTTTATTGACTGGTTCTTTATTGAGTTTGTGTACAATTTATTGACTGGTTCTTTATTGAATTTTGTACAATTTATTGACTGGTTCTTTATTTGGTTTTGAACAGTTTATTGACTGGTTCTTTATTGAGTTTGTGTACAATTTATTGACTGGTTCTTTATTGAATTTTGTACAGTTTATTGACTGGTTCTTTATTTAGTTTTGTACAGTTTATTGACTGGTTCTTTGTTCAGTTTTGATCAGTTTATTGACTGTTTCATTATTGAGTTTTGTACAGTTTATTGACTGGTTCTAATTCAGTTTTGTACAGTTTATTGACTGGTTCTATATTTAGTTTTGTACAGTTTATTGACTGTTTCCTTATTGAGTTTTGTATAGTTTATGGACTGATTCTTTATTGAGTTTTGTACAGTTTTTTTACTGTTTCTTTATTGAGTTTTGTACAATTTTTTGACTGGTTATTTATTGAGTTTTGTACAGTTTATTGACTGTTTCTTTATTTAGTTTTGTACAGTTTATTGACTGGTTCTTTATTTAGTTTTGTACAGTTTATTGACTGGTTCTTTATTGTGCTTTGTACAGTTTATTGACTGGTTCTTTATTGAGTTTTGTACAGTTTATTGACTGGTTCTTTATTGAGTTTTGTACAGTTTATTGACTGATTCTTTATTGAGTTTTGTACAGTTTATTACTGGTTCTTTATTCAGTTTTGTACAGATTATTGACTGTTTCTTTATTCAGTTTTGTACAGTTTATTGACTGGTTCTTTGTTCAGTTTTCTTCTGTTTATTGACTGGTTCTTTATTCAGTTTTGTACAGTTTATTGACTGGTTCTTTATTTAGTTTTGTACAGTGTATTGACTGTTTCTTTATTTAGTTTTGTACAGTTTATTGACTGTTTTCTATTGAGTTTTGTACAGTTTTTTTACTGGTTCTTTATTGAGTTTTGTACAGTTTATTGACTGTTTCTTTATTGAGTTTTGTACAGTTTATTGACTGTTTCTTTATTTAGTTTTGTACAGTTTATTGACTTGTTCATTCTTTTGTTTTGTACAGTTTATTGACTGGTTCTTTATTGAGTTTTGTACAGTTTATTGACTGTTTCTTTATTTAGTTTTGTACAGTTTATTGACTGTTTCTTTATTTACTTTGTGTACAATTTATTGACTGGTTATTTATTTAGTTTTGTACAGTTTATTGACTGTTTCTTTATTTAGTTTTGTACAGTTTATTGACTGGTTCTTTATTGAGTCTTGTACAGTTTATTGACTGTTTCTTTATTTAGTTTTGTACAGTTTATTGGCTGTTTCTTTATTAAGTTTTGTACAGTTTATTGACTGGTTCTTTATTGAGTTTTGTACAGTTTATTGATTGTTTCTTTATTTAGTTTGTGTACAATTTATTTACTGGTTGTTTATTTAGTTTTGTACAGTTTATTGACTGTTTCTTTATTTAGTTTTGTACATTTTATTGACTGGTTTTTTATTGAGTTTTGTACAGTTTATTGTCTGGTTCTTTATTGAGTTTGTGTACAATTTATTGACTGGTTCTTTGTTGAATTTTGTACAGTTTATTGACTGGTTCTTTATTGACTTTTGTACACTTTATTGACTGGTTCTTTATATAGATTTGTACAGTTTATTGACTGTTTCTTTATTTTGTTTTGTACAGTTTATTGACTGTTTCTTTATTTAGTTTTGTACAGTTTATTGACTTTATTGACTGTTTTTTTATTGAGTTTTGTACAGTTTATTGACTGGTTCTTTATTGAGTTTTGTACAGTATATTGACTGTTTCTTTATTGAGTTTTGTACAGTTTATTGACTAGTTCTTTATTGAGTTTTGTACAGTTTATTGACTGGTTCTTTATTGAGTTTTGTACAGTTTATTGACTGTTTCTTTATTGAGTTATGTATAGTTTATTGACTGATTCTTTATTGAGTTTTGGACAGTTTTTTGACTGTTTCTTTATTGAGTTTTGTACAGTTTATTGACTGTTTCTTTATTTAGTTTTCTACAGTTTATTGACTGGTTCTTTATTTAGTTTTGTACAGTTTATTGACTGGTTCTTTATTTTGTTTTGTATAGTTTATTGACTGGTTCTTTATTGAGTTTTGTACAGTTTATTGACTGGTTCTTTATTTGGTTTTGTACAGTTTATTGACTGGTTCTTTATTGAGTTTGTGTAGAATTTATTGACTGGTTCTTTATTGAATTTTGTACAGTTTATTGACTGGTTCTTTATTGACTTTTGTACAGTTTATTGACTGGTTCTTTATTGAGTTTTGTACAGTTTATTGACTAGTTCTTTATTCAGTTTTGTACAGTTTATTGACTGGTTCTTTATTGAGTTTTGTACAGTTTATTGACTGGTTCTTTATTGAGTTTTGTACAGTTTATTGACTAATTCTTTATTGAGTTTTGTACAGTTTATTACTGGTTCTTTATTCAGTTTTGTACAGATTATTGACTGTTTCTTTATTCAGTTTTGTACAGTTTATTGACTGGTTCTTTGTTCAGTTTTCTTCTGTTTATTGACTGGTTCTTTATTCAGTTTTGTACAGTTTATTGACTGGTTCTTTATTTAGTTTTGTACAGTGTATTGACTGTTTCTTTATTTAGTTTTGTACAGTTTATTGACTGTTTTCTATTGAGTTTTGTACAGTTTTTTTACTGGTTCTTTATTGAGTTTTGTACAGTTTATTGACTGTTTCTTTATTGAGTTTTGTACAGTTTATTGACTGTTTCTTTATTTAGTTTTGTACAGTTTATTGACTTGTTCATTCTTTTGTTTTGTACAGTTTATTGACTGGTTCTTTATTGAGTTTTGTACAGTTTATTGACTGTTTCTTTATTTAGTTTTGTACAGTTTATTGACTGTTTCTTTATTTACTTTGTGTACAATTTATTGACTGGTTATTTATTTAGTTTTGTACAGTTTATTGACTGTTTCTTTATTTAGTTTTGTACAGTTTATTGACTGGTTCTTTATTGAGTCTTGTACAGTTTATTGACTGTTTCTTTATTTAGTTTTGTACAGTTTATTGGCTGTTTCTTTATTAAGTTTTGTACAGTTTATTGACTGGTTCTTTATTGAGTTTTGTACAGTTTATTGATTGTTTCTTTATTTAGTTTGTGTACAATTTATTTACTGGTTGTTTATTTAGTTTTGTACAGTTTATTGACTGTTTCTTTATTTAGTTTTGTACATTTTATTGACTGGTTTTTTATTGAGTTTTGTACAGTTTATTGTCTGGTTCTTTATTGAGTTTGTGTACAATTTATTGACTGGTTCTTTATTGAATTTTGTACAGTTTATTGACTGGTTCTTTATTGACTTTTGTACACTTTATTGACTGGTTCTTTATATAGATTTGTACAGTTTATTGACTGTTTCTTTATTTTGTTTTGTACAGTTTATTGACTGTTTCTTTATTTAGTTTTGTACAGTTTATTGACTTTATTGACTGTTTTTTTATTGAGTTTTGTACAGTTTATTGACTGGTTCTTTATTGAGTTTTGTACAGTATATTGACTGTTTCTTTATTGAGTTTTGTACAGTTTATTGACTGGTTCTTTATTGAGTTTTGTACAGTTTATTGACTGGTTCTTTATTGAGTTTTGTACAGTTTATTGACTGTTTCTTTATTGAGTTATGTATAGTTTATTGACTGATTCTTTATTGAGTTTTGGACAGTTTTTTGACTGTTTCTTTATTGAGTTTTGTACAGTTTATTGACTGTTTCTTTATTTAGTTTTCTACAGTTTATTGACTGGTTCTTTATTTAGTTTTGTACAGTTTATTGACTGGTTCTTTATTTTGTTTTGTATAGTTTATTGACTGGTTCTTTATTGAGTTTTGTACAGTTTATTGACTGGTTCTTTATTTGGTTTTGTACAGTTTATTGACTGGTTCTTTATTGAGTTTGTGTAGAATTTATTGACTGGTTCTTTATTGAATTTTGTACAGTTTATTGACTGGTTCTTTATTGACTTTTGTACAGTTTATTGACTGGTTCTTTATTGAGTTTTGTACAGTTTATTGACTAGTTCTTTATTCAGTTTTGTACAGTTTATTGACTGGTTCTTTATTGAGCTTTGTACAGTTTATTGACTGTTTCTTTATTGAGTTATGTATAGTTTATTGACTGATTCTTTATTGAGTTTTGGACAGTTTTTTGACTGTTTCTTTATTGAGTTTTGTACAGTTTATTGACTGTTTCTTTATTTAGTTTTCTACAGTTTATTGACTGGTTCTTTATTTAGTTTTGTACAGTTTATTGACTGGTTCTTTATTTTGTTTTGTACAGTTTATTGACTGGTTCTTTATTGAGTTTTGTACAGTTTATTGACTAATTCTTTATTGAGTTTTGTACAGTTTATTACTGGTTCTTTATTCAGTTTTGTACAGATTATTGACTGTTTCTTTATTGAGTTTTGTACAGTTTATTGACTGGTTTTTTGTTCAATTTTCTCCTGTTTATTGACTGGTTCTTTATTCAGTTTTGTAAAGTTTATTGACTGGTTCTTTATTTAGTTTTGTACAGTTTATTGACTGTTTCTTTATTTAGTTTTGTACAGTTTATTGACTGTTTTCTATTGAGTTTTGTACAGTTTTTTTTACTTGTTCTTTATTCAGTTTTGTACAGTTTATTGACTGGTTCTTTATTCAGTTTTGTACAGTTTATTGACTGGTTCTTTATTTAGTTTTGTACAGTTTATTGACTGTTTCTTTATTAAGTTTTGTACAGTTTATTGACTGTTTCTTTATTAATTTTTGTACAGTTTCTTTATTAAGTTTTGTACAGTTTATTGACTGTTTCTTTATTTAGTTTTGTACAGTTTATTGACTGGTTCTTTATTGAGTTTTGTACAGTTTATTGTCTGGTTCTTTATTGAGTTTTGTACACTTTATTGACTGTTTCTTTATTTAGTTTTGTACAGTTTATTGACTGGTTCTTTATTTAGTTTTGTACAGTGTATTGACTGTTTCTTTATTTAGTTTTGTACAGTTTATTGACTGTTTTCTATTGAGTTTTGTACAGTTTTTTTACTGGTTCTTTATTGAGTTTTGTACAGTTTATTGACTGTTTCTTTATTGAGTTTTGTACAGTTTATTGACTGTTTCTTTATTTAGTTTTGTACAGTTTATTGACTTGTTCTTTCTTTTGTTTTGTACAGTTTATTGACTGGTTCTTTATTGAGTTTTGTACAGTTTATTGACTGTTTCTTTTTTTAGTTTTGTACAGTTTATTGACTGTTTCTTTATTTACTTTGTGTACAATTTATTGACTGGTTATTTATTTAGTTTTGTACAGTTTATTGACTGTTTCTTTATTTAGTTTTGTACAGTTTATTGACTGGTTTTTTATTGAGTCTTGTACAGTTTATTGACTGTTTCTCTATTTAGTTTTGTACAGTTTATTGGCTGTTTCTTTATTAAGTTTTGTACAGTTTATTTACTGGTTGTTTATTTAGTTTTGTACAGTTTATTGACTGTTTCTTTATTTAGTTTTGTACATTTTATTGACTGGTTTTTTATTGAGTTTTGTACAGTTTATTGTCTGGTTCTTTATTGAGTTTGTGTACAATTTATTGACTGGTTCTTTGTTGAATTTTGTACAGTTTATTGACTGGTTCTTTATTGACTTTTGTACACTTTATTGACTGGTTCTTTATATAGATTTGTACAGTTTATTGACTGTTTCTTTATTTTGTTTTGTACAGCTTATTGACTGTTTCTTTATTTAGTTTTGTACAGTTTATTGACTTTATTGACTGTTTTTTTATTGAGTTTTGTACAGTTTATTGACTGGTTCTTTATTGAGTTTTGTACAGTATATTGACTGTTTCTTTATTGAGTTTTGTACAGTTTATTGACTAGTTCTTTATTGAGTTTTGTACAGTTTATTGACTGGTTCTTTATTGAGCTTTGTACAGTTTATTGACTGTTTCTTTATTGAGTTATGTATAGTTTATTGACTGATTCTTTATTGAGTTTTGGACAGTTTTTTGACTGTTTCTTTATTGAGTTTTGTACAGTTTATTGACTGTTTCTTTATTTAGTTTTCTACAGTTTATTGACTGGTTCTTTATTTAGTTTTGCACAGTTTATTGACTGGTTCTTTATTTTGTTTTGTACAGTTTATTGACTGGTTCTTTATTGAGTTTTGTACAGTTTATTGACTGGTTCTTTATTTGGTTTTGTACAGTTTATTGACTGGTTCTTTATTGAGTTTGTGTAGAATTTATTGACTGGTTCTTTATTGAATTTTGTACAGTTTATTGACTGGTTCTTTATTGACTTTTGTACAGTTTATTGACTGGTTCTTTATTGAGTTTTGTACAGTTTATTGACTAGTTCTTTATTCAGTTTTGTACAGTTTATTGACTGGTTCTTTATTGAGCTTTGTACAGTTTATTGACTGTTTCTTTATTGAGTTATGTATAGTTTATTGACTGATTCTTTATTGAGTTTTGGACAGTTTTTTTACTGTTTCTTTATTGAGTTTTGTACAGTTTATTGACTGTTTCTTTATTTAGTTTTCTACAGTTTATTGACTGGTTCTTTATTTAGTTTTGTACAGTTTATTGACTGGTTCTTTATTTTGTTTTGTACAGTTTATTGACTGGTTCTTTATTGAGTTTTGTACAGTTTATTACTGGTTCTTTATTCAGTTTTGTACAGATTATTGACTGTTTCTTTATTGAGTTTTGTACAGTTTATTGACTGGTTTTTTGTTCAATTTTCTCCTGTTTATTGACTGGTTCTTTATTCAGTTTTGTAAAGTTTATTGACTGGTTCTTTATTTAGTTTTGTACAGTTTATTGACTGTTTCTTTATTTAGTTTTGTACAGTTTATTGACTGTCTTCTATTGAGTTTTGTACATTTTTTTTTACTGGTTCTTTATTCAGTTTTGTACAGTTTATTGACTGGTTCTTTATTCAGTTTTGTACAGTTTATTGACTGGTTCTTTATTTAGTTTTGTACAGTTTATTGACTGTTTCTTTATTAAGTTTTGTACAGTTTATTGACTGTTTCTTTATTAATTTTTGTACAGTTTCTTTATTAAGTTTTGTACAGTTTATTGACTGTTTCTTTATTTAGTTTTGTACAGTTTATTGACTGGTTCTTTATTGAGTTTTGTACAGTTTATTGTCTGGTTCTTTATTGAGTTTTGTACACTTTATTGACTGTTTCTTTATTTAGTTTTGTACAGTTTATTGACTGTTTATTTATTTAGTTTGTGTACAATTTATTGACTGGTTCTTTATTTAGTTTTGTACAGTTTATTGACTGTTTCTTTATTTAGTTTTGTACAGTTTATTGACTGGTTCTTTATTTAGTTTTGTACAGTTTATTGACTGGTTCTTTATTTTGTTTTGTACAGTTTATTGACTGGTTCTTTATTGAGTTTTGTACAGTTTATTGACTAATTCTTTATTGAGTTTTGTACAGTTTATTACTGGTTCTTTATTCAGTTTTGTACAGATTATTGACTGTTTCTTTATTGAGTTTTGTACAGTTTATTGACTGGTTTTTTGTTCAATTTTCTCCTGTTTATTGACTGGTTCTTTATTCAGTTTTGTAAAGTTTATTGACTGGTTCTTTATTTAGTTTTGTACAGTTTATTGACTGTTTCTTTATTTAGTTTTGTACAGTTTATTCACTGTTTTCGATTGAGTTTTGTACAGTTTTTTTTACTGGTTCTTTATTCAGTTTTGTACAGTTTATTGACTGGTTCTTTATTCAGTTTTGTACAGTTTATTGACTCGTTCTTTATTAAGTTTTGTACAGTTTATTGACTGTTTCTTTATTAATTTTTGTACAGTTTCTTTATTAAGTTTTGTACAGTTTATTGACTGTTTCTTTATTTAGTTTTGTACAGTTTATTGACTGGTTCTTTATTGAGTTTTGTACAGTTTATTGTCTGGTTCTTTATTGAGTTTTGTACACTTTATTGACTGTTTCTTTATTTAGTTTTGTACAGTTTATTGACTGTTTCTTTATTTAGTTTGTGTACAATTTATTGACTGGTTCTTTATTTAGTTTTGTACAGTTTATTGACTGTTTCTTTATTTAGTTTTGTACAGTTTATTGACTGTTTCTTTATTTAGTTTTGTACAGTTTATTGACTGTTTCTTTATTTAGTTTTGTACAGTTTATTGACTGGTTCTTTATTGAGTTTTGTACAGTTTATTGACTGTTTCTTTATTTAGTTTTGTACAGTTTATTGACTGGTTCTTTATTTGGTTTTGTACAGTTTATTGACTGGTTCTTTATTGACTTTGTGTAGAATTTATTGACTTGTTATTTATTGAATTTTGTACAGTTTATTGACTGTTTCTTTATTGAGTTTTGTACAGTTTATTGACTGTTTCTTTATTGAGTTTTGTACAGTTTATTGATTGGTTCTTTATTTAGTTTTGTACAGTTTATTGACTGGTTCTTTATTCAGTTTTGTACAGTTTATTGACTCGTTCTTTATTCAGTTATGTACAGTTTATTGACTGGTTCTTTATTTAGTTTTCTACAGTTTATTGACTGTTTCTTTATTTAGTTTTGTACAGTTTATTGACTGGTTCTTTATTGAGTTTTGTTCGGTTTATTGACTGTTTCTTTATTTAGTTTTGTACAGATTTTGACTGGTTCTTTATTGAGTTTTGTACAGTTTATTGACTAATTCTTTATTGAGTTTTGTACAGTTTATTGACTGTTTCTTTATTTAGTTTTGTACAGTTTATTGACTGGTTCTTTCTTTTGTTTTGTACAGTTTATTGACTGGTTCTTTATTGTGTTTTGTACAGTTTATTGACTGTTTCTTTATTTAGTTTTGTACAGTTTATTGACTGGTTCTTTCTTTTGTTTTGTACAGTTTATTGACTGGTTCTTTATTGAGTTTTGTACAGTTTATTGACTGTTTCTTTATTTAGTTTGTGTACAATTTATTGACTGGTTATTTATTTAGTTTTGTACAGTTTATTGACTGTTTCTTTATTTAGTTTTGTACAGTTTATTGACTGGTTCTTTATTGAGTTTTGTACAGTTTATTGACTGTTTCTTTATTTAGTTTTGTACAGATTTTGACTGGTTCTTTATTGAGTTTTGTACAGTTTATTGACTAATTCTTTATTGAGTTTTGTACAGTTTATTACTGGTTCTTTATTCAGTTTTGTACAGATTATTGACTGTTTCTTTATTGAGTTTTGTACAGTTTATTGACTGGTTTTGTGTTCAATTTTCTTCTGTTTATTGACTGGTTCTTTATTCAGTTTTGTACAGTTTATTGACTGGTTCTTTATTTAGTTTTGTACAGTTTATTGACTGTTTCTTTATTTAGTTTTGTACAGTTTATTGACTGTTTTCTATTGAGTTTTGTACAGTTTTTTTACTGGTTCTTTATTCAGTTTTGTACAGTTTGTTGACTGGTTCTTTATTCAGTTTTGTACAGTTTATTGACTGGTTCTTTATTTAGTTTTGTACAGTTTATTGACTGTTTCTTTATTAAATTTTGTACAGTTTATTGACTGTTTCTTTATTTAGTTTTGTACAGTTTATTGGCTGTTTCTTTATTAAGTTTTGTACAGTTTATTGACTGTTTCTTTATTTAGTTTTGTACAGTTTATTGACTGTTTCTTTATTTCGTTTGTAACGTTTATTGACTGTTTCTTTACTTAGTTTGTGTACAATTTATTGACTGGTTCTTTTTTTGGTTTTTTACAGTTTATTGACTCTTTCTTTATTTAGTTTTGTACAGTTTATTGACTGTTTCTTTATTTAGTTTTGTACAGTTTATTGACTGTTTCTTTATTTAGTTTTGTACAGTTTATTGACTGGTTCTTTATTGAGTTTTGTACAGTTTATTGACTGGTGCTTTATTTGTTTTTGTACAGTTTATTGACTGGTTCTTTATTGAGTTTGTGTACAATTTATTGACTGGTTCTTTATTGAATTTTGTACAGTTTATTGACTGGTTCTTTATTTGGTTTTGTACAGTTTATTGACTGGTTCTTTATTGAGTTTGTGTACAATTTATTGACTGGTTCTTTATTGAATTTTGTACAGTTTATTGACTGGTTCTTTATTTAGTTTTGTACATTTTATTGACTGGTTCTTTGTTCAGTTTTGTTCAGTTTATTGACTGTTTCATTATTGAGTTCTGTACAGTTTATTGACTGGTTCTAATTCAGTTTTGTACAGTTTATTGACTGGTTCTTTATTGAGTTTGTGTACAATTTATTGACTGGTTCTTTGTTGAATTTTGTACAGTTTATTGACTGTTTCTTTATTGACTTTTGTACACTTTATTGACTGGTTCTTTGTTCTTTAGTGAGTTTTGTACAGTTTATTGACTGGTTCTTTATTTTGTTTTGTACAGTTTATTGACTGTTTCTTTATTTAGTTTTGTACAGTTTATTGACTTTATTGACTGTTTTTTTATTGAGTTTTGTACAGTTTATTGACTGGTTCTTTATTGAGTTTTGTACAGTATATTGACTGTTTCTTTATTAAGATTTGTACAGTTTATTGACTAGTTCTTTATTGAGTTTTGTACAGTTTATTGACTGTTTCTTTATTTAGTTTTGTACAGTTTATTGACTGGTTCTTTATTTAGTTTTGTACAGTTTATTGACTGGTTCTTTACTGTGTTTTGTACAGTTTATTGACTGGTTCTTTATTGAGTTTTGTACAGTTTATTGACTGGTTCTTTATTGAGTTTTGTACAGTTTATTGACTAATTCTTTATTGAGTTTTGTACAGTTTATTACTGGTTCTTTATTCAGTTTTGTACAGATTATTGACTGTTTCTTTATTCAGTTTTGTACAGTTTATTGACTAGTTCTTTGTTCAGTTTTCTTCTGTTTATTGACTGGTTCTTTATTCAGTTTTGTACAGTTTATTGACTGGTTCTTTATTTAGTTTTGTACAGTGTATTGACTGTTTCTTTATTTAGTTTTGTACAGTTTATTGACTGTTTTCTATTGAGTTTTGTACAGTTTTTTTACTGGTTCTTTATTGAGTTTTGTACAGTTTATTGACTGTTTCTTTATTGAGTTCTGTACAGTTTATTGACTGTTTCTTTATTTAGTTTTGTACAGTTTATTGACTTGTTCTTTCTTTTGTTTTGTACAGTTTATTGACTGGTTCTTTATTGAGTTTTGTACAGTTTATTGACTGTTTCTTTATTTAGTTTTGTACAGTTTATTGACTGTTTCTTTATTTACTTTGTGTACAATTTATTGACTGGTTATTTATTTAGTTTTGTACAGTTTATTGACTGTTTCTTTATTTAGATTTGTACAGTTTATTGACTGGTTCTTTATTGAGTCTTGTACAGTTTATTGACTGTTTCTTTATTTAGTTTTGTACAGTTTATTGGCTGTTTCTTTATTAAGTTTTGTACAGTTTATTGACTGGTTCTTTATTGAGTTTTGTACAGTTTATTGATTGTTTCTTTATTTAGTTTGTGTACAATTTATTTACTGGTTGTTTATTTAGTTTTGTACAGTTTATTGACTGTTTCTTTATTTAGTTTTGTACATTTTATTGACTGGTTTTTTATTGAGTTTTGTACAGTTTATTGTCTGGTTCTTTATTGAGTTTGTGTACAATTTATTGACTGGTTCTTTGTTGAATTTTGTACAGTTTATTGACTGGTTCTTTATTGACTTTTGTACACTTTATTGACTGGTTCTTTGTTCTTTAGTGAGTTTTGTACAGTTTATTGACTGGTTCTTTATTTTGTTTTGTACAGTTTATTGACTGTTTCTTTATTTAGTTTTGTACAGTTTATTGACTTTATTGACTGTTTTTTTATTGAGTTTTGTACAGTTTATTGACTGGTTCTTTATTGAGATTTGTACAGTATATTGACTGCTTCTTTATTAAGATTTGTACAGTTTATTGACTAGTTCTTTATTGAGTTTTGTACAGTTTATTGACTGGTTCTTTATTGAGCTTTGTACAGTTTATTGACTGTTTCTTTATTGAGTTATGTATAGTTTATTGACTGATTTTTTATTGAGTTTTGGACAGTTTTTTGACTGTTTCTTTATTGAGTTTTGTACAGTTTATTGACTGTTTCTTTATTTAGTTTTCTACAGTTTATTGACTGGTTCTTTATTTAGTTTTGTACAGTTTATTGACTGGTTCTTTATTTTGTTTTGTACAGTTTATTGACTGGTTCTTTATTGAGTTTTGTACAGTTTATTGACTGGTTCTTTATTTGTTTTTGTATAGTTTATTGACTGGTTCTTTATTGAGTTTGTGTAGAATTTATTGACTGGTTCTTTATTGAATTTTGTACAATTTATTGACTGGTTCTTTATTGACTTTTGTACAGTTTATTGACTGGTTCTTTATTGAGTTTTGTACAGTTTATTGACTAGTTCTTTATTCAGTTTTGTACAGTTTATTGACTGGTTCTTTATTGAGCTTTGTACAGTTTATTGACTGTTTCTTTATTGAGTTATGTATAGTTTATTGACTGATTCTTTATTGAGTTTTGGACAGTTTTTTGACTGTTTCTTTATTGAGTTTTGTACAGTTTATTGACTGTTTCTTTATTTTGTTTTGTACAGTTTATTGTCTGGTTCTTTATTGGTTTTGTACAGTTTATTGACTAATTCTTTATTGAGTTTTGTACAGTTTATTACTGGTTCTTTATTCAGTTTTGTACAGATTATTGACTGTTTCTTTATTGAGTTTTGTACAGTTTATTGACTGGTTTTTTGTTCAATTTTCTTCTGTTTATTGACTGGTTCTTTATTCAGTTTTGTACAGTTTATTGACTGGTTCTTTATTCAGTTTTGTACAGTTTATTGACTGGTTCTTTATTTAGTTTTGTACAGTTTATTGACTGTTTCTTTATTAAGTTTTGTACAGTTTATTGACTGTTTCTTTATTTAGTTTTGTACAGTTTATTGTCTGGTTCTTTATTGAGTTTTGTACAGTTTATTGACTGTTTCTTTATTTAGTTTTGTACAGTTTATTGACTGTTTCTTTATTTAGTTTGTGTACAATTTATTGACTGGTTCTTTATTTAGTTTTGTACAGTTTATTGACTGTTTCTTTATTTAGTTTTGTACAGTTTATTGACTGTTTCTTTATTTAGTTTTGTACAGTTTATTGACTGTTTCTTTATTTAGTTTTGTACAGTTTATTGACTGGTTCTTTATTGAGTTTTGTACAGTTTATTGACTGTTTCTTTATTTAGTTTTGTACAGTTTATTGACTGGTTCTTTATTTGGTTTTGTACAGTTTATTGACTGGTTCTTTATTGACTTTGTGTAGAATTTATTGACTGGTTATTTATTGAATTTTGTACAGTTTATTGACTGGTTCTTTATTGACTTTTGTACAGTTTATTGACTGGTTCTTTATTGAGTATTGTATAGTTATTGACTGGTTCTTTATTTAGTTTTGTACAGTTTATTGACTGGTTCTTAGTTCAGTTTTGTACAGTTTATTGACTGGTTCTTTGTTCAGTTTTGTTCAGTTTATTGACTGTTTCTTTATGGAGTTTTGTACAGTTTATTGACTGGTTCTTATTCAGTTTTGTACAGTTTATTGACTGTTTCTTTATTGAGTTTTGTATAGTTTATGGACTGATTCTTTATTGAGTTTTGTACAGTTTTTTGACTGTTTCTTTATTGAGTTTTGTACAATTTTTTGACTGGTTCTTTATTGAGTTTTGTACAGTTTATTGACTGTTTCTTTATTGAGTTTTGTACAGTTTATTGACTGTTTCTTTATTGAGTTTTGTACAGTTTATTGATTGGTTCTTTATTTAGTTTTGTACAGATTATTGACTGTTTCTTTATTGAGTTTTGTACAGTTTATTGACTGGTTCTTTGTTCAGTTTTCTTCTGTTATTGACTTTTCTTTATTCAGTTTTATACAGTTTATTGACTGGTTCTTTATTTAGTTTTGTACAGTTTATTGACTGTTTCTTTATTGAGTTTTGTACAGTTTATTGACTGTTTCTTTATTTAGTTTTGTGCAGTTTATTGACTGGTTCTTTCTTTTGTTTTGTACAGTTTATTGACTGGTTCTTTATTGAGTTTTGTACAGTTTATTGACTGTTTCTTTATTTAGTTTTGTATAGTTTATTGACTGGTTCTTTCTTTTGTTTTGTACAGTTTATTGACTGGTTCTTTATTGAGTTTTGTACAGTTTATTGACTGTTTCTTTATTTAGTTTGTGTACAATTTATTGACTGGTTATTTATTTAGTTTTGTACAGTTTATTGACTGTTTCTTTATTTAGTTTTGTACAATTTATTGACTGGTTCTTTATTGAGTTTTGTATAGTTTATTGACTGTTTCTTTATTTAGTTTTGTACAGATTTTGACTTGTTCTTTATTGAGTTTTGTACAGTTTATTGACTAATTCTTTATTGAGTTTTGTACAGTTTATTACTGGTTTTTTATTCAGTTTTGTACAGATTATTGACTGTTTCTTTATTGAGTTTTGTACAGTTTATTGACTGGTTCTTTGTTCAATTTTCTTCTGTTTATTGACTGGTTCTTTATTCAGTTTTGTACAGTTTATTGACTGGTTCTTTATTTAGTTTTGTACGGTTTATTGACTGTTTCTTTATTTAGTTTTGTACAGTTTATTGACTGTTTTCTATTGAGTTTTGTACAGTTTTTTTACTGGTTCTTTATTCAGTTTTGTACAGTTTATTGACTGGTTCTTTATTCAGTTTTGTACAGTTTATTGACTGTTTCTTTATTTAGTTTTGTACAGTTTATTGACTGTTTCTTTATTAAGTTTTGTACAGTTTATTGACTGTTTCTTTATTTAGTTTTGTACAGTTTATTGGCTGTTTCTTTATTAAGTTTTGTACAGTTTATTGACTGTTTCTTTATTTAGTTTTGTACAGTTTATTGACTGTTTCTTTATTTCGTTTGTAACGTTTATTGACTGTTTCTTTATTTAGTTTGTGTACAATTTATTGACTGGTTCTTTATTTGGTTTTGTACAGTTTATTGACTCTTTCTTTATTTAGTTTTGTACAGTTTATTGACTGTTTCTTTATTTAGTTTTGTACAGTTTATTGACTGTTTCTTTATTTAGTTTTGTACAGTTTATTGACTGCTTCTTTATTGAGTTTTGTACAGTTTATTGACTGGTTCTTTATTTGTTTTTGTACAGTTTATTGACTGGTTCTTTATTGAGTTTGTGTACAATTTATTGACTGGTTCTTTATTGAATTTTGTACAGTTTATTGACTGGTTCTTTATTTGGTTTTGTACAGTTTATTGACTGGTTCTTTATTGAGTTTGTGTACAATTTATTGACTGGTTCTTTATTGAATTTTGTACAGTTTATTGACTGGTTCTTTATTTAGTTTTGTACATTTTATTGACTGGTTCTTTGTTCAGTTTTGTTCAGTTTATTGGCTGTTTCATTATTGAGTTTTGTACAGTTTATTGACTGGTTCTAATTCAGTTTTGTACAGTTTATTGACTGTTTCTTTATTTAGTTTTGTACAGTTTATTGACTGTTTCTTTATTGAGTTTTGTATAGTTTATGGACTGATTCTTTATTGAGTTTTGTACAGTTTTTTTACTGTTTCTTTATTGAGTTTTGTACAATTTTTTGACTGGTTCTTTATTGAGTTTTGTACAGTTTATTGACTGTTTCTTTAATGAGTTTTGTACAGTTTATTGACTGTTTCTTTATTTAGTTTTGTACAGTTTATTGACTGGTTCTTTATTTAGTTTTGTACAGTTTATTGACTGGTTCTTTATTGTGTTTTGTACAGTTTATTGACTGGTTCTTAATTGAGTTTTGTACAGTTTATTGACTGGTTCTTTATTGAGTTTTGTACAGTTTATTGACTAATTTTTTATTGAGTTTTGTACAGATTATTACTGGTTCTTTATTCAGTTTTGTACAGATTATTGACTGTTTCTTTATTCAGTTTTGTACAGTTTATTGACTGGTTCTTTGTTCAGTTTTCTTCTGTTTATTGACTGGTTCTTTATTCAGTTTTGTACAGTTTATTGACTGGTTCTTTATTTAGTTTTGTACAGTGTATTGACTGTTTCTTTATTTAGTTTTGTACAGTTTATTGACTGTTTTCTATTGAGTTTTGTACAGTTTTTTTTACTGGTTCTTTATTGAGTTTTGTACAGTTTATTGACTGTTTCTTTATTGAGTTTTGTACAGTTTATTGACTGTTTCTTTATTTAGTTTTGTACAGTTTATTGACTTGTTCTTTCTTTTGTTTTGTACAGTTTATTGACTGGTTCTTTATTGAGTTTTGTACAGTTTATTGACTGTTTCTTTATTTAGTTTTGTACAGTTTATTGACTGTTTCTTTATTTACTTTGTGTACAATTTATTGACTGGTTATTTATTTAGTTTTGTACAGTTTATTGACTGTTTCTTTATTTAGTTTTGTACAGTTTATTGACTGGTTCTTTATTGTGTCTTGTACAGTTTATTGACTGTTTCTTTATTTAGTTTTGTACAGTTTATTGACTGGTTCTTTATTGAGTCTTGTACAGTTTATTGACTGTTTCTTTATTTAGTTTTGTACAGTTTATTGGCTGTTTCTTTATTAAGTTTTGTACAGTTTATTGACTGGTTTTTATTGAGTTTTGTACAGTTTATTGATTGTTTCTTTTTTTAGTTTGTGTACAATTTATTTACTGGTTGTTTATTTAGTTTTGTACAGTTTATTGACTGTTTCTTTATTTAGTTTTGTACATTTTATTGACTGGTTTTTTATTGAGTTTTGTACAGTTTATTGTCTGGTTCTTTATTGAGTTTGTGTACAATTTATTGACTGGTTCTTTGTTGAATTTTGTACAGTTTATTGACTGGTTCTTTATTGACTTTTGTACACTTTATTGACTGGTTCTTTGTTCAGTTTTGTACAGTTTATTGACTGGTTCTTTGTTCAGTTTTGTACAGTTTATTGACTAGTTCTTTATTGAGTTTTGTACAGTTTATCGACTGGTTCTTTACTGAGTTTTATACAGTTTATTGACTGGTTCTTTATATAGATTTGTACAGTTTATTGACTGTTTCTTTATTTTGTTTTGTACAGTTTATTGACTGTTTCTTTATTTAGTTTTGTACAGTATATTGACTATTTTTTTATTGAGTTTTGTACAGTTTATTGACTGGTTCTTTATTGAGTTTTGTACAGTTTATTGACTGTTTCTTTATTGAGTTTTGTACAGTTTATTGACTAGTTCTTTATTCAGTTTTGTACAGTTTATTGACTGGTTCTTTATTGAGCTTTGTACAGTTTATTGACTGTTTCTTTATTGAGTTATGTATAGTTTATTGACTGATTCTTTATTGAGTTTTGGACAGTTTTTTGACTGTTTATTTATTGAGTTTTGTACAGTTTATTGACTGTTTCTTTATTTAGTTTTCTACAGTTTATTGACTGGTTCTTTATTTAGTTTTGTACAGTTTATTGACTGGTTCTTTATTTTGTTTTGTACAGTTTATTGACTGGTTCTTTATTGAGTTTTGTACAGTTTATTGACTGGTTCTTTATTTGCTTTTGTACAGTTTATTGACTGGTTCTTTATTGAGTTTGTGTAGAATTTATTGACTGGTTCTTTATTGAATTTTGTACAGTTTATTGACTGGTTCTTAATTGACTTTTGTACAGTTTATTGACTGGTTCTTTATTGAGTTTTGTACAGTTTATTGACTAGTTCTTTATTCAGTTTTGTACAGTTTATTGACTGGTTCTTTATTGAGCTTTGTACAGTTTATTGACTGTTTCTTTATTGAGTTATGTATAGTTTATTGACTGATAATTTATTGAGTTTTGGACAGTTTTTTGACTGTTCCTTTATTGAGTTTTGTACAGTTTATTGACTGTTTCTTTATTTAGTTTTCTACAGTTTATTGACTGGTTCTTTATTTAGATTTGTAAAGTTTATTGACTGGTTCTTTATTTTGTTTTGTACAGTTTATTGACTGGTTCTTTATTGAGTTTTGTACAGTTTATTGACTAATTCTTTATTGAGTTTTGTACAGTTTATTACTGGTTCTTTATTCAGTTTTGTACAGATTATTGACTGTTTCTTTATTGAGTTTTGTACAGTTTATTGACTGGTTTTTTGTTCAATTTTCTTCTGTTTATTGACTGGTTCTTTATTCAGTTTTGTACAGTTTATTGACTGGTTCTTTATTTAGTTTTGTACAGTTTATTGACTGTTTCTTTATTTAGTTTTGTACAGTTCTTGACTGTTTTCTATTGAGTTTTGTACAGTTTTTTTTACTGGTTCTTTATTCAGTTTTGTACAGTTTATTGACTGGTTCTTTATTCAGTTTTGTACAGTTTATTGACTGGTTCTTTATTTAGTTTTGTACAGTTTATTGACTGTTTCTTTATTAAGTTTTGTACTGTTTATTGACTGTTTCTTTATTTAGTTTTGTACAGTTTATTGACTGGTTCTTTGTTCAGTTTTGTACAGTTTATTGACTAGTTCTTTATTGAGTTTTGTACAGTTTATCGACTGGTTCTTTACTGAGTTTTATACAGTTTATTGACTGGTTCTTTATATAGATTTGTACAGTTTATTGACTGTTTCTTTATTTTGTTTTGTACAGTTTATTGACTGTTTCTTTATTTAGTTTTGTACAGTTTATTGACTATTTTTTTATTGAGTTTTGTACAGTTTATTGACTGGTTCTTTATTGAGTTTTGTACAGTTTATTGACTGTTTCTTTATTGAGTTTTGTACAGTTTATTGACTAGTTCTTTATTAAGTTTTGTACAGTTTATTGACTGGTTCTTTATTGAGCTTTGTACAGTTTATTGACTGTTTCTTTATTGAGTTATGTATAGTTTATTGACTGATTCTTTATTGAGTTTTGGACAGTTTTTTGACTGTTTATTTATTGAGTTTTGTACAGTTTATTGACTGTTTCTTTATTTAGTTTTCTACAGTTTATTGACTGGTTCTTTATTTAGTTTTGTACAGTTTATTGACTGGTTCTTTATTTTGTTTTGTACAGTTTATTGACTGGTTCTTTATTGAGTTTTGTACAGTTTATTGACTGGTTCTTTATTTGCTTTTGTACAGTTTATTGACTGGTTCTTTATTGAGTTTGTGTAGAATTTATTGACTGGTTCTTTATTGAATTTTGTACAGTTTATTGACTGGTTCTTTATTGACTTTTGTACAGTTTATTGACTGGTTCTTTATTGAGTTTTGTACAGTTTATTGACTAGTTCTTTATTCAGTTTTGTACAGTTTATTGACTGGTTCTTTATTGAGCTTTGTACAGTTTATTGACTATTTCTTTATTGAGTTATGTATAGTTTATTGACTGATAATTTATTGAGTTTTGGACAGTTTTTTTACTGTTCCTTTATTGAGTTTTGTACAGTTTATTGACTGTTTCTTTATTTGGTTTTCTACAGTTTATTGACTGGTTCTTTATTTAGATTTGTAAAGTTTATTGACTGGTTCTTTATTTTGTTTTGTACAGTTTATTGACTGGTTCTTTATTGAGTTTTGTACAGTTTATTGACTAATTCTTTATTGAGTTTTGTACAGTTTATTACTGGTTCTTTATTCAGTTTTGTACAGATTATTGACTGTTTCTTTATTGAGTTTTGTACAGTTTATTGACTGGTTTTTTGTTCAATTTTCTTCTGTTTATTGACTGGTTCTTTATTCAGTTTTGTACAGTTTATTGACTGGTTCTTTATTTAGTTTTGTACAGTTTATTGACTGTTTCTTTATTTAGTTTTGTACAGTTTATTGACTGTTTTCTATTGAGTTTTGTACAGTTTTTTTTACTGGTTCTTTATTCAGTTTTGTACAGTTTATTGACTGGTTCTTTATTCAGTTTTGTACAGTTTATTGACTGGTTCTTTATGAGTTTTGTACAGTTTATTGACTGTTTCTTTATTAAGTTTTGTACAGTTTATTGACTGTTTCTTTATTTAGTTTTGTACAGTTTATTGACTGGTTCTTTATTGAGTTTTGTACAGTTTATTGTCTGGTTCTTTATTGAGTTTTGTACAGTTTATTGACTGTTTCTTTATTGAGTTTGTGTAGAATTTATTGACTGGTTCTTTATTTAGTTTTGTACAGTTTATTGACTGGTTCTTAGTTCAGTTTTGTACAGTTTATTGACTGGTTCTTTGTTCAGTTTTGTTCAGTTTATTGACCGTTTCTTTATGGAGTTTTGTACAGTTTATTGACTGGTTCTTATTCAGTTTTGTACAGTTTATTGACTGATTCTTTATTTAGTTTTGTGCAGTTTATTGACTGTTTCTTTATTGAGTTTTGTATAGTTTATGGACTGATTCTTTATTGAGTTTTGTACAGTTTTTTGACTGTTTCTTTATTGAGTTTTGTACAATTTTTTGACTGGTTCTTTATTGAGTGTTGTACAGTTTATTGACTGTTTCTTTATTGAGTTTTGTACAGTTTATTGACTGTTTCTTTATTGAGTTTTGTACAGTTTATTGATTGGTTCTTTATTTAGTTTTGTACAGTTTATTGACTGGTTCTTTATTCAGTTTTTTACAGTTTATTGACTCGTTCTTTATTCAGTTATGTACAGTTTATTGACTGGTTCTTTATTTAGTTTTCTACAGTTTATTGACTGTTTCTTTATTTAGTTTTGTACAGTTTATTGACTGGTTCTTTATTGAGTTTGTGTACAATTTATTGACTGGTTCTTTGTTGAATTTTGTACAGTTTATTGACTGGTTCTTTATTGACTTTTGTACACTTTATTGACTGGTTCTTTGTTCAGTTTTGTACAGTTTATTGACTGGTTCTTTGTTCAGTTTTGTACAGTTTATTGACTAGTTCTTTATTGAGTTTTGTACAGTTTATCGACTGGTTCTTTACTGAGTTTTGTACAGTTTATTGACTGGTTCTTTATATAGATTTGTACAGTTTATTGACTGTTTCTTTATTTTGTTTTGTACAGTTTATTGACTGTTTCTTTATTTAGTTTTGTACAGTTTATTGACTATTTTTTTATTGAGTTTTGTACAGTTTATTGACTGGTTCTTTATTGAGTTTTGTACAGTTTATTGACTGTTTCTTTATTGAGTTTTGTACAGTTTATTGACTAGTTCTTTATTCAGTTTTGTACAGTTTATTGACTGGTTCTTTATTGAGCTTTGTACAGTTTATTGACTGTTTCTTTATTGAGTTATGTATAGTTTATTGACTGATTCTTTATTGAGTTTTGGACAGTTTTTTGACTGCTTATTTATTGAGTTTTGTACAGTTTATTGACTGTTTCTTTATTTAGTTTTCTACAGTTTATTGACTGGTTCTTTATTTAGTTTTGTACAGTTTATTGACTGGTTCTTTATTTTGTTTTGTACAGTTTATTGACTGGTTCTTTATTGAGTTTTGTACAGTTTATTGACTGGTTCTTTATTTGCTTTTGTACAGTTTATTGACTGGTTCTTTATTGAGTTTGTGTAGAATTTATTGACTGGTTCTTTATTGAATTTTGTACAGTTTATTGACTGGTTCTTTATTGACTTTTGTACAGTTTATTGACTGGTTCTTTATTGAGTTTTGTACAGTTTATTGACTAGTTCTTTATTCAGTTTTGTACAGTTTATTGACTGGTTCTTTATTGAGCTTTGTACAGTTTATTGACTGTTTCTTTATTGAGTTATGTATAGTTTATTGACTGATAATTTATTGAGTTTTGGACAGTTTTTTGACTGTTCCTTTATTGAGTTTTGTACAGTTTATTGACTGTTTCTTTATTTAGTTTTCTACAGTTTATTGACTGGTTCTTTATTTAGATTTGTAAAGTTTATTGACTGGTTCTTTATTTTGTTTTGTACAGTTTATTGACTGGTTCTTTATTGAGTTTTGTACAGGTTATTGACTAATTCTTTATTGAGTTTTGTACAGTTTATTACTGGCTCTTTATTCAGTTTTGTACAGATTATTGACTGTTTCTTTATTGAGTTTTGTACAGTTTATTGACTGGTTTTTTGTTCAATTTTCTTCTGTTTATTGACTGGTTCTTTATTCAGTTTTGTACAGTTTATTAACTGGTTCTTTATTTAGTTTTGTACAGTTTATTGACTGTTTCTTTATTTAGTTTTGTACAGTTTATTGACTGTTTTCTATTGAGTTTTGTACAGTTTTTTTTACTGGTTCTTTATTCAGTTTTGTACAGTTTATTGACTGGTTCTTTCTTCAGTTTTGTACAGTTTATTGACTGGTTCTTTATTTAGTTTTGTACAGTTTATTGACTGTTTCTTTATTAAGTTTTGTACAGTTTATTGACTGTTTCTTTATTTAGTTTTGTACAGTTTATTGACTGGTTCTTTATTGAGTTTTGTACAGTTTATTGTCTGGTTCTTTATTGAGTTTTGTACAGTTTATTGACTGTTTCTTTATTGAGTTTGTGTAGAATTTATTGACTGGTTCTTTATTGAGTTTTGTATAGTTATTGACTGGTTCTTTATTTAGTTTTGTACAGTTTATTGACTGGTTCTTAGTTCAGTTTTGTACAGTTTATTGACTGGTTCTTTGTTCAGTTTTGTTCAGTTTATTGACTGTTTCTTTATGGAGTTTTGTACAGTTTTTTGACTGGTTCTTATTCAGTTTTGTACAGTTTATTGACTGATTCTTTATTTAGTTTTGTGCAGTTTATTCACTGTTTCTTTATTGAGTTTTGTATAGTTTATGGACTGATTCTTTATTGAGTTTTGTACAGTTTATTGACTGTTTCTTTATTGAGTTTTGTACAATTTTTTGACTGGTTCTTATTGAGTGTTGTACAGTTTATTGACTGTTTCTTTATTGAGTTTTGTACAGTTTATTGACTGTTTCTTTATTGAGTTTTGTACAGTTTATTGATTGGTTCTTTATTTAGTTTTGTACAGTTTATTGACTGGTTCTTTATTCAGTTTTGTACAGTTTATTGACTCGTTCTTTATTCAGTTATGTACAGTTTATTGACTGGTTCTTTATTTAGTTTTCTATTGTTTATTGACTGTTTCTTTATTTAGTTTTGTACAGTTTATTGACTGGTTCTTTATTGAGTTTTGTACAGTTTATTGACTAATTCTTTATTGAGTTTTGTACAGTTTATTACTGGTTCTTTATTCAGTTTTGTACAGATTATTGACTGTTTCTTTATTGAGTTTTGTACAGTTTATTGACTGGTTCTTTGTTCAGTTTTCTTCTGTTTATAGACTGGTTCTTTATTCAGTTTTATACAGTTTATTGACTGGTTCTTTATTTAGTTTTGTACAGTTTATTGACTGTTTCTTTATTTAGTTTTGTACAGTTTATTGACTGTTTTCTATTGAGTTTTGTACAGTTTTTTTTACTGGTTCTTTATTGAGTTTTGTACAGTTTATTGACTGTTTCTTTATTGAGTTTTGTACAGTTTATTGACTGTTTCTTTATTTAGTTTTGTACAGTTTATTGACTGGTTCTTTCTTTTGTTTTGTACAGTTTATTGACTGTTTCTTTATTTAGTTTTGTACAGTTTATTGACTATTTTTTTATTGAGTTTTGTACAGTTTATTGACTGGTTCTTTCTTTTGTTTAGTACAGTTTATTGACTGGTTCTTTATTGAATTTTGTACAGTTTATTGACTGTTTCTTTATTTAGTTTTGTACAGTTTATTAACTGTTTCTTTATTTAGTTTGTGTACAATTTATTGACTGGTTATTTATTTAGTTTTGTACAGTTTATTGACTGTTTCTTTATTTAGTTTTGTACAGTTTACTGACTGGTTCTTTATTGAGTTTTGTACAGTTTATTGACTGTTTCTTTATTTAGTTTTGTACAGATTTTGACTGGTTCTTTATTGAGTTTTGTACAGTTTATTGACTAATTCTTTATTGAGTTTTGTACAGTTTATTACTGGTTCTTTATTCAGTTTTGTACAGATTATTGACTGTTTCTTTTTTGAGTTTTGTACAGTTTATTGACTGGTTCTTTGTTCAATTTTCTTCTGTTTATTGACTGGTTCTTTATTCAGTTTTGTACAGTTTATTGACTGGTTCTTTATTTAGTTTTGTACAGTTTATTGACTGTTTCTTTATTTAGTTTTGTACAGTTTATTGACTGTTTTCTATTGAGTTTTGTACAGTTTTTTTTACTGGTTCTTTATTCAGTTTTGTATAGTTTATTGACTGGTTCTTTATTCAGTTTTGTACACTTTATTGACTGGTTCTTTATTTAGTTTTGTACAGTTTATTGACTGTTTCTTTATTTAGTTTTGTACAGTTTATTGACTGTTTCTTTATTTAGTTTTGTACAGTTTATTGACTGGTTCTTTATTGAGTTTTGTATAGTTATTGACTGGTTCTTTATTTAGTTTTGTACAGTTTATTGACTGGTTCTTAGTTCAGTTTTGTACAGTTTATTGACTGGTTCTTTGTTCAGTTTTGTTCAGTTTATTGACTGTTTCTTTATGGAGTTTTGTACAGTTTATTGACTGTTTCTTTAATGAGTTTTGTACAGTTTATTGACTGTTTCTTTATTTAGTTTTGTACAGTTTATTGACTGGTTCTTTATTTAGTTTTGTACAGTTTATTGACTGGTTCTTTATTGTGTTTTGTACAGTTTATTGACTGGTTCTTAATTGAGTTTTGTACAGTTTATTGACTGGTTCTTTATCGAGTTTTGTACAGTTTATTGACTAATTTTTTATTGAGTTTTGTACAGATTATTACTGGTTCTTTATTCAGTTTTGTACAGATTATTGACTGTTTCTTTATTCAGTTTTGTACAGTTTATTGACTGGTTCTTTGTTCAGTTTTCTTCTGTTTATTGACTGGTTCTTTATTCAGTTTTGTACAGTTTATTGACTGGTTCTTTATTAAGTTTTGTACAGTGTATTGACTGTTTCTTTATTTAGTTTTGTACAGTTTATTGACTGTTTTCTATTGAGTTTTGTACAGTTTTTTTTACTGGTTCTTTATTGAGTTTTGTACAGTTTATTGACTGTTTCTTTATTGAGTTTTGTACAGTTTATTGAATGTTTCTTTATTTAGTTTTGTACAGTTTATTGACTTGTTCTTTCTTTTGTTTAGTACAGTTTATTGACTGGTTCTTTATTTAGTTTTCTACAGTTTATTGACTGGTTCTTTATTTAGATTTGTAAAGTTTATTGACTGGTTCTTTATTTTGTTTTGTACAGTTTATTGACTGGTTCTTTATTGAGTTTTGTACAGGTTATTGACTAATTCTTTATTGAGTTTTGTACAGTTTATTACTGGCTCTTTATTCAGTTTTGTACAGATTATTGACTGTTTCTTTATTGAGTTTTGTACAGTTTATTGACTGGTTTTTTGTTCAATTTTCTTCTGTTTATTGACTGGTTCTTTATTCAGTTTTGTACAGTTTATTGACTGGTTCTTTATTTAGTTTTGTACAGTTTATTGACTGTTTCTTTATTTAGTTTTGTACAGTTTATTGACTGTTTTCTATTGAGTTTTGTACAGTTTTTTTTACTGGTTCTTTATTGAGTTTTGTACAGTTTATTGACTGTTTCTTTATTGAGTTTTGTACAGTTTATTGACTGTTTCTTTATTTAGTTTTGTACAGTTTATTGACTGGTTCTTTCTTTTGTTTTGTACAGTTTATTGACTGTTTCTTTATTTAGTTTTGTACAGTTTATTGACTATTTTTTTATTGAGTTTTGTACAGTTTATTGACTGGTTCTTTCTTTTGTTTAGTACAGTTTATTGACTGGTTCTTTATTGAATTTTGTACAGTTTATTGACTGTTTCTTTATTTAGTTTTGTACAGTTTATTAACTGTTTCTTTATTTAGTTTGTGTACAATTTATTGACTGGTTATTTATTTAGTTTTGTACAGTTTATTGACTGTTTCTTTATTTAGTTTTGTACAGTTTACTGACTGGTTCTTTATTGAGTTTTGTACAGTTTATTGACTGTTTCTTTATTTAGTTTTGTACAGATTTTGACTGGTTCTTTATTGAGTTTTGTACAGTTTATTGACTAATTCTTTATTGAGTTTTGTACAGTTTATTACTGGTTCTTTATTCAGTTTTGTACAGATTATTGACTGTTTCTTTTTTGAGTTTTGTACAGTTTATTGACTGGTTCTTTGTTCAATTTTCTTCTGTTTATTGACTGGTTCTTTATTCAGTTTTGTACAGTTTATTGACTGGTTCTTTATTTAGTTTTGTACAGTTTATTGACTGTTTCTTTATTTAGTTTTGTACAGTTTATTGACTGTTTTCTATTGAGTTTTGTACAGTTTTTTTTACTGGTTCTTTATTCAGTTTTGTATAGTTTATTGACTGGTTCTTTATTCAGTTTTGTACACTTTATTGACTGGTTCTTTATTTAGTTTTGTACAGTTTATTGACTGTTTCTTTATTAAGTTTTGTACAGTTTATTGACTGGTTCTTTATTTAGTTTTGTACAGTTTATTGACTGGTTCTTTATTGAGTTTTGTATAGTTATTGACTGGTTCTTTATTTAGTTTTGTACAGTTTATTGACTGGTTCTTTGTTCAGTTTTGTACAGTTTATTGACTGGTTCTTTGTTCAGTTTTGTTCAGTTTATTGACTGTTTCTTTATGGAGTTTTGTACAGTTTATTGACTGTTTCTTTAATGAGTTTTGTACAGTTTATTGACTGTTTCTTTATTTAGTTTTGTACAGTTTATTGACTGGTTCTTTATTTAGTTTTGTACAGTTTATTGACTGGTTCTTTATTGTGTTTTGTACAGTTTATTGACTGGTTCTTAATTGAGTTTTGTACAGTTTATTGACTGGTTCTTTATCGAGTTTTGTACAGTTTATTGACTAATTTTTTATTGAGTTTTGTACAGATTATTACTGGTTCTTTATTCAGTTTTGTACAGATTATTGACTGTTTCTTTATTCAGTTTTGTACAGTTTATTGACTGGTTCTTTGTTCAGTTTTCTTCTGTTTATTGACTGGTTCTTTATTCAGTTTTGTACAGTTTATTGACTGGTTCTTTATTTAGTTTTGTACAGTGTATTGACTGTTTCTTTATTTAGTTTTGTACAGTTTATTGACTGTTTTCTATTGAGTTTTGTACAGTTTTTTTACTGGTTCTTTATTGAGTTTTGTACAGTTTATTGACTGTTTCTTTATTGAGTTTTGTACAGTTTATTGAATGTTTCTTTATTTAGTTTTGTACAGTTTATTGACTTGTTCTTTCTTTTGTTTAGTACAGTTTATTGACTGGTTCTTTATTTAGTTTTCTACAGTTTATTGACTGGTTCTTTATTTAGATTTGTAAAGTTTATTGACTGGTTCTTTATTTTGTTTTGTACAGTTTATTGACTGGTTCTTTATTGAGTTTTGTACAGGTTATTGACTAATTCTTTATTGAGTTTTGTACAGTTTATTACTGGCTCTTTATTCAGTTTTGTACAGATTATTGACTGTTTCTTTATTGAGTTTTGTACAGTTTATTGACTGGTTTTTTGTTCAATTTTCTTCTGTTTATTGACTGGTTCTTTATTCAGTTTTGTACAGTTTATTGACTGGTTCTTTATTTAGTTTTGTACAGTTTATTGACTGTTTCTTTATTTAGTTTTGTACAGTTTATTGACTGTTTTCTATTGAGTTTTGTACAGTTTTTTTTACTGGTTCTTTATTCAGTTTTGTACAGTTTATTGACTGGTTCTTTATTCAGTTTTGTACAGTTTATTGACTGGTTCTTTATTTAGTTTTGTACAGTTTATTGACTGTTTCTTTATTAAGTTTTGTACAGTTTATTGACTGTTTCTTTATTTAGTTTTGTACAGTTTATTGACTGGTTCTTTATTGAGTTTTGTACAGTTTATTGTCTGGTTCTTTATTGAGTTTTGTACAGTTTATTGACTGTTTCTTTATTGAGTTTGTGTAGAATTTATTGACTGGTTCTTTATTGAGTTTTGTATAGTTATTGACTGGTTCTTTATTTAGTTTTGTACAGTTTATTGACTGGTTCTTAGTTCAGTTTTGTACAGTTTATTGACTGGTTCTTTGTTCAGTTTTGTTCAGTTTATTGACTGTTTCTTTATGGAGTTTTGTACAGTTTATTGACTGGTTCTTATTCAGTTTTGTACAGTTTATTGACTGATTCTTTATTTAGTTTTGTGCAGTTTATTCACTGTTTCTTTATTGAGTTTTGTATAGTTTATGGACTGATTCTTTATTGAGTTTTGTACAGTTTTTTGACTGTTTCTTTATTGAGTTTTGTACAATTTTTTGACTGGTTCTTATTGAGTGTTGTACAGTTTATTGACTGTTTCTTTATTTAGTTTTGTACAGTTTATTGACTGGTTCTTTATTGAGTTTTGTATAGTTATTGACTGGTTCTTTATTTAGTTTTGTACAGTTTATTGACTGGTTCTTAGTTCAGTTTTGTACAGTTTATTGACTGGTTCTTTGTTCAGTTTTGTTCAGTTTATTGACTGTTTCTTTATGGAGTTTTGTACAGTTTATTGACTGTTTCTTTAATGAGTTTTGTACAGTTTATTGACTGTTTCTTTATTTAGTTTTGTACAGTTTATTGACTGGTTCTTTATTTAGTTTTGTACAGTTTATTGACTGGTTCTTTATTGTGTTTTGTACAGTTTATTGACTGGTTCTTAATTGAGTTTTGTACAGTTTATTGACTGGTTCTTTATTGAGTTTTGTACAGTTTATTGACTAATTTTTTATTGAGTTTTGTACAGATTATTACTGGTTCTTTATTCAGTTTTGTACAGATTATTGACTGTTTCTTTATTCAGTTTTGTACAGTTTATTGACTGGTTCTTTGGTCAGTTTTCTTCTGTTTATTGACTGGTTCTTTATTCAGTTTTGTACAGTTTATTGACTGGTTCTTTATTTAGTTTTGTACAGTGTATTGACTGTTTCTTTATTTAGTTTTGTACAGTTTATTGACTGTTTTCTATTGAGTTTTGTACAGTTTTTTTTACTGGTTCTTTATTGAGTTTTGTACAGTTTATTGACTGTTTCTTTATTGAGTTTTGTACAGTTTATTGAATGTTTCTTTATTTAGTTTTGTACAGTTTATTGACTTGTTCTTTCTTTTGTTTAGTACAGTTTATTGACTGGTTCTTTATTTAGTTTTCTACAGTTTATTGACTGGTTCTTTATTTAGATTTGTAAAGTTTATTGACTGGTTCTTTATTTTGTTTTGTACAGTTTATTGACTGGTTCTTTATTGAGTTTTGTACAGGTTATTGACTAATTCTTTATTGAGTTTTGTACAGTTTATTACTGGCTCTTTATTCAGTTTTGTACAGATTATTGACTGTTTCTTTATTGAGTTTTGTACAGTTTATTGACTGGTTTTTTGTTCAATTTTCTTCTGTTTATTGACTGGTTCTTTATTCAGTTTTGTACAGTTTATTGACTGGTTCTTTATTTAGTTTTGTACAGTTTATTGACTGTTTCTTTATTTAGTTTTGTACAGTTTATTGACTGTTTTCTATTGAGTTTTGTACAGTTTTTTTTACTGGTTCTTTATTCAGTTTTGTACAGTTTATTGACTGGTTCTTTATTCAGTTTTGTACAGTTTATTGACTGTTTCTTTATTTAGTTTTGTACAGTTTATTGACTGTTTCTTTATTAAGTTTTGTACAGTTTATTGACTGTTTCTTTATTTAGTTTTGTACAGTTTATTGACTGGTTCTTTATTGAGTTTTGTACAGTTTATTGACTGGTTCTTTATTGAGTTTTGTACAGTTTATTGACTGTTTCTTTATTGAGTTTGTGTAGAATTTATTGACTGGTTCTTTATTGAGTTTTGTATAGTTATTGACTGGTTCTTTATTTAGTTTTGTACAGTTTATTGACTGGTTCTTAGTTCAGTTTTGTACAGTTTATTGACTGGTTCTTTGTTCAGTTTTGTTCAGTTTATTGACTGTTTCTTTATGGAGTTTTGTACAGTTTATTGACTGGTTCTTATTCAGTTTTGTACAGTTTATTGACTGATTCTTTATTTAGTTTTGTGCAGTTTATTCACTGTTTCTTTATTGAGTTTTGTATAGTTTATGGACTGATTCTTTATTGAGTTTTGTACAGTTTTTTGACTGTTTCTTTATTGAGTTTTGTACAATTTTTTGACTGGTTCTTATTGAGTGTTGTACAGTTTATTGACTGTTTCTTTATTGAGTTTTGTACAGTTTATTGACTGTTTCTTTATTGAGTTTTGTACAGTTTATTGATTGGTTCTTGATTTAGTTTTGTACAGTTTATTGACTGGTTCTTTATTCAGTTTTGTACAGTTTATTGACTCGTTCTTTATTCAGTTATGTACAGTTTATTGACTGGTTCTTTATTTAGTTTTCTATTGTTTATTGACTGTTTCTTTATTTAGTTTTGTACAGTTTATTGACTGGTTCTTTATTGAGTTTTGTACAGTTTATTGACTAATTCTTTATTGAGTTTTGTACAGTTTATTACTGGTTCTTTATTCAGTTTTGTACAGATTATTGACTGTTTCTTTATTGAGTTTTGTACAGTTTATTGACTGGTTCTTTGTTCAGTTTTCTTCTGTTTATAGACTGGTTCTTTATTCAGTTTTATACAGTTTATTGACTGGTTCTTTATTTAGTTTTGTACAGTTTATTGACTGTTTCTTTATTTAGTTTTGTACAGTTTATTGACTGTTTCTTTATTTAGTTTTGTACAGTTTATTGACTGGTTCTTTATTTAGTTTTGTACAGTTTATTGACTGGTTCTTTATTGTGTTTTGTACAGTTTATTGACTGGTTCTTAATTGAGTTTTGTACAGTTTATTGACTGGTTCTTTATTGAGTTTTGTACAGTTTATTGACTAATTTTTTATTGAGTTTTGTACAGATTATTACTGGTTCTTTATTCAGTTTTGTACAGATTATTGACTGTTTCTTTATTCAGTTTTGTACAGTTTATTGACTGGTTCTTTGTTCAGTTTTCTTCTGTTTATTGACTGGTTCTTTATTCAGTTTTGTACAGTTTATTGACTGGTTATTTATTTAGTTTTGTACAGTGTATTGACTGTTTCTTTATTTAGTTTTGTACAGTTTATTGACTGTTTTCTATTGAGTTTTGTACAGTTTTTTTTACTGGTTCTTTATTGAGTTTTGTACAGTTTATTGACTGTTTCTTTATTGAGTTTTGTACAGTTTATTGAATGTTTCTTTATTTAGTTTTGTACAGTTTATTGACTTGTTCTTTCTTTTGTTTAGTACAGTTTATTGACTGGTTCTTTATTTAGTTTTCTACAGTTTATTGACTGGTTCTTTATTTAGATTTGTAAAGTTTATTGACTGGTTCTTTATTTTGTTTTGTACAGTTTATTGACTGGTTCTTTATTGAGTTTTGTACAGGTTATTGACTAATTCTTTATTGAGTTTTGTACAGTTTATTACTGGCTCTTTATTCAGTTTTGTACAGATTATTGACTGTTTCTTTATTGAGTTTTGTACAGTTTATTGACTGGTTTTTTGTTCAATTTTCTTCTGTTTATTGACTGGTTCTTTATTCAGTTTTGTACAGTTTATTGACTGGTTCTTTATTTAGTTTTGTACAGTTTATTGACTGTTTCTTTATTTAGTTTTGTACAGTTTATTGACTGTTTTCTATTGAGTTTTGTACAGTTTTTTTTACTGGTTCTTTATTCAGTTTTGTACAGTTTATTGACTGGTTCTTTATTGAGTTTTGTACAGTTTATTGACTGGTTCTTTATTTAGTTTTGTACAGTTTATTGACTGTTTCTTTATTAAGTTTTGTACAGTTTATTGACTGTTTCTTTATTTAGTTTTGTACAGTTTATTGACTGGTTCTTTATTGAGTTTTGTACAGTTTATTGTCTGGTTCTTTATTGAGTTTTGTACAGTTTATTGACTGTTTCTTTATTGAGTTTGTGTAGAATTTATTGACTGGTTCTTTATTGAGTTTTGTATAGTTATTGACTGGTTCTTTATTTAGTTTTGTACAGTTTATTGACTGGTTCTTAGTTCAGTTTTGTACAGTTTATTGACTGGTTCTTTGTTCAGTTTTGTTCAGTTTATTGACTGTTTCTTTATGGAGTTTTGTACAGTTTATTGACTGGTTCTTATTCAGTTTTGTACAGTTTATTGACTGATTCTTTATTTAGTTTTGTGCAGTTTATTCACTGTTTCTTTATTGAGTTTTGTATAGTTTATGGACTGATTCTTTATTGAGTTTTGTACAGTTTTTTGACTGTTTCTTTATTGAGTTTTGTACAATTTTTTGACTGGTTCTTATTGAGTGTTGTACAGTTTATTGACTGTTTCTTTATTGAGTTTTGTACAGTTTATTGACTGTTTCTTTATTGAGTTTTGTACAGTTTATTGATTGGTTCTTGATTTAGTTTTGTACAGTTTATTGACTGGTTCTTTATTCAGTTTTGTACAGTTTATTGACTCGTTCTTTATTCAGTTATGTACAGTTTATTGACTGGTTCTTTATTTAGTTTTCTATTGTTTATTGGCTGTTTCTTTATTTAGTTTTGTACAGATTTTGACTGGTTCTTTATTGAGTTTTGTACAGTTTATTGACTAATTCTTTATTGAGTTTTGTACAGTTTATTACTGGTTCTTTATTCAGTTTTGTACAGATTATTGACTGTTTCTTTTTTGAGTTTTGTACAGTTTATTGACTGGTTCTTTGTTCAATTTTCTTCTGTTTATTGACTGGTTCTTTATTCAGTTTTGTACAGTTTATTGACTGGTTCTTTATTTAGTTTTGTACAGTTTATTGACTGTTTCTTTATTTAGTTTTGTACAGTTTATTGACTGTTTTCTATTGAGTTTTGTACAGTTTTTTTTACTGGTTCTTTATTCAGTTTTGTATAGTTTATTGACTGGTTCTTTATTCAGTTTTGTACACTTTATTGACTGGTTCTTTATTTAGTTTTGTACAGTTTATTGACTGTTTCTTTATTGAGTTTTGTACAGTTTATTGACTGGTTCTTTATTTAGTTTTGTACAGTTTATTGACTGGTTCTTTATTGAGTTTTGTATAGTTATTGACTGGTTCTTTATTTAGTTTTGTACAGTTTATTGACTGGTTCTTAGTTCAGTTTTGTACAGTTTATTGACTGGTTCTTTGTTCAGTTTTGTTCAGTTTATTGACTGTTTCTTTATGGAGTTTTGTACAGTTTATTGACTGTTTCTTTAATGAGTTTTGTACAGTTTATTGACTGTTTCTTTATTTAGTTTTGTACAGTTTATTGACTGGTTCTTTATTTAGTTTTGTACAGTTTATTGACTGGTTCTTTATTGTGTTTTGTACAGTTTATTGACTGGTTCTTAATTGAGTTTTGTATAGTTATTGACTGGTTCTTTATTTAGTTTTGTACAGTTTATTGACTGGTTCTTAGTTCAGTTTTGTACAGTTTATTGACTGGTTCTTTGTTCAGTTTTGTTCAGTTTATTGACTGTTTCTTTATGGAGTTTTGTACAGTTTATTGACTGGTTCTTATTCAGTTTTGTACAGTTTATTGACTGATTCTTTATTTAGTTTTGTGCAGTTTATTCACTGTTTCTTTATTGAGTTTTGTATAGTTTATGGACTGATTCTTTATTGAGTTTTGTACAGTTTTTTGACTGTTTCTTTATTGAGTTTTGTACAATTTTTTGACTGGTTCTTATTGAGTGTTGTACAGTTTATTGACTGTTTCTTTATTGAGTTTTGTACAGTTTATTGACTGTTTCTTTATTGAGTTTTGTACAGTTTATTGATTGGTTCTTTATTTAGTTTTGTACAGTTTATTGACTGGTTCTTTATTCAGTTTTGTACAGTTTATTGACTCGTTCTTTATTCAGTTATGTACAGTTTATTGACTGGTTCTTTATTTAGTTTTCTATTGTTTATTGACTGTTTCTTTATTTAGTTTTGTACAGTTTATTGACTGGTTCTTTATTGAGTTTTGTACAGTTTATTGACTAATTCTTTATTGAGTTTTGTACAGTTTATTACTGGTTCTTTATTCAGTTTTGTACAGATTATTGACTGTTTCTTTATTGAGTTTTGTACAGTTTATTGACTGGTTCTTTGTTCAGTTTTCTTCTGTTTATAGACTGGTTCTTTATTCAGTTTTATACAGTTTATTGACTGGTTCTTTATTTAGTTTTGTACAGTTTATTGACTGTTTCTTTATTTAGTTTTGTACAGTTTATTGACTGTTTTCTATTGAGTTTTGTACAGTTTTTTTTACTGGTTCTTTATTGAGTTTTGTACAGTTTATTGACTGTTTCTTTATTGAGTTTTGTACAGTTTATTGACTGTTTCTTTATTTAGTTTTGTACAGTTTATTGACTGGTTCTTTCTTTTGTTTTGTACAGTTTATTGACTGTTTCTTTATTTAGTTTTGTACAGTTTATTGACTATTTTTTTATTGAGTTTTGTACAGTTTATTGACTGGTTCTTTCTTTTGTTTAGTACAGTTTATTGACGGGTTCTTTATTGAATTTTGTACAGTTTATTGACTGTTTCTTTATTTAGTTTTGTACAGTTTATTAACTGTTTCTTTATTTAGTTTGTGTACAATTTATTGACTGGTTATTTATTTAGTTTTGTACAGTTTATTGACTGTTTCTTTATTTAGTTTTGTACAGTTTACTGACTGGTTCTTTATTGAGTTTTGTACAGTTTATTGACTGTTTCTTTATTTAGTTTTGTACAGATTTTGACTGGTTCTTTATTGAGTTTTGTACAGTTTATTGACTAATTCTTTATTGAGTTTTGTACAGTTTATTACTGGTTCTTTATTCAGTTTTGTACAGATTATTGACTGTTTCTTTTTTGAGTTTTGTACAGTTTATTGACTGGTTCTTTGTTCAATTTTCTTCTGTTTATTGACTGGTTCTTTATTCAGTTTTGTACAGTTTATTGACTGGTTCTTTATTTAGTTTTGTACAGTTTATTGACTGTTTCTTTATTTAGTTTTGTACAGTTTATTGACTGTTTTCTATTGAGTTTTGTACAGTTTTTTTTACTGGTTCTTTATTCAGTTTTGTATAGTTTATTGACTGGTTCTTTATTCAGTTTTGTACACTTTATTGACTGGTTCTTTATTTAGTTTTGTACAGTTTATTGACTGTTTCTTTATTGAGTTTTGTACAGTTTATTGACTGTTTCTTTATTTAGTTTTGTACAGTTTATTGACTGGTTCTTTATTGAGTTTTGTATAGTTATTGACTGGTTCTTTATTTAGTTTTGTACAGTTTATTGACTGGTTCTTAGTTCAGTTTTGTACAGTTTATTGACTGGTTCTTTGTTCAGTTTTGTTCAGTTTATTGACTGTTTCTTTATGGAGTTTTGTACAGTTTATTGACTGTTTCTTTAATGAGTTTTGTACAGTTTATTGACTGTTTCTTTATTTAGTTTTGTACAGTTTATTGACTGGTTCTTTATTTAGTTTTGTACAGTTTATTGACTGGTTCTTTATTGTGTTTTGTACAGTTTATTGACTGGTTCTTAATTGAGTTTTGTACAGTTTATTGACTGGTTCTTTATTGAGTTTTGTACAGTTTATTGACTAATTTTTTATTGAGTTTTGTACAGATTATTACTGGTTCTTTATTCAGTTTTGTACAGATTATTGACTGTTTCTTTATTCAGTTTTGTACAGTTTATTGACTGGTTCTTTGTTCAGTTTTCTTCTGTTTATTGACTGGTTCTTTATTCAGTTTTGTACAGTTTATTGACTGGTTCTTTATTTAGTTTTGTACAGTGTATTGACTGTTTCTTTATTTAGTTTTGTACAGTTTATTGACTGTTTTCTATTGAGTTTTGTACAGTTTTTTTTACTGGTTCTTTATTGAGTTTTGTACAGTTTATTGACTGTTTCTTTATTGAGTTTTGTACAGTTTATTGAATGTTTCTTTATTTAGTTTTGTACAGTTTATTGACTTGTTCTTTCTTTTGTTTAGTACAGTTTATTGACTGGTTCTTTATTGAGTTTTGTACAGTTTATTGACTGTTTCTTTATTTAGTTTTGTACAGTTTATTGACTGTTTCTTTATTTACTTTGTGTACAATTTATTGACTGGTTATTTATTTAGTTTTGTACAGTTTATTGACTGTTTCTTTATTTAGTTTTGTACAGTTTATTGACTGGGTCTTTATTGAGTCTTGTACAGTTTATTGACTGTTTCTTTATTTAGTTTTGTACAGTTTATTGACTGGTTCTTTATTGAGTCTTGTACAGTTTATTGACTGTTTCTTTATTTACTTTTGTACAGTTTATTGGCTGTTTCTTTATTAAGTTTTGTACAGTTTATTGACTGGTTTTTTATTGAGTTTTGTACAGTTTATTGTCTGGTTCTTTATTGAGTTTGTGTACAATTTATTGACTGGTTCTTTGTTGAATTTTGTACAGTTAATTGACTGGTTCTTTATTGACTTTTGTACACTTTATTGACTGGTTCTTTGTTCAGTTTTGTACAGTTTATTGACTGGTTCTTTGTTCAGTTTTGTACAGTTTATTGACTAGTTCTTTATTGAGTTTTGTACAGTTTATCGACTGGTTCTTTACTGAGTTTTGTACAGTTTATTGACTGGTTCTTTATATAGATTTGTACAGTTTATTGACTGTTTCTTTATTTTGTTTTGTACAGTTTATTGACTGTTTCTTTATTTAGTTTTGTACAGATTATTGACTATTTTTTTATTGAGTTTTGTACAGTTTATTGACTGGTTCTTTATTGAGTTTTGTACAGTTTATTGACTGTTTCTTTTTTGAGTTTTGTACAGTTTATTGACTAGTTCTTTATTCAGTTTTGTACAGTTTATTGACTGGTTCTTTATTGAGCTTTGTACAGTTTATTGACTGTTTCTTTATTGAGTTATGTATAGTTTATTGACTGATTCTTTATTGAGTTTTGGCCAGTTTTTTGACTGTTTATTTATTGAGTTTTGTACAGTTTATTGACTGTTTCTTTATTGAGTTTTCTACAGTTTATTGACTGGTTCTTTATTTAGTTTTGTACAGTTTATTGACTGGTTCTTTATTTTGTTTTGTACAGTTTATTGACTGGTTCTTTATTGAGTTTTGTACAGTTTATTGACTGGTTCTTTATTTGCTTTTGTACAGTTTATTGACTGGTTCTTTATTGAGCTTGTGTAGAATTTATTGACTGGTTCTTTATTGAATTTTGTACAGTTTATTGACTGGTTCTTTATTGACTTTTGTACAGTTTATTGACTGGTTCTTTATTGAGTTTTGTACAGTTTATTGACTAGTTCTTTATTCAGTTTTGTACAGTTTATTGACTGGTTCTTTATTGAGCTTTGTACAGTTTATTGACTGTTTCTTTATTGAGTTATGTATAGTTTATTGACTGATAATTTATTGAGTTTTGGACAGTTTTTTGACTGTTCCTTTATTGAGTTTTGTACAGTTTATTGACTGTTTCTTTATTTAGTTTTCTACAGTTTATTGACTGGTTCTTTATTTAGATTTGTACAGTTTATTGACTGGTTCTTTATTTTGTTTTGTACAGTTTATTGACAGGTTCTTTATTGAGTTTTGTACAGTTTATTGACTAATTCTTTATTGAGTTTTGTACAGTTTATTACTGGTTCTTTATTCAGTTTTGTACAGATTATTGACTGTTTCTTTATTGAGTTTTGTACAGTTTATTGACTGGTTTTTTGTTCAATTTTCTTCTGTTTATTGACTGGTTCTTTATTCAGTTTTCTACAGTTTATTGACTGGTTCTTTATTTAGTTTTGTACAGTTTATTGACTGTTTCTTTATTTAGTTTTGTACAGTTTATTGACTGTTTTCTATTGAGTTTTGTACAGTTTTTTTTACTGGTTCTTTATTCAGTTTTGTACAGTTTATTGACTGGCTCTTTATTGATTTTTGTACAGTTTATTGACTGGTTCTTTATTTAGTTTTGTACAGTTTATTGACTGTTTCTTTATTAAGTTTTGTACAGTTTATTGACTGTTTCTTTATTTAGTTTTGTACAGTTTATTGACTGGTTCTTTATTGAGTTTTGTACAGTTTATTGTCTGGTTCTTTATTGAGTTTTGTACAGTTTATTGACTGTTTCTTTATTGAGTTTGTATAGAATTTATTGACTGGTTCTTTATTGAGTTTTGTATAGTTATTGACTGGTTCTTTATTTAGTTTTGTTATGTTTATTGACTGGTTCTTAGTTCAGTTTTGTACAGTTTATTGACTGGTTCTTTGTTCAGTTTTGTTCAGTTTATTGACTGTTTCTTTATGGAGTTTTGTACAGTTTATTGACTGGTTCTTATTCAGTTTTGTACAGTTTATTGACTGATTCTTTATTTAGTTTTGTGCAGTTTATTGACTGTTTCTTTATTGAGTTTTGCATAGTTTATGGACTGATTCTTTATTGAGTTTTGTACAGTTTTTTGACTGTTTCTTTATTGAGTTTTGTACAATTTTTTGACTGGTTCTTTATTGAGTGTTGTACAGTTTATTGACTGTTTCTTTATTGAGTTTTGTACAGTTTATTGACTGTTTCTTTATTGAGTTTTGTACAGTTTATTGATTGGTTCTTTTTTTAGTTTTGTACAGTTTATTGATTGGTTCTTTATTCAGTTTTGTACAGTTTATTGACTCGTTCTTTATTCAGTTATGTACAGTTTATTGACTGGTTCTTTATTTAGTTTTCTACAGTTTATTGACTGTTTCTTTATTTAGTTTTGTACAGTTTATTGACTGGTTCTTTATTGAGTTTTGTACAGTTTATTGACTAATTCTTTATTGAGTTTTGTACAGTTTATTACTGGTTCTTTATTCAGTTTTGTACAGATTATTGACTGTTTCTTTATTGAGTTTTGTACAGTTTATTGACTGGTTCTTTGTTCAGTTTTCTTCTGTTTATTGACTGGTTCTTTATTCAGTTTTATACAGTTTATTGACTGGTTCTTTATTTAGTTTTGTACAGTTTATTGACTGTTTCTTTATTTAGTTTTGTACAGTTTATTGACTGTTTTCTATTGAGTTTTGTACAGTTTTTTTTACTGGTTCTTTATTGAGTTTTGTACAGTTTATTGACTGTTTCTTTATTGAGTTTTGTACAGTTTATTGACTGTTTCTTTATTTAGTTTTGTACAGTTTATTGACTTGTTCTTTCTTTTGTTTTGTACAGTTTATTGACTGTTTCTTTATTTAGTTTTGTACAGTTTATTGACTATTTTTTTATTGAGTTTTGTACAGTTTATTGACTGGTTCTTTCTTTTGTTTTGTACAGTTTATTGACTGGTTCTTTATTGAATTTTGTACAGTTTATTGACTGTTTCTTTATTTAGTTTTGTACAGTTTATTAACTGTTTCTTTATTTAGTTTGTGTACAATTTATTGACTGGTTATTTATTTAGTTTTGTACAGTTTATTGACTGTTTCTTTATTTAGTTTTGTACAGTTTATTGACTGGTTCTTTATTGAGTTTTGTACAGTTTATTGACTGTTTCTTTATTTAGTTTTGTACAGATTTTGACTGGTTCTTTATTGAGTTTTGTACAGTTTATTGACTAATTCTTTATTGAGTTATGTACAGTTTATTACTGGTTCTTTATTCAGTTTTGTACAGATTATTGACTGTTTCTTTATTGAGTTTTGTACAGTTTATTGACTGGTTCTTTGTTCAATTTTCTTCTGTTTATTGACTGGTTCTTTATTCAGTTTTGTACAGTTTATTGACTGGTTCTTTATTTAGTTTTGTACAGTTTATTGACTGTTTCTTTATTTAGTTTTGTACAGTTTATTGACTGTTTTCTATTGAGTTTTGTACAGTTTATTGACTGTTTCTTTATTGAGTTTTGTACAGTTTATTGAATGTTTCTTTATTTAGTTTTGTACAGTTTATTGACTTGTTCTTTCTTTTGTTTAGTACAGTTTATTGACTGGTTCTTTATTGAGTTTTGTACAGTTTATTGACTGTTTCTTTATTTAGTTTTGTACAGTTTATTGACTGTTTCTTTATTTACTTTGTGTACAATTTATTGACTGGTTATTTATTTAGTTTTGTACAGTTTATTGACTGTTTCTTTATTTAGTTTTGTACAGTTTATTGACTGGGTCTTTATTGAGTCTTGTACAGTTTATTGACTGTTTTTCTATTTAGTTTTGTACAGTTTATTGACTGGTTCTTTATTGAGTCTTGTACAGTTTATTGACTGTTTCTTTATTTACTTTTGTACAGTTTATTGGCTGTTTCTTTATTAAGTTTTGTACAGTTTATTGACTGGTTTTTTATTGAGTTTTGTACAGTTTATTGTCTGGTTCTTTATTGAGTTTGTGTACAATTTATTGACTGGTTCTTTGTTGAATTTTGTACAGTTAATTGACTGGTTCTTTATTGACTTTTGTACACTTTATTGACTGGTTCTTTGTTCAGTTTTGTACAGTTTATTGACTGGTTCTTTGTTCAGTTTTGTACAGTTTATTGACTAGTTCTTTATTGAGTTTTGTACAGTTTATCGACTGGTTCTTTACTGAGTTTTGTACAGTTTATTGACTGGTTCTTTATATAGATTTGTACAGTTTATTGACTGTTTCTTTATTTTGTTTTGTACAGTTTATTGACTGTTTCTTTATTTAGTTTTGTACAGATTATTGACTATTTTTTTATTGAGTTTTGTACAGTTTATTGACTGGTTCTTTATTGAGTTTTGTACAGTTTATTGACTGTTTCTTTTTTGAGTTTTGTACAGTTTATTGACTAGTTCTTTATTGAATTTTGTACAGTTTATTGACTGGTTCTTTATTGAGCTTTGTACAGTTTATTGACTGTTTCTTTATTGAGTTATGTATAGTTTATTGACTGATTCTTTATTGAGTTTTGGCCAGTTTTTTGACTGTTTATTTATTGAGTTTTGTACAGTTTATTGACTGTTTCTTTATTTAGTTTTCTACAGTTTATTGACTGGTTCTTTATTTAGTTTTGTACAGTTTATTGACTGGTTCTTTATTTTGTTTTGTACAGTTTATTGACTGGTTCTTTATTGAGTTTTGTACAGTTTATTGACTGGTTCTTTATTTGCTTTTGTACAGTTTATTGACTGGTTCTTTATTGAGCTTGTGTAGAATTTATTGACTGGTTCTTTATTGAATTTTGTACAGTTTATTGACTGGTTCTTTATTGACTTTTGTACAGTTTATTGACTGGTTCTTTATTGAGTTTTGTACAGTTTATTGACTAGTTCTTTATTCAGTTTTGTACAGTTTATTGACTGGTTCTTTATTGAGCTTTGTACAGTTTATTGACTGTTTCTTTATTGAGTTATGTATAGTTTATTGACTGATAATTTATTGAGTTTTGGACAGTTTTTTGACTGTTCCTTTATTGAGTTTTGTACAGTTTATTGACTGTTTCTTTATTTAGTTTTCTACAGTTTATTGACTGGTTCTTTATTTAGATTTGTACAGTTTATTGACTGGTTCTTTATTTTGTTTTGTACAGTTTATTGACAGGTTCTTTATTGAGTTTTGTACAGTTTATTGACTAATTCTTTATTGAGTTTTGTACAGTTTATTACTGGTTCTTTATTCAGTTTTGTACAGATTATTGACTGTTTCTTTATTGAGTTTTGTACAGTTTATTGACTGGTTTTTTGTTCAATTTTCTTCTGTTTATTGACTGGTTCTTTATTCAGTTTTCTACAGTTTATTGACTGGTTCTTTATTTAGTTTTGTACAGTTTATTGACTGTTTCTTTATTTAGTTTTGTACAGTTTATTGACTGTTTTCTATTGAGTTTTGTACAGTTTTTTTTACTGGTTCTTTATTCAGTTTTGTACAGTTTATTGACTGGCTCTTTATTCAGTTTTGTACAGTTTATTGACTGGTTCTTTATTTAGTTTTGTACAGTTTATTGACTGTTTCTTTATTAAGTTTTGTACAGTTTATTGACTGTTTCTTTATTTAGTTTTGTACAGTTTATTGACTGGTTCTTTATTGAGTTTTGTACAGTTTATTGTCTGGTTCTTTATTGAGTTTTGTACAGTTTATTGACTGTTTCTTTATTGAGTTTGTATAGAATTTATTGACTGGTTCTTTATTGAGTTTTGTATAGTTATTGACTGGTTCTTTATTGAGTTTTGTACAGTTTATTGACTGGTTCTTTGTTCAATTTTCTTCTGTTTATTGACTGGTTCTTTATTCAGTTTTGTACAGTTTATTGACTGGTTCTTTATTTAGTTTTGTACAGTTTATTGACTGTTTCTTTATTTAGTTTTGTACAGTTTATTGACTGTTTTCTATTGAGTTTTGTACAGTTTATTGACTGTTTCTTTATTGAGTTTTGTACAGTTTATTGAATGTTTCTTTATTTAGTTTTGTACAGTTTATTGACTTGTTCTTTCTTTTGTTTAGTACAGTTTATTGACTGGTTCTTTATTGAGTTTTGTACAGTTTATTGACTGTTTCTTTATTTAGTTTTGTACAGTTTATTGACTGTTTCTTTATTTACTTTGTGTACAATTTATTGACTGGTTATTTATTTAGTTTTGTACAGTTTATTGACTGTTTCTTTATTTAGTTTTGTACAGTTTATTGACTGGGTCTTTATTGAGTCTTGTACAGTTTATTGACTGTTTTTCTATTTAGTTTTGTACAGTTTATTGACTGGTTCTTTATTGAGTCTTGTACAGTTTATTGACTGTTTCTTTATTTACTTTTGTACAGTTTATTGGCTGTTTCTTTATTAAGTTTTGTACAGTTTATTGACTGGTTTTTTATTGAGTTTTGTACAGTTTATTGTCTGGTTCTTTATTGAGTTTGTGTACAATTTATTGACTGGTTCTTTGTTGAATTTTGTACAGTTAATTGACTGGTTCTTTATTGACTTTTGTACACTTTATTGACTGGTTCTTTGTTCAGTTTTGTACAGTTTATTGACTGGTTCTTTGTTCAGTTTTGTACAGTTTATTGACTAGTTCTTTATTGAGTTTTGTACAGTTTATCGACTGGTTCTTTACTGAGTTTTGTACAGTTTATTGACTGGTTCTTTATATAGATTTGTACAGTTTATTGACTGTTTCTTTATTTTGTTTTGTACAGTTTATTGACTGTTTCTTTATTTAGTTTTGTACAGATTATTGACTATTTTTTTATTGAGTTTTGTACAGTTTATTGACTGGTTCTTTATTGAGTTTTGTACAGTTTATTGACTGTTTCTTTTTTGAGTTTTGTACAGTTTATTGACTAGTTCTTTATTCAGTTTTGTACAGTTTATTGACTGGTTCTTTATTGAGCTTTGTACAGTTTATTGACTGTTTCTTTATTGAGTTATGTATAGTTTATTGACTGATTCTTTATTGAGTTTTGGCCAGTTTTTTGACTGTTTATTTATTGAGTTTTGTACAGTTTATTGACTGTTTCTTTATTTAGTTTTCTACAGTTTATTGACTGGTTCTTTATTTAGTTTTGTACAGTTTATTGACTGGTTCTTTATTTTGTTTTGTACAGTTTATTGACTGGTTCTTTATTGAGTTTTGTACAGTTTATTGACTGGTTCTTTATTTGCTTTTGTACAGTTTATTGACTGGTTCTTTATTGAGCTTGTGTAGAATTTATTGACTGGTTCTTTATTGAATTTTGTACAGTTTATTGACTGGTTCTTTATTGACTTTTGTACAGTTTATTGACTGGTTCTTTATTGAGTTTTGTACAGTTTATTGACTAGTTCTTTATTCAGTTTTGTACAGTTTATTGACTGGTTCTTTATTGAGCTTTGTACAGTTTATTGACTGTTTCTTTATTGAGTTATGTATAGTTTATTGACTGATAATTTATTGAGTTTTGGACAGTTTTTTGACTGTTCCTTTATTGAGTTTTGTACAGTTTATTGACTGTTTCTTTATTTAGTTTTCTACAGTTTATTGACTGGTTCTTTATTTAGATTTGTACAGTTTATTGACTGGTTCTTTATTTTGTTTTGTACAGTTTATTGACAGGTTCTTTATTGAGTTTTGTACAGTTTATTGACTAATTCTTTATTGAGTTTTGTACAGTTTATTACTGGTTCTTTATTCAGTTTTGTACAGATTATTGACTGTTTCTTTATTGAGTTTTGTACAGTTTATTGACTGGTTTTTTGTTCAATTTTCTTCTGTTTATTGACTGGTTCTTTATTCAGTTTTCTACAGTTTATTGACTGGTTCTTTATTTAGTTTTGTACAGTTTATTGACTGTTTCTTTATTTAGTTTTGTACAGTTTATTGACTGTTTTCTATTGAGTTTTGTACAGTTTTTTTTACTGGTTCTTTATTCAGTTTTGTACAGTTTATTGACTGGCTCTTTATTCAGTTTTGTACAGTTTATTGACTGGTTCTTTATTTAGTTTTGTACAGTTTATTGACTGTTTCTTTATTTAGTTTTGTACAGTTTATTGACTGTTTCTTTATTTAGTTTTGTACAGTTTATTGACTGGTTCTTTATTGAGTTTTGTACAGTTTATTGTCTGGTTCTTTATTGAGTTTTGTACAGTTTATTGACTGTTTCTTTATTGAGTTTGTATAGAATTTATTGACTGGTTCTTTATTGAGTTTTGTATAGTTATTGACTGGTTCTTTATTTAGTTTTGTTATGTTTATTGACTGGTTCTTAGTTCAGTTTTGTACAGTTTATTGACTGGTTCTTTGTTCAGTTTTGTTCAGTTTATTGACTGTTTCTTTATGGAGTTTTGTACAGTTTATTGACTGGTTCTTATTCAGTTTTGTACAGTTTATTGACTGATTCTTTATTTAGTTTTGTGCAGTTTATTGACTGTTTCTTTATTGAGTTTTGCATAGTTTATGGACTGATTCTTTATTGAGTTTTGTACAGTTTTTTGACTGTTTCTTTATTGAGTTTTGTACAATTTTTTGACTGGTTCTTTATTGAGTGTTGTACAGTTTATTGACTGTTTCTTTATTGAGTTTTGTACAGTTTATTGACTGTTTCTTTATTGAGTTTTGTACAGTTTATTGATTGGTTCTTTTTTTAGTTTTGTACAGTTTATTGATTGGTTCTTTATTCAGTTTTGTACAGTTTATTGACTCGTTCTTTATTCAGTTATGTACAGTTTATTGACTGGTTCTTTATTTAGTTTTCTACAGTTTATTGACTGTTTCTTTATTTAGTTTTGTACAGTTTATTGACTGGTTCTTTATTGAGTTTTGTACAGTTTATTGACTAATTCTTTATTGAGTTTTGTACAGTTTATTACTGGTTCTTTATTCAGTTTTGTACAGATTATTGACTGTTTCTTTATTGAGTTTTGTACAGTTTATTGACTGGTTCTTTGTTCAGTTTTCTTCTGTTTATTGACTGGTTCTTTATTCAGTTTTATACAGTTTATTGACTGGTTCTTTATTTAGTTTTGTACAGTTTATTGACTGTTTCTTTATTTAGTTTTGTACAGTTTATTGACTGTTTTCTATTGAGTTTTGTACAGTTTTTTTTACTGGTTCTTTATTGAGTTTTGTACAGTTTATTGACTGTTTCTTTATTGAGTTTTGTACAGTTTATTGACTGTTTCTTTATTTAGTTTTGTACAGTTTATTGACTGGTTCTTTCTTTTGTTTTGTACAGTTTATTGACTGTTTCTTTATTTAGTTTTGTACAGTTTATTGACTATTTTTTTATTGAGTTTTGTACAGTTTATTGACTGGTTCTTTCTTTTGTTTTGTACAGTTTATTGACTGGTTCTTTATTGAATTTTGTACAGTTTATTGACTGTTTCTTTATTTAGTTTTGTACAGTTTATTAACTGTTTCTTTATTTAGTTTGTGTACAATTTATTGACTGGTTCTTTATTTAGTTTTGTACAGTTTATTGACTGTTTCTTTATTTAGTTTTGTACAGTTTATTGACTGGTTCTTTATTGAGTTTTGTACAGTTTATTGACTGTTTCTTTATTTAGTTTTGTACAGATTTTGACTGGTTCTTTATTGAGTTTTGTACAGTTTATTGACTAATTCTTTATTGAGTTATGTACAGTTTATTACTGGTTCTTTATTCAGTTTTGTACAGATTATTGACTGTTTCTTTATTGAGTTTTGTACAGTTTATTGACTGGTTCTTTGTTCAATTTTCTTCTGTTTATTGACTGGTTCTTTATTCAGTTTTGTACAGTTTATTGACTGGTTCTTTATTTAGTTTTGTACAGTTTATTGACTGTTTCTTTATTTAGTTTTGTACAGTTTATTGACTGTTTTCTATTGAGTTTTGTACAGTTTTTTTTACTGGTTCTTTATTCAGTTTTGTACAGTTTATTGACTGGTTCTTTATTCAGTTTTGTACACTTTATTGACTGGTTCTTTATTTAGTTTTGTACAGTTTATTGACTGTTTCTTTATTAAGTTTTGTACAGTTTATTGACTGTTGCTTTATTTAGTTTTGTACAGTTTATTGACTGGTTCTTTATTGAGTTTTGTATAGTTATTGACTGGTTCTTTATTTAGTTTTGTACAGTTTATTGACTGGTTCTTAGTTCAGTTTTGTACAGTTTATTGACTGGTTCTTTGTTCAGTTTTGTTCAGTTTATTGACTGTTTCTTTATGGAGTTTTGTACAGTTTATTGACTGGTTCTTATTCAGTTTTGTACAGTTTATTGACTGATTCTTTATTTAGTTTTGTGCAGTTTATTGACTGTTTCTTTATTGAGTTTTGTATAGTTTATGGACTGATTCTTTATTGAGTTTTGTACATTTTTTTGACTGTTTCTTTATTGAGTTTTGTACAATTTTTTGACTGGTTCTTTATTGAGTTTTGTACAGTTTATTGACCGTTTCTTTATTGAGTTTTGTACAGTTTATTGACTGTTTCTTTATTGAGTTTTGTACAGTTTATTGATTGGTTCTTTATTTAGTTTTGTACAGTTTATTGATTGGTTCTTTATTCAGTTTTGTACAGTTTATTGACTCGTTCTTTATTCAGTTATGTACAGTTTATTGACTGGTTCTTTATTTAGTTTTCTACAGTTTATTGTCTGTTTCTTTATTTAGTTTTGTACAGTTTATTGACTGGTTCTTTATTGAGTTTTATACAGTTTATTGACTAATTCTTTATTGAGTTTTGTACAGTTTATTACTGGTTCTTTATTCAGTTTTGTACAGATTATTGACTGTTTCTTTATTGAGTTTTGTACAGTTTATTGACTGGTTCTTTATTCAGTTTTATACAGTTTATTGACTGGTTCTTTATTTAGTTTTGTACAGTTTATTGACTGTTTCTTTATTTAGTTTTGTACAGTTTATTGACTGTTTTCTATTGAGTTTTGTACAGTTTTTTTTACTGGTTCTTTATTGAGTTTTGTACAGTTTATTGACTGTTTCTTTATTGAGTTTTGTGCAGTTTATTGACTGTTTCTTTATTTAGTTTTGTACATTTTATTGACTGGTTCTTTCTTTTGTTTTGTACAGTTTATTGACTGGTTCTTTGTTGAGTTTTGTACAGTTTATTGACTGTTTCTTTATTTAGTTTTGTACAGTTTATTGACTGTTTCTTTATTTAGTTTGTGTACAATTTATTGACTGGTTATTTATTTAGTTTTGTACAGTTTATTGACTGTTTTTTTATTTAGTTTTGTATAGTTTATTGACTGGTTCTTTATTGAGTTTTGTACAGTTTATTGACTGTTTCTTTATTTAGTTTTGTACAGATTTTGACTGGTTCTTTATTGAGTTTTGTACAGTTTATTGACTAATTCTTTATTGAGTCTTGTACAGTTTATTGACTGGTTCTTTATTCAGTTTTGTACAGTTTATTGACTGTTTCTTTATTGAGTTTTGTACAGTTTATTGACTGTTTCTTTATTGTGTTTTGTAGAGTTATTGACTGGTTCTTTATTCAGTTTTGTACAGTTTATTGACTGGTTCTTTATTGACTTTTGTACACTTTATTGACTGGTTCTTTGTTCAGTTTTGTACAGTTTATTGACTGGTTCTTTGTTCAGTTTTGTACAGTTTATTGACTAGTTCTCTAATGAGTTTTGTACAGTTTATTGACTGGTTCTTTATTGAGTTTTGTACAGTTTATTGACTGGTTCTTTATATAGATTTGTACAGTTTATTGACTGTTTCTTTATTTAGTTTTGTACAGTTTATTGACTGTTTCTTTATTTAGTTTTGTACAGTTTATTGACTGTTTCTTTATTGAGTTTTGTACAGTTTATTGACTGATTCTTTATTGAGCTTTGTACAGTTTATTGACTGTTTCTTCATTGAGTTTTGTACAGTTTATTGACTGGTTCTTTATTCAGTTTTGTACAGTTTATTGACTGGTTCTTTATTGAGCTTTGTACAGTTTATTGACTGTTTCTTTATTGAGTTTTGTATAGTTTATTGACTGATTCTTTATTGAGTTTTGTACAGTTTTTTTACTGTTTCTTTATTGACTTTTGTACAGTTTTTTGACTGGTCCTTTATTGAGTTTTGTACAGTTTGTTGACTGTTTCTTTATTGAAGTTTTGTACAGTTTATTGACTCTTTCTTTATTTAGTTTTGTACAGTTTATTGACTGGTTCTTTATTGTGTTTTGTACAGTTTATTGACTGGTTCTTTATTGAGTTTTGTACAGTTTATTGACTTTTTCTTTATTGAGTTTTGTACAGTTTATTGACTGGTTCTTTATTGAGTTTTGTACAGTTTATTGACTAATTCTTTAGTCAGTTTTGTACAGTTTATTACTGGTTCTTTGTTCAGTTTTGTTCTGTTTATTGACTGGTTCTTTATTCAGTTTTGTACAGTTTATTGACTGGTTCTTTATTCATTTTTGTACAGTTTATTGACTGGTTCTTTATTTAGTTTTGTACAATTTATTGACTGTTTCTTTATTTAGTTTTGTACAGTTTATTGACTGTTTCTATATTGAGTTTTGTACAGTTTTTTCACTGGTTCTTTATTCAGTTTTGTAGAATTTATTGACTGTTTCTTTATTAAGTTTTGTACAGTTTATTGACTGTTTCTTTATTTAGTTTTGTACAGTTTATTGACTGGTTCTTTATTTAGTTTTGTACAGTTTATTGACTGGTTTTTTATTGAGTTTTGTACAGTTTATTGACTGTTTCTTTATTTAGTTTTGTACAGATTTTGACTGGTTCTTTATTGAGTTTTGTACAGTTTATTGACTAATTCTTTATTGAGTCTTGTACAGTTTATTGACTGGTTCTTTATTGAGTTTTGTACAGTTTATTGACTGTTTCTTTATTGAGTTTTGTACAGTTTATTGACTGGTTCTTTGTTCAGTTTTGTTCTGTTTATTGACTGGTTCTTTATTCAGTTTTGTACAGTTTATTGACTGGTTCTTTATTCATTTTTGTACAGTTTATTGACTGGTTCTTTATTTAGTTTTGTACAATTTATTGACTGTTTCTTTATTTAGTTTTGTACAGTTTATTGACTGTTTCTATATTGAGTTTTGTACATTTTTTTCACATGGTTCTTTATTCAGTTTTGTACAGTTTATTGACTGGTTCTTTATTAAGTTTTGTACAGTTTATTGACTGTTTCTTTATTTAGTTTTGTACAGTTTATTGACTGGTTCTTTATTGAGTTTTGTACAGTTTATTGTCTGGTTCTTTATTGAGTTTTGTACAGTTTATTGACTGTTTCTTTATTTAGTTTTGTACAGTTTATTGACCACTTCTTTATTTAGTTTGTGTACAATTTATTGACTGGTTCTTTATTTAGTTTTGTACAGTTTATTGACTGTTTCTTTATTTAGTTTTGTACAGTTTATTGACTGTTTCTTTATTTAGTTTTGTACAGTTTATTGACTGTTTTTTTATTTAATTTTGTACAGTTTATTGACTGTTTCTTTATTTAGTTTTGTACAGTTTATTGACTGTTTCTTTATTTAGTTTTGTACAGTTTATTGACTGGTTCTTTATTTGGTTTTGTACAGTTTATTGACTGGTTCTTTATTGAGTTTGTGTAGAATTTATTGACTGGTTCTTTATTGAATTTTGTACAGTTTGTTGACTGGTTCTTTATTGACTTTTGTACAGTTTAAATACTGGTTCTTTATTGAGTTTTGTATAGTTATTGACTGGTTCTTTATTTAGTTTTGTACAGTTTATTGACTGGTTCTTAGTTCAGTTTTGTACAGTTTATTGACTGGCTCTTTGTTCAGTTTTGTTCAGTTTATTGACTGTTTCTTTATGGAGTTTTGTACAGTTTATTGACTGGTTCTTATTCAGTTTTGTACAGTTTATTGACTGATTCTTTATTTAGTTTTGTGCAGTTTATTGACTGTTTCTTTATTGAGTTTTGTATAGTTTATGGACTGATTCTTTATTGAGTTTTGTACATTTTTTTGACTGTTTCTTTATTGAGTTTTGTACAATTTTTTGACTGGTTCTTTATTGAGTTTTGTACAGTTTATTGACTGTTTCTTTATTGAGTTTTGTACAGTTTATTGACTGTTTCTTTATTGAGTTTTGTACAGTTTATTGATTGGTTCTTTATTTAGTTTTGTACAGTTTATTGATTGGTTCTTTATTCAGTTTTGTACAGTTTATTGACTCGTTCTTTATTCAGTTATGTACAGTTTATTGACTGGTTCTTTATTTAGTTTTCTACAGTTTATTGACTGTTTCTTTATTTAGTTTTGTACAGTTTATTGACTGGTTCTTTATTGAGTTTTATACAGTTTATTGACTAATTCTTTATTGAGTTTTGTACAGTTTATTACTGGTTCTTTATTCAGTTTTGTACAGATTATTGACTGTTTCTTTATTGAGTTTTGTACAGTTTATTGACTGGTTCTTTGTTCAGTTTTCTTCTGTTTATTGACTGGTTCTTTATTCAGTTTTATACAGTTTATTGACTGGTTCTTTATTTAGTTTTGTACAGTTTATTGACTGTTTCTTTATTTAGTTTTGTACAGTTTATTGACTGTTTTCTATTGAGTTTTGTACAGTTTTTTTACTGGTTCTTTATTGAGTTTTGTACAGTTTATTGACTGTTTCTTTATTGAGTTTTGTACAGTTTATTGACTGTTTCTTTATTTAGTTTTGTACAGTTTATTGACTGGTTCTTTCTTTTGTTTTGTACAGTTTATTGACTGGTTCTTTATTGAGTTTTGTACAGTTTATTGACTGTTTCTTTATTTAGTTTTGTACAGTTTATTGACTGTTTCTTTATTTAGTTTGTGTACAATTTATTGACTGGTTATTTATTTAGTTTTATACAGTTTATTGACTGTTTCTTTATTTAGTTTTGTACAGTTTATTGACTGGTTCTTTATTGAGTTTTGTACAGTTTATTGACTGTTTCTTTATTTAGTTTTGTACAGATTTTGACTGGTTCTTTATTGAGTTTTGTACAGTTTATTGACTAATTCTTTATTGAGTCTTGTACAGTTTATTGACTGGTTCTTTATTCAGTTTTGTACAGTTTATTGACTGTTTCTTTATTGAGTTTTGTACAGTTTATTGACTGTTTCTTTATTGTGTTTTGTAGAGTTATTGACTGGTTCTTTATTCAGTTTTGTACAGTTTATTAACTGGTTCTTTATTGACTTTTGTACACTTTATTGACTGGTTCTTTGTTCAGTTTTGTACAGTTTATTGACTGGTTCTTTGTTCAGTTTTGTACAGTTTATTGACTGGTTCTTTATTGAGTTTTGTACAGTTTATTGACTGGTTCTTTATATAGATTTGTACAGTTTATTGACTGTTTCTTTATTTAGTTTTGTACAGTTTATTGACTGTTTCTTTATTGAGTTTTGTACAGTTTATTGACTGATTCTTTATTGAGTTTTGTACAGTTTATTGACTGTTTCTTCATTGAGTTTTGTACAGTTTATTGACTGGTTCTATATTCAGTTTTGTACAGTTTATTGACTGGTTCTTTATTGAGCTTTGTACAGTTTATTGACTGTTTCTTTTTTGAGTTTTGTATAGTTTCTTGACTGATTCTTTATTTAGTTTTGTACAGTTTTTTTACTGTTTCTTTGTTGACTTTTGTACAGTTTTTTGACTGGTCCTTTATTGAGTTTTGTACAGTTTGTTGACTGTTTCTTTATTGAAGTTTTGTACAGTTTATTGACTCTTTCTTTATTTAGTTTTGTACAGTTTATTGACTGGTTCTTTATTGTGTTTTGTACAGTTTATTGACTGGTTCTTTATTGAGTTTTGTACAGTTTATTGACTTTTTCTTTATTGAGTTTTGTACAGTTTATTGACTGGTTCTTTATTGAGTTTTGTACAGTTTATTGACTAATTCTTTAGTGAGTTTTGTACAGTTTATTACTGGTTCTTTATTCAGTTTTGTACAGTTTATTGACTGTTTCTTTATTGAGTTTTGTACAGTTTATTGACTGGTTCTTTGTTCAGTTTTGTTCTGTTTATTGACTGGTTCTTTATTCAGTTTTGTACAGTTTATTGACTGGTTCTTTATTCATTTTTGTACAGTTTATTGACTGGTTCTTTATTTAGTTTTGTACAATTTGTTGACTGTTTCTTTATTTAGTTTTGTACAGTTTATTGACTGTTTCTATATTGAGTTTTGTACAGTTTTTTCACTGGTTCTTTATTCAGTTTTGTACAGTTTATTGACTGTTTCTTTATTAAGTTTTGTACAGTTTATTGACTGTTTCTTTATTTAGTTTTGTACAGTTTATTGACTGGTTCTTTATTTAGTTTTGTACAGTTTATTGACTGGTTCTTTATTGAGTTTTGTACAGTTTATTGACTGTTTCTTTATTTAGTTTTGTACAGATTTTGACTGGTTCTTTATTGAGTTTTGTACAGTTTATTGACTAATTCTTTATTGAGTCTTGTACAGTTTATTGACTGGTTCTTCATTCAGTTTTGTACAGTTTATTGACTGTTTCTTTATTGTGTTTTGTACAGTTTATTGACTGTTTCTTTATTGTGTTTTGTAGAGTTATTGACTGGTTCTTTATTCAGTTTTGTACAGTTTATTGACTGGTTCTTTATTGACTTTTGTACACTTTATTGACTGGTTCTTTGTTCAGTTTTGTACAGTTTATTGACTGGTTCTTTGTTCAGTTTTGTACAGTTTATTGACTAGTTCTCTAATGAGTTTTGTACAGTTTATTGACTGGTTCTTTATTGAGTTTTGTACAGTTTATTGACTGGTTCTTTATATAGATTTGTACAGTTTATTGACTGTTTCTTTATTTAGTTTTGTACAGTTTATTGACTGTTTCTTTATTTAGTTTTGTACAGTTTATTGACTGTTTCTTTATTGAGTTTTGTACAGTTTATTGACTGATTCTTTATTGAGTTTTGTACAGTTTATTGACTGTTTCTTCATTGAGTTTTGTACAGTTTATTGACTGGTTCTTTATTCAGTTTTGTACAGTTTATTGACTGGTTCTTTATTGCGCTTTGTACAGTTTATTGACTGTTTCTTTATTGAGTTTTGTATAGTTTATTGACTGATTCTTTATTGAGTTTTGTACAGTTTTTTTACTGTTTCTTTATTGACTTTTGTACAGTTTTTTGACTGGTCCTTTATTGAGTTTTGTACAGTTTGTTGACTGTTTCTTTATTGAAGTTTTGTACAGTTTATTGACTCTTTCTTTATTTAGTTTTGTACAGTTTATTGACTGGTTCTTTATTCAGTTTTGTACAGTTTATTGACTGGTTCTTTATTGAGTTTTGTACAGTTTATTGACTTTTTCTTTATTGAGTTTTGTACAGTTTATTGACTGCTTCTTTATTGAGTTTTGTACAGTTTATTGACTAATTCTTTAGTGAGTTTTGTACAGTTTATTACTGGTTCTTTATTCAGCTTTGTACAGTTTATTGACTGTTTCTTTATTGAGTTTTGTACAGTTTATTGACTGGTTCTTTGTTCAGTTTTGTTCTGTTTATTGACTGGTTCTTTATTCAGTTTTGTACAGTTTATTGACTGGTTCTTTATTCATTTTTGTTCAGTTTATTGACTGGTTCTTTATTTAGTTTTGTACAATTTATTGACTGTTTCTTTATTTAGTTTTGTACAGTTTATTGACTGTTTCTATATTGAGTTTTGTACAGTTTTTTCACTGGTTCTTTATTCAGTTTTGTACAGTTTATTGACTGTTTCTTTATTAAGTTTTGTACAGTTTACTGACTGTTTCTTTATTTAGTTTTGTACAGTTTATTGACTGGTTCTTTATTGAGTTTTGTACAGTTTATTGACTGGTTCTTTATTGAGTTTTGTGCACTTTATTGACTGTTTCTTTATTTAGTTTTGTACAGTTTATTGACTGTTTATTTGTTTAGTTTGTGTACAATTTATTGACTGGTTCTTTATTTAGTTTTGTACAGTTTATTGACTGTTTCTTTATTTAGTTTTGTACAGTTTATTGACTGTTTCTTTATTTAGTTTTGTACAGTTTATTGACGGTTTCTTTATTTAGTTTTGTACAGTTTATTGACTGGTTCTTTATTAAGTTTTGTACAGTTTATTGACTGTTTCTTTATTTAGTTTTGTACAGTTTATTGACTTGTTCTTTATTTGGTTTTGTACAGTTTATTGACTGGTTCTTTATTGAGTTTGTGTACAATTTATTGACTGGTTCTTTATTGAATTTTGTACAGTTTATTGACTGGTTCTTTATTGACTTTTGTACAGTTTATTTACTGGTTCTTTATCGAGTTTTGTATAGTTATTGACTGGTTCTTTATTTAGTTTTGTACAGTTTATTGACTGGTTCTTTATTGAGTTTGTGTACAATTTATTGACTGGTTCTTTATTGAATTTTGTACAGTTTATTGACTGGTTCTTTATTGACTTTTGTACAGTTTATTGACTGGTTCTTTATTGAGTTTTGTATAGTTATTGACTGGTTTTTTATTTAGTTTTGTACAGTTTATTGACTGGTTCTTTGTTCAGATTTGTTCAGTTTATTGACTCTTTCTTTATTGAGTTTTGTACAGTTTATTGACTTCTTCTGATTCAGTTTTGTACAGTTTATTGACTGATTCTTTATTTAGTTTTGTACAGTTTATTGACTGTTTCTTTATTGAGTTTTGTATAGTTTATGGACTGATTCTTTATTGAGTTTTGTACAGTTTTTTGACTGTTTCTTTATTGAGTTTTCTACAATTTTTTGACTGTTTCTTTATTGAGTTTTGTACAGTTTATTGACTGTTTCTTTATTTAGTTTTGTACATTTTATTGACTGTTTCTTTATTGAGTTTTGTATAGTTTATGGACTCATTCTTTATTGAGTTTTGTACAGTTTATTGACTGTTTCTTTATTGAATTTTGTACAGTTTATTGACTGGTTCTTTGTTCAATTTTCTTCTGTTTATTGACTGGTTCTTTATTCAGTTTTGTACAGTTTATTGACTGGTTCTTTATTTAGTTTTGTACAGTTTATTGACTGTTTCTTTATTTAGTTTTGTACAGTTTATTGACTGTTTTCTATTGAGTTTTGTACAGTTTTTTTTACTGGTTCTTTATTGAGTTTTGTACAGTTTATTGACTGTTTCTTTATTGAGTTTTGTACAGTTTATTGACTGTTTCTTTATTTAGTTTTGTACAGTTTATTGACTGGTTCTTTATTTAGTTTTGTACAGTTTATTGACTGGTTTTTTATTGAGTTTTGTACAGTTTATTGACTGTTTCTTTATTTAGTTTTGTACAGATTTTGACTGGTTCTTTATTGAGTTTTGTACAGTTTATTGACTAATTCTTTATTGAGTCTTGTACAGTTTATTGACTGGTTCTTTATTGAGTTTTGTACAGTTTATTGACTGTTTCTTTATTGAGTTTTGTACAGTTTATTGACTGGTTCTTTGTTCAGTTTTGTTCTGTTTATTGACTGGTTCTTTATTCAGTTTTGTACAGTTTATTGACTGGTTCTTTATTCATTTTTGTACAGTTTATTGACTGGTTCTTTATTTAGTTTTGTACAATTTATTGACTGTTTCTTTATTTAGTTTTGTACAGTTTATTGACTGTTTCTATATTGAGTTTTGTACATTTTTTTCACATGGTTCTTTATTCAGTTTTGTACAGTTTATTGACTGGTTCTTTATTAAGTTTTGTACAGTTTATTGACTGTTTCTTTATTTAGTTTTGTACAGTTTATTGACTGGTTCTTTATTCAGTTTTGCACAGTTTATTGTCTGGTTCTTTATTGAGTTTTGTACAGTTTATTGACGTTTTCTTTATTTAGTTTTGTACAGTTTATTGACTTCTTCTTTGTTTAGTTTGTGTACAATTTATTGACTGGTTCTTTATTTAGTTTGTGTACAATTTATTGACTGGTTCTTTATTTAGTTTTGTACAGTTTATTGACTGTTTCTTTATTTAGTTTTGTACAGTTTATTGACTGTTTTTTTATTTAATTTTGTACAGTTTATTGACTGTTTCTTTATTTAGTTTTGTACAGTTTATTGACTGTTTCTTTATTTAGTTTTGTACAGTTTATTGACTGGTACTTTATTTGGTTTTGTACAGTTTATTGACTGGTTCTTTATTGACTTTGTGTAGAATTTATTGACTGGTTCTTTATTGAATTTTGTACAGTTTGTTGACTGGTTCTTTATTGACTTTTGTACAGTTTAAATACTGGTTCTTTATTGAGTTTTGTATAGTTATTGACTGGTTCTTTATTTAGTTTTGTACAGTTTATTGACTGGTTCTTAGTTCAGTTTTGTACAGTTTATTGACTGGCTCTTTGTTCAGTTTTGTTCAGTTTATTGACTGTTTCTTTATTGAGTTTTGTACAGTTTATTGACTGGTTCTTATTCAGTTTTGTACAGTTTATTGACTGATTCTTTATTTAGTTTTGTGCAGTTTATTGACTGTTTCTTTATTGAGTTTTGTATAGTTTATGGACTGATTCTTTATTGAGTTTTGTACATTTTTTTGACTGTTTCTTTATTGAGTTTTGTACAATTTTTTGACTGGTTCTTTATTGAGTTTTGTACAGTTTATTGACTGTTTCTTTATTGAGTTTTGTACAGTTTATTGACTGTTTCTTTATTTAGTTTTGTACAGTTTATTGACTGGTTCTTTCTTTTGTTTTGAACAGTTTATTGACTGGTTCTTTATTGAGTTTAGTACAGTTTATTGACTGTTTCTTTATTTACTTTTGTACAGTTTATTGACTGGTTCTTTGTTCAGTTTTGTACAGTTTATTGACTAGTTCTCTAATGAGTTTTGTACAGTTTATTGACTGGTTCTTTATTGAGTTTTGTACAGTTTATTGACTGGTTCTTTATATAGATTTGTACAGTTTATTGACTGTTTCTTTATTTAGTTTTGTACAGTTTATTGACTGTTTCTTTATTTAGTTTTGTACAGTTTATTGACTGTTTCTTTATTGAGTTTTGTACAGTTTATTGACTGATTCTTTATTGAGTTTTGTACAGTTTATTGACTGTTTCTTCATTGAGGTTTGTACAGTTTATTGACTGGTTCTTTATTCAGTTTTGTACAGTTTATTGACTGGTTCTTTATTGAGCTTTGTACAGTTTATTGACTGTTTCTTTATTGAGTTTTGTATAGTTTATTGACTGATTCTTTATTGAGTTTTGTACAGTTTTTTTACTGTTTCTTTATTGACATTTGTACAGTTTTTTGACTGGTCCTTTATTGAGTTTTGTACAGTTTGTTGACTGTTTCTTTATTGAAGTTTTGTACAGTTTATTGACTCTTTCTTTATTTAGTTTTGTACAGTTTATTGACTGGTTCTTTATTGTGTTTTGTACAGTTTATTGACTGGTTCTTTATTGAGTTTTGTACAGTTTATTGACTTTTTCTTTATTGAGTTTTGTACAGTTTATTGACTGCTTCTTTATTGAGTTTTGTACAGTTTATTGACTAATTCTTTAGTGAGTTTTGTACAGTTTATTACTGGTTCTTTATTCAGCTTTGTACAGTTTATTGACTGTTTCTTTATTGAGTTTTGTACAGTTTATTGACTGGTTCTTTGTTCAGTTTTGTTCTGTTTATTGACTGGTTCTTTATTCAGTTTTGTACAGTTTATTGACTGGTTCTTTATTCATTTTTGTTCAGTTTATTGACTGGTTCTTTATTTAGTTTTGTACAATTTATTGACTGTTTCTTTATTTAGTTTTGTACAGTTTATTGACTGTTTCTATATTGAGTTTTGTACAGTTTTTTCACTGGTTCTTTATTCAGTTTTGTACAGTTTATTGTCTGTTTCTTTATTAAGTTTTGTACAGTTTATTGACTGTTTCTTTATTTAGTTTTGTACAGTTTATTGACTGGTTCTTTATTGAGTTTTGTACAGTTTATTGACTGGTTCTTTATTGCGTTTTGTGCACTTTATTGACTGTTTCTTTATTTAGTTTTGTACAGTTTATTGACTGTTTATTTGTTTAGTTTGTGTACAATTTATTGACTGGTTCTTTATTTTGTTTTGTACAGTTTATTGACTGTTTCTTTATTTAGTTTTGTACAGTTTATTGACTGTTTCTTTATTTAGTTTTGTACAGTTTATTGACGGTTTCTTTATTTACTTTTGTACAGTTTATTGACTGGTTCTTTATTAAGTTTTGTACAGTTTATTGACTGTTTCTTTATTTAGTTTTGTACAGTTTATTGACTTGTTCTTTATTTGGTTTTGTACAGTTTATTGACTGGTTCTTTATTGAGTTTGTGTACAATTTATTGACTGGTTCTTTATTGAATTTTGTACAGTTTATTGACTGGTTCTTTATTGAGTTTTGTATAGTTATTGACTGGTTCTTTATTTAGTTTTGTACAGTTTATTGACTGGTTCTTTATTGAGTTTGTGTACAATTTATTGACTGGTTCTTTATTGAATTTTGTACAGTTTATTGACTGGTTCTTTATTGACTTTTGTACAGTTTATTGACTAGTTCTTTATTGAGTTTTGTATAGTTATTGACTGGTTTTTTATTTAGTTTTGTACAGTTTATTGACTGGTTCTTTGTTCAGATTTGTTCAGTTTATTGACTCTTTCTTTATTGAGTTTTGTTCAGTTTATTGACTTCTTCTGATTCAGTTTTGTACAGTTTATTGACTGATTCTTTATTTAGTTTTGTACAGTTTATTGACTGTTTCTTTATTGAGTTTTGTATAGTTTATGGACTGATTCTTTATTGAGTTTTGTACAGTTTTTTGACTGTTTCTTTATTGAGTTTTCTACAATTTTTTGACTGTTTCTTTATTGAGTTTTGTACAGTTTATTGACTGTTTCTTTATTTAGTTTTGTACAGTTTATTGACTGTTTCTTTATTGAGTTTTGTATAGTTTATGGACTCATTCTTTATTGAGTTTTGTACAGTTTATTGACTATTTCTTTATTGAATTTTGTACAGGTTATTGACTGGTTCTTTGTTCAATTTTCTTCTGTTTATTGACTGGTTCTTTATTCAGTTTTGTACAGTTTATTGACTCGTTCTTTATTTAGTTTTGTACAGTTTATTCACTGGTTCTTTATTGAGTTTTGTACAGTTTATTGACTGTTTCTTTATTTAGTTTTGTACAGATTTTGACTGGTTCTTTATTGAGTTTTGTACAGTTTATTGACTAATTCTTTATTGAGTCTTGTACAGTTTATTGACTGGTTCTTCATTCAGTTTTGTACAGTTTATTGACTGTTTCTTTATTGAGTTTTGTACAGTTTATTGACTGTTTCTTTATTGTGTTTTGTAGAGTTATTGACTGTTTCTTTATTCAGTTTTGTACAGTTTATTGACTGGTTCTTTATTGACTTTTGTACACTTTATTGACTGGTTCTTTGTTCAGTTTTGTACAGTTTATTGACTGGTTCTTTGTTCAGTTTTGTACAGTTTATTGACTAGTTCTCTAATGAGTTTTGTACAGTTTATTGACTGGTTCTTTATTGAGTTTTGTACAGTTTATTGACTGGTTCTTTATATAGATTTGTACAGTTTATTGACTGTTTCTTTATTTAGTTTTGTACAGTTTATTGACTGTTTCTTTATTTAGTTTTGTACAGTTTATTGACTGTTTCTTTATTGAGTTTTGTACAGTTTATTGACTGATTCTTTATTGAGTTTTGTACAGTTTATTGACTGTTTCTTCATTGAGTTTTGTACAGTTTATTGACTGGTTCTTTATTCAGTTTTGTACAGTTTATTGACTGGTTCTTTATTGAGCTTTGTACAGTTTATTGACTGTTTCTTTATTGAGTTTTGTATAGTTTATTGACTGATTCTTTATTGAGTTTTGTACAGTTTTTTTACTGTTTCTTTATTGACTTTTGTACAGTTTTTTGACTGGTCCTTTATTGAGTTTTGTACAGTTTGTTGACTGTTTCTTTATTGAAGTTTTGTACAGTTTATTGACTCTTTCTTTATTTAGTTTTGTACAGTTTATTGACTGGTTCTTTATTGTGTTTTGTACAGTTTATTGACTGGTTCTTTATTGAGTTTTGTACAGTTTATTGACTTTTTCTTTATTGAGTTTTGTACAGTTTATTGACTGCTTCTTTATTGAGTTTTGTACAGTTTATTGACTAATTCTTTAGTGAGTTTTGTACAGTTTATTACTGGTTCTTTATTCAGCTTTGTACAGTTTATTGACTGTTTCTTTATTGAGTTTTGTACAGTTTATTGACTGGTTCTTTGTTCAGTTTTGTTCTGTTTATTGACTGGTTCTTTATTCAGTTTTGTACAGTTTATTGACTGGTTCTTTATTCATTTTTGTTCAGTTTATTGACTGGTTCTTTATTTAGTTTTGTACAATTTATTGACTGTTTCTTTATTTAGTTTTGTACAGTTTATTGACTGTTTCTATATTGAGTTTTGTACAGTTTTTTCACTGGTTCTTTATTCAGTTTTGTACAGTTTATTGACTGTTTCTTTATTAAGTTTTGTACAGTTTATTGACTGTTTCTTTATTTAGTTTTGTACAGTTTATTGACTGGTTCTTTATTGAGTTTTGTACAGTTTATTGACTGGTTCTTTATTGAGTTTTGTGCACTTTATTGACTGTTTCTTTATTTAGTTTTGTACAGTTTATTGACTGTTTATTTGTTTAGTTTGTGTACAATTTATTGACTGGTTCTTTATTTAGTTTTGTACAGTTTATTGACTGTTTCTTTATTTAGTTTTGTACAGTTTATTGACTGTTTCTTTATTTAGTTTTGTACAGTTTATTGACGGTTTCTTTATTTAGTTTTGTACAGTTTATTGACTGGTTCTTTATTAAGTTTTGTACAGTTTATTGACTGTTTCTTTATTTAGTTTTGTACAGTTTATTGACTTGTTCTTTATTTGGTTTTGTACAGTTTATTGACTGGTTCTTTATTGAGTTTGTGTACAATTTATTGACTGGTTCTTTATTGAATTTTGTACAGTTTATTGACTGGTTCTTTATTGACTTTTGTACAGTTTATTTACTGGTTCTTTATCGAGTTTTGTATAGTTATTGACTGGTTCTTTATTTAGTTTTGTACAGTTTATTGACTGGTTATTTATTGAGTTTGTGTACAATTTATTGACTGGTTCTTTATTGAATTTTGTACAGTTTATTGACTGGTTCTTTATTGACTTTTGTACAGTTTATTGACTGGTTCTTTATTGAGTTTTGTATAGTTATTGACTGGTTTTTTATTTAGTTTTGTACAGTTTATTGACTGGTTCTTTGTTCAGATTTGTTCAGTTTATTGACTCTTTCTTTATTGAGTTTTGTACAGTTTATTGACTTCTTCTGATTCAGTTTTGTACAGTTTATTGACTGATTCTTTATTTAGTTTTGTACAGTTTATTGACTGTTTCTTTATTGAGTTTTGTATAGTTTATGGACTGATTCTTTATTGAGTTTTGTACAGTTTTTTGACTGTTTCTTTATTGAGTTTTCTACAATTTTTTGACTGTTTCTTTATTGAGTTTTGTACAGTTTATTGACTGTTTCTTTATTTAGTTTTGTACATTTTATTGACTGTTTCTTTATTGAGTTTTGTATAGTTTATGGACTCATTCTTTTTTGAGTTTTGTACAGTTTATTGACTGTTTCTTTATTGAATTTTGTACAGTTTATTGACTGGTTCTTTGTTCAATTTTCTTCTGTTTATTGACTGGTTCTTTATTCAGTTTTGTACAGTTTATTGACTGGTTCTTTATTTAGTTTTGTACAGTTTATTGACTGTTTCTTTATTTAGTTTTGTACAGTTTATTGACTGTTTTCTATTGAGTTTTGTACAGTTTTTTTTACTGGTTCTTTATTGAGTTTTGTACAGTTTATTGACTGTTTCTTTATTGAGTTTTGTACAGTTTATTGACTGTTTCTTTATTTAGTTTTGTACAGTTTATTGACTGGTTCTTTATTTAGTTTTGTACAGTTTATTGACTGGTTTTTTATTGAGTTTTGTACAGTTTATTGACTGTTTCTTTATTTAGTTTTGTACAGATTTTGACTGGTTCTTTATTGAGTTTTGTACAGTTTATTGACTAATTCTTTATTGAGTCTTGTACAGTTTATTGACTGGTTCTTTATTGAGTTTTGTACAGTTTATTGACTGTTTCTTTATTGAGTTTTGTACAGTTTATTGACTGGTTCTTTGTTCAGTTTTGTTCTGTTTATTGACTGGTTCTTTATTCAGTTTTGTACAGTTTATTGACTGGTTCTTTATTCATTTTTGTACAGTTTATTGACTGTTTCTTTATTTAGTTTTGTACAATTTATTGACTGTTTCTTTATTTAGTTTTGTACAGTTTATTGACTGTTTCTATATTGAGTTTTGTACATTTTTTTCACATGGTTCTTTATTCAGTTTTGTACAGTTTATTGACTGGTTCTTTATTAAGTTTTGTACAGTTTATTGACTGTTTCTTTATTTAGTTTTGTACAGTTTATTGACTGGTTCTTTATTGAGTTTTGTACAGTTTATTGTCTGGTTCTTTATTGAGTTTTGTACAGTTTATTGACTGTTTCTTTATTTAGTTTTGTACAGTTTATTGACCACTTCTTTATTTAGTTTGTGTACAATTTATTGACTGGTTCTTTATTTAGTTTTGTACAGTTTATTGACTGTTTCTTTATTTAGTTTTGTACAGTTTATTGACTGTTTCTTTATTTAGTTTTGTACAGTTTATTGACTGTTTTTTTATTTAATTTTGTACAGTTTATTGACTGTTTCTTTATTTAGTTTTGTACAGTTTATTGACTGTTTCTTTATTTAGTTTTGTACAGTTTATTGACTGGTTCTTTATTTGGTTTTGTACAGTTTATTGACTGGTTCTTTATTGAGTTTGTGTAGAATTTATTGACTGGTTCTTTATTGAATTTTGTACAGTTTGTTGACTGGTTCTTTATTGACTTTTGTACAGTTTAAATACTGGTTCTTTATTGAGTTTTGTATAGTTATTGACTGGTTCTTTATTTAGTTTTGTACAGTTTATTGACTGGTTCTTAGTTCAGTTTTGTACAGTTTATTGACTGGCTCTTTGTTCAGTTTTGTTCAGTTTATTGACTGTTTCTTTATTGAGTTTTGTACAGTTTATTGACTGGTTCTTATTCAGTTTTGTACAGTTTATTGACTGATTCTTTATTTAGTTTTGTGCAGTTTATTGACTGTTTCTTTATTGAGTTTTGTATAGTTTATGGACTGATTCTTTATTGAGTTTTGTACATTTTTTTGACTGTTTCTTTATTGAGTTTTGTACAATTTTTTGACTGGTTCTTTATTGAGTTTTGTACAGTTTATTGACTGTTTCTTTATTGAGTTTTGTACAGTTTATTGACTGTTTCTTTATTTAGTTTTGTACAGTTTATTGACTGGTTCTTTCTTTTGTTTTGAACAGTTTATTGACTGGTTCTTTATTGAGTTTAGTACAGTTTATTGACTGTTTCTTTATTTACTTTTGTACAGTTTATTGACTGGTTCTTTGTTCAGTTTTGTACAGTTTATTGACTAGTTCTCTAATGAGTTTTGTACAGTTTATTGACTGGTTCTTTATTGAGTTTTGTACAGTTTATTGACTGGTTCTTTATATAGATTTGTACAGTTTATTGACTGTTTCTTTATTTAGTTTTGTACAGTTTATTGACTGTTTCTTTATTTAGTTTTGTACAGTTTATTGACTGTTTCTTTATTGAGTTTTGTACAGTTTATTGACTGATTCTTTATTGAGTTTTGTACAGTTTATTGACTGTTTCTTCATTGAGGTTTGTACAGTTTATTGACTGGTTCTTTATTCAGTTTTGTACAGTTTATTGACTGGTTCTTTATTGAGCTTTGTACAGTTTATTGACTGTTTCTTTATTGAGTTTTGTATAGTTTATTGACTGATTCTTTATTGAGTTTTGTACAGTTTTTTTACTGTTTCTTTATTGACATTTGTACAGTTTTTTGACTGGTCCTTTATTGAGTTTTGTACAGTTTGTTGACTGTTTCTTTATTGAAGTTTTGTACAGTTTATTGACTCTTTCTTTATTTAGTTTTGTACAGTTTATTGACTGGTTCTTTATTGTGTTTTGTACAATTTATTGACTGGTTCTTTATTGAGTTTTGTACAGTTTATTGACTTTTTCTTTATTGAGTTTTGTACAGTTTATTGACTGCTTCTTTATTGAGTTTTGTACAGTTTATTGACTAATTCTTTAGTGAGTTTTGTACAGTTTATTACTGGTTCTTTATTCAGCTTTGTACAGTTTATTGACTGTTTCTTTATTGAGTTTTGTACAGTTTTTTCACTGGTTCTTTATTCAGTTTTGTACAGTTTATTGTCTGGTTCTTTATTGAGTTTTGTACAGTTTATTGACTTTTTCTTTATTGAGTTTTGTACAGTTTATTGACTGGTTCTTTATTGAGTTTTGTACAGTTTATTGACTGGTTCTTTATTGCGTTTTGTGCACTTTATTGACTGTTTCTTTATTTAGTTTTGTACAGTTTATTGACTGTTTATTTGTTTAGTTTGTGTACAATTTATTGACTGGTTCTTTATTTTGTTTTGTACAGTTTATTGACTGTTTCTTTATTTAGTTTTGTACAGTTTATTGACTGTTTCTTTATTTAGTTTTGTACAGTTTATTGACGGTTTCTTTATTTACTTTTGTACAGTTTATTGACTGGTTCTTTATTAAGTTTTGTACAGTTTATTGACTGTTTCTTTATTTAGTTTTGTACAGTTTATTGACTTGTTCTTTATTTGGTTTTGTACAGTTTATTGACTGGTTCTTTATTGAGTTTGTGTACAATTTATTGACTGGTTCTTTATTGAATTTTGTACAGTTTATTGACTGGTTCTTTATTGAGTTTTGTATAGTTATTGACTGGTTCTTTATTTAGTTTTGTACAGTTTATTGACTGGTTCTTTATTGAGTTTGTGTACAATTTATTGACTGGTTCTTTATTGAATTTTGTACAGTTTATTAACTGGTTCTTTATAGACTTTTGTACAGTTTATTGACTAGTTCTTTATTGAGTTTTGTATAGTTATTGACTGGTTTTTTATTTAGTTTTGTACAGTTTATTGACTGGTTCTTTGTTCAGATTTGTTCAGTTTATTGACTCTTTCTTTATTGAGTTTTGTTCAGTTTATTGACTTCTTCTGATTCAGTTTTGTACAGTTTATTGACTGATTCTTTATTTAGTTTTGTACAGTTTATTGACTGTTTCTTTATTGAGTTTTGTATAGTTTATGGACTGATTCTTTATTGAGTTTTGTACAGTTTTTTGACTGTTTCTTTATTGAGTTTTCTACAATTTTTTGACTGTTTCTTTATTGAGTTTTGTACAGTTTATTGACTGTTTCTTTATTTAGTTTTGTACAGTTTATTGACTGTTTCTTTATTGAGTTTTGTATAGTTTATGGACTCATTCTTTATTGAGTTTTGTACAGTTTATTGACTATTTCTTTATTGAATTTTGTACAGGTTATTGACTGGTTCTTTGTTCAATTTTCTTCTGTTTATTGACTGGTTCTTTATTCAGTTTTGTACAGTTTATTGACTCGTTCTTTATTTAGTTTTGTACAGTTTATTGACTGTTTCTTTATTTAGTTTTGTACAGTTTATTGACTGTTTTCTATTGAGTTTTGTACAGTTTTTTTTACTGGTTCTTTATTGAGTTTTGTACAGTTTATTGACTGTTTCTTTATTGAGTTTTGTACAGTTTATTGACTGTTTCTTTATTTAGTTTTGTACAGTTTATTGACTGGTTCTTTCTTTTGTTTTGAACAGTTTATTGACTGGTTCTTTATTGAGTTTAGTACAGTTTATTGACTGTTTCTTTATTTACTTTTGTACAGTTTATTGACTGTTTCTTTATTTAGTTTGTGTACAATTTATTGACTGGTTATTTATTTAGTTTTGTACAGTTTATTGACTGTTTCTTTATTTAGTTTTGTACAGTTTATTGACTGGTTCTTTATTGAGTTTTGTACAGTTTATTGACTGTTTCTTTATTTAGTTTTGTACAGTTTTTGACTGGTTCTTTATTGAGTTTTGTACAGTTTATTGACTTATTCTTTATTGAGTCTTGTACAGTTTATTGACTGGTTCTTTATTCAGTTTTGTACAGTTTATTGACTGTTTCTTTATTGAGTTTTGTACAGTTTATTGACTGTTTCTTTATTGTGTTTTGTAGAGTTTATTGACTGGTTCTTTATTCAGTTTTGTACAGTTTATTGACTGGTTTTTTATTGAGTTTTGTACAGTTTATTGACTGTTTCTTTATTTAGTTTTGTACAGTTTGTTGACTGTTTCTTTATTGAAGTTTTGTACAGTTTATTGACTGGTTCTTTATTGAGTTTTGTACAGTTTATTGACTTTTTCTTTATTGAGTTTTGTACAGTTTATTGACTGGTTCTTTATTGAGTTTTGTACAGTTTATTGACTAATTCTTTAGTGAGTTTTGTACAGTTTATTACTGGTTCTTTATTCAGTTTTGTACAGTTTATTGACTGTTTCTTTATTGAGTTTTGTACAGTTTATTGACTGGTTCTTTGTTCAGTTTTGTTCTGTTAATTGACTGGTTCTTTATTCAGTTTTGTACAGTTTATTGACTGGTTCTTTATTCATTTTTGTACAGTTTATTGACTGGTTCTTTATTTAGTTTTGTACAATTTATTGACTGTTTCTTTATTTAGTTTTGTACAGTTTATTGACTGCTTCTTTATTTAGTTTTGTACAGTTTATTGACTGTTTCTTTATTGAGTTTTGTATAGTTTATGGACTCATTCTTTATTGAGTTTTGTACAGTTTATTGACTATTTCTTTATTGAATTTTGTACAGTTTATTGACTGGTTCTTTGTTCAATTTTCTTCTGTTTATTGACTGTTTCTTTATTTAGTTTTGTACAGTTTATTGACTGGTTCTTTATTGAGTTTTGTACAGTTTATTGTCTGGTTCTTTATTGAGTTTTGTACAGTTTATTGACTGTTTCTTTATTTAGTTTTGTACAGTTTATTGACCACTTCTTTATTTAGTTTGTGTACAATTTATTGACTGGTTCTTTATTTAGTTTTGTACAGTTTATTGACTGTTTCTTTATTTAGTTTTGTACAGTTTATTGACTGTTTCTTTATTTAGTTTTGTACAGTTTATTGACTGTTTTTTTATTTAATTTTGTACAGTTTATTGACTGTTTCTTTATTTAGTTTTGTACAGTTTATTGACTGTTTCTTTATTTAGTTTTGTACAGTTTATTGACTGGTTCTTTATTTGGTTTTGTACAGTTTATTGACTGGTTCTTTATTGAGTTTGTGTAGAATTTATTGACTGGTTCTTTATTGAATTTTGTACAGTTTGTTGACTGGTTCTTTATTGACTTTTGTACAGTTTAAATACTGGTTCTTTATTGAGTTTTGTATAGTTATTGACTGGTTCTTTATTTAGTTTTGTACAGTTTATTGACTGGTTCTTAGTTCAGTTTTGTACAGTTTATTGACTGGCTCTTTGTTCAGTTTTGTTCAGTTTATTGACTGTTTCTTTATTGAGTTTTGTACAGTTTATTGACTGGTTCTTATTCAGTTTTGTACAGTTTATTGACTGATTCTTTATTTAGTTTTGTGCAGTTTATTGACTGTTTCTTTATTGAGTTTTGTATAGTTTATGGACTGATTCTTTATTGAGTTTTGTACATTTTTTTGACTGTTTCTTTATTGAGTTTTGTACAATTTTTTGACTGGTTCTTTATTGAGTTTTGTACAGTTTTTTGACTGGTTCTTTATTGAGTTTTGTACAGTTTATTGACTGTTTCTTTATTTAGTTTTGTACAGTTTATTGACTGGTTCTTTCTTTTGTTTTGAACAGTTTATTGACTGGTTCTTTATTGAGTTTAGTACAGTTTATTGACTGTTTCTTTATTTACTTTTGTACAGTTTATTGACTGGTTCTTTGTTCAGTTTTGTACAGTTTATTGACTAGTTCTCTAATGAGTTTTGTACAGTTTATTGACTGGTTCTTTATTGAGTTTTGTACAGTTTATTGACTGGTTCTTTATATAGATTTGTACAGTTTATTGACTGGTTCTTTATTTAGTTTTGTACAGTTTATTGACTGTTTCTTTATTTAGTTTTGTACAGTTTATTGACTGTTTCTTTATTGAGTTTTGTACAGTTTATTGACTGATTCTTTATTGAGTTTTGTACAGTTTATTGACTGTTTCTTCATTGAGGTTTGTACAGTTTATTGACTGGTTCTTTATTCAGTTTTGTACAGTTTATTGACTGGTTCTTTATTGAGCTTTGTACAGTTTATTGACTGTTTCTTTATTGAGTTTTGTATAGTTTATTGACTGATTCTTTATTGAGTTTTGTACAGTTTTTTTACTGTTTCTTTATTGACATTTGTACAGTTTTTTGACTGGTCCTTTATTGAGTTTTGTACAGTTTGTTGACTGTTTCTTTATTGAAGTTTTGTACAGTTTATTGACTCTTTCTTTATTTAGTTTTGTACAGTTTATTGACTGGTTCTTTATTGAGTTTTGTACAGTTTATTGACTGGTTCTTTATTGAGTTTTGTACAGTTTATTGACTTTTTCTTTATTGAGTTTTGTACAGTTTATTGACTGTTTCTTTATTGAGTTTTGTACAGTTTATTGACTAATTCTTTAGTGAGTTTTGTACAGTTTATTACTGGTTCTTTATTCAGCTTTGTACAGTTTATTGACTGTTTCTTTATTGAGTTTTGTACAGTTTTTTCACTGGTTCTTTATTCAGTTTTGTACAGTTTATTGTCTGTTTCTTTATTAAGTTTTGTACAGTTTATTGACTGTTTCTTTATTTAGTTTTGTACAGTTTATTGACTGGTTCTTTATTGAGTTTTGTACAGTTTATTGACTGGTTCTTTATTGCGTTTTGTGCACTTTATTGACTGTTTCTTTATTTAGTTTTGTACAGTTTATTGACTGTTTATTTGTTTAGTTTGTGTACAATTTATTGACTGGTTCTTTATTTTGTTTTGTACAGTTTATTGACTGTTTCTTTATTTAGTTTTGTACAGTTTATTGACTGTTTCTTTATTTAGTTTTGTACAGTTTATTGACGGTTTCTTTATTTACTTTTGTACAGTTTATTGACTGGTTCTTTATTAAGTTTTGTACAGTTTATTGACTGTTTCTTTATTTAGTTTTGTACAGTTTATTGACTTGTTCTTTATTTGGTTTTGTACAGTTTATTGACTGGTTCTTTATTGAGTTTGTGTACAATTTATTGACTGGTTCTTTATTGAATTTTGTACAGTTTATTGACTGGTTCTTTATTGAGTTTTGTATAGTTATTGACTGGTTCTTTATTTAGTTTTGTACAGTTTATTGACTGGTTCTTTATTGAGTTTGTGTACAATTTATTGACTGGTTCTTTATTGAATTTTGTACAGTTTATTGACTGGTTCTTTATTGACTTTTGTACAGTTTATTGACTAGTTCTTTATTGAGTTTTTTATAGTTATTGACTGGTTTTTTATTTAGTTTTGTACAGTTTATTGACTGGTTCTTTGTTCAGATTTGTTCAGTTTATTGACTCTTTCTTTATTGAGTTTTGTTCAGTTTATTGACTTCTTCTGATTCAGTTTTGTACAGTTTATTGACTGATTCTTTATTTAGTTTTGTACAGTTTATTGACTGTTTCTTTATTGAGTTTTGTATAGTTTATGGACTGATTCTTTATTGAGTTTTGTACAGTTTTTTGACTGTTTCTTTATTGAGTTTTCTACAATTTTTTGACTGTTTCTTTATTGAGTTTTGTACAGTTTATTGACTGTTTCTTTATTTAGTTTTGTACAGTTTATTGACTGTTTCTTTATTGAGTTTTGTATAGTTTATGGACTCATTCTTTATTGAGTTTTGTACAGTTTATTGACTATTTCTTTATTGAATTTTGTACAGGTTATTGACTGGTTCTTTGTTCAATTTTCTTCTGTTTATTGACTGGTTCTTTATTCAGTTTTGTACAGTTTATTGACTCGTTCTTTATTTAGTTTTGTACAGTTTATTGACTGTTTCTTTATTTAGTTTTGTACAGTTTATTGACTGTTTTCTATTGAGTTTTGTACAGTTTTTTTTACTGGTTCTTTATTGAGTTTTGTACAGTTTATTGACTGTTTCTTTATTGAGTTTTGTACAGTTTATTGACTGTTTCTTTATTTAGTTTTGTACAGTTTATTGACTGGTTCTTTCTTTTGTTTTGAACAGTTTATTGACTGGTTCTTTATTGAGTTTAGTACAGTTTATTGACTGTTTCTTTATTTACTTTTGTACAGTTTATTGACTGTTTCTTTATTTAGTTTGTGTACAATTTATTGACTGGTTATTTATTTAGTTTTGTACAGTTTATTGACTGTTTCTTTATTTAGTTTTGTACAGTTTATTGACTGGTTCTTTATTGAGTTTTGTACAGTTTATTGACTGTTTCTTTATTTAGTTTTGTACAGTTTTTGACTGGTTCTTTATTGAGTTTTGTACAGTTTATTGACTAATTCTTTATTGAGTCTTGTACAGTTTATTGACTGGTTCTTTATTCAGTTTTGTACAGTTTATTGACTGTTTCTTTATTGAGTTTTGTACAGTTTATTGACTGTTTCTTTATTGTGTTTTGTAGAGTTTATTGACTGGTTCTTTATTCAGTTTTGTACAGTTTATTGACTGGTTTTTTATTGAGTTTTGTACAGTTTATTGACTGTTTCTTTATTTAGTTTTGTACAGTTTGTTGACTGTTTCTTTATTGAAGTTTTGTACAGTTTATTGACTGGTTCTTTATTGAGTTTTGTACAGTTTATTGACTTTTTCTTTATTGAGTTTTGTACAGTTTATTGACTGGTTCTTTATTGAGTTTTGTACAGTTTATTGACTAATTCTTTAGTGAGTTTTGTACAGTTTATTACTGGTTCTTTATTCAGTTTTGTACAGTTTATTGACTGTTTCTTTATTGAGTTTTGTACAGTTTATTGACTGGTTCTTTGTTCAGTTTTGTTCTGTTAATTGACTGGTTCTTTATTCAGTTTTGTACAGTTTATTGACTGGTTCTTTATTCATTTTTGTACAGTTTATTGACTGGTTCTTTATTTAGTTTTGTACAATTTATTGACTGTTTCTTTATTTAGTTTTGTACAGTTTATTGACTGCTTCTTTATTTAGTTTTGTACAGTTTATTGACTGTTTCTTTATTGAGTTTTGTATAGTTTATGGACTCATTCTTTATTGAGTTTTGTACAGTTTATTGACTATTTCTTTATTGAATTTTGTACAGTTTATTGACTGGTTCTTTGTTCAATTTTCTTCTGTTTATTGACTGGTTCTTTATTCAGTTTTGTACAGTTTATTGACTCGTTCTTTATTTAGTTTTGTACAGTTTATTGACTGTTTCTTTATTTAGTTTTGTACAGTTTATTGACTGTTTTCTATTGAGTTTTGTACAGTTTTTTTTACTGGTTCTTTATTGAGTTTTGTACAGTTTATTGACTGTTTCTTTATTGAGTTTTGTACAGTTTATTGACTGTTTCTTTATTTAGTTTTGTACAGTTTATTGACTGGTTCTTTCTTTTGTTTTGAACAGTTTATTGACTGGTTCTTTATTGAGTTTAGTACAGTTTATTGACTGTTTCTTTATTTACTTTTGTACAGTTTATTGACTGTTTCTTTATTTAGTTTGTGTACAATTTATTGACTGGTTATTTATTTAGTTTTGTACAGTTTATTGACTGTTTCTTTATTTAGTTTTGTACAGTTTATTGACTGGTTCTTTATTGAGTTTTGTACAGTTTATTGACTGTTTCTTTATTTAGTTTTGTACAGTTTTTGACTGGTTCTTTATTGAGTTTTGTACAGTTTATTGACTTATTCTTTATTGAGTCTTGTACAGTTTATTGACTGGTTCTTTATTCAGTTTTGTACAGTTTATTGACTGTTTCTTTATTGAGTTTTGTACAGTTTATTGACTGTTTCTTTATTGTGTTTTGTAGAGTTTATTGACTGGTTCTTTATTCAGTTTTGTACAGTTTATTGACTGGTTTTTTATTGAGTTTTGTACAGTTTATTGACTGTTTCTTTATTTAGTTTTGTACAGTTTGTTGACTGTTTCTTTATTGAAGTTTTGTACAGTTTATTGACTGGTTCTTTATTGAGTTTTGTACAGTTTATTGACTTTTTCTTTATTGAGTTTTGTACAGTTTATTGACTGGTTCTTTATTGAGTTTTGTACAGTTTATTGACTAATTCTTTAGTGAGTTTTGTACAGTTTATTACTGGTTCTTTATTCAGTTTTGTACAGTTTATTGACTGTTTCTTTATTGAGTTTTGTACAGTTGATTGACTGGTTCTTTGTTCAGTTTTGTTCTGTTAATTGACTGGTTCTTTATTCAGTTTTGTACAGTTTATTGACTGGTTCTTTATTCATTTTTGTACAGTTTATTGACTGGTTCTTTATTTAGTTTTGTACAATTTATTGACTGTTTCTTTATTTAGTTTTGTACAGTTTATTGACTGCTTCTATATTGAGTTTTGTACAGTTTTTTCACTGGTTCTTAATTCAGTTTTATACAGTTTATTGACTGTTTCTTTATTAAGTTTTGTACAGTTTATTGACTGTTTCTTTATTTAGTTTTGTACAGTTTATTGACTGGTTCTTTATTGAGTTTTGTACAGTTTATTGACTGGTTCTTTATTGAGTTTTGTGCACTTTATAGACTGTTTCTTTATTAAGTTTTGTACAGTTTATTGACTGTTTCTTTATTTAGTTTTGTACAGTTTATTGACTGGTTCTTTATTGAGTTTTGTACAGTTTATTGACTGGTTCTTTATTGAGTTTTGTGCACTTTATTGACTGTTTTTTTATTTAGTTTTGTACAGTTTATTCACTGTTTCTTTATTTAGTTTTGTACAGTTTATTGACTGGTTCTTTATTGAGTTTTGTACAGTTTATTGACTGGTTCTTTATTGAGTTTTGTGCACTTTATTGACTGTTTCTTAATTTAGTTTTATACAGTTTATTGACTGTTTATTTGTTTAGTTTGTGTACAATTTATTGACTGGTTCTTTATTTAGTTTTGTACAGTTTATTGACTGTTTCTTTATTTAGTTTTGTACAGTTTATTGACTGTTTCTTTATTTAGTTTTGTACAGTTTATTGACGGTTTCTTTATTTAGTTTTGTACAGTTTACTGACTGGTTCTTTATTGAGTTTTGTACAGTTTATTGACTGTTTCTTTATTTAGTTTTGTACAGTTTATTGACTTGTTCTTTATTTGGTTTTGTACAGTTTATTGACTGGTTCTTTATTGCGTTTGTGTACAATTTATTGACTGGATCTTTATTGAATTTTGTACAGTTTATTGACTGGTTCTTTATTGACTTTTGTACAGTTTATTGACTGGTTCTTTATTGAGTTTTGTATAGTTATTGACTGGTTCTTTATTTAGTTTTGTACAGTTTATTGACTGGTTCTTTATTGAGTTTGTGTACAATTTATTGACTGGTTCTTTATTGAATTTTGTACAGTTTATTGACTGGTTCTTTATTGAGTTTTGTACAGTTTATTGACTGGTTCTTTATTGAGTTTTGTATAGTTATTGACTGGTTTTTTATTTAGTTTTGTGCAGTTTATTGACTGGTTCTTTGTTCAGATTTGTTCAGTTTATTGACTCTTTCTTTATTGAGTTTTGTACAGTTTATTGACTTCTTCTGATTCAGTTTTGTACAGTTTATTGACTGATTCTTTATTTAGTTTTGTACAGTTTATTGACTGTTTCTTTATTGAGTTTTGTATAGTTTATGGACTGATTCTTTATTGAGTTTTGTAGAGTTTATTGACTTCTTCTGATTCAGTTTTGTACAGTTTATTGACTGATTCTTTATTTAGTTTTGTGCACTTTATTGACTGTTTCTTTATTTAGTTTTGTACAGTTTATTGACTGTTTATTTGTTTAGTTTGTGTACAATTTATTGACTGGTTCTTTATTTAGTTTTGTACAGTTTATTGACTGTTTCTTTATTTAGTTTTGTACAGTTTATTGACTGTTTCTTTATTTAGTTTTGAACAGTTTATTGACGGTTTCTTTATTTAGTTTTGTACAGTTTATTGACTGGTTCTTTATTAAGTTTTGTACAGTTTATTGACTGTTTCTTTATTTAGTTTTGTACAGTTTATTGACTTGTTCTTTATTTTGTTTTGTACAGTTTATTGACTGGTTCTTTATTGAGTCTGTGTACAATTTATTGACTGGTTCTTTATTGAATTTTGTACAGTTTATTGACTGGTTTTTTATTGACTTTTGTACAGTTTATTGACTGGTTCTTTATTGAGTTTTGTATAGTTATTGACTGGTTCTTTATTTTGTTTTGTACAGTTTATTGACTGGTTCTTTATTGAGTTTGTGTACAATTTATTGACTGGTTCTTTATTGAATTTTGTACAGTTTATTGACTGGTTCTTTATTGACTTTTGTACAGTTTATTGACTGGTTCTTTATTGAGTTTTGTATAGTTATTGACTGGTTTTTTATTTAGTTTTGTACAGTTTATTGACTGGTTCTTTGTTCAGATTTGTTCAGTTTATTGACTCTTTCTTTATTGAGTTTTGTACAGTTTATTGACTTCTTCTGATTCAGTTTTGTACAGTTTATTGACTGATTCTTTATTTAGTTTTGTACAGTTTATTGACTGTTTCTTTATTGAGTTTTGTATAGTTTATGGACTGATTCTTTATTGAGTTTTGTACAGTTTTTTGACTGTTTCTTTATTGAGTTTCCTACAATTTTTTGACTGTTTCTTTATTGAGTTTTGTACAGTTTATTGACTGTTTCTTTATTTAGTTTTGTACAGTTTATTGACTGTTTCTTTATTGAGTTTTGTATAGTTTATGGACTGATTCTTTATTGAGTTTTGTATAGTTTATGGACTGATTCTTTATTGAGTTTTGTAGAGTTTTTTGACTGTTTCTTTATTGAGTTTTGTACAATTTTTTGACTGGTTCTTTATTGAGTTTTGTACAGTTTATTTACTGTTTCTTTAATGAGTTTTGTACAGTTTATTGACTGTTTCTTTATTTAGTTTTCTACAGTTTATTGACTGGTTCTTTATTTAGTTTTGTACTGTTTATTGACTGGTTCTTTATTGTGTTTTGTACAGTTTATTCACTGGTTCTTTATTGAGTTTTGTACAGTTTATAGACTGATTCTTTATTGAGTTTGGTACAGTTTATTGACTGTTTCTTTATTGAATTTTGTACAGTTTATTGACTGGTTCTTTGTTCAATTTTCTACTGTTTATTGACTGGTTCTTTATTCAGTTTTGTACAGTTTATTGACTGGTTCTTTATTTGGTTTTGTACAGTTTATTGACTGTTTCTTTATTTAGTTTTGTACAGTTTATTGACTGTTTTCTATTGAGTTTTGTACAGTTATTTTTACTGGTTCTTTATTGAGTTTTGTACAGTTTATTGACTGTTTCTTTATTGATTTTTGTACAGTTTATTGACTGTTTCTTTATTTAGTTTTGTACAGTTTATTGACTGGTTCTTTCTTTTGTTTTGTACAGTTTATTGACTGGTTCTTTATTGAGTTTAGTACAGTTTATTGACTGTTTCTTTATTTACTTTTGTACAGTTTATTGACTGTTTCTTTATTTAGTTTGTGTACAATTTATTGACTGGTTATTTATTTAGTTTTGTACAGTTTATTGACTGTTTCTTTATTTAGATTTGTACAGTTTATTGACTGGTTCTTTATTGAGTTTTGTACAGTTTATTGACTGTTTCTTTATTTAGTTTTGTACAGTTTTTGACTGGTTCTTTATTGAGTTTTGTACAGTTTATTGACTTATTCTTTATTGAGTCTTGTACAGTTTATTGACTGGTTCTTTATTCAGTTTTGTACAGTTTATTGACTGTTTCTTTACTGAGTTTTGTACAGTTTATTGACTGTTTCTTTATTGTGTTTTGTAGAGTTTATTGACTGGTTCTTTATTCAGTTTTGTACAGTTTATTGACTGGTTTTTTATTGAGTTTTGTACAGTTTATTGACTGTTTCTTTATTTAGTTTTGTACAGTTTGTTGACTGTTTCTTTATTGAAGTTTTGTACAGTTTATTGACTGGTTCTTTATTGAGTTTTGTACAGTTTATTGACTTTTTCTTTATTGAGTTTTGTACAGTTTATTGACTGGTTCTTTATTGAGTTTTGTACAGTTTATTGACTAATTCTTTAGTGAGTTTTGTACAGTTTATTACTGGTTCTTTATTCAGTTTTGTACATTTTATTGACTGGTTCTTTATTTAGTTTTGTACAATTTATTGACTGCTTCTTTATTTAGTTTTGTACAGTTTATTGACTGCTTCTATATTGAGTTTTGTACAGTTTTTTAACTGGTTCTTTATTCAGTTTTGTACAGTTTATTGACTGTTTCTTTATTAAGTTTTGTACAGTTTATTGACTTTTTCTTTATTGAGTTTTGTACAGTTTATTGACTGGTTCTTTATTGAGTTTTGTACAGTTTATTGACTAATTCTTTAGTGAGTTTTGTACAGTTTATTACTGGTTCTTTATTCAGTTTTGTACAGTTTATTGACTGTTTCTTTATTGAGTTTTGTACAGTTTATTGACTGGTTCTTTGTTCAGTTTTGTTCTGTTAATTGACTGGTTCTTTATTCAGTTTTGTACAGTTTATTGACTGGTTCTTTATTCATTTTTGTACAGTTTATTGACTGGTTCTTTATTTAGTTTTGTACAATTTATTGACTGTTTCTTTATTTAGTTTTGTACAGTTTATTGACTGCTTCTATATTGAGTTTTGTACAGTTTTTTCACTGGTTCTTTATTCAGTTTTATACAGTTTATTGACTGTTTCTTTATTAAGTTTTGTACAGTTTATTGACTGTTTCTTTATTTAGTTTTGTACAGTTTATTGACTGGTTCTTTATTGAGTTTTGTACAGTTTATTGACTGGTTCTTTATTGAGTTTTGTGCACTTTATAGACTGTTTCTTTATTAAGTTTTGTACAGTTTATTGACTGTTTCTTTATTTAGTTTTGTACAGTTTATTGACTGGTTCTTTATTGAGTTTTGTACAGTTTATTGACTGGTTCTTTATTGAGTTTTGTGCACTTTATTGACTGTTTTTTTATTTAGTTTTGTACAGTTTATTCACTGTTTCTTTATTTAGTTTTGTACAGTTTATTGACTGGTTCTTTATTGAGTTTTGTACAGTTTATTGACTGGTTCTTTATTGAGTTTTGTGCACTTTATTGACTGTTTCTTAATTTAGTTTTATACAGTTTATTGACTGTTTATTTGTTTAGTTTGTGTACAATTTATTGACTGGTTCTTTATTTAGTTTTGTACAGTTTATTGACTGTTTCTTTATTTAGTTTTGTACAGTTTATTGACTCTTTCTTTATTTAGTTTTGTACAGTTTATTGACGGTTTCTTTATTTAGTTTTGTACAGTTTACTGACTGGTTCTTTATTGAGTTTTGTACAGTTTATTGACTGTTTCTTTATTTAGTTTTGTACAGTTTATTGACTTGTTCTTTATTTGGTTTTGTACAGTTTATTGACTGGTTCTTTATTGAGTTTTGTATAGTTATTGACTGGTTCTTTATTTTGTTTTGTACAGTTTATTGACTGGTTCTTTATTGAGTTTGTGTACAATTTATTGACTGGTTCTTTATTGAATTTTGTACAGTTTATTGACTGGTTCTTTATTGACTTTTGTACAGTTTATTGACTGGTTCTTTATTGAGTTTTGTATAGTTATTGACTGGGTTTTTATTTAGTTTTGTACAGTTTGTTGACTGGTTCTTTGTTCAGATTTGTTCAGTTTATTGACTCTTTCTTTATTGAGTTTTGTACAGTTTATTGACTTCTTCTGATTCAGTTTTGTACAGTTTATTGACTGATTCTTTATTTAGTTTTGTACAGTTTATTGACTGTTTCTTTATTGAGTTTTGTATAGTTTATGGACTGATTCTTTATTGAGTTTTGTACAGTTTTTTGACTGTTTCTTTATTGAGTTTTCTACAATTTTTTGACTGTTTCTTTATTGAGTTTTGTACAGTTTATTGACTGTTTCTTTATTTAGTTTTGTACAGTTTATTGACTGTTTCTTTATTGAGTTTTGTATAGTTTATGGACTGATTCTTTATTGAGTTTTGTATAGTTTATGGACTGATTCTTTATTGAGTTTTGTAGAGTTTTTTGACTGTTTCTTTATTGAGTTTTGTACAGTTTATTGACTGGTTCTTTATTGAGTTTTGTACAGTTTATTTACTGTTTCTTTAATGAGTTTTGTACAGTTTATTGACTGTTTCTTTATTTAGTTTTCTACAGTTTATTGACTGGTTCTTTATTTAGTTTTGTACTGTTTATTGACTGGTTCTTTATTGTGTTTTGTACAGTTTATTCACTGGTTCTTTATTGAGTTTTGTACAGTTTATAGACTGATTCTTTATTGAGTTTTGTACAGTTTATTGACTGTTTCTTTATTGAATTTTGTACAGTTTATTGACTGGTTCTTTGTTCAATTTTCTACTGTTTATTGACTGGTTCTTTATTCAGTTTTGTACAGTTTATTGACTGGTTCTTTATTTGGTTTTGTACAGTTTATTGACTGTTTCTTTATTTAGTTTTGTACAGTTTATTGACTGTTTTCTATTGAGTTTTGTACAGTTATTTTTACTGGTTCTTTATTGAGTTTTGTACAGTTTATTGACTGTTTCTTTATTGATTTTTGTACAGTTTATTGACTGTTTCTTTATTTAGTTTTGTACAGTTTATTGACTGGTTCTTTATTTTGTTTTGTACAGTTTATTGACTGGTTCTTTATTGAGTTTAGTACAGTTTATTGACTGTTTCTTTATTTACTTTTGTACAGTTTATTGACTGTTTCTTTATTTAGTTTGTGTACAATTTATTGACTGGTTATTTATTTAGTTTTGTACAGTTTATTGACTGTTTCTTTATTTAGTTTTGTACAGTTTATTGACTGGTTCTTTATTCAGTTTTGTACAGTTTATTGACTGTTTCTTTATTTAGTTTTGTACAGTTTTTGACTGGTTCTTTATTGAGTTTTGTACAGTTTATTGACTTATTCTTTATTGAGTCTTGTACAGTTTATTGACTGGTTCTTTATTCAGTTTTGTACAGTTTATTGACTGTTTCTTTATTGAGTTTTGTACAGTTTATTGACTGTTTCTTTATTGTGTTTTGTAGAGTTTATTGACTGGTTCTTTATTCAGTTTTGTACAGTTTATTGACTGGTTTTTTATTGAGTTTTGTACAGTTTATTGACTGTTTCTTTATTTAGTTTTGTACAGTTTGTTGACTGTTTCTTTATTGAAGTTTTGTACAGTTTATTGACTGGTTCTTTATTGAGTTTTGTACAGTTTATTGACTTTTTCTTTATTGAGTTTTGTACAGTTTATTGACTGGTTCTTTATTGAGTTTTGTACAGTTTATTGACTAATTCTTTAGTGAGTTTTGTACAGTTTATTACTGGTTCTTTATTCAGTTTTGTACATTTTATTGACTGTTTCTTTATTGAGTTTTGTACAGTTTATTGACTGGTTCTTTGTTCAGTTTTGTTCTGTTTATTGACTGGTTCTTTATTCAGTTTTGTACAGTTTATTGACTGGTTCTTTATTCATTTTTGTACAGTTTATTGACTGGTTCTTTATTTAGTTTTGTACAATTTATTGACTGCTTCTTTATTTAGTTTTGTACAGTTTATTGACTGCTTCTATATTGAGTTTTGTACAGTTTTTTCACTGGTTCTTTATTCAGTTTTGTACAGTTTATTGACTGTTTCTTTATTAAGTTTTGTACAGTTTATTGACTGTTTCTTTATTTAGTTTTGTACAGTTTATTGACTGGTTCTTTATTGAGTTTTGTACAGTTTATTGACTTTTCCTTTATTGAGTTTTGTACAGTTTATTGACTGGTTCTTTATTGAGTTTTGTACAGTTTATTGACTAATTCTTTAGTGAGTTTTGTACAGTTTATTACTGGTTCTTTATTCAGTTTTGTACAGTTTATTGACTGTTTCTTTATTGAGTTTTGTACAGTTTATTGACTGGTTCTTTGTTCAGTTTTGTTCTGTTAATTGACTGGTTCTTTATTCAGTTTTGTACAGTTTATTGACTGGTTCTTTATTCATTTTTGTACAGTTTATTGACTGGTTCTTTATTTAGTTTTGTACAATTTATTGACTGTTTCTTTATTTAGTTTTGTACAGTTTATTGACTGCTTCTATATTGAGTTTTGTACAGTTTTTTCACTGGTTCTTTATTCAGTTTTATACAGTTTATTGACTGTTTCTTTATTAAGTTTTGTACAGTTTATTGACTGTTTCTTTATTTAGTTTTGTACAGTTTATTGACTGGTTCTTTATTGAGTTTTGTACAGTTTATTGACTGGTTCTTTATTGAGTTTTGTGCACTTTATAGACTGTTTCTTTATTAAGTTTTGTACAGTTTATTGACTGTTTCTTTATTTAGTTTTGTACAGTTTATTGACTGGTTCTTTATTGAGTTTTGTACAGTTTATTGACTGGTTCTTTATTGAGTTTTGTGCACTTTATTGACTGTTTTTTTATTTAGTTTTGTACAGTTTATTCACTGTTTCTTTATTTAGTTTTGTACAGTTTATTGACTGGTTCTTTATTGAGTTTTGTACAGTTTATTGACTGGTTCTTTATTGAGTTTTGTGCACTTTATTGACTGTTTCTTAATTTAGTTTTATACAGTTTATTGACTGTTTATTTGTTTAGTTTGTGTACAATTTATTGACTGGTTCTTTATTTAGTTTTGTACAGTTTATTGACTGTTTCTTTATTTAGTTTTGTACAGTTTATTGACTGGTTCTTTATTGAGTTTTGTACAGTTTATTGACTGGTTCTTTATTGAGTTTTGTGCACTTTATTGACTGTTTTTTTATTTAGTTTTGTACAGTTTATTCACTGTTTCTTTATTTAGTTTTGTACAGTTTATTGACTGGTTCTTTATTGAGTTTTGTACAGTTTATTGACTGGTTCTTTATTGAGTTTTGTGCACTTTATTGACTGTTTCTTAATTTAGTTTTATACAGTTTATTGACTGTTTATTTGTTTAGTTTGTGTACAATTTATTGACTGGTTCTTTATTTAGTTTTGTACAGTTTATTGACTGTTTCTTTATTTAGTTTTGTACAGTTTATTGACTGTTTCTTTATTTAGTTTTGTACAGTTTATTGACGGTTTCTTTATTTAGTTTTGTACAGTTTACTGACTGGTTCTTTATTGAGTTTTGTACAGTTTATTGACTGTTTCTTTATTTAGTTTTGTACAGTTTATTGACTTGTTCTTTATTTGGTTTTGTACAGTTTATTGACTGGTTCTTTATTGCGTTTGGGTACAATTTATTGACTGAATCTTTATTGAATTTTGTACAGTTTATTGACTGGTTCTTTATTGACTTTTGTACAGTTTATTGACTGGTTCTTTATTGAGTTTTGTATAGTTATTGACTGGTTCTTTATTTAGTTTTGTACAGTTTATTGACTGGTTCTTTATTGAGTTTGTGTACAATTTATTGACTGGTTCTTTATTGAATTTTGTACAGTTTATTGACTGGTTCTTTATTGACTTTTGTACAGTTTATTGACTGGTTCTTTATTGAGTTTTGTATAGTTATTGACTGGTTTTTTATTTAGTTTTGTGCAGTTTATTGACTGGTTCTTTGTTCAGATTTGTTCAGTTTATTGACTCTTTCTTTATTGAGTTTTGTACAGTTTATTGACTTCTTCTGATTCAGTTTTGTACAGTTTATTGACTGATTCTTTATTTAGTTTTGTACAGTTTATTGACTGTTTCTTTATTGAGTTTTGTATAGTTTATGGACTGATTCTTTATTGAGTTTTGTAGAGTTTATTGACTTCTTCTGATTCAGTTTTGTACAGTTTATTGACTGATTCTTTATTTAGTTTTGTGCACTTTATTGACTGTTTCTTTATTTAGTTTTGTACAGTTTATTGACTGTTTATTTGTTTAGTTTGTGTACAATTTATTGACTGGTTCTTTATTTAGTTTTGTACAGTTTATTGACTGTTTCTTTATTTAGTTTTGTACATTTTATTGACTGTTTCTTTATTTAGTTTTGTACAGTTTATTGACGGTTTCTTTATTTAGTTTTGTACAGTTTATTGACTGGTTCTTTATTAAGTTTTGTACAGTTTATTGACTGTTTCTTTATTTAGTTTTGTACAGTTTATTGACTTGTTCTTTATTTTGTTTTGTACAGTTTATTGACTGGTTCTTTATTGAGTCTGTGTACAATTTATTGACTGGTTCTTTATTGAATTTTGTACAGTTTATTGACTGGTTTTTTATTGACTTTTGTACAGTTTATTGACTGGTTCTTTATTGAGTTTTGTATAGTTATTGACTGGTTCTTTATTTTGTTTTGTACAGTTTATTGACTGGTTCTTTATTGAGTTTGTGTACAATTTATTGACTGGTTCTTTATTGAATTTTGTACAGTTTATTGACTGGTTCTTTATTGACTTTTGTACAGTTTATTGACTGGTTCTTTATTGAGTTTTGTATAGTTATTGACTGGTTTTTTATTTAGTTTTGTACAGTTTATTGACTGGTTCTTTGTTCAGATTTGTTCAGTTTATTGACTCTTTCTTTATTGAGTTTTGTACAGTTTATTGACTTCTTCTGATTCAGTTTTGTACAGTTTATTGACTGATTCTTTATTTAGTTTTGTACAGTTTATTGACTGTTTCTTTATTGAGTTTTGTATAGTTTATGGACTGATTCTTTATTGAGTTTTGTACAGTTTTTTGACTGTTTCTTTATTGAGTTTTCTACAATTTTTTGACTGTTTCTTTATTGAGTTTTGTACAGTTTATTGACTGTTTCTTTATTTAGTTTTGTACAGTTTATTGACTGTTTCTTTATTGAGTTTTGTATAGTTTATGGACTGATTCTTTATTGAGTTTTGTATAGTTTATGGACTGATTCTTTATTGAGTTTTGTAGAGTTTTTTGACTGTTTCTTTATTGAGTTTTGTACAATTTTTTGACTGGTTCTTTATTGAGTTTTGTACAGTTTATTGACTGTTTCTTTAATGAGTTTTGTACAGTTTATTGACTGTTTCTTTATTTAGTTTTCTACAGTTTATTGACTGGTTCTTTATTTAGTTTTGTACTGTTTATTGACTGGTTCTTTATTGTGTTTTGTACAGTTTATTCACTGGTTCTTTATTGAGTTTTGTACAGTTTATAGACTGATTCTTTATTGAGTTTTGTACAGTTTATTGACTGTTTCTTTATTGAATTTTGTACAGTTTATTGACTGGTTCTTTGTTCAATTTTCTACTGTTTATTGACTGGTTCTTTATTCAGTTTTGTACAGTTTATTGACTGGTTCTTTATTTAGTTTTGTACAGTTTATTGACTGTTTCTTTATTTAGTTTTGTACAGTTTATTGACTGTTTTCTATTGAGTTTTGTACAGTTATTTTTACTGGTTCTTTATTGAGTTTTGTACAGTTTATTGACTGGTTCTTTATTTAGTTTTGTACAGTTTATTGACTGGTTCTTTATTGAGTTTGTGTACAATTTATTGACTGGTTCTTTATTGAATTTTGTACAGTTTATTGACTGGTTCTTTATTGACTTTTGTACAGTTTATTGACTGGTTCTTTATTGAGTTTTGTATAGTTATTGACTGGTTTTTTATTTAGTTTTGTGCAGTTTATTGACTGGTTCTTTGTTCAGATTTGTTCAGTTTATTGACTCTTTCTTTATTGAGTTTTGTACAGTTTATTGACTTCTTCTGATTCAGTTTTGTACAGTTTATTGACTGATTCTTTATTTAGTTTTGTACAGTTTATTGACTGTTTCTTTATTGAGTTTTGTATAGTTTATGGACTGATTCTTTATTGAGTTTTGTAGAGTTTATTGACTTCTTCTGATTCAGTTTTGTACAGTTTATTGACTGATTCTTTATTTAGTTTTGTGCACTTTATTGACTGTTTCTTTATTTAGTTTTGTACAGTTTATTGACTGTTTATTTGTTTAGTTTGTGTACAATTTATTGACTGGTTCTTTATTTAGTTTTGTACAGTTTATTGACTGTTTCTTTATTTAGTTTTGTACATTTTATTGACTGTTTCTTTATTTAGTTTTGTACAGTTTATTGACGGTTTCTTTATTTAGTTTTGTACAGTTTATTGACTGGTTCTTTATTAAGTTTTGTACAGTTTATTGACTGTTTCTTTATTTAGTTTTGTACAGTTTATTGACTTGTTCTTTATTTTGTTTTGTACAGTTTATTGACTGGTTCTTTATTGAGTCTGTGTACAATTTATTGACTGGTTCTTTATTGAGTTTTGTACAGTTTATTGACTGGTTTTTTATTGAGTTTTGTACAGTTTATTGACTGGTTCTTTATTGAGTTTTGTATAGTTATTGACTGGTTCTTTATTTTGTTTTGTACAGTTTATTGACTGGTTCTTTATTGAGTTTGTGTACAATTTATTGACTGGTTCTTTATTGAATTTTGTACAGTTTATTGACTGGTTCTTTATTGACTTTTGTACAGTTTATTGACTGGTTCTTTATTGAGTTTTGTATAGTTATTGACTGGTTTTTTATTTAGTTTTGTACAGTTTATTGACTGGTTCTTTGTTGGGATTTGTTCAGTTTATTGACTCTTTCTTTATTGAGTTTTGTACAGTTTATTGACTTCTTCTGATTCAGTTTTGTACAGTTTATTGACTGATTCTTTATTTAGTTTTGTACAGTTTATTGACTGTTTCTTTATTGAGTTTTGTATAGTTTATGGACTGATTCTTTATTGAGTTTTGTACAGTTTTTTGACTGTTTCTTTATTGAGTTTTCTACAATTTTTTGACTGTTTCTTTATTGAGTTTTGTACAGTTTATTGACTGTTTCTTTATTTAGTTTTGTACAGTTTATTGACTGTTTCTTTATTGAGTTTTGTATAGTTTATGGACTGATTCTTTATTGAGTTTTGTATAGTTTATGGACTGATTCTTTATTGAGTTTTGTAGAGTTTTTTGACTGTTTCTTTATTGAGTTTTGTACAATTTTTTGACTGGTTCTTTATTGAGTTTTGTACAGTTTATTTACTGTTTCTTTAATGAGTTTTGTACAGTTTATTGACTGTTTCTTTATTTAGTTTTCTACAGTTTATTGACTGGTTCTTTATTTAGTTTTGTACTGTTTATTGACTGGTTCTTTATTGTGTTTTGTACAGTTTATTCACTGGTTCTTTATTGAGTTTTGTACAGTTTATAGACTGATTCTTTATTGAGTTTTGTACAGTTTATTGACTGTTTCTTTATTGAATTTTGTACAGTTTATTGACTGGTTCTTTGTTCAATTTTCTACTGTTTATTGACTGGTTCTTTATTCAGTTTTGTACAGTTTATTGACTGGTTCTTTATTTAGTTTTGTACAGTTTATTGACTGTTTCTTTATTTAGTTTTGTACAGTTTATTGACTGTTTTCTATTGAGTTTTGTACAGTTATTTTTACTGGTTCTTTATTGAGTTTTGTACAGTTTATTGACTGTTTCTTTATTGATTTTTGTACAGTTTATTGACTGTTTCTTTATTTAGTTTTGTACAGTTTATTGACTGGTTCTTTCTTTTGTTTTGTACAGTTTATTGACTGGTTCTTTATTGAGTTTAGTACAGTTTATTGACTGTTTCTTTATTTACTTTTGTACAGTTTATTGACTGTTTCTTTATTTAGTTTGTGTACAATTTATTGACTGGTTATTTATTTAGTTTTGTACAGTTTATTGACTGTTTCTTTATTTAGTTTTGTACAGTTTATTGACTGGTTCTTTATTGAGTTTTGTACAGTTTATTGACTGTTTCTTTATTTAGTTTTGTACAGTTTTTGACTGGTTCTTTATTGAGTTTTGTACAGTTTATTGACTTATTCTTTATTGAGTCCTGTACAGTTTATTGACTGGTTCTTTATTCAGTTTTGTACAGTTTATTGACTGTTTCTTTATTGAGTTTTGTACAGTTTATTGACTGTTTCTTTATTGTGTTTTGTAGAGTTTATTGACTGGTTCTTTATTCAGTTTTGTACAGTTTATTGACTGGTTTTTTATTGAGTTTTGTACAGTTTATTGACTGTTTCTTTATTTAGTTTTGTACAGTTTGTTGACTATTTCTTTATTGAAGTTTTGTACAGTTTATTCACTGGTTCTTTATTGAGTTTTGTACAGTTTATTGACTTTTTCTTTATTGAGTTTTGTACAGTTTATTGACTGGTTCTTTATTGAGTTTTGTACAGTTTATTGACTAATTCTTTAGTGAGTTTTGTACAGTTTATTACTGGTTCTTTATTCAGTTTTGTACATTTTATTGACTGTTTCTTTATTGAGTTTTGTACAGTTTATTGACTGGTTCTTTGTTCAGTTTTGTTCTGTTTATTGACTGGTTCTTTATTCAGTTTTGTACAGTTTATTGACTGGTTCTTTATTCATTTTTGTACAGTTTATTGACTGGTTCTTTATTTAGTTTTGTACAATTTATTGACTGCTTCTTTATTTAGTTTTGTACAGTTTATTGACTGCTTCTATATTGAGTTTTGTACAGTTTTTTCACTGGTTCTTTATTCAGTTTTGTACAGTTTATTGACTGTTTCTTTATTAAGTTTTGTACAGTTTATTGACTGATTCTTTATTGAGTTTTGTACAGTTTTTTGACTGTTTCTTTATTGAGTTTTCTACAATTTTTTGACTGTTTCTTTATTGAATTTTGTACAGTTTATTGACTGTTTCTTTATTTAGTTTTGTACAGTTTATTGACTGTTTCTTTATTGAGTTTTGTATAGTTTATGGACTGATTCTTTATTGAGTTTTGTACAGTTTTTTGACTGTTTCTTTATTGAGTTTTGTACAATTTTTTGACTGGTTCTTTATTGAGTTTTGTACAGTTTATTGACTGTTTCTTTAATGAGTTTTGTACAGTTTATTGACTGTTTCTTTATTTAGTTTTCTACAGTTTATTGACTGGTTCTTTATTTAGTTTTGTACTGTTTATTGACTGGTTCTTTATTGTGTTTTGTACAGTTTATTGACTGGTTCTTTATTGAGTTTTGTACAGTTTATAGACTGGTTCTTTATTGAGTTTTGTACAGTTTATTGACTAATTCTTTATTGAGTTTTGTACAGTTTATTACTGGTTCTTTATTCAGTTTTGTACAGATTATTGACTGTTTCTTTATTCAATTTTGTACAGTTTATTGACTGCTTCTTTGTTCAATTTTCTTCTGTTTATTGACAGGTTCTTTATTCAGTTTTGTACAGTTTATTGACTGGTTCTTTTTTTAGTTTTGTACAGTTTATTGACTGTTTCTTTATTTAGTTTTGTACAGTTTATTGACTGTTTTCTATTGAGTTTTGTACAGTTTTTTTTACTGGTTCTTTATTGAGTTTTGTACAGTTTATTGACTGTTTCTTTATTGAGTTTTGTACAGTTTATTGACTGTTTATTTAGTTTTGTACAGTTTATTGACTGGTTCTTTCTTTTTTTTGTACAGTTTATTGACTGGTTCTTTATTGAGTTTAGTACAGTTTATTGACTGTTTCTTTATTTACTTTTGTACAGTTTATTGACTGTTTCTTTATTTAGTTTGTGTACAATTTATTGACTGGTTATTTATTTAGTTTTGTACAGTTTATTGACTGTTTCTTTATTTAGTTTTGTACAGTTTATTGACTGTTTTCTATTGAGTTTTGTACAGTTTTTTTTACTGGTTCTTTATTGAATTTTGTACAGTTTATTGACTGTTTCTTTATTGAGTTTTGTACAGTTTATTGACTGTTTATTTAGTTTTGTACAGTTTATTGACTGGTTCTTTCTTTTTTTTGTACAGTTTATTGACTGGTTCTTTATTGAGTTTAGTACAGTTTATTGACTGTTTCTTTATTTACTTTTGTACAGTTTATTGACTGTTTCTTTATTTAGTTTGTGTACAATTTATTGACTGGTTATTTATTTAGTTTTGTACAGTTTATTGACTGTTTCTTTATTTAGTTTTGTACAGTTTATTGACTGGTTCTTTATTGAGTTTTGTACAGTTTATTGACTGTTTCTTTATTTAGTTTTGTACAGTTTTTGACTGGTTCTTTATTGAGTTTTGTACAGTTTATTGACTAATTCTTTATTGAGTCTTGTACAGTTTATTGACTGGTTCTTTATTCAGTTTTGTACAGTTTATTGACTGTTTCTTTATTGAGTTTTGTACAGTTTATTGACTGTTGCTTTATTGTGTTTTGTAGAGTTTATTGACTGGTTCTTTATTCAGTTTTGTACAGTTTATTGACTGGTTTTTTACTGAGTTTTGTACAGTTTATTGACTATTTCTTTATTTAGTTTTGTACAGTTTATTGACTGTTTCTTTATTAAATTTTGTACAGTTTATTGACTGGTTCTTTATTGAGTTTTGTACAGTTTATTGATTGTTTCTTTATTTAGATTGTGTACAATTTATTTACTGGTTGTTTATTTAGTTTTGTGCAGTTTATTGACTGTTTGTTTATTTAGTTTTGTACAGTTTATTGACTGCTTCTTTATTAAGTTTTGTACAGTTTATTGACTTGTTTTTTATTGAGTTTTGTACAGTTTATTGTCTGGTTCTTTATTGAGTTTGTGTACAATTTATTGACTGGTTCTTTGTTGAATTTTGTACAGTTTATTGACTGGTTCTTTATTGACTTTTGTACACTTTATTGACTGGTTCTTTGTTCAGTTTTGTACAGTTTATTGCCTGGTTCTTTGTTCAGTTTTGTACAGTTTATTGACTAGTTCTTTGAGTTTTGTACAGTTTATTGACTGGTTCTTTATTGAGTTTTGTACAGTTTATTGACTGGTTCTTTATATAGATTTGTACAGTTTATTGACTGTTTCTTTATTTAGTTTTGTACAGTTTATTGACTGTTTCTTTATGTAGTTTTGTACAGTTTATTGACTGGTTCTTTATTGAGTTTTGTACAGTTTATTGTCTGGTTCTTTATTGAGTTTGTGTACAATTTATTGACTGGTTCTTTGTTGAATTTTGTACAGTTTATTGACTGGTTCTTTATTGACTTTTGTACACTTTATTTACTGGTTCTTTGTTCAGTTTTGTACAGTTTATTGCCTGGTTCTTTGTTCAGTTTTGTACAGTTTATTGACTAGTTCTTTATTGAGTTTGTACAGTTTATTGACTGGTTCCTTAATTGAGTTTTGTACAGTTTATTGACTGGTTCTTTATATAGATTTGTACAGTTTATTGACTGTTTCTTTATTTAGTATTGTACAGTTTATTGATTGTTTCTTTATTGAGTTTTGTACAGTTTATTGACTGTTTCTTTATTTAGTTTGTGTACAATTTATTGACTGGTTATTTATTGAGTTTTGTACAGTTTATTGACTGGTTCTTTATTGAGTTTTGTACAGTTTATTGACTGTTTCTTTATTGAGTTTTGTACAGTTTATTGACTGGTTCTTTACTCAGTTTTGTACAGTTTATTGACTTGTTCTTTATTGAGCTTTATACAGTTTATTGACTGTTTCTTTATTGAGTTTTGTGTAGTTTATTGACTGATTCTTTATTGAGTTTTGTACAGTTTTTTTACTGTTTCTTTATTGAGTTTTGTACAGTTTTTTAACTGGTTCTTTGTTGAGTTTTGTACAGTTTATTGACTGTTTCTTTATTGAAGTTTTGTACAGTTTATTGACTCTTTCTTTATTTAGTTTTGTACAGTTTATTGACTGGTTCTTTATTGTGTTTTGTACAGTTTATTGACTGGTTCTTTGTTGAGTTTTGTAGAGTTTATTGACTTTTTCTTTATTGAGTTTTGTACAGTTTATTGACTGGATCTTTATTGAGTTTTGTACAGTTTATTGACTAATTCTTTTGTGAGTTTTGTACAGTTTATTACTTGTTCTTTATTCAGTTTTGTACAGTTTATTGACTGTTTCTTTATTGAGTTTTGTACAGTTTATTGACTGGTTCTTTGTTCAGTTTTGTTCTGTTTATTGACTGGTTCTTTATTTAGTTTTGTACAGTTTATTGACTGGTTCTTTATTCAGTTTTGTACAGTTTATTGACTGGTTCTTTATTTAGTTTTGTACAGTTTATTGACTGTTTCTTTATTTAGTTTTGTACAGTTTATTGACTGTTTCTATATTGAGTTTTGTACAGTTTTTTCACTGGTTTTTTATTGAGTTTTGTACAGTTTATTGACTGTTTCTTTATTAAGTTTTGTACAGTTTATTGACTGTTTCTTTATTTAGTTTTGTACAGTTTATTGACTGGTTCTTTATTTAGTTTTGTACAGTTTATTGACTGGTTCTTTATTGAGTTTTGTACAGTTTATTGACTGTTTCTTTATTGAGTTTTGTATGGTTTATGGACTGATTCTTTATTGAGTTTTGTATAGTTTTTTGACTGTTTCTTTATTGAGTTTTGTACAATTTTTAGACTGGTTCTTTATTGAGTTTTGTACAGTTTATTGACTGTTTCTTTAATGAGTTTTGTACAGTTTATTGACTGTTTCTTTATTTAGTTTTCTACAGTTTATTGACTGGTTCTTTATTTAGTTTTGTACCGTTTATTGACTTGTTCTTTATTGTGTTTTGTACAGTTTATTGACTGGTTCTTTATTGAGTTTTGTACAGTTTATAGACTGGTTCTTTATTGAGTTTTGTACAGTTTATTGACTGGTTCTTTATTGAGTTTTGTACAGTTTATTGACTAATTCTTTATTGAGTTTTGTACAGTTTATTACTGGTTCTTTATTCAGTTTTGTACAGATTATTGACTGTTTCTTTATTGAGTTTTGTACAGTTTATTGACTGGTTCTTTGTTCAATTTTCTTCTGTTTATTGACTGGTTCTTTATTCAGGTTTGTACAGTTTATTGACTGGTTCTTTATTTAGTTTTGTACAGTTTATTGACTGTTTCTTTATTTAGTTTTGTACAGTTTATTGACTGTTTTCTATTGAGTTTTGTACAGTTTTTTTACTGGTTCTTTATTGAGTTTTGTACAGTTTATTGACTGTTTCTTTATTGAGTTTTGTACAGTTTATTGACTGTTTCTTTATTTAGTTTTGTACAGTTTATTGACTGGTTCTTTCTTTTGTTTTGTACAGTTTATTGACTGGTTCTTTATTGAGTTAAGTACAGTTTATTGACTGTTTCTTTATTTACTTTTGTACAGTTTATTGACTGTTTCTTTATTTAGTTTGTGTACAATTTATTGACTGGTTATTTATTTAGTTTTGTACAGTTTATTGACTGTTTCTTTATTTAGTTTTGTACAGTTTATTGACTGGTTCTTTATTGAGTTTTGTACAGTTTATTGACTGTTTCTTTATTTAGTTTTGTACAGTTTTTGACTGGTTCTTTATTGAGTTTTGTACAGTTTATTGACTAATTCTTTATTGAGTCTTGTACAGTTTATCGACTGGTTCTTTATTCAGTTTTGTACAGTTTATTGACTAATTCTTTATTTAGTTTTGTACAGTTTATTGACTGTTTTCTATTGAGTTTTGTACATTTTTTTTTAATGGTTCTTTATTGAGTTTTGTACAGTTTATTGACTGTTTCTTTATTGAGTTTTGTACAGTTTATTGACTGTTTCTTTATTTAGTTTTGTACAGTTTATTGACTGGTTCTTTCTTTTGTTTTGTACAGTTTATTGACTGGTTCTTTATTGAGTTTAGTACAGTTTATTGACTGTTTCTTTATTTACTTTTGTACAGTTTATTGACTGTTTCTTTATTTAGTTTATGTACAATTTATTGACTGGTTATTTATTTAGTTTTGTACAGTTTATTGACTGTTTCTTTATTTAGTTTTGTACAGTTTATTGACTGGTTCATTATTGAGTTTTGTACAGTTTATTGACTGTTTCTTTATTTAGTTTTGTACTGTTTTTGACTGGTTCTTTATTGAGTTTTGTACAGTTTATTGACTAATTCTTTAATGAGTTTTGTACAGTTTATTGACTGTTTCTTTATTTAGTTTTCTACAGTTTATTGAACGGTTCTTTATTTAGTTTTGTACAGTTTATTGACTGGTTCTATATTGTGTTTTGTACCGTTTATTGACTGGTTCTTTATTGAGTTTTGTACAGTTTATAGACTGGTTCTTTATTGAGTTTTGTACAGTTTATTGACTGGTTCTTTATTCAGTTTTGTACAGTTTATTGACTGGTTTTTTACTGAGTTTTGTACAGTTTATTGACTGTTTCTTTATTTAGTTTTGTACAGTTTATTGACTGTTTCTTTATTAAGTTTTGTACAGTTTATTGACTAGTTCTTTGAGTTTTGTACAGTTTATTGACTGGTTCTTTATTGAGTTTTGTACAGTTTATTGACTGGTTCTTTATATAGATTTGTACAGTTTATTGACTGTTTCTTTATTTAGTTTTGTACAGTTTATTGACTGTTTCTTTATGTAGTTTTGTACAGTTTATTGACTGGTTCTTTATTGAGTTTTGTACAGTTTATTGTCTGGTTCTTTATTGAGTTTGTGTACAATTTATTGACTGGTTCTTTGTTGAATTTTGTACAGTTTATTGACTGGTTCTTTATTGACTTTTGTACACTTTATTTACTGGTTCTTTGTTCAGTTTTGTACAGTTTATTGCCTGGTTCTTTGTTCAGTTTTGTACAGTTTATTGACTAGTTCTTTATTGAGTTTGTACAGTTTATTGACTGGTTCCTTAATTGAGTTTTGTACAGTTTATTGACTGGTTCTTTATATAGATTTGTACAGTTTATTGACTGTTTCTTTATTTAGTATTGTACAGTTTATTGACTGTTTCTTTATTTAGTTTTGTACAGTTTATTGACTGTTTCTTTATTGAGTTTTGTACAGTTTATTGACTGGTTCTTTATTCAGTTTTGTACAGTTTATTGACTGGTTCTTTATTGAGCTTTGTACAGTTTATTGACTGTTTCTTTATTGAGTTTTGTGTAGTTTATTGACTGATTCTTTATTGAGTTTTGTACAGTTTTTTGACTGTTTCTTTATTGAGTTTTGTACAGTTTTTTATCTGGTTCTTTATTGAGTTTTGTACAGTTTATTGACTGGTTCTTTATTGAGTTTTGTACAGTTTATTGTCTGTTTCTTTATTGAGTTTTGTACAGTTTATTGACTGGTTCTTTATTCAGTTTTGTACAGTTTATTGACTGGTTCTTTATTGAGCTTTGTACAGTTTATTGACTGTTTCTTTATTGAGTTTTGTGTAGTTTATTGACTGATTCTTTATTGAGTTTTGTACAGTTTTTTGACTGTTTCTTTATTGAGTTTTGTACAGTTTTTTATCTGGTTCTTTATTGAGTTTTGTACAGTTTATTGACTGTTTCTTTATTGAAGTTTTGTACAGTTTATTGACTCTTTCTTTATTTAGTTTTGTACAGTTTATTCACTGGTTCTTTATTGTGTTTTGTACAGTTTATTGACTGGTTCTTTGTTGAGTTTTGTAGAGTTTATTGACTTTTTCTTTATTGAGTTTTGTACAGTTTATTGAATGGTTCTTTATTGAGTTTTGTACAGTTTATTGACTAATTCTTTAGTGAGTTTTGTACAGTTTATTACTTGTTCTTTATTCAGTTTTGTACAGTTTCTTGACTGTTTCTTTATTTTGTTTTGTACAGTTTATTGACTGGTTCTTTGTTCAGTTTTGTTCTGTTTATTGACTGGTTCTTTATTCAGTTTTGTACAATTTATTGACTGGTTCTTTATTCAGTTTTGTACAGTTTATTGACTGATTCTATATTGAGTTTTGTACAGTTTTTTCACTGGTTTTTTATTGAGTTTTGTACAGTTTATTGACTGTTTCTTTATTTAGTTTTGTATGTTTATTGATTGGTTCTTTATTTAGTTTTGTACAGTTTATTGACTGGTTCTTTATTGTGTTTTGTACAGTGTATTGAGTGGTTCTTTATTGAGTTTTGTACAGTTTCTTGAACGGTTCTTTATACAGTTTTGTACAGTTTATTGACTGGTTCTTTATTTAGTTTTGTACAGTTTATTGACTGTTTCTTTTTTTAGTTTTGTACAGTTTATTGACTGTTTCTATATTGAGTTTTGTACAGTTGTTGACTGGTTCTTTATTGAGTTTTGTACAGTTTATTGACTGTTTCTTTATTGAGTTTTGTACAGTTTATTGACTGTTTCTTTATTGAGTTTTGTACAGTTTATTGACTTGTTCTTTATTGAGTTTTGTACAGTTTATTGACTGTTTCTTTATTGAGTTTTGTACAGTTTATTGACTGGTCCTTTATTGAGTTTTGTACAGTTTTTTGACTGGTTCTTTATTGAGTTTTGTACAGTTTATTGACTGTTTCTTTATTGAAGTTTTGTACAGTTTATTGACTCTTTCTTTATTTAGTTTTGTACAGTTTATTGACTGGTTCTTTATTTAGTTTTGAACAGTTTATTGACTGGTTCTTTATTGTGTTTTGTACAGTTTATTGACTGGTTCTTTATTGACTTTTGTACAGTTTATTGACTTTTTCTTTATTGAGTTTTGTACAGTTTATTGACTGGTTCTTTATTGAGTTTTGTACAGTTTATTGACTAATTCTTTAGTGAGTTTTGTACAGTTTATTACTCGTTCTTTATTCAGTTTTGTACAGTTTATTGACTGTTTCTTTATTTAGTTTTGTACAGTTTATTGACTGGTCCTTTGTTCAGTTTTGTTCTGTTTATTGACTGGTTCTTTATTCACTTTTGTACAGTTTATTGACTGGTTCTTTATTCAGTTTTGTACAGTTTATTGACTGGTTCTTTATTTAGTTTTGTACAGTTTATTGACTGTTTCTTTATTTAGTTTTGTACAGTTTATTGACTGTTTCTATATTGAGTTTTGTACAGTTTTTTCACTGGTTCTTTATTGAGTTTTGTACAGTTTATTGGCTGTTTCTTTATTAAGTTTTGTACAGTTTATTGACTGTTTCTTTATTGAGTTTTGTACAGTTTATTGACTGGTTCTTTATTCAGTTTTGTACAGTTTATTGACTCGTTCTTTATTGAGCTTTGTACAGTTTATTGACTGTTTCTTTATTGAGTTTTGTGTAGTTTATTGACTGATTCTTTATTGAGTTTTGTACAGTTTTTTGACTGTTTCTTTATTGAGTTTTGTACAGTTTTTTATCTGGTTCTTTATTGAGTTTTGTACAGTTTATTGACTGTTTCTTTATTGAAGTTTTGTACAGTTTATTGACTCTTTCTTTATTTAGTTTTGTACAGTTTATTCACTGGTTCTTTATTGTGTTTTGTACAGTTTATTGACTGGTTCTTTGTTGAGTTTTGTAGAGTTTATTGACTTTTTCTTTATTGAGTTTTGTACAGTTTATTGAATGGTTCTTTATTGAGTTTTGTACAGTTTATTGACTAATTCTTTAGTGAGTTTTGTACAGTTTATTACTTGTTCTTTATTCAGTTTTGTACAGTTTCTTGACTGTTTCTTTATTTTGTTTTGTACAGTTTATTGACTGGTTCTTTGTTCAGTTTTGTTCTGTTTATTGACTGGTTCTTTATTCAGTTTTGTACAATTTATTGACTGGTTCTTTATTCAGTTTTGTACAGTTTATTGACTGATTCTATATTGAGTTTTGTACAGTTTTTTCACTGGTTTTTTATTGAGTTTTGTACAGTTTATTGACTGTTTCTTTATTTAGTTTTGTATGTTTATTGATTGGTTCTTTTTTTAGTTTTGTACAGTTTATTGACTGGTTCTTTATTGTGTTTTGTACAGTGTATTGAGTGGTTCTTTATTGAGTTTTGTACAGTTTCTTGAACGGTTCTTTATTCAGTTTTGTACAGTTTATTGACTGGTTCTTTATTTAGTTTTGTACAGTTTATTGACTGTTTCTTTTTTTAGTTTTGTACAGTTTATTGACTGTTTCTATATTGAGTTTTGTACAGTTGTTGACTGGTTCTTTATTGAGTTTTGTACAGTTTATTGACTGTTTCTTTATTGAGTTTTGTACAGTTTATTGACTGTTTCTTTATTGAGTTTTGTACAGTTTATTGACTGGTTCTTTATTGAGTTTTGTACAGTTTATTGACTGTTTCTTTATTGAGTTTTGTACAGTTTATTGACTGGTCCTTTATTGAGTTTTGTACAGTTTTTTGACTGGTTCTTTATTGAGTTTTGTACAGTTTATTGACTGTTTCTTTATTGAAGTTTTGTACAGTTTATTGACTCTTTCTTTATTTAGTTTTGTACAGTTTATTGACTGGTTCTTTATTTAGTTTTGAACAGTTTATTGACTGGTTCTTTATTGTGTTTTGTACAGTTTATTGACTGGTTCTTTATTGACTTTTGTACAGTTTATTGACTTTTTCTTTATTGAGTTTTGTACAGTTTATTGACTGGTTCTTTATTGAGTTTTGTACAGTTTATTGACTAATTCTTTAGTGAGTTTTGTACAGTTTATTACTCGTTCTTTATTCAGTTTTGTACAGTTTATTGACTGTTTCTTTATTTAGTTTTGTACAGTTTATTGACTGGTCCTTTGTTCAGTTTTGTTCTGTTTATTGACTGGTTCTTTATTCACTTTTGTACAGTTTATTGACTGGTTCTTTATTCAGTTTTGTACAGTTTATTGACTGGTTCTTTATTTAGTTTTGTACAGTTTATTGACTGTTTCTTTATTTAGTTTTGTACAGTTTATTGACTGTTTCTATATTGAGTTTTGTACAGTTTTTTCACTGGTTCTTTATTGAGTTTTGTACAGTTTATTGGCTGTTTCTTTATTAAGTTTTGTACAGTTTATTGACTGTTTCTTTATTTAGTTTTGTACAGTTTATTGACTGTTTATTTATTTAGTTTTGTACAGTTTATTGACTGTTTCTTTATTTAGTTTGTGTGCAATTTATTGACTGGTTCTTTATTTAGTTTTGTACAGTTTATTGACTGTTTCTTTATTTAGTTTTGTACAGTTTATTGACTGTTTCTTTATTTAGTTTTGTACAGTTTATTGACTGTTTCTTTATTTAGTTTTGTACAGTTTATTGACTGGTTCTTTATTTGGTTTTGTACAGTTTATTGACGGGTTCTTTATTGAGTTTGTGTACAATTTATTGACTGGTTCTTAATTGAATTTTGTACAGTTTATAGACTGGTTCTTTATTGACTTTTGTACAGTTTATTGACTGGTTCTTTATTGAGTTTTGTATAGTTATTGACTGGTTCTTTATTTAGTTTTGTACAGTTTATTGACTGGTTCTTAGTTCAGTTTTGTATAGTTTATTGACTGGTTCTTTGTTCAGTTTTGTTCAGTTTATTGACTGGTTCTTATTCAGTTTTGTACAGTTTATTGACTGATTCTTTATTTAGTTTTGTACAGTTTATTGACTGTTTCTTTATTGAGTTTTGTATAGTTTATGGACTGATTCTTTATTGAGTTTTGTACAGTTTTTTGACTGATTCTTTATTGAGTTTTGTACAATTTTTTGACTGGTTCTTTATTGAGTTTTGTACAATTTATTGATTGTTTCTTTATTGAGTTTTGTACAGTTTATTGATTGTTTCTTTATTGAGTTTTGTACAGTTTATTGACTGGTTCTTTATTACGTTTTGAACAGTTTATTGACTGGTTCTTTATTGATCTTTCTAAAGTTTATTGACTGTTCTTTATTGAGTTTTGTATAGTTTATTGACTGATTCTTTATTGTTTTGTACAGTTTATTGACTGTTTCTTTATTGAAGTTTTGTACAGTTTATTGACTCCTTCTTTATTTAGTTTTGTACAGTTTATTGACTGGTTCTTTATTTAGTTTTGAACAGTTTATTGACTGGTTCTTTATTGTGTTTTGTACAGTTTATTGACTGGTTCTTTATTGAGTTTTGTACAGTTTATTGACTTTTTCTTTATTGAGTTTGGTACAGTTTATTGACTGGTTCTTTATTGAGTTTTGTACAGTTTATTGACTAATTCTTTAGTGAGTTTTGTACAGTTTATTACTGGTTCTTTATTCAGTTTTGTACAGTTTATTGACTGTTTCTTTATTTAGTTTTGTACAGTTTATTGACTGGTCCTTTGTTCAGTTTTGTTCTGTTTATTGACTGGTTCTTTATTCACTTTTGTACAGTTTATTGACTGGTTCTTTATTCAGTTTTGTACAGTTTATTGACTGGTTCTTTATTTAGTTTTGTACAGTTTATTGACTGTTTCTTTATTTAGTTTTGTACAGTTTATTGACTGTTTCTATATTGAGTTTTGTACAGTTTTTTCACTGGTTCTTTTTTGAGTTTTGTACAGTTTATTGGCTGTTTCTTTATTAAGTTTTGTACAGTTTATTGACTGTTTCTTTATTTAGTTTTGTACAGTTTATTGACTGTTTCTTTATTTAGTTTTGTACAGTTTATTGACTGTTTCTTTATTTAGTTTGTGTGCAATTTATTGACTGGTTCTTTATTTAGTTTTGTACAGTTTAATGACTGGGTCTTTATTTAGTTTTGTACAGTTTATTGACTGTTTCTTTATTTAGTTTTGTACAGTTTATTGACTGTTTCTTTATTTAGTTTTGTACAGTTTATTGACTGGTTCTTTATTGAGTTTTGTACAGTTTATTGACTGTTTCTTAATTTAGTTTTGTACAGTTTATTGACTGGTTCTTTATTTGGTTTTGTACAGTTTATTGACTGGTTCTTTATTGAGTTTGTGTACAATTTATTGACTGTTTCTTTATTTGATTTTGTACAGTTTATTGACTGGTTCTTTATTTAGTTTTGTACAGTTTATTGACTGGTTCTTTGTTCAGTTTTGTTCAGTTTATTGACTGTTTCATTATTGAGTTTTGTACAGTTTATTGACTGGTTCTAATTCAGTTTTGTACAGTTTATTGACTGGTTCTTTATTTAGTTTTGTACAGTTTATTGACTGTTTCTTTATTGAGTTTTGTATAGTTTATGGACTGATTCTTTATTGAGTTTTGTACAGTTTTTTGACTGTTTCTTTATTGTGTTTTGTACAGTTTATTGACTAGTTCTTTATTGAGTTTTGTACAGTTTATTGACTGTTTCTTAAATGGGTTTTGTACAGTTTATTGACTGTTTCTTTATTTAGTTTTGTACAGTTTATTGACTGGTTCTTTATTTAGTTTTGTACAGTTTATTGACTGGTTCTTTATTGTGTTTTGTACAGTTTATTGACTAGTTCTTTATTGAGTTTTGTACAGGTTATTGACTGGTTCTTTATTGAGTTTTGTACAGTTTATTGACTGGTTCTTTATTGAGTTTTGTACAGTTTATTGACTAATTCTTTATTGAGTTTTGTACAGTTTATTACTGGTTCTGTATTCTGTTTTGTACAGATTATTGACTGTTTCTTTATTGAGTTTTGTACAGTTTATTGACTGGTTCTTTGTTCAGTTTTCTTCTGTTTATTGACTGGTTCTTTATTCAGTTTTGTACAGTTTATTGACTGGTACTTTATTTAGTTTTGTACAGTTTATTTACTGTTTCTTTATTTAGTTTTGTACAGTTTATTGACTGTTTTCTATTGAGTTTTGTACAGTTTTTTTTCTGGTTCTTTATTGAGTTTTGTACAGTTTATTGACTGTTTCTTTATTGAGTTTTGTACAGTTTATTGACTGTTTCTTTTTTTAGTTTTGTACAGTTTATTGACTGTTTCTTTATTTAGTTTGTGTACAATTTATTGACTGGTTATTTATTTAGTTTTGTACAGTTTATTGACTGTTTCTTTATTTAGTTTTGTACTGTTTATTGACTGGTTCTTTATTGAGATTTGTACAGTTTATTTACTGTTTCTTTATTTAGTTTTGTACAGTATTTGACTGGTTCTTTGTTTAGTTTTGTACAGTTTATTGACTGGTTCTTTATTTAGTTTTGTACAGTTTATTGACTGTTTTCTATTGAGTTTTGTACATTTTTTTTACTGGTTCTTTATTGAGTTTTGTACAGTTTATTGACTGTTTCTTTATTGAGTTTTGTACAGTTTATTGACTGTTTCTTTATTTAGTTTTGTACAGTTTATTTACTGGTTCTTTCTTTTGTTTTGTACAGTTTATTGACTGGTTCTTTATTGAGTTTTGTACAGTTTATTGACTGTTTCTTTATTTAGTTTTGTACAGTTTATTGACTGTTTCTTTATTTAGTTTGTGTACAATTTATTGACGGGTTATTTGTTTAGTTTTGTACAGTTTATTGACTGTTTCTTTATTGAATTTTGTACAGTTTATTGACTGGTTCTTTATTGAGTTTTGTATAGTTATTGACTGGTTCTTTATTTAGTTTTGTACAGTTTATTGACTGGTTCTTAGTTCAGTTTTGTACAGTTTATTGACTGGTTCTTTGTTCAGTTTTGTTCAGTTTATTGACTGGTTCTTTATTGAGTTTTGTACAGTTTATTGACTAATTCTTTATTGAGTTTTGTACAGTTTATTGACTGTTTCTTTTTTTAGTTTTGTGCAGTTTATTGACTGGTTCTTTGTTTTGTTTTGTACAGTTTATTGACTGGTTCTTTCTTTTGTTTTGTACAGTTTATTGACTGTTTCTTTATTTAGTTTTGTACAGTTTATTGACTGTTTCTTTATTTAGTTTGTGTACAATTTATTGACTGGTTCTTTATTTAGTCTTGTACAGTTTATTGACTGTTTCTTTATTTAGTTTTGTACAGTTTATTGACTGGTTCTTTAATGAGTTTTGTACAGTTTATTGACTGTTTCTTTATTTAGTTTTGTACAGTTTTTGACTGGTTCTTTTTTCAGTTTTGTACGTTTATTGATTGGTTCGTTATTGAGTTTGTGTACAATTTATTGACTGGTTCTTTATTGAATTTTGTACAGTTTATTGACTGGTTCTTTATTGAGTTTTGTATAGTTATTGACTGGTTCTTTATTGAATTTTGTAGTTTATTGACTAATTCTCTATTGAGTTTTGTACAATTTATTACTGGTTCTTTATTCAGTTTTGTACAGTTTATTGACTGTTTCTTTGTCGAGTTTTGTACAGTTTATTGATTGGTTCCTTGTTCAGTTTTGTTCTGTTTATTGACTGGTTCTTTATTCAGTTTTGTACAGTTTATTGACTGGTTCTTTATTCAGTTTTGTACAGTTTTTTCTTCCTGTTTCTTTTTCTTTATTGAGTTTTGTACAGTTTTATGACTGGTTCTTTATTGAGGTTTGTACAGTTTATTGACTGGTTCTTTCTTTTGTTTTGTACAGTTTATTAACTGTTTCTTTATTTAATTTTGTACAGTTTATTGACAGTTTTCTACTGAGTTTTGTACAGTTTTTTTGACTGGTTCTTTATTGAGTTTTGTACAGTTTATTGACTGTTTCTTTATTGAGTTTTGTACAGTTTATTGACTGTTTCTTTATTTAGTTTTGTACAATTTATTGACTGGTTCTTTCTTTTGTTTTGTACAGTTTATTGACTGGTTCTTTATTGAGTTTTGTACAGTTTATTGACTGTTTCTTTATTTAGTTTTGTACAGTTTATTGACTGTTTCTTTATTTAGTTTGTGTACAATTTATTGACTGGTTCTTTATTTAGTTTTGTACAGTTTATTGACTGTTTCTTGATTTAGTTTTGTACAGTTTTTTGACTGGTTCTTTATTGAGTTTTGTACAGTTTATTGACTGTTTCTTTATTTAGTTTTGTACAGTTTTTGACTGGTTCTTTATTTAGTTTTGTACTGTTTATTGACTGGTTCTTTATTGAGTTTGTGTACATTTTATTGACTGGTTCTTTATTGAATTTTGAACAGTTTATTGAATGGCTCTTTATTGAGTTTTGTATAGTTATTGACTTGTTCTTTATTGAGTTTTGTACAGTTTATTGACTAATTCTTTATTGAGTTTTGTACAGTTTATTGACTGTTTCTTTATTTAGTTTTGTACAGTTTATTGACTGGTTCTTTCTTTTGTTTTGTACAGTTTATTGACTGGTTCTTTATTGAGTTTTGTACAGTTTATTGACTGCTTCTTTATTGAGTTTTGTACAGTTTATTGACTGTTTCTTTATTTAGTTTGTGTACAATTTATTGACTGGTTCTTTATTTAGTCTTGTACAGTTTATTGACTGTTTCTTTATTTAGTTTTGTACAGTTTATTGACTGGTTCTTTATTGAGTTATGTACAGTTTATTGACTGTTTCTTTATTTAGTTTGTGTACAATTTATTGACTGGTTCTTTATTTAGTCTTGTACAGTTTATTGACTGGTTCTTTATTGAGTTTTGTATAGTTTTTGACTGGTTCTTTATTTAGTTTTGTACAGTTTATTGACTGGTTCTTAGTTCAGTTTTGTACAGTTTATTGACTGGTTCTTTGTTCAGTTTTGTTCAGTTTATTGACTGGTTCTTTATTGAGTTTTGTACAGTTTATTGACTAATTCTTTGTTGAGTTTTGTACAGTTTATTGACTGTTTCTTTATTTAGTTTTGTGCAGTTTATTGACTGGTTCTTTATTTAGTTTTGTACAGTTTATTGACTGGTTCTTAGTTCAGTTTTGTACAGTTTATTGACTGGTTCTTTGTTCAGTTTTGTTCAGTTTATTGACTGGTTCTTTATTGAGTTTCGTACAGTTTATTGACTAATTCTTTATTGAGTTTTGTACAGTTTATTGACTGTTTCTTTATTTAGTTTTGTGCAGTTTATTGACTGGTTCTTTCTTTTGTTTTGTACAGTTTATCGACTGGTTCTTTCTTTTGTTTTGTACAGTTTATTGACTGTTTCTTTATTTAGTTTTGTACAGTTTATTGACTGTTTCTTTATTTAGTTTGTGTACAATTTATTGACTGGTTCTTTATTTAGTCTTGTACAGTTTATTGACTGTTTCTTTATTTAGTTTTGTACAGTTTATTGACTGGTTCTTTAATGAGTTTTGTACAGTTTATTGACTGTTTCTTTATTTAGTTTTGTACAGTTTTTGACTGGTTCTTTATTCAGTTTTGTACGTTTATTGATTGGTTCGTTATTGAGTTTGTGTACAATTTATTGACTGGTTCTTTATTGAATTTTGTACAGTTTATTGACTGGTTCTTTATTGAGTTTTGTATAGTTATTGACTGGTTCTTTATTGAATTTTGTAGTTTATTGACTAATTCTCTATTGTGTTTTGTACAATTTATTACTGGTTCTTTATTCAGTTTTGTACAGTTTATTGACTGTTTCTTTATTGAGTTTTGTACAGTTTATTGATTGGTTCCTTGTTCAGTTTTGTTCTGTTTATTGACTGGTTCTTTATTCAGTTTTGTACAGTTTATTGACTGGTTCTTTATTCAGTTTTGTACAGTTTTTTCTTCCTGTTTCTTTTTCTTTATTGAGTTTTGTACAGTTTTATGACTGGTTCTTTATTGAGGTTTGTACAGTTTATTGACTGGTTCTTTCTTTTGTTTTGTACAGTTTATTGACAGTTTTCTACTGAGTTTTGTACAGTTTTTTTGACTGGTTCTTTATTGAGTTTTGTACAGTTTATTGACTGTTTCTTTATTGAGTTTTGTACAGTTTATTGACTGTTTCTTTATTTAGTTTTGTACAATTTATTGACTGGTTCTTTCTTTTGTTTTGTACAGTTTATTGACTGGTTCTTTATTGAGTTTTGTACAGTTTATTGACTGTTTCTTTATTTAGTTTTGTACAGTTTATTGACTGTTTCTTTATTTAGTTTGTGTACAATTTATTGACTGGTTCTTTATTTAGTTTTGTACAGTTTATTGACTGTTTCTTGATTTAGTTTTGTACAGTTTTTTGACTGGTTCTTTATTGAGTTTTGTACAGTTTATTGACTGTTTCTTTATTTAGTTTTGTACAGTTTTTGACTGGTTCTTTATTTAGTTTTGTACTGTTTATTGACTGGTTCTTTATTGAGTTTGTGTACATTTTATTGACTGGTTCTTTATTGAATTTTGTACAGTTTATTGAATGGCTCTTTATTGAGTTTTGTATAGTTATTGACTTGTTCTTTATTGAGTTTTGTACAGTTTATTGACTAATTCTTTATTGAGTTTTGTACAGTTTATTGACTGTTTCTTTATTTAGTTTTGTACAGTTTATTGACTGGTTCTTTCTTTTGTTTTGTACAGTTTATTGACTGGTTCTTTATTGAGTTTTGTACAGTTTATTGACTGCTTCTTTATTGAGTTTTGTACAGTTTATTGACTGTTTCTTTATTTAGTTTGTGTACAATTTATTGACTGGTTCTTTATTTAGTCTTGTACAGTTTATTGACTGTTTCTTTATTTAGTTTTGTACAGTTTATTGACTGGTTCTTTATTGAGATTTGTACAGTTTATTTACTGTTTCTTTATTTAGTTTTGTACAGTTTATTGACTGGTTCTTTATTGAGTTTTGTATAGTTATTGACTGGTTCTTTATTGAATTTTGTACAGTTTATTGACTAATTCTTTATTGAGTTTTGTACAGTTTATTACTGGTTCTTTATTCAGTTTTGTACAGTTTATTGACTGTTTCTTTATTGAGTTTTGTACAGTTTATTGACAGTTTTCTATTGCGTTTTGTACAGTTTTTTTGACTGGTTCTTTATTGAGTTTTGTACAGTTTATTGACTGTTTCTTTATTGAGTTTTGTACAGTTTATTGACTGCTTCTTTATTTAGTTTTGTACAATTTATTGACTGGTTCTTTCTTTTGTTTTGTACAGTTTATTGACTGGTTCTTTATTGAGTTTTGTACAGTTTATTGACTGTTTCATTATTTAGTTTTGTGCAGTTTATTGACTGTTTGTTTATTTAGTTTTTGTACAATTTATTGACTTGTTCTTTATTTAGTTTTGTACAGTTTATTGACTGTTTCTTGATTTAGTTTTGTACAGTTTATTGACTGGTTCTTTATTGAGTTTTGTACAGTTAATTGACTGTTTCTTTATTTAGTTTTGTACAGTTTTTGACTGGTTCTTTATTTAGTTTTGTACAGTTTATTGACTGGTTCTTTATTGAGTTTGTGTACATTTTATTGACTGGTTCTTTATTGAATTTTGTACAGTTTATTGACTGGCTCTTTATTGAGTTTTGTATAGTTATTGACTTGTTCTTTATTGAGTTATGTACAGTTTATTGACTAATTCTTTATTGAGTTTTGTACAGTTTATTGACTGTTTCTTTATTTAGTTGTGTACAGTTTATTGACTGGTTCTTTCTTTTGTTTTGTAGAGTTTATTGACTGGTTCTTTATTGAGTTTTGTACAGTTTATTGACTGTTTTTATATTTAGTTTTGTACAGTTTATTGACTGTTTCTTTATTTAGTTTGTGTACAATTTATTGACTGGTTCTTTATTTAGTCTTGTACAGTTTATTGACTGTTTCTTTATTTAGTTTTGTACAGTTTATTGACTGGTTCTTTAGTGAGTTTTGTACAGTTTATTGACTGTTTCTTTATTTAGTTTTGTACAGTTTTTGACTGGTTCTTTATTTAGTTTTGTACAGTTTATTTATTGGTTCTTTATTGAGTTTTGTATAGTTATTGACTGGTTCTTTATTGAATTTTGTACAGTTTATTGGCTTATTCTTTATTGAGTTTTGTACAGTTTATTACTGGTTCTTTATTCAGTTTTGTACAGTTTATTGACTGTTTCTTTATTGAGTTTTGTACAGTTTATTGACAGTTTTCTATTGAGTTTTGTACAGTTTTTTTGACTGGTTCTTTATTGAGTTTTGTACAGTTTATTGACTGTTTCTTTATTGAGTTTTGTACAGTTTATTGACTGTTTCTTTATTTAGTTTTGTACAATTTATTGACTGGTTCTTTCTTTTGTTTTGTACAGTTTATTGACTGGTTCTTTATTGAGTTTTGTACAGTTTATTGACTGTTTCATTATTTAGTTTTGTGCAGTTTATTGACTGTTTGTTTATTTAGTTTGTGTACAATTTATTGACTTGTTCTTTATTTAGTTTTGTACAGTTTATTGACTGTTTCTTGATTTAGTTTTGTACAGTTTATTGACTGGTTCTTTATTGAGTTTTGTACAGTTAATTGACTGTTTCTTTATTTAGTTTTGTACAGTTTTTGACTGGTTCTTTATTTAGTTTTGTACAGTTTATTGACTGGTTCTTTATTGAGTTTGTGTACATTTTATTGACTGGTTCTTTATTGAATTTTGTACAGTTTATTGACTGGCTCTTTATTGAGTTTTGTATAGTTATTGACTTGTTCTTTATTGAGTTATGTACAGTTTATTGACTAATTCTTTATTGAGTTTTGTACAGTTTATTGACTGTTTCTTTATTTAGTTGTGTACAGTTTATTGACTATTTCTTTCTTTTGTTTTGTACAGTTTATTGACTGGTTCTTTATTGAGTTTTGTACAGTTTATTGACTGTTTCTTTATTTAGTTTTGTACAGTTTATTGACTGTTTCTTTATTTAGTTTGTGTACAATTTATTGACTGGTTCTTTATTTAGTCTTGTACAGTTTATTGACTGTTTCTTTATTTAGTTTTGTACAGTTTATTGACTGGTTCTTTAGTGAGTTTTGTACAGTTTATTGACTGTTTCTTTATTTAGTTTTGTACAGTTTTTGACTGGTTCTTTATTTAGTTTTGTACAGTTTATTGATTGGTTCTTTATTGAGTTTGTGTACAATTTATTGACTGGTTCTTTATTGAGTTTTGTACAGTTTATTGACTGGTTCTTTATTGAGTTTTGTATAGTTATTGACTGGTTCTTTATTGAATTTTGTACAGTTTATTGACTAATTCTTTATTGAGTTTTGTACAGTTTATTACTGGTTCTTTATTCAGTTTTGTACAGTTTATTGACTGTTTCTTTATTGAGTTTTGTACAGTTTATTGACAGTTTTCTATTGAGTTTTGTACAGTTTTTTTGACTGGTTCTTTATTGAGTTTTGTACAGTTTATTGACTGTTTCTTTATTGAGTTTTGTACAGTTTATTGACTGTTTCTTTATTTAGTTTTGTACAATTTATTGACTGGTTCTTTCTTTTGTTTTGTACAGTTTATTGACTGGTTCTTTATTGAGTTTTGTACAGTTTATTGACTGTTTCATTATTTAGTTTTGTGCAGTTTATTGACTGTTTGTTTATTTAGTTTGTGTACAATTTATTGACTTGTTCTTTATTTAGTTTTGTACAGTTTATTGACTGTTTCTTGATTTAGTTTTGTACAGTTTATTGACTGGTTCTTTATTGAGTTTTGTACAGTTAATTGACTGTTTCTTTATTTAGTTTTGTACAGTTTTTGACTGGTTCTTTATTTAGTTTTGTACAGTTTATTGACTGGTTCTTTATTGAGTTTGTGTACATTTTATTGACTGGTTCTTTATTGAATTTTGTACAGTTTATTGACTGGCTCTTTATTGAGTTTTGTATAGTTATTGACTTGTTCTTTATTGAGTTATGTACAGTTTATTGACTAATTCTTTATTGAGTTTTGTACAGTTTATTGACTGTTTCTTTATTTAGTTGTGTACAGTTTATTGACTATTTCTTTCTTTTGTTTTGTACAGTTTATTGACTGGTTCTTTATTGAGTTTTGTACAGTTTATTGACTGTTTCTTTATTTAGTTTTGTACAGTTTATTGACTGTTTCCTTATTTAGTTTGTGTACAATTTATTGACTGGTTCTTTATTTAGTCTTGTACAGTTTATTGACTGTTTCTTTATTTAGTTTTGTACAGTTTATTGACTGGTTCTTTAGTGAGTTTTGTACAGTTTATTGACTGTTTCTTTATTTAGTTTTGTACAGTTTTTGACTGGTTCTTTATTTAGTTTTGTACAGTTTATTGATTGGTTCTTTATTGAGTTTGTGTACAATTTATTGACTGGTTCTTTATTGAGTTTTGTACAGTTTATTGACTGGTTCTTTATTGAGTTTTGTATAGTTATTGACTGGTTCTTTATTGAATTTTGTACAGTTTATTGACTAATTCTTTATTGAGTTTTGTACAGTTTATTACTGGTTCTTTATTCAGTTTTGTACAGTTTATTGACTGTTTCTTTATTGAGTTTTGTACAGTTTATTGACTGGTTCTTTGTTCAGTTTTGTTCTGTTAATTGACTGGTTCTTTTTTCAGTTTTGTACAGTGTATTGACTGGTTCTTTATTCAGTTTTGAACAGTTTTTTCTTACTGTTTCTTTTTCTTTATTGAGTTTTGTACAGTTTTATGACTGGTTCTTTATTGAGGTTTGTACAGTTTATTGACTGGTTCTTTCTTTTGTTTTGTACAGTTTATTGACTGTTTCTTTATTTAGTTTTGTACAGTTTATTGACAGTTTGCTATTGAGTTTTGTACAGTTTTTTTGACTGGTTCTTTATTGAGTTTTGTACAGTTTATTGACTGTTTCTTTATTGAGTTTTATACAGTTTATTGACTGTTTCTTTATTGAGTTTTGTACAGTTTATTGACTGGTTCTTTGTTCAGTTTTGTTCTGTTAATTGACTGGTTCTTTATTCAGTTTTGTACAGTGTATTGACTGTTTCTTTATTTAGTTTTGTACAGTTTATTGACAGTTTGCTATTGAGTTTTGTACAGTTTTTTTGACTGGTTCTTTATTGAGTTTTGTACAGTTTATTGACTGTTTCTTTATTGAGTTTTGTACAGTTTATTGACTGTTTCTTTATTTAGTTTTGTACAATTTATTGACTGGTTCTTTCTTTTGTTTTGTACAGTTTATTGACTGGTTCTTTATTGAGTTTTGTACAGTTTATTGACTGTTTCTTTATTTAGTTTTGTACAGTTTATTGACTGTTTCTTTATTTAGTTTGTGTACAATTTATTGACTGGTTCTTTATTTAGGTTTGTACAGTTTATTGACTGTTTCTTGATTTAGTTATGTACAGTTTATTGACTGGTTCTTTATTGAGTTTTGTACAGTTTATTGACTATTTCTTTATGTAGTTTTGTACAGTTTTTGACTGGTTCTTTATTTAGTTTTGTACAGTTTATTGACTGGTTCTTTATTGAGTTTGTGTACATTTTATTGACTGGTTCTTTATTGAATTTTGTACAGTTTATTGACTGGCTCTTTAATGAGTTTTGTATAGTTATTGACTTGTTCTTTATAGAATTTTGTACAGTTTATTCACTAATTCTTTATTGAGTTTTGTACAGTTTATTACTGGTTCTTTATTCAGTTTTGTACAGTTTATTGACTGTTTCTTTATTGAATTTTGTACAGTTTATTGACTGTTTCTTTATTGAGTTTTGTACAGTTTATCGACTGTTTCTTTATTGAGTTTTGTACAGTTTATTGACTGGTTCTTTATTGAGTTTTGTACAGTTTATTGACTGTTTCTTTATTGAGTTTTGTACAGTTTATTGACAGGTTCTTTATTAAGTTTTGAACAGTTTATTGACTGGTTCTTTATTGAGCTTTGTAAAGTTTATTGACTAGTTCTTTATTGAGTTTTGTACAGTTTATTGACTGTTTCTTTAATGAGTTTTGTACAGTTTATTGACTGTTTCTTTATTTAGTTTTGTACAGTTTATTGACTGTTTCTTTATTGAGTTTTGTATAGTTTATGGACTGATTCTTTATTGAGTTTTGTACAGTTTTTTGACTGTTTCTTTATTGTGTTTTGTACAGTTTATTGACTAGTTCTTTATTGAGTTTTGTACAGTTTATTGACTGTTTCTTTAATGAGTTTTGTACAGTTTATTGACTGTTTCTTTATTTAGTTTTGTACAGTTTATTGACTGGTTCTTTGTTCAGTTTTGTTCTGTTAATTGACTGGTTCTTTTTTCAGTTTTGTACAGTGTATTGACTGGTTCTTTATTCAGTTTTGTACAGTTTTTTCTTACTGTTTCTTTTCTTTATTGAGTTTTGTACAGTTTTATGACTGGTTCTTTATTGAGGTTTGTACAGTTTATTGACTGGTTCTTTCTTTTGTTTTGTACAGTTTATTGACTGTTTCTTTATTTAGTTTTGTACAGTTTATTGACAGTTTGCTATTGAGTTTTGTACAGTTTTTTTGACTGGTTCTTTATTGAGTTTTGTACAGTTTATTGACTGTTTCTTTATTGAGTTTTGTACAGTTTATTGACTGTTTCTTTATTTAGTTTTGTACAATTTATTGACTGGTTCTTTCTTTTGTTTTGTACAGTTTATTGACTGGTTCTTTATTGAGTTTTGTACAGTTTATTGACTGTTTCTTTATTTAGTTTTGTACAGTTTATTGACTGTTTCTTTATTTAGTTTGTGTACAATTTATTGACTGGTTCTTTATTTAGGTTTGTACAGTTTATTGACTGTTTCTTGATTTAGTTTGGTACAGTTTATTGACTGGTTCTTTATTGAGTTTTGTACAGTTTATTGACTATTTCTTTATGTAGTTTTGTACAGTTTTTGACTGGTTCTTTATTTAGTTTTGTACAGTTTATTGACTGGTTCTTTATTGAGTTTGTGTACATTTTATTGACTGGTTCTTTATTGAATTTTGTACAGTTTATTGACTGGCTCTTTAATGAGTTTTGTATAGTTATTGACTTGTTCTTTATTGAATTTTGTACAGTTTATTCTCTAATTCTTTATTGAGTTTTGTACAGTTTATTACTGGTTCTTTATTCAGTTTTGTACAGTTTATTGACTGTTTCTTTATTGAGTTTTGTACAGTTTATTGACTGTTTCTTTATTGAGTTTTGTACAGTTTATCGACTGTTTCTTTATTGAGTTTTGTACAGTTTATTGACTGGTTCTTTATTGAGTTTTGTACAGTTTATTGACTGTTTCTTTATTGAGTTTTGTACAGTTTATTGACTGGTTCTTTATTAAGTTTTGAACAGTTTATTGACTGGTTCTTTATTGAGCTTTGTAAAGTTTATTGACTAGTTCTTTATTGAGTTTTGTACAGTTTATTGACTGTTTCTTTAATGAGTTTTGTACAGTTTATTGACTGTTTCTTTATTTACTTTTGTACAGTTTATTGACTGTTTCTTTATTGAGTTTTGTATAGTTTATTGACTGATTCTTTATTGAGTTTTGTACAGTTTTTTGACTGTTTCTTTATTGTGTTTTGTACAGTTTATTGACTAGTTCTTTATTGAGTTTTGTACAGTTTATTGACTGTTTCTTTAATGAGTTTTGTACAGTTTATTGACTGTTTCTTTATTTAGTTTTGTACAGTTTATTGACTGGTTCTTTATTTAGTTTTGTACAGTTTATTGACTGGTTCTTTATTGTGTTTTGTACAGTTTATTGACTAGTTCTTTATTGAGTTTTGTACAGTTTATTGACTGGTTCTTTATTGAGTTTTGTACAGTTTATTGACTGGTTCTTTATTGAGTTTTGTACAGTTTATTGACTAATTCTTTATTGAGTTTTGTACAGTTTATTACTGGTTCTGTATTCTGTTTTGTAGAGATTATTGACTGTTTCTTTATTGAGTTTTGTACAGTTTATTGACTGTTTCTTTATTGACTTTTGTACAGTTTATTGACTGTTTCTTTATTTAGTTTTGTACAATTTATTGACTGGTTCTTTCTTTTGTTTTGTACAGTTTATTGACTGGTTCTTTATTGAGTTTTGTACAGTTTATTGACTGTTTCTTTATTTAGTTTTGTACAGTTTATTGACTGTTTCTTTATTTAGTTTGTGTACAATTTATTGACTGGTTCTTTATTTAGGTTTGTACAGTTTATTGACTGTTTCTTGATTAATTTTGTACAGTTTATTGACTGTTCTTTATTGAGTTTTGTACAGTTTATTGACTATTTCTTTATGTAGTTTTGTACAGTTTTTGACTGGTTCTTTATTTAGTTTTGTACAGTTTATTGACTGGTTCTTTATTGAGTTTGTGTACATTTTATTGACTGGTTCTTTATTGAATTTTGTACAGTTTATTGACTGGCTCTTTAATGAGTTTTGTATAGTTATTGACTTGTTCTTTATTGAATTTTGTACAGTTTATTCACTAATTCTTTATTGAGTTTTGTACAGTTTATTACTGGTTCTTTATTCAGTTTTGTACAGTTTATTGACTGTTTCTTTATTGAGTTTTGTACAGTTTATTGACTGTTTCTTTATTGAGTTTTGTACAGTTTATCGACTGTTTCTTTATTGAGTTTTGTACAGTTTATTGACTGGTTCTTTATTGAGTTTTGTACAGTTTATTGACTGTTTCTTTATTGAGTTTTGTACAGTTTATTGACTGGTTCTTTATTAAGTTTTGAACAGTTTATTGACTGGTTCTTTATTGAGCTTTGTAAAGTTTATTGACTAGTTCTTTATTGAGTTTTGTACAGTTTATTGACTGTTTCTTTAATGAGTTTTGTACAGTTTATTGACTGTTTCTTTATTTACTTTTGTACAGTTTATTGACTGTTTCTTTATTGAGTTTTGTATAGTTTATGGACTGATTCTTTATTGAGTTTTGTACAGTTTTTTGACTGTTTCTTTATTGTGTTTTGTACAGTTTATTGACTAGTTCTTTATTGAGTTTTGTACAGTTTATTGACTGTTTCTTTAATGAGTTTTGTACAGTTTATTGACTGTTTCTTTATTTAGTTTTGTACAGTTTATTGACTGGTTCTTTATTTAGTTTTGTACAGTTTATTGACTGGTTCTTTATTGTGTTTTGTACAGTTTATTGACTAGTTCTTTATTGAGTTTTGTACAGTTTATTGACTGGTTCTTCATTGAGTTTTGTACAGTTTATTGACTGGTTCTTTATTGAGTTTTGTACAGTTTATTGACTAATTCTTTATTGAGTTTTGTACAGTTTATTACTGGTTCTGTATTCTGTTTTGTAGAGATTATTGACTGTTTCTTTATTGAGTTTTGTACAGTTTATTGACTGGTTCTTTGTTCAGTTTTCTTCTGTTTATTGACTGGTACTTTATTCAGTTTTGTACAGTTTATTGACTGGTTCTTTATTTAGTTTTGTACAGTTTATTTACTGTTTCTTTATTTAGTTTTGTACAGTTTATTGACTATTTTCTATTGAGTTTTGTACAGTTTTTTTTCCGGTTCTTTATTGAGTTTTGTACAGTTTATTGACTGTTTCTTTATTGAGTTTTGTACAGCTTATTGACTGTTTCTTTTTTTAGTTTTGTACAGTTTATTGACTTGTTCTTTCTTTTGTTTTGTACAGTTTATTGACTGTTTCTTTATTTAGTTTGTTTACAATTTATTGACTGGTTATTTATTTAGTTTTGTACAGTTTATTGACTGTTTCTTTATTTAGTTTTGTACTGTTTATTGACTGGTTCTTTATTGAGATTTGTACAGTTTATTTACTGTTTCTTTATTTAGTTTTGTACAGTATTTGACTGGTTCTTTGTTTAGTTTTGTACAGTTTATTGACTGGTTCTTAGTTCAGTTTTGTACAGTTTATTGACTGGTTCTTTATTTAGTTTTGTACAGTTTATTGACTGTTTTCTATTGAGTTTTGTACATTTTTTTTACTGGTTCTTTATTGAGTTTTGTACAGTTTATTGACTGTTTCTTTATTTAGTTTTGTACAGTTTATTTACTGGTTCTTTCTTTTGTTTTGTACAGTTTATTGACTGGTTCTTTATTGAGTTTTGTACAGTTTATTGACTGTCTCTTTATTTAGTTTTGTACAGTTTATTGACTGTTTCTTTATTTAGTTTGTGTACAATTTATTGACTGGTTATTTGTTTAGTTTTGTACAGTTTATTGACTGTTTCTTTATTGAATTTTGTACAGTTTATTGACTGGTTCTTTATTGAGTTTTGTATAGTTATTGACTGGTTCTTTATTTAGTTTTGTACAGTTTATTGACTGGTTCTTAGTTCAGTTTTGTACAGTTTATTGACTGGTTCTTTGTTCAGTTTTGTTCAGTTTATTGACTGGTTCTTTATTGAGTTTTGTACAGTTTATTGACTAATTCCTTATTGAGTTTTGTACAGTTTATTGACTGTTTCTTTATTTAGTTTTGTGCAGTTTATTGACTGGTTCTTTCTTTTGTTTTGTACAGTTTATTGACTGGTTCTTTCTTTTGTTTTGTACAGTTTATTGACTGTTTCTTTATTTAGTTTTGTACAGTTTATTGACTGTTTCTTTATTTAGTTTTGTACAGTTTATTGACTGGTTCTTAGTTCAGTTTTGTACAGTTTATTGACTGGTTCTTTGTTCAGTTTTGTTCAGTTTATTGACTGGTTCTTTATTGAGTTTTGTACAGTTTATTGACTAATTCTTTACTGAGTTTTGTACAGTTTATTGACTGTTTCTTTATTTAGTTTTGTGCAGTTTATTGACTGGTTCTTTCTTTTGTTTTGTACAGTTTATCGACTGGTTCTTTCTTTTGTTTTGTACAGTTTATTGACTGTTTCTTTATTTAGTTTTGTACAGTTTATTGACTGTTTCTTTATTTAGTTTGTGTACAATTTATTGACTGGTTCTTTATTTAGTCTTGTACAGTTTATTGACTGTTTCTTTATTTAGTTTTGTACAGTTTATTGACTGGTTCTTTAATGAGTTTTGTACAGTTCATTGACTGTTTCTTTATTTAGTTTTGTACAGTTTTTGACTGGTTCTTTATTCAGTTTTGTACGTTTATTGATTGGTTCGTTATTGAGTTTGTGTACAATTTATTGACTGGTTCTTTATTGAATTTTGTACAGTTTATTGACTGGTTCTTTATTGAGTTTTGTATAGTTATTGACTGGTTCTTTATTGAATTTTGTACAGTTTATTGACTAATTCTCTATTGAGTTTTGTACAATTTATTACTGGTTCTTTATTCAGTTTTGTACAGTTTATTGACTGTTTCTTTATTGAGTTTTGTACAGTTTATTGATTGGTTCCTTGTTCAGTTTTGTTCTGTTTATTGACTGGTTCTTTATTTAGTTTTGTACAGTTTATTGACTGGTTCTTTGTTCAGTTTTGTACAGTTTTTTCTTACTGTTTCTTTTTCTTTATTGAGTTTTGTACAGTTTTATGACTGGTTCTTTATTGAGGTTTGTACAGTTTATTGACTGGTTCTTTCTTTTGTTTTGTACAGTTTATTGACTGTTTCTTTATTTAGTTTTGTACAGTTTATTGACAGTTTGCTATTGAGTTTTGTACAGTTTTTTTGACTGGTTCTTTATTGAGTTTTGTACAGTTTATTGACTGATTCTTTATTGAGTTTTGTACAGTTTATTGACTGTTTCTTTATTTAGTTTTGTACAATTTATTGACTGGTTCTTTCTTTTGTTTTGTACAGTTTATTGACTGGTTCTTTATTGAGTTTTGTACAGTTTATTGACTGTTTCTTTATTTAGTTTTGTACAGTTTATTGACTGTTTCTTTATTTAGTTTGTGTACAATTTATTGACTGGTTCTTTATTTAGTTTTGTACAGTTTATTGACTGTTTCTTGATTTAGTTTTGTACAGTTTTTTGACTGTTTCTTTATTGTGTTTTGTACTGTTTATTGACTGGTTCTTTATTGAGTTTGTGTACATTTTATTGACTGGTTCTTTATTGAATTTTGTACAGTTTATTGAATGGCTCTTTATTGAGTTTTGTATAGTTATTGACTTGTTCTTTATTGAGTTTTGTACAGTTTATTGACTAATTCTTTATTGAGTTTTGTACAGTTTATTGAATGTTTCGTTATTTAGTTTTGTACAGTTTATTGACTGGTTCTTTCTTTTGTTTTGTACAGTTTACTGACTGGTTCTTTATTGAGTTTTGTACAGTTTATTGACTGTTTCTTTATTGAGTTTTGTACAGTTTATTGACTGTTTCTTTATTCAGTTTGTGTACAATTTATTGACTGGTTCTTTATTTAGTCTTGTACAGTTTATTGACTGTTTCTTTATTTAGTTTTGTACAGTTTATTGACTGGTTCTTTATTGAGTTTTGTACAGTTTATTGACTGTTTCTTTATTTAGTTTGTGTACAATTTATTGACTGGTTCTTTATTTAGTCTTGTACAGTTTATTGACTGTTTCTTTATTTAGTTTTGTACAGTTTTTGACTGGTTCTTTATTTAGTTTTGTACAGTTTATTGATTTGTTCTTTATTGAGTTTGTGTACAATTTATTGACTGGTTCTTTATTGAGTTTTGTACAGTTTATTGACTGGTTCTTTATTGAGTTTTGTATAGTTATTGACTGTTTCTTTATTGAAGTTTGTACAGTTTATTGACTAATTCTTTATTGAGTTTTGTACAGTTTATTACTGGTTCTTTATTCAGTTTTGTACAGTTTATTGACTGTTTCTTTATTGAGTTTTGTACAGTTTATTAACAGTTTTCTAATGAGTTTTGTACAGTTTTTTTGACTGGTTCTTTATTGAGTTTTGTACAGTTTATTGACTGTTTCTTTATTGAGTTTTGTACAGTTTATTGACTGTTTCTTTATTTAGTTTTGTACAATTTATTGACTGGTTCTTTCTTTTGTTTTGTACAGTTTATTGACTGGTTCTTTATTGAGTTTTGTACAGTTTATTGACTGTTTCATTATTTAGTTTTGTGCAGTTTATTAACTGTTTGTTTATTTAGTTTGTGTACAATTTATTGACTTGTTCTTTATTTAGTTTTGTACAGTTTATTGACTGTTTCTTGATTTAGTTTTGTACAGTTTATTGACTGGTTCTTTATTGAGTTTTGTACAGTTAATTGACTGTTTCTTTATTTAGTTTTGTACAGTTTTTGACTGGTTCTTTATTTAGTTTTGTACAGTTTATTGACTGGTTCTTTACTGAGTTTGTGTACATTTTATTGGCTGGTTCTTTATTGAATTTTGTACAGTTTATTGACTGGCTCTTTATTGAGTTTTGTATAGTTATTGACTTGTTCTTTATTGAGTTATGTACAGTTTATTGACTAATTCTTTATTGAGTTTTGTACAGTTTATTGACTGTTTCTTTATTTAGTTGTGCACAGTTTATTGACTGGTTCTTTCTTTTGTTTTGTACAGTTTATTGACTGGTTTTTTATTGAGTTTTGTACAGTTTATTGACTGTTTCTTTATTTAGTTTTGTACAGTTTATTGACTGTTTCTTTATTTAGTTTGTGTACAATTTATTGACTGGTTCTTTATTTAGTCTTGTACAGTTTATTGACTGTTTCTTTATTTAGTTTTGTACAGTTTATTGACTGGTTCTTTAGTGAGTTTTGTACAGTTTATTGACTGTTTCTTTATTTAGTTTTGTACAGTTTTTGACTAGTTCTTTATTTAGTTTTGTACAGTTTATTGATTGGTTCTTTATTGAGTTTTGTATAGTTATTGACTGGTTCTTTATTGAATTTTGTACAGTTTATTGACTAATTCTTTATTGAGTTTTGTACAGTTTATTACTGGTTCTTTATTCAGTTTTGTACAGTTTATTGACTGTTTCTTTATTGAGTTTTGTACAGTTTATTGACAGTTTTCTATTGAGTTTTGTACAGTTTTTTTGACTGGTTCTTTATTGAGTTTTGTACAGTTTATTGACTGTTTCATTATTTAGTTTTGTGCAGTTTATTGACTGTTTGTTTATTTAGTTTGTGTACAATTTATTGACTTGTTCTTTATTTAGTTTTGTACAGTTTATTGACAGTTTATTGACTGTTTCTTGATTTAGTTTTGTACAGTTTATTGACTGGTTCTTTATTGAGTTTTGTACAGTTAATTGACTGTTTCTTTATTTAGTTTTGTACAGTTTTTGACTGGTTCTTTATTTAGTTTTGTACAGTTTATTGACTGGTTCTTTATTGAGTTTGTGTACATTTTATTGACTGGTTCTTTATTGAATTTTGTACAGTTTATTGACTGGCTCTTTATTGAGTTTTGTATAGTTATTGACTTGTTCTTTATTGAGTTTTGTACAGTTTATTGACTAATTCTTTATTGAGTTTTGTACAGTTTATTGACTGTTTCTTTATTTAGTTGTGTACAGTTTATTGACTATTTCTTTCTTTTGTTTTGTACAGTTTATTGACTGGTTCTTTATTGAGTTTTGTACAGTTTATTGACTGTTTCTTTATTGAGTTTTGTACAGTTTATTGACTGTTTCTTTATTTAGTTTGTGTACAATTTATTGACTGGTTCTTTATTTAGTCTTGTACAGTTTATTGACTGTTTCTTTATTTAGTTTTGTACAGTTTGTTGACTGGTTCTTTAGTGAGTTTTGTACAGTTTATTGACTGTTTCTTTATTTAGTTTTGTACAGTTTTTGACTGGTTCTTTATTTAGTTTTGTACAGTTTATTGATTGGTTCTTTATTGAGTTTGTGTACAATTTATTGACTGGTTCTTTATTGAGTTTTGTACAGTTTATTGACTGGTTCTTTATTGAGTTTTGTATAGTTATTGACTGGTTCTTTATTGAATTTTGTACAGTTTATTGACTAATTCTTTATTGAGTTTTGTACAGTTTATTACTGGTTCTTTATTCAGTTTTGTACAGTTTATTGATTGTTTCTTTATTTAGTTTTGTACAATTTATTGACTGGTTCTTTCTTTTGTTTCGTACAGTTTATTGACTGGTTCTTTATAGAGTTTTGTACAGTTTATTGACTGTTTCTTTATTTATTTTTGTACAGTTTATTGACTGTTTCTTTATTTAGTTTGTGTACAATTTATTGACTGGTTCTTTATTTAGGTTTGTACAGTTTATTGACTGTTTCTTGATTTAGTTTTGTACAGTTTATTGACTGGTTCTTTATTGAGTTTTGTACAGTTTATTGACTATTTCTTTATGTAGTTTTGTACAGTTTTTGACTGGTTCTTTATTTAGTTTTGTACTGTTTATTGACTGGTTCTTTATTGAGTTTGTGTACATTTTATTGGCTGGTTCTTTATTGAATTTTGTACAGTTTATTGACTGGCTCTTTATTGAGTTTTGTATAGTTATTGACTTGTTCTTTATTGAGTTATGTACAGTTTATTGACTAATTCTTTATTGAGTTTTGTACAGTTTATTGACTGTTTCTTTATTTAGTTGTGCACAGTTTATTGACTGGTTCTTTATTTAGTTTTGTACAGTTTATTGACTGGTTTTTTATTGAGTTTTGTACAGTTTATTGACTGTTTCTTTATTTAGTTTTGTACAGTTTATTGACTGTTTCTTTATTTAGTTTGTGTACAATTTATTGGCTGGTTCTTTATTTAGTCTTGTACAGTTTATTGACTGTTTCTTTATTTAGTTTTGTACAGTTTATTGACTGGTTCTTTAGTGAGTTTTGTACAGTTTATTGACTGTTTCTTTATTTAGTTTTGTACAGTTTTTGACTAGTTCTTTATTTAGTTTTGTACAGTTTATTGATTGGTTCTTTATTGAGTTTTGTATAGTTATTGACTGGTTCTTTATTGAATTTTGTACAGTTTATTGACTAATTCTTTATTGAGTTTTGTACAGTTTATTACTGGTTCTTTATTCAGTTTTGTACAGTTTATTGACTGTTTCTTTATTGAGTTTTGTACAGTTTATTGACAGTTTTCTATTGAGTTTTGTACAGTTTTTTGACTGGTTCTTTATTGAGTTTTGTACAGTTTATTGACTGTTTCTTTATTGAGTTTTGTACAGTTTATTGACTGTTTCTTTATTTAGTTTTGTACAATTTATTGACTGGTTCTTTCTTTTGTTTTGTACAGTTTATTGACTGGTTCTTTATTGAGTTTTGTACAGTTTATTGACTGTTTCATTATTTAGTTTTGTGCAGTTTATTGACTGTTTGTTTATTTAGTTTGTGTACAATTTATTGACTTGTTCTTTATTTAGTTTTGTACAGTTTATTGACTGTTTCTTGATTTAGTTTTGTACAGTTTATTGACTGGTTCTTTATTGAGTTTTGTACAGTTAATTGACTGTTTCTTTATTTAGTTTTGTACAGTTTTTGACTGGTTCTTTATTTAGTTTTGTACAGTTTATTGACTGGTTCTTTATTGAGTTTGTGTACATTTTATTGACTGGTTCTTTATTGAATTTTGTACAGTTTATTGACTGGCTCTTTATTGAGTTTTGTATAGTTATTGACTTGTTCTTTATTGAGTTATGTACAGTTTATTGACTAATTCTTTATTGAGTTTTGTACAGTTTATTGACTGTTTCTTTATTTAGTTGTGTACAGTTTATTGACTATTTCTTTCTTTTGTTTTGTACAGTTTATTGACTGGTTCTTTATTGAGTTTTGTACAGTTTATTGACTGTTTCTTTATTTAGTTTTGTACAGTTTATTGACTGTTTCTTTATTTAGTTTGTGTACAATTTATTGACTGGTTCTTTATTTAGTCTTGTACAGTTTATTGACTGTTTCTTTATTTAGTTTTGTACAGTTTGTTGACTGGTTCTTTAGTGAGTTTTGTACAGTTTATTGACTGTTTCTTTATTTAGTTTTGTACAGTTTTTGACTGGTTCTTTATTTAGTTTTGTACAGTTTATTGATTGGTTCTTTATTGAGTTTGTGTACAATTTATTGACTGGTTCTTTATTGAGTTTTGTACAGTTTATTGACTGGTTCTTTATTGAGTTTTGTATAGTTATTGACTGGTTCTTTATTGAATTTTGTACAGTTTATTGACTAATTCTTTATTGAGTTTTGTACAGTTTATTACTGGTTCTTTATTCAGTTTTGTACAGTTTATTGACTGTTTCTTTATTTAGTTTTGTACAATTTATTGACTGGTTCTTTCTTTTGTTTCGTACAGTTTATTGACTGGTTCTTTATAGAGTTTTGTACAGTTTATTGACTGTTTCTTTATTTTTTTTGTACAGTTTATTGACTGTTTCTTTATTTAGTTTGTGTACAATTTATTGACTGGTTCTTTATTTAGGTTTGTACAGTTTATTGACTGTTTCTTGATTTAGTTTTGTACAGTTTATTGACTGGTTCTTTATTGAGTTTTGTACAGTTTATTGACTATTTCTTTATGTAGTTTTGTACAGTTTTTGACTGGTTCTTTACTTAGTTTTGTACAGTTTATTGACTGGTTCTTTATTGAGTTTGTGTACATTTTATTGACTGGTTCTTTATTGAATTTTGTACAGTTTATTGACTGGCTCTTTAATGAGTTTTGTATAGTTATTGACTTGTTCTTTATTGAATTTTGTACAGTTTATTCACTAATTCTTTATTGAGTTTTGTACAGTTTATTACTGGTTCTTTATTCAGTTTTGTACAGTTTATTGACTGTTTCTTTATTGAGTTTTGTACAGTTTATTGACTGTTTCTTTATTTTGTTTTGTACAGTTTATTGACTGGTTCTTTATTGAGTTTTGTACAGTTTATTGACTATTTCTTTATTTAGTTTTGTACAGTTTTCGACTGGTTCTTTATTTAGTTTTGTACAGTTTATTGACTGGTTCTTTATTGAGTTTGTGTACATTTTATTGACTGGTTCTTTATTGAATTTTGTACAGTTTATTGACTGGCTCTTTAATGAGTTTTGTATAGTTATTGACTTGTCTGTATTGAATTTTGTACAGTTTATTCACTAATTATTTATTTAGTTTTGTACAGTTTATTACTGGTTCTTTATTCAGTTTTGTACAGTTTATTGACTGTTTCTTTATTGAGTTTTGTACAGTTTATTGACTGTTTCTTTATTGAGTTTTGTACAGTTTATTGACTGGTTCTTTTTTGAGTTTTGTACAGTTTATTGACTAATTCTTTATTGAGTTTTGTACAGTTTATTACTGGTTCTGTATTCTGTTTTGTACAGATTATTGACTGTTTCTTTATTGAGTTTTGTACAGTTTATTGACTGGTTCTTTGTTCAGTTTTATTCTGTTTATTGACTGGTTCTTTATTCAGTTTTGTACAGTTTATTGACTGGTTCTTTATTTAGTTTTGTACAGTTTATTTACTGTTTCTTTATTTAGTTTTGTACAGTTTATTGACTGTTTTCTATTGAGTTTTGTACAGTTTTTTTTCTGGTTCTTTATTGAGTTTTGTACAGTTTATTGACTGTTTCTTTATTGAGTTTTGTACAGTTTATTGACTGTTTCTTTTTTTAGTTTTGTACAGTTTATTGACTAGTTCTTTCTTTTGTTTTGTACAGTTTATTGACTGTTTCTTTATTTAGTTTGTGTACAATTTATTGACTGGTTATTTATTTAGTTTTGTTCAGTTTATTGACTTGTTCTTTGTTCAGTTTTGTTCTGTTTATTGACTGGTTCTTTATTCAGTTTTGTACAGTTTATTGACTGGTTCTTTATTCAGTTTTGTACAGTTTATTGACTGTTTCTTTGTTGAGTTTTGTACAGTTTATTGACTGTTTCTTTATTGAGTTTTGTACAGTTTATTGACTGTTTCTTTATTTAGTTTTGTACAGTTTATTGACTGGTTCTTTATTTGGTTTTGTACAGTTTATTGACTGGTTCTTTATTGAGTTTGTGTACAATTTATTGACTGGTTCTTTATTGAATTTTGTACAGTTTATTGACTGGTTCTTTATTTAGTTTTGTACAGTTTATTGACTGGTTCTTTGTTCAGTTTTGTTCAGTTTATTGACTGTTTCATTATTGAGTTTTGTACAGTTTATTGACTGGTTCTAATTCAGTTTTGTACAGTTTATTGACTGGTTCTTTATTTAGTTTTGTACAGTTTATTGACTGTTTCTTTATTGAGTTTTGTATAGTTTATGGACTGATTCTTTATTGAGTTTTGTACAGTTTTTTGACTGTTTCTTTATTGTGTTTTGTACAGTTTATTGACTAGTTCTTTATTGAGTTTTGTACAGTTTATTTACTGTTTCTTTATTTAGTTTTGTACAGTATTTGACTGGTTCTTTGTTTAGTTTTGTACAGTTTATTGACTGGTTCTTTATTCAGTTTTGTACAGTTTATTGACTGGTTCTTTATTTAGTTTTGTACAGTTTATTGACTGTTTTCTATTGAGTTTTGTACATTTTTTTTTACTGGTTCTTTATTGAGTTTTGTACAGTTTATTGACTGTTTCTTTATTGAGTTTTGTACAGTTTATTGACTGTTTCTTTATTTAGTTTGTGTGCAATTTATTGACTGGTTCTTTATTTAGTTTTGTACAGTTTAATGACTGGGTCTTTATTTAGTTTTGTACAGTTTATTGACTGTTTCTTTATTTAGTTTTGTACAGTTTATTGACTGTTTCTTTATTTAGTTTGTGTACAATTTGTTGACTGGTTCTTTATTGAATTTTGTACAGTTTATTGACTGGTTCTTTATTTAGTTTTGTACATTTTAATGACTGGGTCTTTATTTAGTTTTGTACAGTTTATTGACTGTTTCTTTATTTAGTTTTGTACAGTTTATTGACTGTTTCTTTATTTAGTTTTGTACAGTTTATTGACTGGTTCTTTATTGAGTTTTGTACAGTTTATTGACTGTTTCTATATTGAGTTTTCTACAGTTTTTTCACTGGTTCTTTATTGAGTTTTGTACAGTTTATTGGCTGTTTCTTTATTAAGTTCTGTACAGTTTATTGACTGTTTCTTTATTTAGTTTTGTACAGTTTATTGGCTGTTTCTTTATTTAGTTTTGTACAGTTTATTGACTGTTTCTTTATTTAGTTTGTGTGCAATTTATTGACTGGTTCTTTATTTAGTTTTGTACAGTTTAATGACTGGGTCTTTATTTAGTTTTGTACAGTTTATTGACTGTTTCTTTATTTAGTTTTGTACAGTTTATTGACTGTTTCTTTATTTAGTTTTGTACAGTTTATTGACTGGTTCTTTATTGAGTTTTGTACAGTTTATTGACTGTTTCTTTATTTAGTTTTGTACAGTTTATTGACTGGTTCTTTATTTGGTTTTGTACAGTTTATTGACTGGTTCTTTATTGAGTTTGTGTACAATTTATTGACTGGTTCTTTATTGAATTTTGTACAGTTTATTGACTGGTTCTTTATTTAGTTTTGTACAGTTTATTGACTGGTTCTTTGTTTAGTTTTGTTCAGTTTATTGACTGTTTCATTATTGAGTTTTGTACAGTTTATTGACTGGTTCTAATTCAGTTTTGTACAGTTTATTGACTGGTTCTTTATTTAGTTTTGTACAGTTTATTGACTGTTTCTTTATTGAGTTTTGTATAGTTTATGGACTGATTCTTTATTGAGTTTTGTACAGTTTTTTGACTGTTTCTTTATTGTGTTTTGTACAGTTTATTGACTAGTTCTTTATTGAGTTTTGTACAGTTTATTGACTGTTTCTTTAATGAGTTTTGTACAGTTTATTGACTGTTTCTTTATTTAGTTTTGTACAGTTTATTGACTGGTTCTTTATTTAGTTTTGTACAGTTTATTGACTGGTTCTTTATTGTGTTTTATACAGTTTATTGACTAGTTCTTTATTGAGTTTTGTACAGTTTATTGACTGGTTCTTTATTGAGTTTTGTACAGTTTATTGACTGGTTCTTTATTGAGTTTTGTACTGTTTATTGACTAATTCTTTATTGAGTTTTGTACAGTTTATTACTGGTTCTGTATTCTGTTTTGTACAGATTATTGACTGTTTCTTTATTGAGTTTTGTACAGTTTATTGACTGGTTCTTTGTTCAGTTTTCTTCTGTTTATTGACTGGTTCTTTATTCAGTTTTGTACAGTTTATTGAATGGTTCTTTATTTAGTTTTGTACAGTTTATTTACTGTTTCTTTATTTAGTTTTGTACAGTTTATTGACTGTTTTCTATTGAGTTTTGTACAGTTTTTTTTCTGGTTCTTTATTGAGTTTTGTACAGTTTATTGACTGTTTCTTTATAGAGTTTTGTACAGTTTATTGACTGTTTCTTTTTTTAGTTTTGTACAGTTTATTGACTGGTTCTTTCTTTTGTTTTGTACAGTTTATTGACAGTTTCTTTATTTAGTTTGTGTACAATTTATTGACTGGTTATTTATTTAGTTTTGTACAGTTTATTGACTGTTTCTTTATTTAGTTTTGTACTGTTTATTGACTGGTTCTTTATTGAGTTTTGTACAGTTTATTGACTGTTTCTTTATTTAGTTTGTGTACAATTTATTGACTGGTTCTTTATTTAGGTTTGTACAGTTTATTGACTGTTTCTTGATTTAGTTTTGTACAGTTTATTGACTGGTTCTTTATTGAGTTTTGTACAGTTTATTGACTATTTCTTTATGTAGTTTTGTACAGTTTTTGACTGGTTCTTTACTTAGTTTTGTACAGTTTATTGACTGGTTCTTTATTGAGTTTGTGTACATTTTATTGACTGGTTCTTTATTGAATTTTGTACAGTTTATTGACTGGCTCTTTAATGAGTTTTGTATAGTTATTGACTTGTTCTTTATTGAATTTTGTACAGTTTATTCACTAATTCTTTATTGAGTTTTGTACAGTTTATTACTGGTTCTTTATTCAGTTTTGTACAGTTTATTGACTGTTTCTTTATTGAGTTTTGTACAGTTTATTGACTGTTTCTTTATTTAGTTTTGTACAGTTTATTGACTGGTTCTTTATTGAGTTTTGTACAGTTTATTGACTATTTCTTTATGTAGTTTTGTACAGTTTTCGACTGGTTCTTTATTTAGTTTTGTACAGTTTATTGACTGGTTCTTTATTGAGTTTGTGTACATTTTATTGACTGGTTCTTTATTGAATTTTGTACAGTTTATTGACTGGCTCTTTAATGAGTTTTGTATAGTTATTGACTTGTCTGTATTGAATTTTGTACAGTTTATTCACTAATTATTTATTTAGTTTTGTACAGTTTATTACTGGTTCTTTATTCAGTTTTGTACAGTTTATTGACTGTTTCTTTATTGAGTTTTGTACAGTTTATTGACTGTTTCTTTATTGAGTTTTGTACAGTTTATTGACTGGTTCTTTTTTGAGTTTTGTACAGTTTATTGACTAATTCTTTATTGAGTTTTGTACAGTTTATTACTGGTTCTGTATTCTGTTTTGTACAGATTATTGACTGTTTCTTTATTGAGTTTTGTACAGTTTATTGACTGGTTCTTTGTTCAGTTTTATTCTTTTTATTGACTGGTTGTTTATTTAGTTTTGTACAGTTTGTTGACTGATTCTTTATTGAGTTTTGTACAGTTTTTTGACTGTTTCTTTATTGAGTTTTGTACAGTTTATTGACTGTTTTCTATTGAGTTTTGTACAGTTTTTTTTCTGGTTCTTTATTGAGTTTTGTACAGTTTATTGACTGTTTCTTTATTGAGTTTTGTACAGTTTATTGACTGTTTCTTTTTTTAGTTTTGTACAGTTTATTGACTAGTTCTTTCTTTTGTTTTGTACAGTTTATTGACTGTTTCTTTATTTAGTTTGTGTACAATTTATTGACTGGTTATTTATTTAGTTTTGTTCAGTTTATTGACTTGTTCTTTGTTCAGTTTTGTTCTGTTTATTGACTGGTTCTTTATTCAGTTTTGTACAGTTTATTGACTGGTTCTTTATTCAGTTTTGTACAGTTTATTGACTGTTTCTTTGTTTAGTTTTGTACAGTTTATTGACTGGTTCTTTATTGAGTTTTGTACAGTTTATTGACTGTTTCTTTATTTAGTTTTGTACAGTTTATTGACTGGTTCTTTATTTGGTTTTGTACAGTTTATTGACTGGTTCTTTATTGAGTTTGTGTACAATTTATTGACTGGTTCTTTATTGAATTTTGTACAGTTTATTGACTGGTTCTTTATTTAGTTTTGTACAGTTTATTGACTGGTTCTTTGTTCAGTTTTGTTCAGTTTATTGACTGTTTCATTATTGAGTTTTGTACAGTTTATTGACTGGTTCTAATTCAGTTTTGTACAGTTTATTGACTGGTTCTTTATTTAGTTTTGTACAGTTTATTGACTGTTTCTTTATTGAGTTTTGTATAGTTTATGGACTGATTCTTTATTGAGTTTTGTACAGTTTTTTGACTGTTTCTTTATTGTGTTTTGTACAGTTTATTGACTAGTTCTTTATTGAGTTTTGTACAGTTTATTTACTGTTTCTTTATTTAGTTTTGTACAGTATTTGACTGGTTCTTTGTTTAGTTTTGTACAGTTTATTGACTGGTTCTTAGTTCAGTTTTGTACAGTTTATTGACTGGTTCTTTATTTAGTTTTGTACAGTTTATTGACTGTTTTCTATTGAGTTTTGTACATTTTTTTTTACTGGTTCTTTATTGAGTTTTGTACAGTTTATTGACTGTTTCTTTATTGAGTTTTGTACAGTTTATTGACTGTTTCTTTATTTAGTTTGTGTGCAATTTATTGACTGGTTCTTTATTTAGTTTTGTACAGTTTAATGACTGGGTCTTTATTTAGTTTTGTACAGTTTATTGACTGTTTCTTTATTTAGTTTTGTACAGTTTATTGACTGTTTCTTTATTTAGTTTGTGTACAATTTGTTGACTGGTTCTTTATTGAATTTTGTACAGTTTATTGACTGGTTCTTTATTTAGTTTTGTACATTTTAATGACTGGGTCTTTATTTAGTTTTGTACAGTTTATTGACTGTTTCTTTATTTAGTTTTGTACAGTTTATTGACTGTTTCTTTATTGAGTTTTGTACAGTTTATTGACTGGTTCTTTATTGAGTTTTGTACAGTTTATTGACTGTTTCTATATTGAGTTTTCTACAGTTTTTTCACTGGTTCTTTATTGAGTTTTGTACAGTTTATTGGCTGTTTCTTTATTAAGTTCTGTACAGTTTATTGACTGTTTCTTTATTTAGTTTTGTACAGTTTATTGGCTGTTTCTTTATTTAGTTTTGTACAGTTTATTGACTGTTTCTTTATTTAGTTTGTGTGCAATTTATTGACTGGTTCTTTATTTAGTTTTGTACAGTTTAATGACTGGGTCTTTATTTAGTTTTGTACAGTTTATTGACTGTTTCTTTATTTAGTTTTGTACAGTTTATTGACTGTTTCTTTATTTAGTTTTGTACAGTTTATTGACTGGTTCTTTATTGAGTTTTGTACAGTTTATTGACTGTTTCTTTATTTAGTTTTGTACAGTTTATTGACTGGTTCTTTATTTGGTTTTGTACAGTTTATTGACTGGTTCTTTATTGAGTTTGTGTACAATTTATTGACTGGTTCTTTATTGAATTTTGTACAGTTTATTGACTGGTTCTTTATTTAGTTTTGTACAGTTTATTGACTGGTTCTTTGTTTAGTTTTGTTCAGTTTATTGACTGTTTCATTATTGAGTTTTGTACAGTTTATTGACTGGTTCTAATTCAGTTTTGTACAGTTTATTGACTGGTTCTTTATTTAGTTTTGTACAGTTTATTGACTGTTTCTTTATTGAGTTTTGTATAGTTTATGGACTGATTCTTTATTGAGTTTTGTACAGTTTTTTGACTGTTTCTTTATTGTGTTTTGTACAGTTTATTGACTAGTTCTTTATTGAGTTTTGTACAGTTTATTGACTGTTTCTTTAATGAGTTTTGTACAGTTTATTGACTGTTTCTTTATTTAGTTTTGTACAGTTTATTGACTGGTTCTTTATTTAGTTTTGTACAGTTTATTGACTGGTTCTTTATTGTGTTTTATACAGTTTATTGACTAGTTCTTTATTGAGTTTTGTACAGTTTATTGACTGGTTCTTTATTGAGTTTTGTACAGTTTATTGACTGGTTCTTTATTGAGTTTTGTACTGTTTATTGACTAATTCTTTATTGAGTTTTGTACAGTTTATTACTGGTTCTGTATTCTGTTTTGTACAGATTATTGACTGTTTCTTTATTGAGTTTTGTACAGTTTATTGACTGGTTCTTTGTTCAGTTTTCTTCTGTTTATTGACTGGTTCTTTATTCAGTTTTGTACAGTTTATTGAATGGTTCTTTATTTAGTTTTGTACAGTTTATTTACTGTTTCTTTATTTAGTTTTGTACAGTTTATTGACTGTTTTCTATTGAGTTTTGTACAGTTTTTTTTCTGGTTCTTTATTGAGTTTTGTACAGTTTATTGACTGTTTCTTTATAGAGTTTTGTACAGTTTATTGACTGTTTCTTTTTTTAGTTTTGTACAGTTTATTGACTGGTTCTTTCTTTTGTTTTGTACAGTTTATTGACAGTTTCTTTATTTAGTTTGTGTACAATTTATTGACTGGTTATTTATTTAGTTTTGTACAGTTTATTGACTGTTTCTTTATTTAGTTTTGTACTGTTTATTGACTGGTTCTTTATTGAGTTTTGTACAGTTTATTTACTGTTTCTTTATTTAGTTTTGTACAGTATTTGACTGGTTCTTTGTTTAGTTTTGTACAGTTTATTGACTGGTTCTTAGTTCAGTTTTGTACAGTTTATTCACTGGTTCTTTATTTAGTTTTGTACAGTTTATTGACTGTTTTCTATTGAGTTTTGTACATTTTTTTTTACTGGTTCTTTATTGAGTTTTGTACAGTTTATTGACTGTTTCTTTATTGAGTTTTGTACAGTTTATTGACTTTCTTTATTTAGTTTTGTACAGTTTATTGACTGGTTCTTTATTTAGTTTTGTACAGTTTATTGACTGGTTCTTCATTGAGTTTTGTACAGTTTATTGACTGTTTCTTTATTTAGTTTTGTACAGTTTATTGACTGTTTCTTTATTTAGTTTGTGTACAATTTATTGACTGGTTATTTGTTTAGTTTTGTACAGTTTATTGACTGTTTCTTTATTTAGTTTTGTACAGTTTATTGACTGGTTCTTTATTGAGTTTTGTACAGTTTATTGACTGTTTCTTTATTTAGTTTTGTACAGTTTTTGACTGGTTCTTTATTTAGTTTTGTACAGTTTATTGACTGGTTCTTTATTGAGTTTGTGTACAATTTGTTGACTGGTTCTTTATTGAATTTTGTACAGTTTATTGACTGGTTCTTTTTTAGTTTTGTACATTTTAATGACTGGGTCTTTATTTAGTTTTGTACAGTTTATTGACTGTTTCTTTATTTAGTTTTGTACAGTTTATTGACTGTTTCTTTATTTAGTTTTGTACAGTTTATTGACTGGTTCTTTATTGAGTTTTGTACAGTTTATTGACTGTTTCTTTATTTAGTTTTGTACAGTTTATTGACTGGTTCTTTATTTGGTTTTGTACAGTTTATTGACTGGTTCTCTATTGAGTTTGTGTACAATTTATTGACTGGTTCTTTATTGAATTTTGTACAGTTTATTGACTGGTTCTTTATTTAGTTTTGTACAGCTTATTGACTGGTTCTTTGTTCAGTTTTGTTCAGTTTATTGACTGTTTCATTATTGAGTTTTGTACAGTTTATTGACTGGTTCTAATTCAGTTTTGTACAGTTTATTGACTGGTTCTTTATTTAGTTTTGTACAGTTTATTAACTGTTTCTTTATTGAGTTTTGTATAGTTTATGGACTGATTCTTTATTGAGTTTTGTACAGTTTTTTGACTGTTTCTTTATTGTGTTTTGTACAGTTTATTGACTAGTTCTTTATTGAGTTTTGTACAGTTTATTGACTGTTTCTTTAATGTGTTTTGTACAGTTTATTGACTGTTTCTTTATTTAGTTTTGTACAGTTTATTGACTGGTTCTTTATTTAGTTTTGTACAGTTTATTGACTGGTTCTTTATTGTGTTTTATACAGTTTATTGACTAGTTCTTTATTGAGTTTTGTACAGTTTATTGACTATTTCTTTATTGAGTTTTGTACAGTTTATTGACTGGTTCTTTATTGAGTTTTGTACTGTTTATTGACTAATTCTTTATTGAGTTTTGTACAGTTTATTACTGGTTCTGTATTCTGTTTTGAACAGATTATTGACTGTTTCTTTATTGAGTTTTGTACAGTTTATTGACTGGTTCTTTGTTCAGTTTTCTTCTGTTTATTGACTGGTTCTTTATTCAGTTTTGTACAGTTTATTGACTGGTTCTTTATTTAGTTTTGTACAGTTTATTTACTGTTTCTTTATTTAGTTTTGTACAGTTTATTGACTGTTTTCTATTGAGTTTTGTACCGTTTTTTTCTGGTTCTTTATTGAGTTTTGTAGTTTATTGACTGTTTCTTTATAGAGTTTTGTACAGTTTATTGACTGTTTCTTTTTTTAGTTTTGTACAGTTTATTGACTGGTTCTTTCTTTTGTTTTGTACAGTTTATTGACTGTTTCTTAATTTAGTTTGTGTACAATTTATTGACTGGTTATTTATTTAGTTTTGTACAGTTTATTGACTGTTTCTTTATTTAGTTTTGTACTGTTTATTGACTGGTTCTTTATTGAGTTTTGTACAGTTTATTTACTGTTTCTTTATTTAGTTTTGTACAGTATTTGACTGGTTCTTTGTTTAGTTTTGTACAGTTTATTGACTGGTTCTTAGTTCAGTTTTGTACAGTTTATTCACTGGTTCTTTATTTAGTTTTGTACAGTTTATTGACTGTTTTCTATTGAGTTTTGTACATTTTTTTTTACTGGTTCTTTATTGAGTTTTGTACAGTTTATTGACTGTTTCTTTATTGAGTTTTGTACAGTTTATTGACTTTCTTTATTTAGTTTTGTACAGTTTATTGACTGGTTCTTTCTTTTGTTTTGTACAGTTTATTGACTGGTTCTTCATTGAGTTTTGTACAGTTTATTGACTGTTTCTTTATTTAGTTTTGTACAGTTTATTGACTGTTTCTTTATTTAGTTTGTGTACAATTTATTGACTGGTTATTTGTTTAGTTTTGTACAGTTTATTGACTGTTTCTTTATTTAGTTTTGTACAGTTTATTGACTGGTTCTTTATTGAGTTTTGTACAGTTTATTGACTGTTTCTTTATTTAGTTTTGTACAGTTTTTGACTGGTTCTTTATTTAGTTTTGTACAGTTTATTGACTGGTTCTTTATTGAGTTTGTGTACAATTTGTTGACTGGTTCTTTATTGAATTTTGTACAGTTTATTGACTGGTTCTTTATTTAGTTTTGTACATTTTAATGACTGGGTCTTTATTTAGTTTTGTACAGTTTATTGACTGTTTCTTTATTTAGTTTTGTACAGTTTATTGACTGTTTCTTTATTTAGTTTTGTACAGTTTATTGACTGGTTCTTTATTGAGTTTTGTACAGTTTATTGACTGTTTCTTTATTTAGTTTTGTACAGTTTATTGACTGGTTCTTTATTTGGTTTTGTACAGTTTATTGACTGGTTCTCTATTGAGTTTGTGTACAATTTATTGACTGGTTCTTTATTGAATTTTGTACAGTTTATTGACTGGTTCTTTATTTAGTTTTGTACAGCTTATTGACTGGTTCTTTGTTCAGTTTTGTACAGTTTATTGACTGGTTCTTTATTTAGTTTTGTACAGTTTATTAACTGTTTCTTTATTGAGTTTTGTATAGTTTATGGACTGATTCTTTATTGAGTTTTGTACAGTTTTTTGACTGTTTCTTTATTGTGTTTTGTACAGTTTATTGACTAGTTCTTTATTGAGTTTTGTACAGTTTATTGACTGTTTCTTTAATGTGTTTTGTACAGTTTATTGACTGTTTCTTTATTTAGTTTTGTACAGTTTATTGACTGGTTCTTTATTTAGTTTTGTACAGTTTATTGACTGGTTCTTTATTGTGTTTTATACAGTTTATTGACTAGTTCTTTATTGAGTTTTGTACAGTTTATTGACTATTTCTTTATTGAGTTTTGTACAGTTTATTGACTGGTTCTTTATTGAGTTTTGTACTGTTTATTGACTAATTCTTTATTGAGTTTTGTACAGTTTATTACTGGTTCTGTATTCTGTTTTGAACAGATTATTGACTGTTTCTTTATTGAGTTTTGTACAGTTTATTGACTGGTTCTTTGTTCAGTTTTCTTCTGTTTATTGACTGGTTCTTTATTCAGTTTTGTACAGTTTATTGACTGGTTCTTTATTTAGTTTTGTACAGTTTATTTACTGTTTCTTTATTTAGTTTTGTACAGTTTATTGACTGTTTTCTATTGAGTTTTGTACAGTTTTTTTCTGGTTCTTTATTGAGTTTTGTAGTTTATTGACTGTTTCTTTATAGAGTTTTGTACAGTTTATTGACTGTTTCTTTTTTTAGTTTTGTACAGTTTATTGACTGGTTCTTTCTTTTGTTTTGTACAGTTTATTGACTGTTTCTTAATTTAGTTTGTGTACAATTTATTGACTGGTTATTTATTTAGTTTTGTACAGTTTATTGACTGTTTCTTTATTTAGTTTTGTACTGTTTATTGACTGGTTCTTTATTGAGTTTTGTACAGTTTATTTACTGTTTCTTTATTTAGTTTTGTACAGTATTTGACTGGTTCTTTGTTTAGTTTTGTACAGTTTATTGACTGGTTCTTAGTTCCGTTTTGTACAGTTTATTGACTGGTTCTTTATTTAGTTTTGTACAGTTTATTGACTGTTTTCTATTGAGTTTTGTACATTTTTTTTACTGGTTCTTTATTGAGTTTTGTACAGTTTATTGACTGTTTCTTTATTGAGTTTTGTACAGTTTATTGACTTTCTTTATTTAGTTTTGTACAGTTTATTGACTGGTTCTTTCTTTTGTTTTGTACAGTTTATTGACTGGTTCTTTATTGAGTTTTGTACAGTTTATTGACTGTTTCTTTATTTAGTTTTGTACAGTTTATTGACTGTTTCTTTATTTAGTTTGTGTACAATTTATTGACTGGTTATTTGTTTAGTTTTCTACAGTTTATTGACTGTTTCTTTATTTAGTTTTGTACAATATATTGACTGGTTCTTTATTGAATTTTGTACAGTTTATTGACTGGTTCTTTATTGAGTTTTGTATAGTTATTGACTGGTTCTTTATTTAGTTTTGTACAGTTTATTGACTGGTTCTTTGTTCAGTTTTGTACAGTTTATTGACTGGTTCTTTGTTAAGTTTTGTTCAGTTTATTGACTGGTTCTTTATTGAGTTTTGTACAGTTTATTGACTAATTCTTTATTGAGTTTTGTACAGTTTATTGACTGTTTATTTATTTAGTTTTGTACAGTTTATTGACTGGTTCTTTCTTTTGTTTTGTACAATTTATTGACTGGTTCTTTCTTTTGTTTTGTACAGTTTATTGACTGTTTCTTTATTTAGTTTTGTACAGTTTATTGACTGTTTCTTTATTTAGTTTGTGTACAATTTATTGACTGGTTCTTTATTTAGTCTTGTACAGTTTATTGACTGTTTCTTTATTTAGTTTTGTACAGTTTATTGACTGGTTCTTTAGTGACTTTTGTACAGTTTATTGACTGTTTCTTTATTTAGTTTTGTACAGATTTTGACTGGTTCTTTATTTAGTTTTGTACAGTTTATTGATTGGTTCTTTATTGAGTTTGTGTACAATTTATTGACTGGTTCTTTATTGAATTTTGTACAGTTTATTGACTGGTTCTTTATTGAGTTTTGTATAGTTATTGACTGGTTCTTTATTGAATTTTGTACAGTTTATTGTCTAATTCTTTATTGAGTTTTGTACAGTTTATTACTGGTTCTTTATTTAGTTTTGTACAGTTTATTGACTGTTTCTTTATTGAGTTTTGTACAGTTTATTGACTGGTTCTTTGTTCAGTTTTGTTCTGTTTATTGACTGGTTCTTTATTCAGTTTTGTACAGTTTATTGACTGGTTCTTTATTCAGTTTTGTACAGTTTTTTCTTACTGTTTCTTTTTCTTTATTGAGTTTTGTACAGTTTTATGACTGGTTCTTTATTGAGGTTTGTACAGTTTATTGACTGGTTCTTTCTTTTGTTTTGTACAGTTTATTGACTGTTTCTTTATTTAGTTTTGTACAGTTTATTGACAGTTTTCTATTGAGTTTTGTACAGTTTTTTTGACTGGTTCTTTATTGAGTTTTGTACAGTTTATTGACTGTTTCTTTATTGAGTTTTGTACAGTTTATTGACTGTTTCTTTATTTAGTTTTGTACAATTTATTGACTGGTTCTTTCTTTTGTTTTGTACAGTTTATTGACTGGTTCTTTATTGAGTTTTGTACAGTTTATTGACTGTTTCTTTATTTAGTTTTGTACAGTTTATTGACTGTTTCTTTATTTAGTTTGTGTACAATTTATTGACTTGTTCTTTATTTAGTTTTGTACAGTTTATTGACTGTTTCTTGATTTAGTTTTGTACAGTTTATTGACTGTTTCTTTATTTAGTTTTGTACAGTTTTTGACTGGTTCTTTATTTAGTTTTGTACAGTTTATTGACTGGTTCTTTATTGAGTTTGTGTACATTTTATTGACTGGTTCTTTATTGAATTTTGTACAGTTTATTGTCTGGCTCTTTATTGAGTTTTGCATAGTTATTGACTTGTTCTTTATTGAGTTTTGTACAGTTTATTGACTAATTCTTTATTGACTTTTGTACAGTTTATTGAATGTTTCTTTATTTAGTTTTGTACAGTTTATTGACTGGTTCTTTCTTTTGTTTTGTACAGTTTATTGACTGGTTCTTTATTGAGTTTTGTACAGTTTATTGACTGTTTCTTTATTTAGTTTTGTACAGTTTATTGACTGTTTCTTTATTTAGTTTGTGTACAATTTATTGACTGGTTCTTTATTTAGTTTTGTACAGTTTATTGACTGTTTCTTTATTTAGTTTTGTACAGTTTATTGACTGGTTCTTTAGTGAGTTTTGTACAGTTTATTGACTGTTTCTTTATTTAGTTTTGTACAGTTTTTGACTGGTTCTTTATTTAGTTTTGTACAGTTTATTGATTGGTTCTTTATTGAGTTTGTGTACAATTTATTGACTGGTTCTTTATTGAGTTTTGTACAGTTTATTGACTGTTTCTTTATTGAGTTTTGTACAGTTTATTGACTGGTTCTTTGTTCAGTTTTGTTCTGTTTATTGACTGGTTCTTTATTCAGTTTTGTACAGTTTATTGACTGGTTCTTTATTCAGTTTTGTACAGTTTTTTCTTACTGTTTCTTTTTCTTTATTGAGTTTTGTACAGTTTTATAACTGGTTCTTTATTGAGGTTTGTACAGTTTATTGACTGGTACTTTCTTTTGTTTGTGTACAATTTATTGACTGGTTCTTTATTTAGTTTTGTACAGTTTATTGACTGTTTCTTGATTTAGTTTTGTACAGTTTATTGACTGGTTCTTTATTGAGTTTTGTACAGTTTATTGACTGTTTCTTTATTTAGTTTTGTACAGTTTTTGACTGGTTCTTTATTTAGTTTTGTACAGTTTATTGACTGGTTCTTTATTGAGTTTGTGTACATTTTATTGACTGGTTCTTTATTGAATTTTGTACAGTTTATTGTCTGGCTCTTTATTGAGTTTTGTATAGTTATTGACTTGTTCTTTATTGAGTTTTGTACAGTTTATTGACTAATTCTTTATTGACTTTTGTACAGTTTATTGAATGTTTCTTTATTTAGTTTTGTACAGTTTATTGACTGGTTCTTTCTTTTGTTTTGTACAGTTTATTGACTGGTTCTTTATTGAGTTTTGTACAGTTTATTGACTGTTTCTTTATTTAGTTTTGTACAGTTTATTGACTGTTTCTTTATTTAGTTTGTGTACAATTTATTGACTGGTTCTTTATTTAGTCTTGTACAGTTTATTGACTGTTTCTTTATTTAGTTTTGTACAGTTTATTGACTGGTTCTTTAGTGAGTTTTGTACAGTTTATTGACTGTTTCTTTATTTAGTTTTGTACAGTTTTTGACTGGTTCTTTATTTAGTTTTGTACAGTTTATTGATTGGTTCTTTATTGAGTTTGTGTACAATTTATTGACTGGTTCTTTATTGAGTTTTGTACAGTTTATTGACTGTTTCTTTATTGAGTTTTGTACAGTTTATTGACTGGTTCTTTGTTCAGTTTTGTTCTGTTTATTGACTGGTTCTTTATTCAGTTTTGTACAGTTTATTGACTGGTTCTTTATTCAGTTTTGTACAGTTTTTTCTTACTGTTTCTTTTTCTTTATTGAGTTTTGTACAGTTTTATAACTCGTTCTTTATTGAGGTTTGTACAGTTTATTGACTGGTACTTTCTTTTGTTTTGTACAGTTTATTGACTGTTTCTTTATTAAGTTTTGTACAGTTTATTGACAGTTTTCTTTTGAGTTTTGTACAGTTTTTTGACTGGTTCTTTATTGAGTTTTGTACAGTTTATTGACTGTTTCTTTATTGAGTTTTGTACAGTTTATTGACTGTTTCTTTATTTAGTTTTGTACAATTTATTGACTGGTTCTTTCTTTTGTTTTGTACATATTATTGACTGGTTCTTTATTGAGTTTTGTACAGTTTATTGACTGTTTCTTTATTGAGTTTTGTACAGTTTATTGACTGTTTCTTTATTTAGTTTTGTACAGTTTATTGACTGTTTCTTTATTTAGTTTGTGTACAATTTATTGACTGGTTCTTTATTTAGTCTTGTACAGTTTATTGACTGTTTCTTTATTTAGTTTTGTACAGTTTATTGACTGGTTCTTTAGTGAGTTTTGTACAGTTTATTGACTGTTTCTTTATTTAGTTTTGTACAGTTTTTGACTGGTTCTTTATTTAGTTTTGTACAGTTTCTTGATTGGTTCTTTATTGAGTTTGTGAACAATTTATTGACTGGTTCTTTATTGAATTTTGTACAATTGATTGACTGGTTCTTTATTGAGTTTTGTATAGTTATTGACTGGTTCTTTATTGAATTTTGTACGGTTTATTGACTAATTCTTTATTGAGTTTTGTACAGTTTATTACTGGTTCTTTATTTAGTTTTGTACAGTTTATTGACTGGTTCTTTATTCAGTTTTGTACAGTTTTTTCTTACTGTTTCTTTTTCTTTATTGAGTTTTGTACAGTTTTATGACTGGTTCTTTATTGAGGTTTGTACAGTTTATTGACTGGTTCTTTCTTTTGTTTTGTACAGTTTATTGACTGTTTCTTTATTTAGTTTTGTACAGTTTATTGACAGTTTTCTATTGAGTTTTGTACAGTTTTTTTGACTGGTTCTTTATTGAGTTTTGTACAGTTTATTGACTGTTTCTTTATTGAGTTTTGTACAGTTTATTGACTGTTTCTTTATTTAGTTTTGTACAATTTATTGACTGGTTCTTTCTTTTGTTTTGTACAGTTTATTGACAGGTTCTTTATTGAGTTTTGTACAGTTTATTGACTGTTTCTTTATTTAGTTTTGTACAGTTTATTGACAGTTTCTTTATTTAGTTTGTGTACAATTTATTGACTGGTTCTTTATTGAGTTTTGTACAGTTTATTGACTGTTTCTTGATTTAGTTTTGTACAGTTTATTGACTGGTTCTTTATTGAGTTTTGTACAGTTTATTGACTGTTTCTTTATTTAGTTTTGTACAGTTTTTGACTGGTTCTTTATTTAGTTTTGTACAGTTTATTGACTGGTTCTTTATTGAGTTTGTGTACATTTTATTGACTGGTTCTTTATTGAATTTTGTACAGTTTATTGTCTGGCTCTTTATTGAGTTTTGTATAGTTATTGACTTGTTCTTTATTGAGTTTTGTACAGTTTATTGACTAATTCTTTATTGACTTTTGTACAGTTTATTGAATGTTTCTTTATTTAGTTTTGTACAGTTTATTGACTGGTTCTTTCTTTTGTTTTGTACAGTTTATTGACTGGTTCTTTATTGAGTTTTGTACAGTTTATTGACTGTTTCTTTATTTAGTTTTGTACAGTTTATTGACAGTTTCTTTATTTAGTTTGTGTACAATTTATTGACTGGTTCTTTATTTAGTCTTGTACAGTTTATTGACTGTTTCTTTATTTAGTTTTGTACAGTTTATTGACTGGTTCTTTAGTGAGTTTTGTACAGTTTATTGACTGTTTCTTTATTTAGTTTTGTACAGTTTTTGACTGGTTCTTTATTTAGTTTTGTACAGTTTATTGATTGGTTCTTTATTGAGTTTGTGTACAATTTATTGACTGGTTCTTTATTGAGTTTTGTACAGTTTATTGACTGTTTCTTTATTGAGTTTTGTACAGTTTATTGACTGGTTCTTTGTTCAGTTTTGTTCTGTTTATTGACTAGTTCTTTATTCAGTTTTGTACAGTTTTTTCTTACTGTTTCTTTTTCTTTATTGAGTTTTGTACAGTTTTATAACTGGTTCTTTATTGAGGTTTGTACAGTTTATTGACTGGTACTTTCTTTTGTTTTGTACAGTTTATTGACTGTTTCTTTATTAAGTTTTGTACAGTTTATTGACAGTTTTCTATTGAGTTTTGTACAGTTTTTTGACTGGTTCTTTATTGAGTTTTGTACAGTTTATTGACTGTTTCTTTATTTAGTTTTGTACAGTTTTTGACTGGTTCTTTATTTAGTTTTGTACAGTTTATTGATTGGTTCTTTATTGAGTTTGTGTACAATTTATTGACTGGTTCTTTATTGAGTTTGTGTACAATTTATTGACTGGTTCTTTATTGAGTTTTGTACAGTTTATTGACTGGTTCTTTATTGAGTTTTGTATAGTTATTGACTGGTTCTTTATTGAATTTTGTACAGTTTATTGACTAATTCTTTATTGAGTTTTGTACAGTTTATTACTGGTTCTTCATTCAGTTTTGTACAGTTTATTGACTGTTTCTTTATTGAGTTTTGTACAGTTTATTGACTGGTTCTTTGTTCAGTTTTCTTCTGTTTATTGACTGGTTCTTTATTCAGTTTTGTACAGTTTATTGACTGGTTCTTTATTCAGTTTTGTACAGTTTTTTCTTACTGTTTCTTTTTCTTTATTGAGTTTTGTACAGTTTTATAACTGGTTCTTTATTGAGGTTTGTACAATTTATTGACTGGTTCTTTCTTTTGTTTTGTACAGTTTATTGACTGTTTCTTTATTTAGTTTTGTACAGTTTATTGACAGTTTTCTATTGAGTTTTGTACAGTTTTTTTACTGGTTCTTTATTGAGTTTTGTACAGTTTATTGACTGTTTCTTTATTGAGTTTTGTACAGTTTATTGACTGTTTCTTTATTTAGTTTTGTACAATTTATTGACTGGTTCTTTCTTTTGTTTTGTACAGTTTATTGACTGGTTCTTTATTGAGTTTTGTACAGTTTATTGACTGTTTCTTTATTTAGTTTTGTACAGTTTATTGACTGTTTCTTTATTTAGTTTGTGTACAATTTATTGACTGGTTATTTGTTTAGTTTTGTACAGTTTATTGACTGTTTCTTTATTTAGTTTTGTACAATATATTGACTGGTTCTTTATTGAATTTTGTACAGTTTATTGACTGGTTCTTTATTGAGTTTTGTATAGTTATTGACTGGTTCTTTATTTAGTTTTGTACAGTTTATTGACTGGTTCTTAGTTCAGTTTTGTACAGTTTATTGACTGGTTCTTTGTTAAGTTTTGTTCAGTTTATTGACTGGTTCTTTATTGAGTTTTGTACAGTTTATTGACTAATTCTTTATTGAGTTTTGTACAGTTTATTGACTGTTTATTTATTTAGTTTTGTACAGTTTATTGACTGGTTCTTTCTTTTGTTTTGTACAATTTATTGACTGGTTCTTTCTTTTGTTTTGTACAGTTTATTGACTGTTTCTTTATTTAGTTTTGTACAGTTTATTGACTGTTTCTTTATTTAGTTTGTGTACAATTTATTGACTGGTTCTTTATTTAGTCTTGTACAGTTTATTGACTGTTTCTTTATTTAGTTTTGTACAGTTTATTGACTGGTTCTTTAGTGACTTTTGTACAATTTATTGACTGTTTCTTTATTTAGTTTTGTACAGATTTTGACTGGTTCTTTATTTAGTTTTGTACAGTTTATTGATTGGTTCTTTATTGAGTTTGTGTACAATTTATTGACTGGTTCTTTATTGAGTTTTGTACAGTTTATTGACTGGTTCTTTATTGAGTTTTGTATAGTTATTGACTGGTTCTTTATTGAATTTTGTACAGTTTATTGTCTAATTCTTTATTGAGTTTTGTACAGTTTATTACTGGTTCTTTATTTAGTTTTGTACAGTTTATTGACTGTTTCTTTATTGAGTTTTGTACAGTTTATTGACTGGTTCTTTGTTCAGTTTTGTTCTGTTTATTGACTGGTTCTTTATTCAGTTTTGTACAGTTTATTGACTGGTTCTTTATTCAGTTTTGTACAGTTTTTTCTTACTGTTTCTTTTTCTTTATTGAGTTTTGTACAGTTTTATGACTGGTTCTTTATTGAGGTTTGTACAGTTTATTGACTGGTTCTTTCTTTTGTTTTGTACAGTTTATTGACTGTTTCTTTATTTAGTTTTGTACAGTTTATTGACAGTTTTCTATTGAGTTTTGTACAGTTTTTTTGACTGGTTCTTTATTGAGTTTTGTACAGTTTATTGACTGTTTCTTTATTGAGTTTTGTACAGTTTATTGACTGTTTCTTTATTTAGTTTTGTACAATTTATTGACTGGTTCTTTCTTTTGTTTTGTACAGTTTATTGACTGGTTCTTTATTGAGTTTTGTACAGTTTATTGACTGTTTCTTTATTTAGTTTTGTACAGTTTATTGACTGTTTCTTTATTTAGTTTGTGTACAATTTATTGACTGGTTCTTTATTTAGTTTTGTACAGTTTATTGACTGTTTCTTGATTTAGTTTTGTACAGTTTATTGACTGGTTCTTTATTGAGTTTTGTACAGTTTATTGACTGTTTCTTTATTTAGTTTTGTACAGTTTTTGACTGGTTCTTTATTTAGTTTTGTACAGTTTATTGACTGGTTCTTTATTGAGTTTGTGTACATTTTATTGACTGGTTCTTTATTGAATTTTGTACAGCTTATTGTCTGGCTCTTTATTGAGTTTTGTATAGTTATTGACTTGTTCTTTATTGAGTTTTGTACAGTTTATTGACTAATTCCTTATTGACTTTTGTACAGTTTATTGAATGTTTCTTTATTTAGTTTTGTACAGTTTATTGACTGGTTCTTTCTTTTGCTTTGTACAGTTTATTGACTGGTTCTTTATTGAGTTTTGTACAGTTTATTGACTGTTTCTTTATTTAGTTTTGTACAGTTTATTGACTGTTTCTTTATTTAGTTTGTGTACAATTTATTGACTGGTTCTTTATTTAGTCTTGTACAGTTTATTGACTGTTTCTTTATTTAGTTTTGTACAGTTTATTGACTGGTTCTTTAGTGAGTTTTGTACAGTTTATTGACTGTTTCTTTATTTAGTTTTGTACAGTTTTTGACTGGTTCTTTATTTAGTTTTGTACAGTTTATTGATTGGTTCTTTATTGAGTTTGTGTACAATTTATTGACTGGTTCTTTATTGAGTTTTGTACAGTTTATTGACTGTTTCTTTATTGAGTTTTGTACAGTTTATTGACTGGTTCTTTGTTCAGTTTTGTTCTGTTTATTGACTGGTTCTTTATTCAGTTTTGTACAGTTTATTGACTGGTTCTTTATTCAGTTTTGTACAGTTTTTTCTTACTGTTTCTTTTTCTTTATTGAGTTTTGTACAGTTTTATAACTGGTTCTTTATTGAGGTTTGTACAGTTTATTGACTGGTACTTTCTTTTGTTTGTGTACAATTTATTGACTGGTTCTTTATTTAGTTTTGTACAGTTTATTGACTGTTTCTTTATTTAGTTTTGTACAGTTTATTGACTGGTTCTTTATTGAGTTTTGTACAGTTTATTGACTGTTTCTTTATTTAGTTTTGTACAGTTTTTGACTGGTTCTTTATTTAGTTTTGTACAGTTTATTGACTGGTTCTTTATTGTGTTTGTGTACATTTTATTGACTGGTTCTTTATTGAATTTTGTACAGTTTATTGTCTGGCTCTTTATTGAGTTTTGTATAGTTATTGACTTGTTCTTTATTGAGTTTTGTACAGTTTATTGACTAATTCTTTATTGACTTTTCTACAGTTTATTGAATGTTTCTTTATTTAGTTTTGTACAGTTTATTGACTGGTTCTTTCTTTTGTTTTGTACAGTTTATTGACTGGTTCTTTATTGAGTTTTGTACAGTTTATTGACTGTTTCTTTATTTAGTTTTGTACAGTTTATTGACTGTTTCTTTATTTAGTTTGTGTACAATTTATTGACTGGTTCTTTATTTAGTCTTGTACATTTTATTGACTGTTTCTTTATTTAGTTTTGTACAGTTTATTGACTGGTTCTTTAGTGAGTTTTGTACAGTTTATTGACTGTTTCTTTATTTAGTTTTGTACAGTTTTTGACTGGTTCTTTATTTAGTTTTGTACAGTTTATTGATTGGTTCTTTATTGAGTTTGTGTACAATTTATTGACTGGTTCTTTATTGAGTTTTGTACAGTTTATTGACTGTTTCTTTATTGAGTTTTGTACAGTTTATTGACTGGTTCTTTGTTCAGTTTTGTTCTGTTTATTGACTGGTTCTTTATTCAGTTTTGTACAGTTTATTGACTGGTTCTTTAATCAGTTTTGTACAGTTTTTTCTTACTGTTTCTTTTTCTTTATTGAGTTTTGTACAGTTTTATAACTGGTTCTTTATTGAGGTTTGTACAGTTTATTGACTGGTACTTTCTTTTGTTTTGTACAGTTTATTGACTGTTTCTTTATTAAGTTTTGTACAGTTTATTGACAGTTTTCTATTGAGTTTTGTACAGTTTTTTGACTGGTTCTTTATTGAGTTTTGTACAGTTTATTGACTGTTTCTTTATTGAGTTTTGTACAGTTTATTGACTGTTTCTTTATTTAGTTTTGTACAATTTATTGACTGGTTCTTTCTTTTGTTTTGTACATATTATTGACTGGTTCTTTATTGAGTTTTGTACAGTTTATTGACTGTTTCTTTATTGAGTTTTGTACAGTTTATTGACTGTTTCTTTATTTAGTTTTGTACAGTTTATTGACTGTTTCTTTATTTAGTTGTGTACAATTTATTGACTGGTTCTTTATTTAGTCTTGTACAGTTTATTGACTGTTTCTTTATTTAGTTTTGTACAGTTTATTGACTGGTTCTTTAGTGAGTTTTGTACAGTTTATTGACTGTTTCTTTATTTAGTTTTGTACAGTTTTTGACTGGTTCTTTATTTAGTTTTGTACAGTTTCTTGATTGGTTCTTTATTGAGTTTGTGAACAATTTATTGACTGGTTCTTTATTGAATTTTGTACAGTTTATTGACTGGTTCTTTATTGAGTTTTGTATAGTTATTGACTGGTTCTTTATTGAATTTTGTACAGTTTATTGACTAATTCTTTATTGACTTTTGTACAGTTTATTGAATGTTTCTTTATTTAGTTTTGTACAGTTTATTGACTGGTTCTTTCTTTTGTTTTGTACAGTTTATTGACTGGTTCTTTATTGAGTTTTGTACAGTTTATTGACTGTTTCTTTATTTAGTTTTGTACAGTTTATTGACTGTTTCTTTATTTAGTTTGTGTACAATTTATTGACTGGTTCTTTATTTAGTCTTGTACAGTTTATTGACTGTTTCTTTATTTAGTTTTGTACAGTTTATTCACTGGTTCTTTAGTGAGTTTTGTACAGTTTATTGACTGTTTCTTTATTTAGTTTTGTACAGTTTTTGACTGGTTCTTTATTTAGTTTTGTACAGTTTATTGATTGGTTCTTTATTGAGTTTGTGTACAATTTATTGACTGGTTCTTTATTGAGTTTTGTACAGTTTATTGACTGTTTCTTTATTGAGTTTTGTACAGTTTATTGACTGGTTCTTTGTTCAGTTTTGTTCTGTTTATTGACTGGTTCTTTATTCAGTTTTGTACAGTTTATTGACTGGTTCTTTATTCAGTTTTGTACAGTTTTTTCTTACTGTTTCTTTTTCTTTATTGAGTTTTGTACAGTTTTATAACTGGTTCTTTATTGAGGTTTGTACAGTTTATTGACTGGTACTTTCTTTTGTTTTGTACAGTTTATTGACTGTTTCTTTATTAAGTTTTGTACAGTTTATTGACAGTTTTCTATTGAGTTTTGTACAGTTTTTTGACTGGTTCTTTATTGAGTTTTGTACAGTTTATTGACTGTTTCTTTATTGAGTTTTGTACAGTTTATTGACTGTTTCTTTATTTAGTTTTGTACAATTTATTGACTGGTTCTTTCTTTTGTTTTGTACATATTATTGACTGGTTCTTTATTGAGTTTTGTACAGTTTATTGACTGTTTCTTTATTGAGTTTTGTACAGTTTATTGACTGTTTCTTTATTTAGTTTTGTACAGTTTATTGACTGTTTCTTTATTTAGTTTGTGTACAATTTATTGACTTGTTCTTTATTTAGTCTTGTACAGTTTATTGACTGTTTCTTTATTTAGTTTTGTACAGTTTATTGACTGGTTCTTTAGTGAGTTTTGTACAGTTTATTGACTGTTTCTTTATTTAGTTTTGTACAGTTTTTGACTGGTTCTTTATTTAGTTTTGTACAGTTTCTTGATTGGTTCTTTATTGAGTTTGTGAACAATTTATTGACTGGTTCTTTATTGAATTTTGTACAGTTTATTGACTGGTTCTTTATTGAGTTTTGTATACTTATTGACTGGTTCTTTATTGAATTTTGTACAGTTTATTGACTAATTCTTTATTGAGTTTTGTACAGTTTATTACTGGTTCTTTATTTAGTTTTGTACAGTTTATTGACTGTTTCTTTATTGAGTTTTGTACAGTTTATTGACTGGTTCTTTGTTCAGTTTTGTTCTGTTTATTGACTGGTTCTTTATTCAGTTTTGTACAGTTTATTGACTGGTTCTTTATTCAGTTTTGTACAGTTTTTTCTTACTGTTTCTTTTTCTTTATTGAGTTTTGTACAGTTTTATGACTGGTTCTTTATTGAGGTTTGTACAGTATATTGACTGGTTCTTTCTTTTGTTTTGTACAGTTTATTGACTGTTTCTTTATTTAGTTTTGTACAGTTTATTGACAGTTTTCTATTGAGTTTTGTACAGTTTTTTTGACTGGTTCTTTATTGAGTTTTGTACAGTTTATTGACTGTTTCTTTATTGAGTTTTGTACAGTTTATTGACTGTTTCTTTATTTAGTTTTGTACAATTTATTGACTGGTTCTTTCTTTTGTTTTGTACAGTTTATTGACAGGTTCTTTATTGAGTTTTGTACAGTTTATTGACTGTTTCTTTATTTAGTTTTGTACAGTTTATTGACTGTTTCTTTATTTAGTTTGTGTACAATTTATTGACTGGTTCTTTATTTAGTTTTGTACAGTTTATTGACTGTTTCTTGATTTAGTTTTGTACAGTTTATTGACTGGTTCTTTATTGAGTTTTGTACAGTTTATTGACTGTTTCTTTATTTAGTTTTGTACAGTTTTTGACTGTTTCTTTATTTAGTTTTGTACAGTTTATTGACTGGTTCTTTATTGAGTTTGTGTACATTTTATTGACTGGTTCTTTATTGAATTTTGTACAGTTTATTGTCTGGCTCTTTATTGAGTTTTGTATAGTTATTGACTTGTTCTTTATTGAGTTTTGTACAGTTTATTGACTAATTCTTTATTGACTTTTGTACAGTTTATTGAATGTTTCTTTATTTAGTTTTGTACAGTTTATTGACTGGTTCTTTCTTTTGTTTTGTACAGTTTATTGACTGGTTCTTTATTGAGTTTTGTACAGTTTATTGACTGTTTCTTTTTTTAGTTTTGTACAGTTTATTGACTGTTTCTTTATTTAGTTTGTGTACAATTTATTGACTGGTTCTTTATTTAGTCTTGTACAGTTTATTGACTGTTTCTTTATTTAGTTTTGTACAGTTTATTGACTGGTTCTTTAGTGAGTTTTGTACAGTTTATTGACTGTTTCTTTATTTAGTTTTGTACAGTTTTTGACTGGTTCTTTATTTAGTTTTGTACAGTTTATTGACTGGTTCTTTATTGAGTTTGTGTACAATTTATTGACTGGTTCTTTATTGAGTTTTGTACAGTTTATTGACTGTTTCTTTATTGAGTTTTGTACAGTTTATTGACTGGTTCTTTGTTCAGTTTTGTTCTGTTTATTGACTGGTTCTTTATTCAGGTTTGTACAGTTTATTGACTGGTTCTTTATTCAGTTTTGTACAGTTTTTTCTTACTGTTTCTTTTTCTTTATTGAGTTTTGTACAGTTTTATAACTGGTTCTTTATTGAGGTTTGTACAGTTTATTGACTGGTACTTTCTTTTGTTTTGTACAGTTTATTGACTGTTTCTTTATTAAGTTTTGTACAGTTTATTGACAGTTTTCTATTGAGTTTTGTACAGTTTTTTGACTGGTTCTTTATTGAGTTTTGTACAGTTTATTGACTGTTTCTTTATTTAGTTTTGTACAGTTTTTGACTGGTTCTTTATTTAGTTTTGTACAGTTTATTGATTGGTTCTTTATTGAGTTTGTGTACAATTTATTGACTGGTTCTTTATTGAGTTTTGTACAGTTTATTGATTGGTTCTTTATTGAGTTTTGTATAGTTATTGACTGGTTCTTTATTGAATTTTGTACAGTTTATTGACTAATTCTTTATTGAGTTTTGTACAGTTTATTACTGGTTCTTCATTCAGTTTTGTACAGTTTATTGACTGTTTCTTTATTGAGTTTTGTACAGTTTATTGACTGGTTCTTTGTTCAGTTTTCTTCTGTTTATTGACTGGTTCTTTATTCAGTTTTGTACAGTTTATTGACTGGTTCTTTATTCAGTTTTGTACAGTTTTTTCTTACTGTTTCTTTTTCTTTATTGAGTTTTGTACAGTTTTATAACTGGTTCTTTATTGAGGTTTGTACAATTTATTGACTGGTACTTTCTTTTGTTTTGTACAGTTTATTGACTGTTTCTTTATTTAGTTTTGTACAGTTTATTGACAGTTTTCTTTTGAGTTTTGTACAGTTTTTTTACTGGTTCTTTATTGAGTTTTGTACAGTTTATTGACTGTTTCTTTATTGAGTTTTGTACAGTTTATTGACTGGTTCTTTATTGAGTTTTGTACAGTTTATTGACTGTTTCTTTATTTAGTTTTGTACAGTTTATTGACTGTTTCTTTATTTAGTTTGTGTACAATTTATTGACTGGTTCTTTATTTAGTTTTGTACAGTTTATTGACTGTTTCTTGATTTAGTTTTGTACAGTTTATTGACTGGTTCTTTATTGCGTTTTGTACAGTTTATTGACTGTTTCTTTATTTAGTTTTGTACAGTTTTTGACTGGTTCTTCATTTAGTTTTGTACAGTTTATTGACTGGTTCTTTATTGAGTTTGTGTACATTTTATTGACTGGTTCTTTATTGAATTTTGTACAGTTTATTGACTGGCTCTTTATTGAGTTTTGTATAGTTATTGACTTGTTCTTTATTGAATTTTGTACAGTTTATTGACTAATTAAGGCTTTCCACTTTCCAGTGGAAAGACTTATTGCATTTTGTCTGTTTCTTATTATTATTATTATTCTTATTATTCTTCCGCCAAGTTGTGTTATCCCATTATAAATTTTGTTTCGCGACATGTCGTAAAGACATTTTGTACTATGAATGTATGAGACATTACGCTTTCGCAGTTAACCCTGTCACACCGAACACTTTTTCTTTACGGAGTTATTTCCCCTGTCATAAAAATCTTGTGTGCAGATAAACTTTAAAACCGTAAAAGATTTCGCAATGAAAGTTGTTGGAAAATGCTCAGCTATTGATCGCGACAATTTGTTACATATCGCGCAAAGTATTTTGACGACTCCTAGTAGGAGTTATTTCCCCTTATTTATTGGAAGTACATTTTGTACCATTGTAACTCATGAACCAGAGGTGATAGAGACTAGATATTTCACAGTTGGTCATCATTGACCTTGACCTTGAAAAAGGTCACAAGGTCAAAGGTCAAGGTCACATTCTAAATTTTGACACTGTGGTGTGTGCGATTCTCCTCCTGAACCATAAGAGATACAGAAATAAATCTTTTACCAAAATGTGTATCATATTAAGGTCTTGAAAGGTCACTATAAATGATTTGACTTTTGAAAGAGTTATCTCCCCTGGATCAATTAAATATAGTGTATATAGCGTTATCTCAGTAACTATGACAGATATTTATATGAAACCTTATATCATTAGTCATCATTGACCTTGACCTTGAAAATGGACACAAGGTCAAAGGTCAAGGTCACGTTTGAAATTTTGACATTATCTTGTCATCGCTATTTCTTTGAAACGGTAAAAGATAGCTGATAACTTATAACGGATAAAATGTCGGCCTCATAAATGCGCAACTTTTTTCTATTTAAAGGAAAAGGATTTGACTTCATCTTATAGGAGTTATCTCCCATTACAACCATTGATATTTACTTTTTCATTGATAACTTATTAACTATTGATAGTAGAGGCATGGGGACTTCACCAAAGACCATTATGACCCTTGACCTTGAAAATAGAGACAAGGTAAAAGGTCAAGGTCATCTTATAAATTTGGGTATTTATGATAAATAGGCATTTCTTCATAATTATAAGACATATTGACAAAGGATCTTCACTGTTGGTCCTTTATTGACCCTCATCATGGTCAAGGTCATATTGACAGCAGTCAAGGTCAAATAATATTTTTTGGAAATTCTGCTTTTTCGTGTATATAAAATGGTAAATACAAATAAATGATTTGTTTTTTAAGCATTGAATATGCAAAAATCAAACACCTGGTAGTCAAGGTCATTTATCTCAATTAACGTCCTATTTTTTTACCTTTTTTATTTCAAAAGATATACGAATGGTTTTTCTTTCTTTTGTTTATTTTGAAAAGAAGATTCAATTTCCATATAGCCAAAGTCAATGTCAAGGTCATTTATGCAATAAGTGGAAAGCCTCTCATTTGTTCGGTAGAACCAATGAACTTATATTTCTTTATTGAGTTTTGTACAGTTTATTACTGGTTCTTTATTCAGTTTTGTACAGTTTATTGACTGTTTCTTTATTGAGTTTTGTACAGTTTATTGACTGGTTCTTTGTTCAGTTTTGTTTTGTTTATTGACTGGTTCTTTATTCAGTTTTGTACAGTTTATTGACTGGTTCTTTATTCAGTTTTGTACAGTTTTTTTGACTGTTTCTTTATTGAGTTTTGTACAGTTTTATTACTGGTTCTTTATTGAGTTTTCTACAGTTCATTGACTGGTTCTTTCTTTTGTTTTGTACAGTTTATTGACTGGTTCTTTATTGAGTTTTGTACAGTTTATTGACTTGTTCTTTATTGAGTTTTGTATAGTTATTGAATGGTTCTTTATTGAATTTTGTACAGTTGATTGACTAATTCTTTATTGAGTTTTGTACTGTTTATTACTGGTTCTTTATTCAGTTTTGTACAGTTTATTGACTGTTTCTTTATTGAGTTTTGTACAGTTTATTGACTGGTTCTTTGTTCAGTTTTGTTCTGTTTATTGACTGGTTCTTTATTCAGTTTTGTACAGTTTATTGACTGGACAGTTTTATGACTGGTTCTTTATTGAGTTTTGTATAGTTCATTGACTGGTTCTTTCTTTTGTTTTGTACAGTTCATTGACTGGTTCTTTATTGAGTTTTGTACAGTTTATTGACTGGTTCTTTATTTAGTTTTGTACAGTTTATTGACTGGTTCTTTATTGAGTTTTGTTCAGTTTATTGACTGATTCTTTATTGAGTTTTGTACAGTTTATTGACTAATTCTTAATTGAGCTTTGTACAGTTTATTGACTGGTTCTTTATTCAGTTTTGTACAGTTTATTGACTGGTTCTTTATTCAGTTTTGTACAATTTATTGACTGGTTCTTTATTTAGTTTTGTACAGTTTATTGACTGGTTCTTTATTGAGGTTTGTACAGTTTATTGACTGGTTCTTTCTTTTGTTTTGTACAGTTTATTGACTGTTTCTTTATTTAGTTTTGTAGAGTTTATTGACAGTTTTCTATTGAGTTTTGTACAGTTTTTTTGACTGGTTCTTTATTGAGTTTTGTACAGTTTATTGACTGTTTCTTGATTTAGTTTTGTACAATTTATTGACTGGTTCTTTTTTTTGTTTTGTACAGTTTATTGACTGGTTCTTTATTGAGTTTTGTACAGTTTATTGACTGTTTCTTTATTTAGTTTTGTACAGTTTATTGACTGTTTCTTTATTTAGTTTGTGTACAATGTATTGACTGGTTCTTTATTTAGTTTTGTACAGTTTATTGACTGTTTCTCGATTTAGTTTTGTACAGTTTATTGACTGGTTCTTTATTGAGTTATGTACAGTTTATTGACTGTTTCTTTATTTAGTTTTGTACAGTTTTTGACTGGTTCTTTATTTAGTTTTGTACAGTTATTGACTGGTTCTTTATTGAGTTTGTGTACATTTTATTGACTGGTTCTTTATTGAATTTTGTACAGTTTATTGACTGGCTCTTTATTGAGTTTTGTATAGTTATTGACTTGTTCTTTATTGAGTTTTGTACAGTTTATTGACTAATTCTTTATTGAGTTTTGTACAGTTTATTGACTGTTTCTTTATTTAGTTTTGTACAGTTTATTGACTGGTTCTTTCTTTTGTTTTGTACAGTTTATTGACTGGTTCTTTATTGAGTTTTGTACAGTTTATTGACTGTTTCTTTATTGAGTTTGTGTACAATTTATTGACTGGTTCTTTATTTAGTCTTGTACAGTTTATTGACTGTTTCTTTATTTAGTTTTGTACAGTTTATTGACTGGTTTTTAGTGAGTTTTGTACAGTTTATTGACTGTTTCTTTATTTAGTTTTGTACAGTTTATTGATTGGTTCTTTATTGAGTTTGTGTACAATTTATTGACTGGTTCTTTATTGAGTTTTGTACAGTTTATTGACTGGTTCTTTATTGAGTTTTGTATAGTTGTTGACTGGTTCTTTATTGAATTTTGTACAGTTTATTGACTAATTCTTTATTGAGTTTTTTACAGTTTATTACTGGTTCTTTATTCAGTTTTGTACAGTTTATTGACTGTTTCTTTATTGACTAATTCTTTATTGAGTTTTTTACAGTTTATTGACTGGTTCTTTGTTCAGTTTTGTTCTGTTTATTGACTGGTTCTTTATTCAGTTTTGTACAGTTTATTGACTGGTTCTTTATTCAGTTTTGTACAGTTTTTTCTTACTGTTTCTTTTTCTTTATTGAGTTTTGTACAGTTTTATGACTGGTTCTTTATTGAGGTTTGTACAGTTTATTGACTGGTTCTTTCTTTTGTTTTGTACAGTTTATTGACTGTTTCTTTATTTAGTTTTGTACAGTTTATTGACAGTTTTCTATTGAGTTTTGTACAGTTTTTTTGACTGGTTCTTTATTGAGTTTTGTACAGTTTATTGACTGTTTCTTTATTTAGTTTTGTACAGTTTATTGACTGTTTCTTTATTTAGTTTGTGTACAATTTATTGACTGGTTCTTTATTTAGTTTTGTACAGTTTATTGACTGTTTCTTGATTTAGTTTTGTACAGTTTATTGACTGGTTCTTTATTGAGTTTTGTACAGTTTATTGACTGTTTCTTTATTTAGTTTTGTACAGTTTTTGACTGGTTCTTTATTTAGTTTTGTAGAGTTTATTGACTGGTTCTTTATTGAGTTTGTGTACATTTTATTGACTGGTTCTTTATTGAATTTTGTACAGTTTATTGACTGGCTCTTTATTGAGTTTTGTATGGTTATTGACTTGTTCTTTATTGAGTTTTGTACAGTTTATTGACTAATTCTTTATTGACTTTTGTACAGTTTATTGACTGTTTCTTTATTTAGTTTTGTACAGTTTATTGACTGGTTCTTTCTTTTGTTTTGTACAGTTTATTGACTGGTTCTTTATTGAGTTTTGTACAGTTTATTGACTGTTTCTTTATTTAGTTTTGTACAGTTTATTGACTGTTTCTTTATTTAGTTTGTGTACAATTTATTGACTGGTTCTTTATTTAGTCTTGTACAGTTTATTGACTGTTTCTTTATTTAGTTTTGTACAGTTTATTGACTGGTTCTTTAGTGAGTTTTGTACAGTTTATTGACTGTTTCTTTATTTAGTTTTGTACAGTTTTTGACTGGTTCTTTATTTAGTTTTGTACAGTTTATTGATTGGTTTTTTATTGAGTTTGTGTACAATTTATTGACTGGTTCTTTATTGAGTTTTGTACAGTTTATTGACTGGTTCTTTATTGAGTTTTGTATAGTTATTGACTGGTTCTTTATTGAATTTTGTACAGTTTATTGACTAATTCTTTATTGAGTTTTGTACAGTTTATTACTGGTTCTTCATTCAGTTTTGTACAGTTTATTGACTGTTTCTTTATTGAGTTTTGTACAGTTTATTGACTGGTTCTTTGTTCAGTTTTGTTCTGTTTATTGACTGGTTCTTTATTCAGTTTTGTACAGTTTATTGACTGGTTCTTTATTCAGTTTTGTACAGTTTTTCCTTACTGTTTCTTTTTCTTTATTGAGTTTTGTACAGTTTTATAACTGGTTCTTTATTGAGGTTTGTACAGTTTATTGACTGGTACTTTCTTTTGTTTTGTACAGTTTATTGACTGTTTCTTTATTTAATTTTGTACAGTTTATTGACAGTTTTCTATTGAGTTTTGTACAGTTTTTTGACTGGTTCTTTATTGAGTTTTGTACAGTTTATTGACTGTTTCTTTATTGAGTTTTGTACAGTTTATTGACTGTTTCTTTATTTAGTTTTGTACAATTTATTGACTGGTTCTTTCTTTTGTTTTGTACATATTATTGACTGGTTCTTTATTGAGTTTTGTACAGTTTATTGACTGTTTCTTTATTGAGTTTTGTACAGTTTATTGACTGTTTCTTTATTTAGTTTTGTACAGTTAATTGACTGTTTCTTTATTTAGTTTGTGTACACTTTATTGACTGGTTCTTTATTTAGTCTTGTACAGTTTATTGACTGTTTCTTTATTTAGTTTTGTACAGTTTATTGACTGGTTCTTTAGTGAGTTTTGTACAGTTTATTGACTGTTTCTTTATTTAGTTTTGTACAGTTTCTGACTGGTTCTTTATTTAGTTTTGTACAGTTTATTGATTGGTTCTTTATTGAGTTTGTGTACAATTTATTGACTGGTTCTTTATTGAGTTTTGTACAGTTTATTGACTGGTTCTTTATTGAGTTTTGTATAGTTATTGACTGGTTCTTTATTGAATTTGTACAGTTTATTGACTAATTCTTTATTGAGTTTTGTACAGTTTATTACTGGTTCTTCATTCAGTTTTGTACAGTTTATTGACTGTTTCTTTATTGAGTTTTGTACAGTTTATTGACTGGTTCTTTGTGCAGTTTTGTTCTGTTTATTGACTGGTTCTTTATTCAGTTTTGTACAGTTTATTGACTGGTTCTTTATTCAGTTTTGTACAGTTTTTTCTTACTGTTTCTTTTTCTTTATTGAGTTTTGTACAGTTTTATAACTGGTTCTTTATTGAGGTTTGTACAGTTTATTGACTGGTACTTTCTTTTGTTTTGTACAGTTTATTGAATGTTTCTTTATTTAGTTTTGTACAGTTTATTGACAGTTTTCTATTGAGTTTTGTACAGTTTTTTGACTGGTTCTTTATTGAGTTTTGTACAGTTTATTGACTGGTTCTTTATTGAGTTTTGTACAGTTTATTGACTGTTTCTTTATTTAGTTTTGTACAATTTATTGACTGGTTCTTTCTTTTGTTTTGTACAGTTTATTGACTGGTTCTTTATTGAGTTTTGTACAGTTTATTGACTGTTTCTTTATTTAGTTTTGTACAGTTTATTGACTGTTTCTTTATTTAGTTTGTGTACAATTTATTGACTGGTTCTTTATTTAGTTTTGTACAGTTTATTGACTGTTTCTTGATTTAGTTTTGTACAGTTTATTGACTGGTTCTTTATTGCGTTTTGTACAGTTTATTGACTGTTTCTTTATTTAGTTTTGTACAGTTTTTGACTGGTTCTTTATTTAGTTTTGTACAGTTTATTGACTGGTTCTTTATTGAGTTTGTGTACATTTTATTGACTGGTTCTTTATTGAATTTTGTACAGTTTATTGACTGGCTCTTTATTGAGTTTTGTATAGTTATTGACTTGTTCTTTATTGAATTATGTACAGTTTATTGACTAATTCTTTATTGAGTTTTGTACAGTTTATTACTGGTTCTTTATTCAGTTTTGTACAGTTTATTGACTGTTTCTTTATTGAGTTTTGTACAGTTTATTGACTGGTTCTTTGTTCAGTTTTGTTTTGTTTATTGACTGGTTCTTTATTCAGTTTTGTACAGTTTATTGACTGGTTCTTTATTCAGTTTTGTACAGTTTTTTTGACTGTTTCTTTATTGAGTTTTGTACAGTTTTATTACTGGTTCTTTATTGAGTTTTCTACAGTTCATTGACTGGTACTTTCTTTTGTTTTGTACAGTTTATTGACTGGTTCTTTATTGAGTTTTGTACAGTTTATTGACTTGTTCTTTATTGAGTTTTGTATAGTTATTGAATGGTTCTTTATTGAATTTTGTACAGTTTATTGACTGTTTCTTTATTTAGTTTTGTACAGTTTTTGACTGGTTCTTTATTTAGTTTTGTACAGTTTATTGACTGGTTCTTTATTGAGTTTGTGTACATTTTATTGACTGGTTCTTTATTGAATTTTGTACAGTTTATTGACTGGCTCTTTATTGAGTTTTGTATAGTTATTGACTTGTTCTTTATTGAGTTTTGTACAGTTTATTGACTAATTCTTTATTGACTTTTGTACAGTTTATTGACTGTTTCTTTATTTAGTTTTGTACAGTTTATTGACTGGTTCTTTCTTTTGTTTTGTACAGTTTATTGACTGGTTCTTTATTGAGTTTTGTACAGTTTATTGACTGTTTCTTTATTTAGTTTTGTACAGTTTATTGACTGTTTCTTTATTTAGTTTGTGTACAATTTATTGACTGGTTCTTTATTTAGTCTTGTACAGTTTATTGACTGTTTCTTTATTTAGTTTTGTACAGTTTATTGACTGGTTCTTTAGTGAGTTTTGTACAGTTTATTGACTGTTTCTTTATTTAGTTTTTTACAGTTTTTGACTGGTTCTTTATTTAGTTTTGTACAGTTTATTGATTGGTTTTTTATTGAGTTTGTGTACAATTTATTGACTGGTTCTTTATTGAGTTTTGTACAGTTTATTGACTGGTTCTTTATTGAGTTTTGTATAGTTATTGACTGGTTCTTTATTGAATTTTGTACAGTTTATTGACTAATTCTTTATTGAGTTTTGTACAGTTTATTACTGGTTCTTCATTCAGTTTTGTACAGTTTATTGACTGTTTCTTTATTGAGTTTTGTACAGTTTATTGACTGGTTCTTTGTTCAGTTTTGTTCTGTTTATTGACTGGTTCTTTATTCAGTTTTGTACAGTTTATTGACTGGTTCTTTATTCAGTTTTGTACAGTTTTTTCTTACTGTTTCTTTTTCTTTATTGAGTTTTGTACAGTTTTATAACTGGTTCTTTATTGAGGTTTGTACAGTTTATTGACTGGTACTTTCTTTTGTTTTGTACAGTTTATTGACTGTTTCTTTATTTAATTTTGTACAGTTTATTGACAGTTTTCTATTGAGTTTTGTACAGTTTTTTGACTGGTTCTTTATTGAGTTTTGTACAGTTTATTGACTGTTTCTTTATTGAGTTTTGTACAGTTTATTGACTGTTTCTTTATTTAGTTTTGTACAATTTATTGACTGGTTCTTTCTTTTGTTTTGTACATATTATTGACTGGTTCTTTACTGAGTTTTGTACAGTTTATTGACTGTTTCTTTATTGAGTTTTGTACAGTTTATTGACTGTTTCTTGATTTAGTTTTGTACAGTTAATTGACTGTTTCTTTATTTAGTTTGTGTACACTTTATTGACTGGTTCTTTATTTAGTCTTGTACAGTTTATTGACTGTTTCTTTATTTAGTTTTGTACAGTTTATTGACTGGTTCTTTAGTGAGTTTTGTACAGTTTATTGACTGTTTCTTTATTTAGTTTTGTACAGTTTTTGACTGGTTCTTTATTTAGTTTTGTACAGTTTATTGATTGGTTCTTTATTGAGTTTGTGTACAATTTATTGACTGGTTCTTTATTGAGTTTTGTACAGTTTATTGACTGGTTCTTTATTGAGTTTTGTATAGTTATTGACTGGTTCTTTATTGAATTTTGTACAGTTTATTGACTAATTCTTTATTGAGTTTTGTACAGTTTATTACTGGTTCTTCATTCAGTTTTGTACAGTTTATTGACTGTTTCTTTATTGAGTTTTGTACAGTTTATTGACTGGTTCTTTGTTCAGTTTTGTTCTGTTTATTGACTGGTTCTTTATTCAGTTTTGTACAGTTTATTGACTGGTTCTTTATTCAGTTTTGTACAGTTTTTTCTTACTGTTTCTTTTTCTTTATTGAGTTTTGTACAGTTTTATAACTGGTTCTTTATTGAGGTTTGTACAGTTTATTGACTGGTACTTTCTTTTGTTTTGTACAGTTTATTGAATGTTTCTTTATTTAGTTTTGTACAGTTTATTGACAGTTTTCTATTGAGTTTTGTACAGTTTTTTGACTGGTTCTTTATTGAGTTTTGTACAGTTTATTGACTGTTTCTTTATTGAGTTTTGTACAGTTTATTGACTGTTTCTTTATTTAGTTTTGTACAATTTATTGACTGGTTCTTTCTTTTGTTTTGTACAGTTTATTGACTGGTTCTTTATTGAGTTTTGTACAGTTTATTGACTGTTTCTTTATTTAGTTTTGTACAGTTTATTGACTGTTTCTTTATTTAGTTTGTGTACAATTTATTGACTGGTTCTTTATTTAGTTTTGTACAGTTTATTGACTGTTTCTTGATTTAGTTTTGTACAGTTTATTGACTGGTTCTTTATTGCGTTTTGTACAGTTTATTGACTGTTTCTTTATTTAGTTTTGTACAGTTTTTGACTGGTTCTTTATTTAGTTTTGTACAGTTTATTGACTGGTTCTTTATTGCGTTTGTGTACATTTTATTGACTGGTTCTTTATTGAATTTTGTACAGTTTATTGACTGGCTCTTTATTGAGTTTTGTATAGTTATTGACTTGTTCTTTATTGAATTTTGTACAGTTTATTGACTAATTCTTTATTGAGTTTTGTACAGTTTATTACTGGTTCTTTATTCAGTTTTGTACAGTTTATTGACTGTTTCTTTATTGAGTTTTGTACAGTTTATTGACTGGTTCTTTGTTCAGTTTTGTTTTGTTTATTGACTGGTTCTTGATTCAGTTTTGTACAGTTTATTGACTGGTTCTTTATTCAGTTTTGTACAGTTTTTTTGACTGTTTCTTTATTGAGTTTTGTACAGTTTTATTACTGGTTCTTTATTGAGTTTTCTACAGTTCATTGACTGGTACTTTCTTTTGTTTTGTACAGTTTATTGACTGGTTCTTTATTGAGTTTTGTACAGTTTATTGACTTGTTCTTTATTGAGTTTTGTATAGTTATTGAATGGTTCTTTATTGAATTTTGTACAGTTGATTGACTAATTCTTTATTGAGTTTTGTACTGTTTATTACTGGTTCTTTATTCAGTTTTGTACAGTTTATTGACTGTTTCTTTATTGAGTTTTGTACAGTTTATTGACTGGTTCTTTGTTCAGTTTTGTTCTGTTTATTGACTTGTTCTTTATTCAGTTTTCTACAGTTTATTGACTGGTTCTTTATTAAGTTTTGTACAGTTTTATGACTGGTTCTTTATTGAGTTTTGTATAGTTCATTGACTGGTTCTTTCTTTTGTTTTGTACAGTTCATTGACTGGTTCTTTATTGAGTTTTGTACAGTTTATTGACTGGTTCTTTATTTAGTTTTGTACAGTTTATTGACTGGTTCTTTATTGAGTTTTGTTCAGTTTATTGACTGATTCTTTATTGAGTTTTGTACAGTTTATTGCCTAATTCTTAATTGAGCTTTGTACAGTTTATTGACTGGTTCTTTATTTAGTTTTGTACAGTTTATTGACTGGTTCTTTATTCAGTTTTGTACAATGTATTGACTGGTTCTTTATTTAGTTTTGTACAGTTTATTGACTGGTTCTTTATTGAGGTTTCTACAGTTTATTGACTGTTTCTTTATTCAGTTTTGTACAATGTATTGACTCTTTCTTTATTTAGTTTTGTACAGTTTATTGACTGGTTCTTTCTTTTGTTTTGTACAGTTTATTGACTGTTTCTTTATTTAGTTTTGTACAGTTTATTGACAGTTTTCTATTGAGTTTTGTACAGTTTTTTTGACTGGTTCTTTATTGAGTTTTGTACAGTTTATTGACTGTTTCTTTCTTTAGTTTTGTACAATTTATTGACTGGTTCTTTTTTTTTGTTTTGTACAGTTTATTGACTGGCTCTTTATTGAGTTTTGTACAGTTTATTGACTGTTTCTTTATTTAGTTTTGAACAGTTTATTGACTGTTTCTTTATTTAGTTTGTGTACAATTTATTGACTGGTTCTTTATTTAGTTTTGTACAGTTTATTGACTGTTTCTCGATTTAGTTTTGTACAGTTTATTGACTGGTTCTTTATTGAGTTTTGTACAGTTTATTGACTGTTTCTTTATTTAGTTTTGTACAGTTTTTGACTGGTTCTTTATTTAGTTTTGTACAGTTTATTGGCTTGTTCTTTATTGAGTTTGTGTACATTTTATTGACTGGTTCTTTATTGAATTTTGTACAGTTTATTGACTGGCTCTTTATTGAGTTTTGTATAGTTATTGACTTGTTCTTTATTGAGTTTTGTACAGTTTATTGACTAATTCTTTATTGAGTTTTGTACAGTTTATTGACTGTTTCTTTATTTAGTTTTGTACAGTTTATTGACTGGTTCTTTCTTTTGTTTTGTACAGTTTATTGACTGGTTCTTTATTGAGTTTTGTACAGTTTATTGACTGTTTCTTTATTTAGTTTTGTACAGTTTATTGACTGTTTCTTTATTTAGTTTGTGTACAATTTATTGACTGGTTCTTTATTTAGTCTTGTACAGTTTATTGACTGTTTCTTTATTTAGTTTTGTACAGTTTATTGACTGGTTTTTAGTGAGTTTTGTACAGTTTATTGACTGTTTCTTTATTTAGTTTTGTACAGTTTTTGACTGGTTCTTTATTTAGTTTTGTACAGTTTATTGATTGGTTCTTTATTGAGTTTGTGTACAATTTATTGACTGGTTCTTTATTGAGTTTTGTACAGTTTATTGACTGGTTCTTTATTGAGTTTTGTATAGTTATTGACTGGTTCTTTATTGAATTTTGTACAGTTTATTGACTAATTCTTTATTGAGTTTTGTACAGTTTATTACTGGTTCTTTATTCAGTTTTGTACAGTTTATTGACTGTTTCTTTATTGAGTTTTGTACAGTTTATTGACTGGTTCTTTGTTCAGTTTTGTTCTGTTTATTGACTGGTTCTTTATTCAGTTTTGTACAGTTTATTGACTGGTTCTTTATTCAGTTTTGTACAGTTTTTTCTTACTGTTTCTTTTTCTTTATTGAGTTTTGTACAGTTTTATGACTGGTTCTTATTTGAGGTTTGTACAGTTTATTGACTGGTTCTTTCTTTTGTTTTGTACAGTTTATTGACTGTTTCTTTATTTAGTTTTGTACAGTTTATTTATAGTTTTCTATTGAGTTTTGTACAGTTTTTTTGACTGGTTCTTTATTGAGTTTTGTACAGTTTATTGACTGTTTCTTTATTGAGTTTTGTACAGTTTATTGACTGTTTCTTTATTTAGTTTTGTACAATTTATTGACTGGTTCTTTCTTTTGTTTTGTACAGTTTATTGACTGGTTCTTTATTGAGTTTTGTACAGTTTATTGACTGTTTCTTTATTTAGTTTTGTACAGTTTATTGACTGTTTCTTTATTTAATTTGTGTACAATTTATTGACTGGTTCTTTATTTACTTTTGTACAGTTTATTGACTGTTTCTTGATTTAGTTTTGTACAGTTTATTGACTGGTCCTTTATTGAGTTTTTGACTGGTTCTTTATTTAGTTTTGTACAGTTTATTGACTGGTTCTTAATTGAGTTTGTGTACATTTTATTGACTGGTTCTTTATTGAATTTTGTACAGTTTATTGACTGGCTCTTTATTGAGTTTTGTATAGTTATTGACTTGTTCTTTATTGAATTTTGTACAGTTTATTGACTAATTCTTTATTGAGTTTTGTACAGTTTATTACTTGTTCTTTATTCAGTTTTGTACAGTTTATTGACTGTTTCTTTATTGAGTTTTGTACAGTTTATTGACTGGTTCTTTGTTCAGTTTTGTTTTGTTTATTGACTGGTTCTTTATTCAGTTTTGTACAGTTTATTGACTGGTTCTTTATTCAGTTTTGTACAGTTTTTTTGACTGTTTCTTTATTGAGTTTTGTACAGTTTTATTACTGGTTCTTTATTGAGTTTTGTACAGTTCATTGACTGGTTCTTTCTTTTGTTTTGTACAGTTTATTGACCGGTTCTTTATTGAGTTTTGTACAGTTTATTGACTTGTTCTTTATTGAGTTTTGTATAGTTATTGACTGGTTCTTTATTGAATTTTGTACAGTTGATTGACTAATTCTTTATTGAGTTTTGTACTGTTTATTACTGGTTCTTTATTCAGTTTTGTACAGTTTATTGACTGTTTCTTTATTGAGTTTTGTACAGTTTATTGACTGGTTCTTTGTTCAGTTTTGTTCTGTTTATTGACTGGTTCTTTATTCAGTTTTGTACAGTTTATTGACTGGTTCTTTATTCAGTTTTGTACAGTTTTTTTGACTGTTTCTTTATTAAGTTTTGTACAGTTTTATGACTGGTTCTTTATTGAGTTTTGTACAGTTCATTGACTGGTTCTTTCTTTTGTTTTGTACAGTTCATTGACTGGTTTTTTATTGAGTTTTGTACAGTTTATTGACTGGTTCTTTATTTAGTTTTGTACAGTTTATTGACTGGTTCTTTATTGAGTTTTGTTCAGTTTATTGACTGATTCTTTATTGAGTTTTGTACAGTTTATTGACTAATTCTTTATTGAGTTTTGTACAGTTTATTGACTGGTTCTTTGTTCAGTTTTGTACAGTTTATTGACTAATTCTTTATTGAGTTTTGTACAGTTTATTACTGGTTCTTTATTCAGTTTTGTACAGTTTATTGACTGGTTCTTTATTGAGTTTTGTACAGTTTATTGACTGTTTCTTTATTCAGTTTTGTACAGTTTTTTTGACTGTTTCTTTATTAAGTTTTGTACAGTTTTATGACTGGTTCTTTATTGAGTTTTGTACAGTTCATTGACTGGTTCTTTCTTTTGTTTTGTACAGTTCATTGACTGGTTTTTTATTGAGTTTTGTACAGTTTATTGACTGGTTCTTTATTTAGTTTTGTACAGTTTATTGACTGGTTCTTTATTGAGTTTTGTTCAGTTTATTGACTGATTCTTTATTGAGTTTTGTACAGTTTATTGACTAATTCTTTATTGAGTTTTGTACAGTTTATTGACTGGTTCTTTATTCAGTTTTGTACAGTTTATTGACTAATTCTTTATTGAGTTTTGTACAGTTTATTACTGGTTCTTTATTCAGTTTTGTACAGTTTATTGACTGGTTCTTTATTGAGTTTTGTACAGTTTATTGACTGTTTCTTTATTGAGTTTTGTACAGTTTATTGACTGTTTCTTTATTTAGTTTTGTACAATTTATTGACTGGTTCTTTCTTTTGTTTTGTACAGTTTATTGACTGGTTCTTTATTGAGTTTTGTACAGTTTATTGACTGTTTCTTTATTTAGTTTTGTACAGTTTATTGACTGTTTCTTTATTTAGTTTGTGTGCAATTTATTGACTGGTTCTTTATTGAGTTTGTGTACAATTTATTGACTGGTTCTTTATTGAATTTTGTACAGTTTATTGACTGGTTCTTTATTTAGTTTTGTACAGTTTATTGACTGGTTCTTTGTTCAGTTTTGTTCAGTTTATTGACTGGTTCTTTATTGAGTTTTGTACAGTTTATTGACTGTTTCTTTATTTAGTTTTGTACAGTTTTTGACTGGTTCTTTATTTAGTTTTGTACAGTTTATTGACTGGTTCTTTATTCAGTTTTGTACAATTTATTGACTGGTTTTCGATTTAGTTTTGTACAGTTTATTGACTGGTTCTTAGTTCAGTTTTGTACAGTTTATTGACTGGTTCTTTGTTCAGTTTTGTTCAGTTTATTGACTGGTTCTTTATTGAGTTTTGTACAGTTTATTGACTAATTCTTTATTGAGTTTTGTACAGTTTATTGACTGGTTCTTTATTCAGTTTTGTACAGTTTATTGACTAATTCTTTATTGAGTTTTGTACAGTTTATTACTGGTTCTTTATTCAGTTTTGTACAGTTAATTGACTGGTTCTTTATTGAGTTTTGTACAGTTTATTGACTGTTTCTTTATTGAGTTTTGTACAGTTTATTGACTGTTTCTTTATTTAGTTTTGTACAATTTATTGACTGGTTCTTTCTTTTGTTTTGTACAGTTTATTGACTGGTTCTTTATTGAGTTTTGTACAGTTTATTGACTGTTTCTTTATTTAGTTTTGTACAGTTTATTGACTGTTTCTTTATTTAGTTTGTGTGCAATTTATTGACTGGTTCTTTATTGAGTTTGTGTACAATTTATTGACTGGTTCTTTATTGAATTTTGTACAATTTATTGACTGGTTCTTTATATAGTTTTGTACAGTTTATTGACTGTTTCTTGATTTAGTTTTGTACAGTTTATTGACTGGTTCTTTATTGAGTTTTGTACAGTTTATTGACTGTTTCTTTATTTAGTTTTGTACAGTTTTTGACTGGTTCTTTATTTAGTTTTGTACAGTTTATTGACTGGTTCTTTATTGAGTTTGTGTACATTTTATTGACTGGTTCTTTATTGAATTTTGTACAGTTTATTGACTGGCTCTTTATTGAGTTTTGTATAGTTATTGACTTGTTCTTTATTGAGTTTTGTACAGTTTATTGACTAATTCTTTATTGAGTTTTGTACAGTTTATTGACTGTTTCTTTATTTAGTTTTGTACAGTTTATTGACTGGTTCTTTCTTTTGTTTTGTACAGTTTATTGACTGGTTCTTTATTGAGTTTTGTACAGTTTATTGACTGTTTCTTTATTTAGTTTTGTACAGTTTATTGACTGTTTCTTTATTTAGTTTGTGTACAATTTATTGACTGGTTCTTTATTTAGTCTTGTACAGTTTATTGACTGTTTCTTTATTTAGTTTTGTACAGTTTTATGACTGGTTCTTTAGTGAGTTTTGTACAGTTTATTGACTGTTTCTTTATTTAGTTTTGTACAGTTTTTGACTGGTTCTTTATTTAGTTTTGTACAGTTTATTGATTGGTTCTTTATTGAGTTTGTGTACAATTTATTGACTGGTTCTTTATTGAGTTTTGTACAGTTTATTGACTGGTTCTTTATTGAGTTTTGTATAGTTATTGACTGGTTCTTTATTGAATTTTGTACAGTTTATTGACTAATTCTTTATTGAGTTTTGTACAGTTTATTACTGGTTCTTTATTCAGTTTTGTACAGTTTATTGACTGTTTCTTTATTGAGTTTTGTACAGTTTATTGACTGGTTCTTTGTTCAGTTTTGTTCTGTTTATTGACTGGTTCTTTATTCAGTTTTGTACAGTTTTTTGACTGGTTCTTTATTCAGTTTTGTACAGTTTTTTCTTACTGTTTCTTTTTCTTTATTGAGTTTTGTACAGTTTTATGACTGGTTCTTTATTGAGGTTTGTACAGTTTATTGACTGGTTCTTTCTTTTGTTTTGTACAGTTTCTTGACTGTTTCTTTATTTAGTTTTGTACAGTTTATTGACAGTTTTCTATTGAGTTTTGTACAGTTTTTTTGACTGGTTCTTTATTGAGTTTTGTACAGTTTATTGACTGTTTCTTTATTGAGTTTTGTACAGTTTATTGACTGTTTCTTTATTTAGTTTTGTACAGTTTATTGACTGGTTCTTTCTTTTGTTTTGTACAGTTTATTGACTGGTTCTTTATTGAGTTTTGTACAGTTTATTTACTGTTTCTTTATTTAGTTTTGTACAGTTTATTGACTGTTTCTTTATTTAGTTTGTGTACAATTTATTGACTGGTTCTTTATTTAGTTTTGTACAGTTTATTGACTGTTTCTTGATTTAGTTTTGTACAGTTTATTGACTGGTTCTTTATTGAGTTTTGTACAGTTTATTGACTGTTTCTTTATTTAGTTTTGTACAGTTTTTGACTGGTTCTTTATTTAGTTTTGTACAGTTTATTGACTGGTTCTTTATTGAATTTTGTACAGTTTATTGACTGGCTCTTTATTGAGTTTTGTATAGTTATTGACTTGTTCTTTATTGAATTTTGTACAGTTTATTGACTAATTCTTTATTGAGTTTTGTACAGTTTATTACTGGTTCTTTATTCTGTTTTGTACAGTTTATTGACTGTTTCTTTATTGAGTTTTGTACAGTTTATTGACTGTTTCTTTATTGAGTTTTGTACAGTTTATTGACTGTTTCTTTATTGAGTTTTGTACAGTTTATTGACTGGTTCTTTATTGAGTTTTGTACAGTTTATTGACTATTTCTTTATTGCGTTTTGTACAGTTTATTGACTGGTTCTTTATTAAGTTTTGAACAGTTTATTGACTGGTTCTTTATTGAGCTTTGTAAAGTTTATTGACTGTTCTTTATTGAGTTTTGTATAGTTTATTGACTAATTCTTTATTGAGTTTTGTACAGTTTATTGACTGTTTCTTTATTGAAGTTTTGTACAGTTTATTGACTCTTTCTTTATTTAGTTTTGTACAGTTTATTGACTGGTTCTTTATTTAGTTTTGAACAGTTTATTCACTGGTTCTTTATTGTGTTTTGTACAGTTTATTGACTGGTTCTTTATTGAGTTTTGTACAGTTTATTGACTTTTTCTTTATTGAGTTTTGTACAGTTTATTGACTGGTTCTTTATTGAGTTTTGTACAGTTTATTGACTAATTCTTTAGTGAGTTTTGTACAGTTTATTACTGGTTCTTTATTCAGTTTTGTACAGTTTTTTCTTACTGTTTCTTTTTCTTTATTGAGTTTTGTACAGTTTTATGACTGGTTCTTTCTTTTGTTTTGTACAGTTTATTGACTGTTTCTTTATTTAGTTTTGTACAGTTTATTTATAGTTTTCTATTGAGTTTTGTACAGTTTTTTTGACTGGTTCTTTATTGAGTTTTGTACAGTTTATTGACTGTTTCTTTATTGAGTTTTGTACAGTTTATTGACTGTTTCTTTATTTAGTTTTGTACAATTTATTGACTGGTTCTTTCTTTTGTTTTGTACAGTTTATTGACTGGTTCTTTATTGAGTTTTGTACAGTTTATTGACTGTTTCTTTATTTAGTTTTGTACAGTTTATTGACTGTTTCTTTATTTAATTTGTGTACAATTTATTGACTGGTTCTTTATTTAGTTTTGTACAGTTTATTGACTGTTTCTTGATTTAGTTTTGTACAGTTTATTGACTGGTCCTTTATTGAGTTTTTGACTGGTTCTTTATTTAGTTTTGTACAGTTTATTGACTGGTTCTTAATTGAGTTTGTGTACATTTTATTGACTGGTTCTTTATTGAATTTTGTACAGTTTATTGACTGGCTCTTTATTGAGTTTTGTATAGTTATTGACTTGTTCTTTATTGAATTTTGTACAGTTTATTGACTAATTCTTTATTGAGTTTTGTACAGTTTATTACTTGTTCTTTATTCAGTTTTGTACAGTTTATTGACTGTTTCTTTATTGAGTTTTGTACAGTTTATTGACTGGTTCTTTGTTCAGTTTTGTTTTGTTTATTGACTGGTTCTTTATTCAGTTTTGTACAGTTTATTGACTGGTTCTTTATTCAGTTTTGTACAGTTTTTTTGACTGTTTCTTTATTGAGTTTTGTACAGTTTTATTACTGGTTCTTTATTGAGTTTTGTACAGTTCATTGACTGGTTCTTTCTTTTGTTTTGTACAGTTTATTGACCGGTTCTTTATTGAGTTTTGTACAGTTTATTGACTTGTTCTTTATTGAGTTTTGTATAGTTATTGACTGGTTCTTTATTGAATTTTGTACAGTTGATTGACTAATTCTTTATTGAGTTTTGTACTGTTTATTACTGGTTCTTTATTCAGTTTTGTACAGTTTATTGACTGTTTCTTTATTGAGTTTTGTACAGTTTATTAACTGGTTCTTTGTTCAGTTTTGTTCTGTTTATTGACTGGTTCTTTATTCAGTTTTGTACAGTTTATTGACTGGTTCTTTATTCAGTTTTGTACAGTTTTTTTGACTGTTTCTTTATTAAGTTTTGTACAGTTTTATGACTGGTTCTTTATTGAGTTTTGTACAGTTCATTGACTGGTTCTTTCTTTTGTTTTGTACAGTTCATTGACTGGTTTTTTATTGAGTTTTGTACAGTTTATTGACTGGTTCTTTTTTTAGTTTTGTACAGTTTATTGACTGGTTCTTTATTGAGTTTTGTTCAGTTTATTGACTGATTCTTTATTGAGTTTTGTACAGTTTATTGACTAATTCTTTATTGAGTTTTGTACAGTTTATTGACTGGTTCTTTATTCAGTTTTGTACAGTTTATTGACTAATTCTTTATTGAGTTTTGTACAGTTTATTACTGGTTCTTTATTCAGTTTTGTACAGTTTATTGACTGGTTCTTTATTGAGTTTTGTACAGTTTATTGACTGGTTCTTTATTGAGTTTTGTACAGTTTATTGACTGTTTCTTTATTTAGTTTTGTACAATTTATTGACTGGTTCTTTCTTTTGTTTTGTACAGTTTATTGACTGGTTCTTTATTGAGTTTTGTACAGTTGATTGACTGTTTCTTTATTTAGTTTTGTACAGTTTATTGACTGTTTCTTTATTTAGTTTGTGTGCAATTTATTGACTGGTTCTTTATTGAGTTTGTGTACAATTTATTGACTGGTTCTTTATTGAATTTTGTACAGTTTATTGACTGGTTCTTTATTTAGTTTTGTACAGTTTATTGACTGGTTCTTTGTTCAGTTTTGTACAGTTTATTGACTGGTTCTTTATTGAGTTTTGTACAGTTTATTGACTGTTTCTTTATTTAGTTTTGTACAGTTTTTGACTGGTTCTTTATTTAGTTTTGTACAGTTTATTGACTGGTTCTTTATTCAGTTTTGTACAATTTATTGACTGGTTTTTGATTTAGTTTTGTACAGTTTATTGACTGGTTCTTAGTTCAGTTTTGTACAGTTTATTGACTGGTTCTTTGTTCAGTTTTGTTCAGTTTATTGACTGGTTCTTTATTGAGTTTTGTACAGTTTATTGACTAATTCTTTATTGAGTTTTGTACAGTTTATTGACTGGTTCTTTATTCAGTTTTGTACAGTTTATTGACTAATTCTTTATTGAGTTTTGTACAGTTTATTACTGGTTTTTTATTCAGTTTTGTACAGTTAATTGACTGGTTCTTTATTGAGTTTTGTACAGTTTATTGACTGTTTCTTTATTGAGTTTTGTACAGTTTATTGACTGTTTCTTTATTTAGTTTTGTACAATTTATTGACTGGTTCTTTCTTTTGTTTTGTACAGTTTATTGACTGGTTCTTTATTGAGTTTTGTACAGTTTATTGACTGTTTCTTTATTTAGTTTTGTACAGTTTATTGACTGTTTCTTTATTTAGTTTGTGTGCAATTTATTGACTGGTTCTTTATTGAGTTTGTGTACAATTTATTGACTGGTTCTTTATTGAATTTTGTACAATTTATTGACTGGTTCTTTATATAGTTTTGTACAGTTTATTGACTGTTTCTTGATTTAGTTTTGTACAGTTTATTGACTGGTTCTTTATTGAGTTTTGTACAGTTTATTGACTGTTTCTTTATTTAGTTTTGTACAGTTTTTGACTGGTTCTTTATTTAGTTTTGTACAGTTTATTGACTGGTTCTTTATTGAGTTTGTGTACATTTTATTGACTGGTTCTTTATTGAATTTTGTACAGTTTATTGACTGGCTCTTTATTGAGTTTTGTGTAGTTATTGACTTGTTCTTTATTAAGTTATGTACAGTTTATTGACTAATTCTTTATTGAGTTTTGTACAGTTTATTGACTGTTTCTTTATTTAGTTTTGTACAGTTTATTGACTGGTTCTTTCTTTTGTTTTGTACAGTTTATTGACTGGTTCTTTTTTGAGTTTTGTACAGTTTATTGACTGTTTCTTTATTTAGTTTTGTACAGTTTATTGACTGTTTCTTTATTTAGTTTGTGTACAATTTATTGACTGGTTCTTTATTTAGTCTTGTACAGTTTATTGACTGTTTCTTTATTTAGTTTTGTACAGTTTTATGACTGGTTCTTTAGTGAGTTTTGTACAGTTTATTGACTGTTTCTTTATTTAGTTTTGTACAGTTTTTGACTGGTTCTTTATTTAGTTTTGTACAGTTTATTGATTGGTTCTTTATTGAGTTTGTGTACAATTTATTGACTGGTTCTTTATTGAGTTTTGTACAGTTTATTGACTGGTTCTTTATTGAGTTTTGTATAGTTATTGACTGGTTCTTTATTGAATTTTGTACAGTTTATTGACTAATTCTTTATTGAGTTTTGTACAGTTTATTACTGGTTCTTTATTCAGTTTTGTACAGTTTATTGACTGTTTCTTTATTGAGTTTTGTACAGTTTATTGACTGGTTCTTTGTTCAGTTTTGTTCTGTTTATTGACTGGTTCTTTATTCAGTTTTGTACAGTTTATTGACTGGTTCTTTATTCAGTTTTGTACAGTTTTTTCTTACTGTTTCTTTTTCTTTATTGAGTTTTGTACAGTTTTATGACTGGTTCTTTATTGAAGTTTGTACAGTTTATTGACTGGTTCTTTCTTTTGTTTTGTACAGTTTCTTGACTGTTTCTTTATTTAGTTTTGTACAGTTTATTGACAGTTTTCTATTGAGTTTTGTACAGTTTTTTTGACTGGTTCTTTATTGAGTTTTGTACAGTTTATTGACTGTTTCTTTATTGAGTTTTGTACAATTTATTGACTGGTTCTTTCTTTTGTTTTGTACAGTTTATTGACTGGTTCTTTATTGAGTTTTGTACAGTTTATTTACTGTTTCTTTATTTAGTTTTGTACAGTTTATTGACTGTTTCTTTATTTAGTTTGTGTACAATTTATTGACTGGTTCTTTATTTAGTTTTGTACAGTTTATTGACTGTTTCTTGATTTAGTTTTGTACAGTTTATTGACTGGTTCTTTATTGAGTTTTGTACAGTTTATTGACTGTTTCTTTATTTAGTTTTGTACAGTTTTTGACTGGTTCTTTATTTAGTTTTGTACAGTTTATTGACTGGTTCTTTATTGAGTTTGTGTACATTTTATTGACTGGTTCTTTATTGAATTTTGTACAGTTTATTGACTGGCTCTTTATTGAGTTTTGTATAGTTATTGACTTGTTCTTTATTGAATTTTGTACAGTTTATTGACTAATTCTTTATTGAGTTTTGTACAGTTTATTACTGGTTCTTTATTCAGTTTTGTACAGTTTATTGACTGTTTCTTTATTGAGTTTTGTACAGTTTATTGACTGTTTCTTTATTGAGTTTTGTACAGTTTATTGACTGTTTCTTTATTGAGTTTTGTACAGTTTATTGACTGGTTCTTTATTGAGTTTTGTACAGTTTATTGACTATTTCTTTATTGCGTTTTGTACAGTTTATTGACTGGTTCTTTATTAAGTTTTGAACAGTTTATTGACTGGTTCTTTATTGAGCTTTGTAAAGTTTATTGACTGTTCTTTATTGAGTTTTGTATAGTTTATTGACTAATTCTTTATTGAGTTTTGTACAGTTTATTGACTGTTTCTTTATTGAAGTTTTGTACAGTTTATTGACTCTTTCTTTATTTAGTTTTGTACAGTTTATTGACTGGTTCTTTATTTAGTTTTGAACAGTTTATTCACTGGTTCTTTATTGTGTTTTGTACAGTTTATTGACTGGTTCTTTATTGAGTTTTGTACAGTTTATTGACTTTTTCTTTATTGAGTTTTGTACAGTTTATTGACTGGTTCTTTATTGAGTTTTGTACAGTTTATTGACTAATTCTTTAGTGAGTTTTGTACAGTTTATTACTGGTTCTTTATTCAGTTTTGTACAGTTTTTTCTTACTGTTTCTTTTTCTTTATTGAGTTTTGTACAGTTTTATGACTGGTTCTTTATTGAGGTTTGTACAGTTTATTGACTGGTTCTTTCTTTTGTTTTGTACAGTTTCTTGACTGTTTCTTTATTTAGTTTTGTACAGTTTATTGACAGTTTTCTATTGAGTTTTGTACAGTTTTTTTGACTGGTTCTTTATTGAGTTTTGTACAGTTTATTGACTGTTTCTTTATTGAGTTTTGTACAGTTTATTGACTGGTTCTTTCTTTTGTTTTGTACAGTTTATTGACTGGTTCTTTATTGAGTTTTGTACAGTTTATTTACTGTTTCTTTATTTAGTTTTGTACAGTTTATTGACTGTTTCTTTATTTAGTTTGTGTACAATTTATTGACTGGTTCTTTATTTAGTTTTGTACAGTTTATTGACTGTTTCTTGATTTAGTTTTGTACAGTTTATTGACTGGTTCTTTATTGAGTTTTGTACAGTTTATTGACTGTTTCTTTATTTAGTTTTGTACAGTTTTTGACTGGTTCTTTATTTAGTTTTGTACAGTTTATTGACTGGTTCTTTATTGAGTTTGTGTACATTTTATTGACTGGTTCTTTATTGAATTTTGTACAGTTTATTGACTGGCTCTTTATTGAGTTTTGTATAGTTATTGACTTGTTCTTTATTGAATTTTGTACAGTTTATTGACTAATTCTTTATTGAGTTTTGTACAGTTTATTACTGGTTCTTTATTCAGTTTTGTACAGTTTATTGACTGTTTCTTTATTGAGTTTTGTACAGTTTATTGACTGTTTCTTTATTGAGTTTTGTACAGTTTATTGACTGTTTCTTTATTGAGTTTTGTACAGTTTATTGACTGGTTCTTTATTGAGTTTTGTACAGTTTATTGACTATTTCTTTATTGCGTTTTGTACAGTTTATTGACTGGTTCTTTATTAAGTTTTGAACAGTTTATTGACTGGTTCTTTATTGAGCTTTGTAAAGTTTATTGACTGTTCTTTATTGAGTTTTGTATAGTTTATTGACTAATTCTTTATTGAGTTTTGTACAGTTTATTGACTGTTTCTTTATTGAAGTTTTGTACAGTTTATTGACTCTTTCTTTATTTAGTTTTGTACAGTTTATTGACTGGTTCTTTATTTAGTTTTGAACAGTTTATTCACTGGTTCTTTATTGTGTTTTGTACAGTTTATTGACTGGTTCTTTATTGAGTTTTGTACAGTTTATTGACTTTTTCTTTATTGAGTTTTGTACAGTTTATTGACTGGTTCTTTATTGAGTTTTGTACAGTTTATTGACTAATTCTTTAGTGAGTTTTGTACAGTTTATTACTGGTTCTTTATTCAGTTTTGTACAGTTTTTTCTTACTGTTTCTTTTTCTTTATTGAGTTTTGTACAGTTTTATGACTGGTTCTTTATTGAGGTTTGTACAGTTTATTGACTGGTTCTTTCTTTTGTTTTGTACAGTTTATTGACTGTTTCTTTATTTAGTTTTGTACAGTTTATTTATAGTTTTCTATTGAGTTTTGTACAGTTTTTTTGACTGGTTCTTTATTGAGTTTTGTACAGTTTATTGACTGTTTCTTTATTGAGTTTTGTACAGTTTATTGACTGTTTCTTTATTTAGTTTTGTACAATTTATTGACTGGTTCTTTAGTGAGTTTTGTACAGTTTATTGACTGGTTCTTTATTGAGTTTTGTACAGTTTATTGACTGTTTCTTTATTTAGTTTTGTACAGTTTATTGACTGTTTCTTTATTTAATTTGTGTACAATTTATTGACTGGTTCTTTATTTAGTTTTGTACAGTTTATTGACTGTTTCTTGATTTAGTTTTGTACAGTTTATTGACTGGTCCTTTATTGAGTTTTTGACTGGTTCTTTATTTAGTTTTGTACAGTTTTATTACTGGTTCTTTATTGAGTTTTGTACAGTTCATTGACTGGTTCTTTCTTTTGTTTTGTACAGTTTATTGACTGGTTCTTTATTGAGTTTTGTACAGTTTATTGACTGTTTCTTTATTTAGTTTTGTACAGTTTATTGACTGTTTCTTTATTTAGTTTGTGTGCAATTTATTGACTGGTTCTTTATTGAGTTTGTGTACAATTTATTGACTGGTTCTTTATTGAATTTTGTACAATTTATTGACTGGTTCTTTATATAGTTTTGTACAGTTTATTGACTGTTTCTTGATTTAGTTTTGTACAGTTTATTGACTGGTTCTTTATTGAGTTTTGTACAGTTTATTGACTGTTTCTTTATTTAGTTTTGTACAGTTTTTGACTGGTTCTTTATTTAGTTTTGTACAGTTTATTGACTGGTTCTTTATTGAGTTTGTGTACATTTTATTGACTGGTTCTTTATTGAATTTTGTACAGTTTATTGACTGGCTCTTTATTGAGTTTTGTGTAGTTATTGACTTGTTCTTTATTGAGTTATGTACAGTTTATTGACTAATTCTTTATTGAGTTTTGTACAGTTTATTGACTGTTTCTTTATTTAGTTTTGTACAGTTTATTGACTGGTTCTTTCTTTTGTTTTGTACTGTTTATTGACTGGTTCTTTATTGAGTTTTGTACAGTTTATTGACTGTTTCTTTATTTAGTTTTGTACAGTTTATTGACTGTTTCTTTATTTAGTTTGTGTACAATTTATTGACTGGTTCTTTATTTAGTCTTGTACAGTTTATTGACTGTTTCTTTATTTAGTTTTGTACAGTTTTATGACTGGTTCTTTAGTGAGTTTTGTACAGTTTATTGACTGTTTCTTTATTTAGTTTTGTACAGTTTTTGACTGGTTCTTTATTTAGTTTTGTACAGTTTATTGATTGGTTCTTTATTGAGTTTGTGTACAATTTATTGACTGGTTCTTTATTGAGTTTTGTACAGTTTATTGACTGGTTCTTTATTGAGTTTTGTATAGTTATTGACTGGTTCTTTATTGAATTTTGTACAGTTTATTGACTAATTCTTTATTGAGTTTTGTACAGTTTATTACTGGTTCTTTATTCAGTTTTGTACAGTTTATTGACTGTTTCTTTATTGAGTTTTGTACAGTTTATTGACTGGTTCTTTGTTCAGTTTTGTTCTGTTTATTGACTGGTTCTTTATTCAGTTTTGTACAGTTTATTGACTGGTTCTTTATTCAGTTTTGTACAGTTTTTTCTTACTGTTTCTTTTTCTTTATTGAGTTTTGTACAGTTTTATGACTGGTTCTTTATTGAGGTTTGTACAGTTTATTGACTGGTTCTTTCTTTTGTTTTGTACAGTTTCTTGACTGTTTCTTTATTTAGTTTTGTACAGTTTATTGACAGTTTTCTATTGAGTTTTGTACAGTTTTTTTGACTGGTTCTTTATTGAGTTTTGTACAGTTTATTGACTGTTTCTTTATTGAGTTTTGTACAGTTTATTGACTGTTTCTTTATTTAGTTTTGTACAATTTATTGACTGGTTCTTTCTTTTGTTTTGTACAGTTTATTGACTGGTTCTTTATTGAGTTTTGTACAGTTTATTTAGTTTTCTACAGTTTATTGACTGTTTCTTTATTTAGTTTGTGTACAATTTATTGACTGGTTCTTTATTTAGTTTTGTACAGTTTATTGACTGTTTCTTGATTTAGTTTTGTACAGTTTATTGACTGGTTCTTTATTGAGTTTTGTACAGTTTATTGACTGTTTCTTTATTTAGTTTTGTACAGTTTTTGACTGGTTCTTTATTTAGTTTTGTACAGTTTATTGACTGGTTCTTTATTGAGTTTGTGTACATTTTATTGACTGGTTCTTTATTGAATTTTGTACAGTTTATTGACTGGCTCTTTATTGAGTTTTGTATAGTTATTGACTTGTTCTTTATTGAATTTTGTACAGTTTATTGACTAATTCTTTATTGAGTTTTGTACAGTTTATTACTGGTTCTTTATTCAGTTTTGTACAGTTTATTGACTGTTTCTTTATTGAGTTTTGTACAGTTTATTGACTGTTTCTTTATTGAGTTTTGTACAGTTTATTGACTGTTTCTTTATTGAGTTTTGTACAGTTTATTGACTGGTTCTTTATTGAGTTTTGTACAGTTTATTGACTATTTCTTTATTGCGTTTTGTACAGTTTATTGACTGGTTCTTTATTAAGTTTTGAACAGTTTATTGACTGGTTCTTTATTGAGCTTTGTAAAGTTTATTGACTGTTCTTTATTGAGTTTTGTATAGTTTATTGTCTAATTCTTTATTGAGTTTTGTACAGTTTATTGACTGTTTCTTTATTGAAGTTTTGTACAGTTTATTGACTCTTTCTTTATTTAGTTTTGTACAGTTTATTGACTGGTTCTTTATTTAGTTTTGAACAGTTTATTCACTGGTTCTTTATTGTGTTTTGTACAGTTTATTGACTGGTTCTTTATTGAGTTTTGTACAGTTTATTGACTTTTTCTTTATTGAGTTTTGTACAGTTTATTGACTGGTTCTTTATTGAGTTTTGTACAGTTTATTGACTAATTCTTTAGTGAGTTTTTTACAGTTTATTACTGGTTTTTTATTCAGTTTTGTACAGTTTTTTCTTACTGTTTCTTTTTCTTTATTGAGTTTTGTACAGTTTTATGACTGGTTCTTTATTGAGGTTTGTACAGTTTATTGACTGGTTCTTTCTTTTGTTTTGTACAGTTTATTGACTGTTTCTTTATTTAGTTTTGTACAGTTTATTTATAGTTTTCTATTGAGTTTTGTACAGTTTTTTTGACTGGTTCTTTATTGAGTTTTGTACAGTTTATTGACTGTTTCTTTATTGAGTTTTGTACAGTTTATTGACTGTTTCTTTATTTAGTTTTGTACAATTTATTGACTGGTTCTTTCTTTTGTTTTGTACAGTTTATTGACTGGTTCTTTATTGAGTTTTGTACAGTTTATTGACTGTTTCTTTATTTAGTTTTGTACAGTTTATTGACTGTTTCTTTATTTAATTTGTGTACAATTTATTGACTGGTTCTTTATTTAGTTTTGTACAGTTTATTGACTGTTTCTTGATTTAGTTTTGTACAGTTTATTGACTGGTCCTTTATTGAGTTTTTGACTGGTTCTTTATTTAGTTTTGTACAGTTTTATTACTGGTTCTTTATTGAGTTTTGTACAGTTCATTGACTGGTTCTTTCTTTTGTTTTGTACAGTTTATTGACCGGTTCTTTATTGAGTTTTGTACAGTTTATTGACTTGTTCTTTATTGAGTTTTGTATAGTTATTGACTGGTTCTTTATTGAATTTTGTACAGTTGATTGACTAATTCTTTATTGAGTTTTGTACTGTTTATTACTGGTTCTTTATTCAGTTTTGTACAGTTTATTGACTGTTTCTTTATTGAGTTTTGTACAGTTTATTGACTGGTTCTTTGTTCAGTTTTGTTCTGTTTATTGACTGGTTCTTTATTCAGTTTTGTACAGTTTATTGACTGGTTCTTTATTCAGTTTTGTACAGTTTTTTTGACTGTTTCTTTATTAAGTTTTGTACAGTTTTATGACTGGTTCTTTATTGAGTTTTGTACAGTTCATTGACTGGTTCTTTCTTTTGTTTTGTACAGTTCATTGACTGGTTTTTTATTGAGTTTTGTACAGTTTATTGACTGGTTCTTTATTTAGTTTTGTACAGTTTATTGACTGGTTCTTTATTGAGTTTTGTTCAGTTTATTGACTGATTCTTTATTGAGTTTTGTACAGTTTATTGACTAATTCTTTATTGAGTTTTGTACAGTTTATTGACTGGTTCTTTATTCAGTTTTGTACAGTTTATTGACTAATTCTTTATTGAGTTTTGTACAGTTTATTACTGGTTCTTTATTCAGTTCTGTACAGTTTATTGACTGGTTCTTTATTGAGTTTTGTACAGTTTATTGACTGTTTCTTTATTGAGTTTTGTACAGTTTATTGACTGTTTCTTTATTTAGTTTTGTACAATTTATTGACTGGTTCTTTCTTTTGTTTTGTACAGTTTATTGACTGGTTCTTTATTGAGTTTTGTACAGTTTATTGACTGTTTCTTTATTTAGTTTTGTACAGTTTATTGACTGGTCCTTTATTGAGTTTTTGACTGGTTCTTTATTTAGTTTTGTACAGTTTTATTACTGGTTCTTTATTGAGTTTTGTACAGTTCATTGACTGGTTCTTTCTTTTGTTTTGTACAGTTTATTGACCGGTTCTTTATTGAGTTTTGTACAGTTTATTGACTTGTTCTTTATTGAGTTTTGTATAGTTATTGACTGGTTCTTTATTGAATTTTGTACAGTTGATTGACTAATTCTTTATTGAGTTTTGTACTGTTTATTACTGGTTCTTTATTCAGTTTTGTACAGTTTATTGACTGTTTCTTTATTGAGTTTTGTACAGTTTATTGACTGGTTCTTTGTTCAGTTTTGTTCTGTTTATTGACTGGTTCTTTATTCAGTTTTGTACAGTTTATTGACTGGTTCTTTATTCAGTTTTGTACAGTTTTTTTGACTGTTTCTTTATTAAGTTTTGTACAGTTTTATGACTGGTTCTTTATTGAGTTTTGTACAGTTCATTGACTGGTTCTTTCTTTTGTTTTGTACAGTTCATTGACTGGTTTTTTATTGAGTTTTGTACAGTTTATTGACTGGTTCTTTATTTAGTTTTGTACAGTTTATTGACTGGTTCTTTATTGAGTTTTGTTCAGTTTATTGACTGATTCTTTATTGAGTTTTGTACAGTTTATTGACTAATTCTTTATTGAGTTTTGTACAGTTTATTGACTGGTTCTTTATTCAGTTTTGTACAGTTTATTGACTAATTCTTTATTGAGTTTTGTACAGTTTATTACTGGTTCTTTATTCAGTTCTGTACAGTTTATTGACTGGTTCTTTATTGAGTTTTGTACAGTTTATTGACTGTTTCTTTATTGAGTTTTGTACAGTTTATTGACTGTTTCTTTATTTAGTTTTGTACAATTTATTGACTGGTTCTTTCTTTTGTTTTGTACAGTTTATTGACTGGTTCTTTATTGAGTTTTGTACAGTTTATTGACTGTTTCTTTATTTAGTTTTGTACAGTTTATTGACTGTTTCTTTATTTAGTTTGTGTGCAATTTATTGACTGGTTCTTTATTGAGTTTGTGTACAATTTATTGACTGGCTCTTTATTGAATTTTGTACAGTTTATTGACTGGTTCTTTATTTAGTTTTGTACAGTTTATTGACTGGTTCTTTATTTAGTTTTGTTCAGTTTATTGACTGGTTCTTTATTGAGTTTTGTACAGTTTATTGACTGTTTCTTTATTTAGTTTTGTACAGTTTTTGACTGGTTCTTTATTTAGTTTTGTACAGTTTATTGACTGGTTCTTTATTCAGTTTTGTACAATTTATTGACTGGTTTTTGATTTAGTTTTGTACAGTTTATTGACTGGTTCTTAGTTCAGTTTTGTACAGTTTATTGACTGGTTCTTTGTTCAGTTTTGTTCAGTTTATTGACTGGTTCTTTATTGAGTTTTGTACAGTTTATTGACTAATTCTTTATTGAGTTTTGTACAGTTTATTGACTGGTTCTTTATTCAGTTTTGTACAGTTTATTGACTAATTCTTTATTGAGTTTTGTACAGTTTATTACTGGTTCTTTATTCAGTTTTGTACAGTTAATTGACTGGTTCTTTATTGAGTTTTGTACAGTTTATTGACTGTTTCTTTATTGAGTTTTGTACAGTTTATTGACTGTTTCTTTATTTAGTTTTGTACAATTTATTGACTGGTTCTTTCTTTTGTTTTGTACAGTTTATTGACTGGTTCTTTATTGAGTTTTGTACAGTTTATTGACTGTTTCTTTATTTGGTTTTGTACAGTTTATTGACTGTTTCTTTATTTAGTTTGTGTGCAATTTATTGACTGGTTCTTTATTGAGTTTGTGTACAATTTATTGACTGGTTCTTTATTGAATTTTGTACAATTTATTGACTGGTTCTTTATATAGTTTTGTACAGTTTATTGACTGTTTCTTTATTTAGTTTTGTACAGTTTATTGACTGGTTCTTTATTGAGTTTTGTACAGTTTATTGACTGTTTCTTTATTTAGTTTTGTACAGTTTTTGACTGGTTCTTTATTTAGTTTTGTACAGTTTATTGACTGGTTCTTTATTGAGTTTGTGTACATTTTATTGACTGGTTCTTTATTGAATTTTGTACAGTTTATTGACTGGCTCTTTATTGAGTTTTGTATAGTTATTGACTTGTTCTTTATTGAGTTATGTACAGTTTATTGACTAATTCTTTATTGAGTTTTGTACAGTTTATTGACTGTTTCTTTATTTAGTTTTGTACAGTTTATTGACTGGTTCTTTCTTTTGTTTTGTACAGTTTATTGACTGGTTCTTTATTGAGTTTTGTACAGTTTATTGACTGTTTCTTTATTTAGTTTTGTACAGTTTATTGACTGTTTCTTTATTTAGTTTGTGTACAATTTATTGACTGGTTCTTTATTTAGTCTTGTACAGTTTATTGACTGTTTCTTTATTTAGTTTTGTACAGTTTTATGACTGGTTCTTTAGTGAGTTTTGTACAGTTTATTGACTGTTTCTTTATTTAGTTTTGTACAGTTTTTTGACTGGTTCTTTATTTAGTTTTGTACAGTTTATTGATTGGTTCTTTATTGAGTTTGTGTACAATTTATTGACTGGTTCTTTATTGAGTTTTGTACAGTTTATTGACTGGTTCTTTATTGAGTTTTGTATAGTTATTGACTGGTTCTTTATTGAATTTTGTACAGTTTATTGACTAATTCTTTATTGAGTTTTGTACAGTTTATTACTGGTTCTTTATTCAGTTTTGTACAGTTTATTGACTGTTTCTTTATTGAGTTTTGTACAGTTTATTGACTGGTTCTTTGTTCAGTTTTGTTCTGTTTATTGACTGGTTCTTTATTCAGTTTTGTACAGTTTATTGACTGGTTCTTTATTCAGTTTTGTACAGTTTTTTCTTACTGTTTCTTTTTCTTTATTGAGTTTTGTACAGTTTTATGACTGGTTCTTTATTGAGGTTTGTACAGTTTATTGACTGGTTCTTTCTTTTGTTTTGTACAGTTTATTGACTGTTTCTTTATTGAGTTTTGTACAGTTTATTGACTGTTTCTTTATTTAGTTTTGTACAATTTATTGACTGGTTCTTTCTTTTGTTTTGTACAGTTTATTGACTGGTTCTTTATTGAGTTTTGTACAGTTTATTTACTGTTTCTTTATTTAGTTTTGTACAGTTTATTGACTGTTTCTTTATTTAGTTTGTGTACAATTTATTGACTGGTTCTTTATTTAGTTTTGTACAGTTTATTGACTGTTTCTTGATTTAGTTTTGTACAGTTTATTGACTGGTTCTTTATTGAGTTTTGTACAGTTTATTGACTGTTTCTTTATTTAGTTTTGTACAGTTTTTGACTGGTTCTTTATTTAGTTTTGTACAGTTTATTGACTGGTTCTTTATTGAGTTTGTGTACATTTTATTGACTGGTTCTTTATTGAATTTTGTACAGTTTATTGACTGGCTCTTTATTGAGTTTTGTATAGTTATTGACTTGTTCTTTATTGAATTTTGTACAGTTTATTGACTAATTCTTTATTGAGTTTTGTACAGTTTATTACTGGTTCTTTATTCAGTTTTGTACAGTTTATTGACTGTTTCTTTATTGAGTTTTGTACAGTTTATTGACTGTTTCTTTATTTAGTTTTGTACAGTTTATTGACTGGTTCTTTCTTTTGCTTTGTACAGTTTATTGACTGGTTTTTTATTGAGTTTTGTACAGTTTATTGACTGTTTCTTTATTTAGTTTTGTACAGTTTATTGACTGTTTATTTATTTAGTTTGTGTACAATTTATTGACTGGTTATTTGTTTAGTTTTGTACAGTTTATTGACTGTTTCTTTCTTTAGTTTTGTACAGTTTATTGACTGGTTCTTTATTGAGTTTTGTACAGTTTATTGACTGTTTCTTTATTTAGTTTTGTACAGTTTTTGACTGGTTCTTTATTTAGTTTTGTACAGTTTATTGACTGGTTCTTTATTGAGTTTGTGTACAATTTATTGACTGGTTCTTTATTGAATTTTGTACAGTTTATTGACTGGTTCTTTATTGAGTTTTGTATAGTTATTGACTGGTTCTTTATTTAGTTTTGTACAGATAATTGACTGGCTCTTAGTTCAATTTTGTACAGTTTATTGACTGGTTCTTTGTTCAGTTTTGTTCAGTTTATTGACTGGTTCTTTATTGAGTTTTGTACAGTTTATTGACTAATTCTTTATTGAGTTTTGTACAGTTTATTGACTGTTTCTTTATTTAGTTTTGTACAGTTTATTGACTGGTTCTTTCTTTTGTTTTGTACAGTTTATTGACTGGTTCTTTCTTTTGTTTTGTACAGTTTATTGACTGTTTCTTTATTTAGTTTTGTACAGTTTATTGACTGTTTCTTTATTTAGTTTGTGTACAATTTATTGACTGGTTCTTTATTTAGTCTTGTACAGTTTATTGACTGTTTCTTTATTTAGTTTTGTACAGTTTATTGACTGGTTCTTTATTGAGTTTTGTACAGTTTATTGACTGTTTCTTTATTTAGTTTTGTACAGATTTTGACTGGTTCTTTATTTAGCTTTGTACAGTTTATTGATTGGTTCTTTATTGAGTTTGTATACAATTTATTGACTGGTTCTTTATTGAATTTTGTACAGTTTATTGACTGGTTCTTTATTGAGTTTTGTATAGTTATTGACTGGTTCTTTATTGAATTTTGTACAGTTTATTGACTAATTCTTTATTGAGTTTTGTACAGTTTATTACTGGTTCTTTATTCAGTTTTGTACAGTTTATTGACTGTTTCTTTATTGAGTTTTGTACAGTTTATTGACTGGTTCTTTGTTCAGTTTTGTTCTGTTTATTGACTGGTTCTTTATTCAGTTTTGTACAGTTTATTGACTGGTTCTGTATTCAGTTTTGTACAGTTTTTTCTTACTGTTTCTTTTTCTTTATTGAGTTTTGTACAGTATTATGACTGGTTCTTTATTGAGGTTTGTACAGTTTATTGACTGGTTCTTTCTTTTGTTTTGTACAGTTTATTGACTGTTTCTTTATTTAGTTTTGTACAGTTCATTGACAGTTTTCTATTGAGTTTTGTACAGTTTTTTTGACTGGTTCTTTATTGAGTTTTGTACAGTTTATTGACTGTTTCTTTATTGAGTTTTGTACAGTTTATTGACTGTTTCTTTATTTAGTTTTGTACAATTTATTGACTGGTTCTTTCTTTTGTTTTGTACAGTTTATTGACTGGTTCTTTATTGAGTTTTGTACAGTTTATTGACTGTTTCTTTATTTAGTTTTGTACAGTTTATTGACTGTTTCTTTATTTAGTTTGTGTACAATTTATTGACTGGTTCTTTATTTAGTTTTGTACAGTTTATTGACTGTTTCTTGATTTAGTTTTGTACAGTTTATTGACTGGTTCTTTATTGAGTTTTGTACAGTTTATTGACTGGTTCTTTATTCAGTTTTGTACAGTTTTTTCTTACTGTATCTTTTTCTTTATTGAGTTTTGTACAGTTTTATGACTGGTTCTTTATTGAGGTTTGTACAGTTTATTGACTGGTTCTTTCTTTTGCTTTGTACAGTTTATTGACTGTTTCTTTATTTAGTTTTGTAAAGTTTATTGACAGTTTTCTATTGAGTTTTGTACAGTTTTTTTGACTGGTTCTTTATTGAGTTTTGTACAGTTTATTGACTGTTTCTTTATTGAGTTTTGTACAGTTTATTGACTGTTTCTTTATTTAGTTTTGTACAATTTATTGACTGGTTCTTTCTTTTGTTTTGTACAGTTTATTGACTGGTTCTTTATTGAGTTTTGTACAGTTTATTGGCTGTTTCTTTATTTAGTTTTGTACAGTTTATTGACTGTTTCTTTATTTAGTTTGTGTACAATTTATTGACTGGTTCTTTATTTTGTTTTGTACAGTTTATTGACTGTTTCTTGATTTAGTTTTGTACAGTTTATTGACTGGTTCTTTATTGAGTTTTGTACAGTTTATTGACTCTTTATTTAGTTTTGTACAGTTTTTGACTGGTTCTTTATTTAGTTTTGTACAGTTTATTGACTGGTTCTTTATTGAGTTTGTGTACATTTTATTGACTGGTTCTTTATTGAATTTTGTACAGTTTATTGACTGGCTCTTTATTGAGTTTTGTATAGTTATTGACTTGTTCTTTATTGAATTTTGTACAGTTTATTGACTAATTCTTTATTGAGTTTTGTACAGTTTATTACTGGTTCTTTATTCAGTTTTCTACAGTTTATTGACTGTTTCTTTATTGAGTTTTGTACAGTTTATTGACTGTTTCTTTATTGAGTTTTGTACAGTTTATTGACTGTTTCTTTATTGAGTTTTGTACAGTTTATTGACTGGTTCTTTATTGAGTTTTGTACAGTTTATTGACTGTTTCTTTATTGAGTTTTGTACAGTTTATTGACTGGTTCTTTATTGAGGTTTGTACAGTTTATTGACTGGTTCTTTCTTTTGTTTTGTACAGTTTATTGACTGTTTCTTTATTTAGTTTTGTACAGCTTATTGACAGTTTTCTATTGAGTTTTGTACAGTTTTTTTGACTTGTTCTTTATTGAGTTTTGTACAGTTTATTGACTGTTTCTTTATTAAGTTTTGTACAGTTTATTGACTGTTTCTTTATTTAGTTTTGTACAATTTATTGACTGGTTCTTTCTTTTGTTTTGTACAGTTTATTGACTGGTTCTTTATTGAGTTTTGTACAGTTTATTGACTGTTTCTTTATTTAGTTTTGTACAGTTTATTGACTGTTTCTTTATTTAGTTTGTGTACAATTTATTGACTGGTTTTTTATTTAGTTTTGTACAGTTTATTGACTGTTTCTTGATTTAGTTTTGTACAGTTTATTGACTGGTTCTTTATTGAGTTTTGTGCAGTTAATTGACTGTTTCTTTATTTAGTTTTGTACAGTTTTTTACTGGTTCTTTATTTAGTTTTGTACAGTTTATTGACTGGTTCTTTATTGAATGTGTGTACATTTTATTGACTGGTTCTTTATTGAATGTTGTACAGTTTATTGACTGGCTCTTTATTGAGTTTTGTATAGTTATTGACTTGTTCTTTATTGAATTTTGTACAGTTTATTGACTAATTCTTTATTGAGTTTTGTACAGTTTATTACTTGTTCTTTATTCAGTTTTGTACAGTTTATTGACTGTTTCTTTATTGAGTTTTGTACAGTTTATTGACTAGTTCTTTGTTCAGTTTTGTTTTGTTTATTGACTGGTTCTTTATTCAGTTTTGTACAGTTTATTGACTGGTTCTTTATTCAGTTTTGTACAGTTTTTTTGACTGTTTCTTTATTGAGTTTTGTACAGTTTTATTACTGGTTCTTTATTGAGTTTTGTACAGTTCATTGACTGGTTCTTTCTTTTGTTTTGTACAGTTTTTTGACCGGTTCTTTATTGAGTTTTGTACAGTTTATTGACTTGTTCTTTATTGAGTTTTGTATAGTTATTGACTGGTTCTTTATTGAATTTTGTACAGTTGATTGACTAATTCTTTATTGAGTTTTGTACTGTTTATTACTGGTTCTTTATTCAGTTTTGTACAGTTTATTGACTCTTTCTTTATTGAGTTTTGTACAGTTTATTGACTGGTTCTTTGTTCAGTTTTGTTCTGTTTATTGACTGGTTCTTTATTCAGTTTTGTACAGTTTATTGACTGGTTCTTTATTCAGTTTTGTACAGTTTTTTTGACTGTTTCTTTATTAAGTTTTGTACAGTTTTATGTCTGGTTCTTTATTGAGTTTTGTACAGTTCATTGACTGGTTCTTTCTTTTGTTTTGTACAGTTCATTGACTGGTTTTTTATTGAGTTTTGTACAGTTTATTGACTGGTTCTTTATTTAGTTTTGTACAGTTTATTGACTGGTTCTTTATTGAGTTTTGTTCAGTTTATTGACTGATTCTTTATTGAGTTTTGTACAGTTTATTGACTAATTCTTAATTGAGCTTTGTACAGTTTACTGACTGGTTCTTTATTCAGTTTTGTACAGTTTATTGACTGGTTCTTTATTCAGTTTTTTACAATTTATTGACTGGTTCTTTATTTAGTTTTGTACAGTTTATTGACTGGTTCTTAGTTCAGTTTTGTACAGTTTATTGACTGGTTCTTTGTTCAGTTTTGTTCAGTTTATTGACTGGTTCTTTATTGAGTTTTGTACAGTTTATTGACTAATTCTTTATTGAGTTTTGTACAGTTTATTGACTGGTTCTTTATTCAGTTTTGTACAGTTTATTGACTAATTCTTTATTGAGTTTTGTACAGTTTATTACTGGTTCTTTATTCAGTTTTGTACAGTTTATTGACTAGTTCTTTATTGAGTTTTGTACAGTTTATTGACTGTTTCTTTATTGAGTTTTGTACAGTTTATTGACTGTTTCTTTATTTAGTTTTGTACAATTTATTGACTGGTTCTTTCTTTTGTTTTGTACAGTTTATTGACTGGTTCTTTATTGAGTTTTGTACAGTTTATTGACTGTTTCTTTATTTAGTTTTGTACAGTTTATTGACTGTTTCTTTATTTAGTTTGTGTACAATTTATTGACTGGTTCTTTATTTAGTTTTGTACAGTTTATTGACTGTTTCTTGATTTAGTTTTGTACAGTTTATTGACTGGTTCTTTATTGAGTTTTGTACAGTTTATTGGCTGTTTCTTTATTTAGTTTTGTACAGTTTTTGACTGGTTCTTTATTTAGTTTTGTACAGTTTATTGACTGGTTCTTTATTGAGTTTGTGTACATTTTATTGACTGGTTCTTTATTGAATTTTGTACAGTTCATTGACTGGCTCTTTATTGAGTTTTGTATGGTTATTGACTTGTTCTTTATTGAGTTATGTACAGTTTATTGACTAATTCTTTATTGAGTTTTGTACAGTTTATTGACTGTTTCTTTATTTAGTTTTGTACAGTTTATTGACTGGTTCTTTCTTTTGTTTTGTACTGTTTATTGACTGGTTCTTTATTGAGTTTTGTACAGTTTATTGACTGTTTCTTTATTTAGTTTTGTACAGTTTATTGACTGTTTCTTTATTGAGTTTGTGTACAATTTATTGACTGGTTCTTTATTTAGTCTTGTACAGTTTATTGACTGTTTCTTTATTTAGTTTTGTACAGTTTATTGACTGGTTCTTTAGTGAGTTTTGTACAGTTTATTGACTGTTTCTTTATTTAGTTTTGTACAGTTTTTGACTGGTTTTTTATTTAGTTTTGTACAGTTTATTGATTGGTTCTTTATTGAGTTTGTGTACAATTTATTGACTGGTTCTTTATTGAGTTTTGTACAGTTTATTGACTGGTTCTTTATTGAGTTTTGTATAGTTATTGACTGGTTCTTTATTGAATTTTGTACAGTTTATTGACTAATACTTTATTGAGTTTTGTACAGTTTATTACTGGTTCTTTATTCAGTTTTGTACAGTTTATTGACTGTTTCTTTATTGAGTTTTGTACAGTTTATTGACTGGTTCTTTGTTCAGTTTTGTTCTGTTTATTGACTGGTTCTTTATTCAGTTTTGTACAGTTTATTGACTGGTTCTTTATTTAGTTTTGTACAGTTTTTTCTTACTGTTTCTTTTTCTTTATTGAGTTTTGTACATTTTTATGACTGGTTCTTTATTGAGGTTTGTACAGTTTATTGACTGGTTCTTTCTTTTGTTTTGTACAGTTTCTTGACTGTTTCTTTATTTAGTTTTGTACAGTTTATTGACAGTTTTCTATTGAGTTTTGTACAGTTTTTTTGACTGGTTCTTTATTGAGTTTTGTACAGTTTATTGACTGTTTCTTTATTCAGTTTTCTACAGTTTATTGACTGTTTCTTTATTTAGTTTTGTACAATTTATTGACTGGTTCTTTCTTTTGTTTTGTACAGTTTATTCACTGGTTCTTTATTGAGTTTTGTACAGTTTATTGACTGTTTCTTTATTTAGTTTTGTACAGTTTATTGACTGTTTCTTTATTTAGTTTGTGTACAATTTATTGACTGGTTCTTTATTTAGTTTTGTACAGTTTATTGACTGTTTCTTGATTTAGTTTTGTACAGTTTATTGACTGGTTCTTTATTGAGTTTTGTACAGTTTATTGACTGTTTCTTTATTTAGTTTTGTACAGTTTTTGACTGGTTCTTTATTTAGTTTTGTACAGTTTATTGACTGGTTCTTTATTGAGTTTGTGTACATTTTATTGACTGGTTCTTTATTGAATTTTGTACAGTTTATTGACTGGCTCTTTATTGAGTTTTGTATAGTTATTGACTTGTTCTTTATTGAATTTTGTACAGTTTATTGACTAATTCTTTATTGAGTTTTGTACAGTTTATTACTGGTTCTTTATTCAGTTTTGTACAGTTTATTGACTGTTTCTTTATTGAGTTTTGTACAGTTTATTGACTGTTTCTTTATTGAGTTTTGTACAGTTTATTGACTGTTTCTTTATTGAGTTTTGTACAGTTTATTGACTGGTTCTTTATTGAGTTTTGTACAGTTTATTGACTGTTTCTTTATTGCGTTTTGTACAGTTTATTGACTGGTTCTTTATTAAGTTTTGAACAGTTTATTGACTGGTTCTTTATTAAGCTTTGTAAAGTTTATTGACTGTTCTTTATTGAGTTTTGTATAGTTTATTGACTAATTCTTTATTGAGTTTTGTACAGTTTATTGACTGTTTCTTTATTGAAGTTTTGTACAGTTTATTGACTCTTTCTTTATTTAGTTTTGTACAATTTATTGACTAGTTCTTTATTTAGTTTTGAACAGTTTATTCACTGGTTCTTTATTGAGTTTTGTACAGTTTATTGACTGGTTATTTATTGAGTTTTGTACAGTTTATTGACTTTTTCTTTATTGAGTTTTGTACAGTGTATTGACTGGTTCTTTATTGAGTTTTGTACAGTTTATTGACTAATTCTTTAGTGAGTTTTGTACAGTTTATTTCTGGTTCTTTATTCAGTTTTGTACAGTTTATTGACTGTTTCTTTATTTAGTTTTGTACAGTTTATTGACTGGTCCTTTGTTCAGTTTTCTTCTGTTTATTGACTGGTTCTTTATTCACTTTTGTACAGTTTATTGACTGGTTCTTTATTCAGTTTTGTACAGTTTATTGACTGGTTCTTTATTTAGTTTTGTACAGTTTATTGGCTGTTTCTTTATTTAGTTTTGTACAGTTTATTGACTGTTTCTATATTGAGTTTTGTACAGTTTTTTCACTGGTTCTTTATTGAGTTTTGTACAGTTTATTGGCTGTTTCTTTATTAAGTTTTGTACGGTTTATTGACTGTTTTTTTATTTAGTTTTGTACAGTTTATTGACAGTTTCTTTATTTAGTTTTGTACAGTTTATTGACTGTTTCTTTATTTAGTTTGTGTGCAATTTATTGACTGGTTCTATATTTAGTTTTGTACAGTTTAATGACTGGGTCTTTATTTAGTTTTGTACAGTTTACTGACTGTTTCTTTATTTAGTTTTGTACAGTTTATTGACTGTTTCTGTATTTAGTTTTGTACAGTTTATTGACTGGTTCTTTATTGAGTTTTGTACAGTTTATTGACTGTTTCTTTATTTAGTTTGTGTGCAATTTATTGACTGGTTCTTTATTGAGTTTGTGTACAATTTATTGACTGGTTCTTTATTGAATTTTGTACAGTTTATTGACTGGTTCTTTATTTAGTTTTGTACAGTTTATTGACTGGTTCTTTGTTCAGTTTTGTTCAGTTTATTGACTGTTTCATTATTGAGTTTTGTACAGTTTATTGACTGGTTCTAATTCAGTTTTGTACAGTTTATTGACTGGTTCTTTATTTAGTTTTGTACAGTTTATTGACTGTTTCTTTATTGAGTTTTGTATAGTTTATGGACTGATTCTTTATTGAGTTTTGTACAGTTTTTTGACTGTTTCTTTATTGTGTTTTGTACAGTTTATTGACTAGTTCTTTATTGAGTTTTGTACAGTTTATTGACTGTTTCTTTAATGAGTTTTGTACAGTTTATTGACTGTTTCTTTAATTAGTTTTGTACAGTTTATTGACTGGTTCTTTATTTAGTTTTGTACAGTTTATTGACTGGTTCTTTATTGTGTTTTGTACAGTTTATTGACTAGTTCTTTATTGAGTTTTGTACAGTTTATTGACTGGTTCTTTATTGAGTTTTGTACAGTTTATTGACTGGTTCTTTATTGAGTTTTGTACAGTTTATTGACTAATTCTTTATTGAGTTTTGTACAGTTTATTACTGGTTCTGTATTCTGTTTTGTACAGATTATTGACTGTTTCTTTATTGAGTTTTGTACAGTTTATTGACTGGTTCTTTGTTCAGTTTTCTTCTGTTTATTGACTGGTTCTTTATTCAGTTTTGTACAGTTTATTGACTGGTTCTTTATTTAGTTTTGTACAGTTTATTTACTGTTTCTTTATTTAGTTTTGTACAGTTTATTGACTGTTTTCTATTGAGTTTTGTACAGTTTTTTTTTCTGGTTCTTTATTGAGTTTTGTACAGTTTATTGACTGTTTCTTTATTGAGTTTTGTACAGTTTAATGACTGTTTCTTTTTTTAGTTTTGTACAGTTTATTGACTGGTTCTTTCTTTTGTTTCGTACAGTTTATTGACTGTTTCTTTATTTAGTTTGTGTACAATTTATTGACTGGTTATTTATTTAGTTTTGTACAGTTTATTGACTGTTTCTTTATTTAGTTTTGTACTGTTTATTGACTGGTTCTTTATTGAGTTTTGTACAGTTTATTTACTGTTTCATTATTTAGTTTTGTACAGTATTTGACTGGTTCTTTGTTTAGTTTTGTACAGTTTATTGACTGGTTCTTAGTTCAGTTTTGTACAGTTTATTCACTGGTTCTTTATTTAGTTTTGTACAGTTTATTGACTGTTTTCTATTGAGTTTTGTACATTTTTTTTTACTGGTTCTTTATTGAGTTTTGTACAGTTTATTGACTGTTTCTTTATTGAGTTTTGTACAGTTTATTGACTGTTTCTTTATTTAGTTTTGTAGTTTATTGACTGGTTCTTTCTTTTGCTTTGTACAGTTTATTGACTGGTTCTTTATTGAGTTTTGTACAGTTTATTGACTGTTTCTTTATTTAGTTTTGTACAGTTTATTGACTGTTTCTTTATTTAGTTTGTGTACAATTTATTGACTGGTTATTTGTTTAGTTTTGTACAGTTTATTGACTGTTTCTTTCTTTAGTTTTGTACAGTTTATTGACTGGTTCTTTATTGAGTTTTGTACAGTTTATTGACTGTTTCTTTATTTAGTTTTGTACAGTTTTTGACTGGTTCTTTATTTAGTTTTGTACAGTTTATTGACTGGTTCTTTATTGAGTTTGTGTACAATTTATTGACTGGTTCTTTATTGAGTTTTGTACAGTTTATTGACTGGTTCTTTATTGAGTTTTGTATAGTTATTGACTGGTTCTTTATTTAGTTTTGTACAGTTTATTGACTGGTTCTTAGTTCAATTTTGTACAGTTTATTGACTGGTTCTTTGTTCAGTTTTGTTCAGTTTATTGACTGGTTCTTTATTGAATTTTGTACAGTTTACTTACTGGCTCTTTATTGAGTTTTGTATAGTTATTGACTTGTTCTTTATTGAATTTTGTACAGTTTATTGACTAATTCTTTATTGAGTTTTGTACAGTTTATTACTGGTTCTTTATTCAGTTTTGTACAGTTTATTGACTGTTTCTTTATTGAGTTTTGTACAGTTTATTGACTGTTTCTTTATTGAGTTTTGTACAGTTTATTGACTGTTTCTTTATTGAGTTTTGTACAGTTTATTGACTGGTTCTTTATTGAGTTTTGTACAGTTTATTGATTGTTTCTTTATTGCGTTTTGTACAGTTTATTGACTGGTTCTTTATTAAGTTTTGAACAGTTTATTGACTGGTTCTTTATTAAGCTTTGTAAAGTTTATTGACTGTTCTTTATTGAGTTTTGTATAGTTTATTGACTAATTCTTTATTGAGTTTTGTACAGTTTATTGACTGTTTCTTTATTGAAGTTTTGTACAGTTTATTGACTCTTTCTTTATTTAGTTTTGTACAATTTATTGACTAGTTCTTTATTTAGTTTTGAACAGTTTATTCACTGGTTCTTTATTGTGTTTTGTACAGTTTATTGACTGGTTATTTATTGAGTTTTGTACAGTTTATTGACTTTTTCTTTATTGAGTTTTGTACAGTTTATTGACTGGTTCTTTATTGAGTTTTGTACAGTTTATTGACTAATTCTTTAGTGAGTTTTGTACAGTTTATTACTGGTTCTTTATTCAGTTTTGTACAGTTTATTGACTGTTTCTTTATTTAGTTTTGTACAGTTTATTGACTGGTCCTTTGTTCAGTTTTCTTCTGTTTATTGACTGGTTCTTTATTCACTTTTGTACAGTTTATTGACTGGTTCTTTATTCAGTTTTGTACAGTTTATTGACTGGTTCTTTATTTAGTTTTGTACAGTTTATTGGCTGTTTCTTTATTTAGTTTTGTACAGTTTATTGACTGTTTCTATATTGAGTTTTGTACAGTTTTTTCACTGGTTCTTTATTGAGTTTTGTACAGTTTATTGGCTGTTTCTTTATTAAGTTTTGTACAGTTTATTGACTGTTTTTTTATTTAGTTTTGTACAGTTTATTGACAGTTTCTTTATTTAGTTTTGTACAGTTTATTGACTGTTTCTTTATTTAGTTTGTGTGCAATTTATTGACTGGTTCTATATTTAGTTTTGTACAGTTTAATGACTGGGTCTTTATTTAGTTTTGTACAGTTTATTGACTGTTTCTTTATTTAGTTTTGTTCAGTTTATTGACTGTTTCTGTATTTAGTTTTGTACAGTTTATTGACTGGTTCTTTATTGAGTTTTGTACAGTTTATTGACTGTTTCTTTATTTAGTTTGTGTGCAATTTATTGACTGGTTCTTTATTGAGTTTGTGTACAATTTATTGACTGGTTCTTTATTGAATTTTGTACAGTTTATTGACTGGTTCTTTATTTAGTTTTGTACAGTTTATTGACTGGTTCTTTGTTCAGTTTTGTTCAGTTTATTGACTGTTTCATTATTGAGTTTTGTACAGTTTATTGACTGGTTCTAATTCAGTTTTGTACAGTTTATTGACTGGTTCTTTATTTAGTTTTGTACAGTTTATTGACTGTTTCTTTATTGAGTTTTGTATAGTTTATGGACTGATTCTTTATTGAGTTTTGTACAGTTTTTTGGCTGTTTCTTTATTGTGTTTTGTACAGTTTATTGACTAGTTCTTTATTGAGTTTTGTACAGTTTATTGACTGTTTCTTTAATGAGTTTTGTACAGTTTATTGACTGTTTCTTTAATTAGTTTTGTACAGTTTATTGACTGGTTCTTTATTTAGTTTTGTACAGTTTATTGACTGGTTCTTTATTGTGTTTTGTACAGTTTATTGACTAGTTCTTTATTGAGTTTTGTACAGTTTATTGACTGGTTCATTATTGAGTTTTGTACAGTTTATTGACTGGTTCTTTATTGAGTTTTGTACAGTTTATTGACTAATTCTTTATTGAGTTTTGTACAGTTTATTACTGGTTCTGTATTCTGTTTTGTACAGATTATTGACTGTTTCTTTATTGAGTTTTGTACAGTTTATTGACTGGTTCTTTGTTCAGTTTTCTTCTGTTTATTGACTGGTTCTTTATTCAGTTTTGTACAGTTTATTGACTGGTTCTTTATTTAGTTTTGTACAGTTTATTTACTGTTTCTTTATTTAGTTTTGTACAGTTTATTGACTGTTTTCTATTGAGTTTTGTACAGTTTTTTTTCTGGTTCTTTATTGAGTTTTGTACAGTTTATTGACTGTTTCTTTATTGAGTTTTGTACAGTTTAATGACTGTTTCTTTTTTTCGTTTTGTACAGTTTATTGACTGGTTATTTATTTAGTTTTGTACAGTTTATTGACTGTTTCTTTATTTAGTTTTGTACTGTTTATTGACTGGTTCTTTATTGAGTTTTGTACAGTTTATTTACTGTTTCATTATTTAGTTTTGTACAGTATTTGACTGGTTCTTTGTTTAGTTTTGTACAGTTTATTGACTGGTTCTTAGTTCAGTTTTGTACAGTTTATTCACTGGTTCTTTATTTAGTTTTGTACAGTTTATTGACTGTTTTCTATTGAGTTTTGTACATTTTTCTTACTGGTTCTTTATTGAGTTTTGTACAGTTTATTGACTGTTTCTTTATTGAGTTTTGTACAGTTTATTGACTGTTTCTTTATTTAGTTTTGTACAGTTTATTGACTGGTTCTTTCTTTTGCTTTGTACAGTTTATTGACTGGTTCTTTATTGAGTTTTGTACAGTTTATTGACTGTTTCTTTATTTAGTTTTGTACAGTTTATTGACTGGTTCTTTATTGAGTTTTGTACAGTTTATTGACTGTTTCTTTATTTAGTTTTGTACAGTTTTTGACTGGTTCTTTATTTAGTTTTGTACAGTTTATTGACTGGTTCTTTATTGAGTTTGTGTACAATTTATTGACTGGTTCTTTATTGAATTTTGTACAGTTTATTGACTGGTTCTTTATTGAGTTTTGTATAGTTATTGACTGGTTCTTTATTTAGTTTTGTACAGTTTATTGACTGGTTCCTTCTTTTGTTTTGTACAGTTTATTGACTGGTTCTTTCTTTTGTTTTGTACAGTTTATTGACTGTTTCTTTATTTAGTTTTGTACAGTTTATTGACTGTTTCTTTATTTAGTTTGTGTACAATTTATTGACTGGTTCTTTATTTAGTCTTGTACAGTTTATTGACTGTTTCTTTATTTAGTTTTGTACAGTTTATTGACTGGTTCTTTAGTGAGTTTTGTACAGTTTATTGACTGTTTCTTTATTTAGTTTTGTACAGATTTTGACTGGTTCTTTATTTAGTTTTGTACAGTTTATTGATTGGTTCTTTATTGAGTTTGTATACAATTTATTGACTGGTTCTTTATTGAATTTTGTACAGTTTATTGATTGGTTCTTTATTGAGTTTTGTATAGTTATTGACTGGTTCTTTATTGAATTTTGTACAGTTTATTGACTAATTCTTTATTGAGTTTTGTACAGTTTATTACTGGTTCTTTATTCAGTTTTGTACAGTTTATTGACTGTTTCTTTATTGAGTTTTGTACAGTTTATTGACTGGTTCTTTGTTCAGTTTTGTTCTGTTTATTGACTGGTTCTTTATTCAGTTTTGTACAGTTTTTTCTTACTGTTTCTTTTTCTTTATTGAGTTTTGTACAGTTTTATGACTGGTTCTTTATTGAGGTTTGTACAGTTTATTGACTGGTTCTTTCTTTTGTTTTGTACAGTTTATTGACTGTTTCTTTATTTAGTTTTGTACAGTTTATTGACAGTTTTCTATTGAGTTTTGTACAGTTTTTTTGACTGGTTCTTTATTGAGTTTTGTACAGTTTATTGACTGTTTCTTTATTGAGTTTTGTACAGTTTATTGACTGTTTCTTTATTTAGTTTTGTACAATTTATTGACTGGTTCTTTCTTTTGTTTTGTACAGTTTATTGACTGGTTCTTTATTGAGTTTTGTACAGTTTATTGACTGTTTCTTTATTTAGTTTTGTACAGTTTATTGACTGTTTCTTTATTTAGTTTGTGTAGAATTTATTGACTGGTTCTTTATTTAGTTTTGTACAGTTTATTGACTGTTTCTTGATTTACTTTTGTACAGTTTATTGACTGGTTCTTTATTGAGTTTTGTACAGTTTATTGACTGTTTCTTTATTTAGTTTTGTACAGTTTTTGACTGGTTCTTTATTTAGTTTTGTACAGTTTATTGACTGGTTCTTTATTGAGTTTGTGTACATTTTATTGACTGGTTCTTTATTGAATTTTGTACAGTTTATTGACTGGCTCTTTATTGAGTTTTGTATAGTTATTGACTTGTTCTTTATTGAGTTTTGTACAGTTTATTGACTAATTCTTTATTGGGTTTTGTACAGTTTATTGACTGTTTCTTTATTTAGTTTTGTACAGTTTATTGACTGGTTCTTTCTTTTGTTTTGTACAGTTTGTTGACTGGTTCTTTATTGAGTTTTGTACAGTTTATTGACTGTTTCTTTATTTAGTTTTGTACAGTTTATTGACTGTTTCTTTATTTAGTTTGTGTACAATTTATTGACTGGTTCTTTATTTAGTCTTGTACAGTTTATTGACTGTTTCTTTATTTAGTTTTGTACAGTTTATTGACTGGTTCTTTAGTGAGTTTTGTACAGTTTATTGACTGTTTCTTTATTTAGTTTTGTACAGTTTTTGACTGGTTCTTTATTTAGTTTTGTACAGTTTATTGATTGGTTCTTTATTGAGTTTGTGTACAATTTATTGACTCCTTCTTTATTGAGTTTTGTACAGTTTATTGACTGGTTCTTTATTGAGTTTTGTATAGTTATTGACTGGTTCTTTATTGAATTTTGTACAGTTTATTGACTAATTCTTTATTGAGTTTTGTACAGTTTATTACTGGTTCTTTATTCAGTTTTGTACAGTTTATTGACTGTTTCTTTATTGAGTTTTGTACAGTTTATTGACTGGTTCTTTGTTCAGTTTTGTTCTGTTTATTGACTGGTTCTTTATTCAGTTTTGTACAGTTTATTGACTGGTTCTTTATTCAGTTTTGTACAGTTTTTTCTTACTGTATCTTTTTCTTTATTGAGTTTTGTACAGTTTTATGACTGGTTCTTTATTGAGGTTTGTACAGTTTATTGACTGGTTCTTTCTTTTGTTTTGTACAGTTTATTGACTGTTTGTTTATTTAGTTTTGTACAGTTTATTGACAGTTTTCTATTGAGTTTTGTACAGTTTTTTTGACTGGTTCTTTATTGAGTTTTGTACAGTTTATTGACTGTTTCTTTATTGAGTTTTGTACAGTTTATTGACTGTTTCTTTATTTAGTTTTGTACAATTTATTGACTGGTTCTTTCTTTTGTTTTGTACAGTTTATTGACTGGTTCTTAATTGAGTTTTGTACAGTTTATTGGCTGTTTCTTTATTTAGTTTTGTACAGTTTATTGACTGTTTCTTTATTTAGTTTGTGTACAATTTATTGACTGGTTCTTTATTTAGTTTTGTACAGTTTATTGACAGTTTCTTGATTTAGTTTTGTACAGTTTATTGACTGGTTCTTTATTGAGTTTTGTACAGTTTATTGACTCTTTATTTAGTTTTGTACATTTTTTGACTGGTTCTTTATTTAGTTTTGTACAGTTTATTGACTGGTTCTTTATTGAGTTTGTGTACATTTTATTGACTGGTTCTTTATTGAATTTTGTACAGTTTATTGACTGGCTCTTTATTGAGTTTTGTATAGTTATTGACTTGTTCTTTATTGAATTTTGTACAGTTTATTGACTAATTCTTTATTGAGTTTTGTACAGTTTATTACTGGTTCTTTATTCAGTTTTCTACAGTTTATTGACTGGTTCTTTATTGAGTTTTGTACAGTTTATTGACTGTTTCTTTATTGAGTTTTGTACAGTTTATTGACTGTTTCTTTATTGAGTTTTGTACAGTTTATTGACTGGTTCTTTATTGAGGTTTGTACAGTTTATTGACTGGTTCTTTCTTTTGTTTTGTACAGTTTATTGACTGTTTCTTTATTTAGTTTTGTACAGCTTATTGACAGTTTTCTATTGAGTTTTGTACAGTTTTTTTGACTTGTTCTTTATTGAGTTTTGTACAGTTTATTGACTATTTCTTTATTGAGTTTTGTACAGTTTATTGACTGTTTCTTTATTTAGTTTTGTACAATTTATTGACTGGTTCTTTCTTTTGTTTTGTACAGTTTATTGACTGGTTCTTTATTGACTTTTGTACAGTTTATTGACTGTTTCTTTATTTAGTTTTGTACAGTTTATTGACTGTTTCTTTATTTAGTTTGTGTACAATTTATTGACTGGTTTTTTATTTAGTTTTGTACAGTTTATTGACTGTTTCTTGATTTAGTTTTGTACAGTTTATTGACTGGTTCTTTATTGAGTTTTGTACAGTTAATTGACTGTTTCTTTATTTAGTTTTGTACAGTTTTTTACTGGTTCTTTATTTAGTTTTGTACAGTTTATTGACTGGTTCTTTATTGAATGTGTGTACATTTTATTGACTGGTTCTTTATTGAATTTTGTACAGTTTATTGACTAATTCTTTATTGAGTTTTGTACAGTTTATTACTGGTTCTTTATTCAGTTTTCTACAGTTTATTGACTGTTTCTTTATTGAGTTTTGTACAGTTTATTGACTGTTTCTTTATTGAGTTTTGTACAGTTTATTGACTGTTTCTTTATTGAGTTTTGTACAGTTTATTGACTGGTTCTTTATTGAGTTTTGTACAGTTTATTGACTGTTTCTTTATTGAGTTTTGTACAGTTTATTGACTGGTTCTTTATTGAGGTTTGTACAGTTTATTGACTGGTTCTTTCTTTTGTTTTGTACAGTTTATTGACTGTTTCTTTATTGAGTTTTGTACATCTTATTGACAGTTTTCTATTGAGTTTTGTACAGTTTTTTTGACTTGTTCTTTATTGAGTTTTGTACAGTTTATTGACTATTTCTTTATTGAGTTTTGTACAGTTTATTGACTGTTTCTTTATTTAGTTTTGTACAATTTATTGACTGGTTCTTTCTTTTGTTTTGTACAGTTTATTGACTGGTTCTTTATTGACTTTTGTACAGTTTATTGACTGTTTCTTTATTTAGTTTTGTACAGTTTATTGACTGTTTCTTTATTTAGTTTGTGTACAATTTATTGACTGGTTTTTTATTTAGTTTTGTACAGTTTATTGACTGTTTCTTGATTTAGTTTTGTACAGTTTATTGACTGGTTCTTTATTGAGTTTTGTACAGTTAATTGACTGTTTCTTTATTTAGTTTTGTACAGTTTTTTACTGGTTCTTTATTTAGTTTTGTACAGTTTATTGACTGGTTCTTTATTGAATGTGTGTACATTTTATTGACTGGTTCTTTATTGAATTTTGTACAGTTTATTGACTGGCTCTTTATTGAGTTTTGTATAGTTATTGACTTGTTCTTTATTGAGTTTTGTACAGTTTATTGACTAATTCTTTATTGAGTTTTGTACAGTTTATTGACGGTTTCTTTATTTAGTTTTGTACAGTTTATTGACTGGTTCTTTCTTTTGTTTTGTACAGTTTATTGACTGGTTCTTTATTGAGTTTTGTACAGTTTATTGACTGTTTCTTTATTTAGTTTTGTACAGTTTATTGACTGTTTCTTTATTTAGTTTGTGTACAATTTATTGGCTGGTTCTTTATTTAGTCTTGTACAGTTTATTGACTGTTTCTTTATTTAGTTTTGTACAGTTTATTGACTGGTTCTTTAGTGAGTTTTGTACAGTTTATTGACTGTTTCTTTATTTAGTTTTGTACAGTTTTTGACTGGTTCTTTATTTAGTTTTGTACAGTTTATTGATTGGTTCTTTATTGAGTTTGTGTACAGTTTATTGACTAATTCTTTATTGAGTTTTGTACAGTTTATTACTGGTTCTTTATTCAGTTTTGTACAGTTTATTGACTGTTTCTTTATTGAGTTTTGTACAGTTTATTGACTGGTTCTTTGTTCAGTTTTGTTCTGTTTATTGACTGGTTCTTTATTCAGTTTTGTACAATTTATTGACTGGTTCTTTATTCAGTTTTGTACAGTTTTTTCTTACTGTGTCTTTTTCTTTATTGAGTTTTGTACAGTTTTATGACTGGTTCTTTATTGAGGTTTGTACAGTTTATTGACTGGTTCTTTCTTTTGTTTTGTACAGTTTATTGACTGTTTGTTTATTTAGTTTTGTACAGTTTATTGACAGTTTTCTATTGAGTTTTGTACAGTTTTTTTGACAGGTTCTTTATTGAGTTTTGTACAGTTTATTGACTGTTTCTTTATTGAGTTTTGTACAGTTTATTGACTGTTTCTTTATTTAGTTTTGTACAATTTATTGACTGGTTCTTTCTTTTGTTTTGTACAGTTTATTGACTGGTTCTTTATTGAGTTTTGTACAGTTTATTGACTGTTTCTTTATTTAGTTTTGTACAGTTTATTGACTGTTTCTTTATTTAGTTTGTGTACAATTTATTGACTGGTTCTTTATTTACTTTTGTACAGTTTATTGACTGTTTCTTGATTTAGTTTTGTACAGTTTATTGACTGGTTCTTTATTGAGTTTTGTACAGTTTATTGACTGTTTCTTTATTTAGTTTTGTACAGTTTTTGACTGGTTCTTTATTTAGTTTTGTACAGTTTATTGACTGGTTCTTTATTGAGTTTGTGTACATTTTATTGACTGGTTCTTTATTCAATTTTGTACAGTTTATTGACTGGCTCTTTATTGAGTTTTGTATAGTTATTGATTTGTTCTTTATTGAATTTTGTACAGTTTATTGACTAATTCTTTATTGAGTTTTGTACAGTTTATTACTGGTTCTTTATTCAGTTTTCTACAGTTTATTGACTGTTTCTTTATTGAGTTTTGTACAGTTTATTGACTGTTTCTTTATTGAGTTTTGTACAGTTTATTGACTGTTTCTTTATTGAGTTTTGTACAGTTTATTGTCTGGTTCTTTATTGAGTTTTGTACAGTTTATTGACTGTTTCTTTATTGAGCTTTGTAAAGTTTATTGACTGTTCTTTATTGAGTTTTGTATAGTTTATTGACTGATTCTTTATTGAGTTTTGTACAGTTTATTGACTGTTTCTTTATTGAAGTTTTGTACAGTTTATTGACTCTTTCTTTATTTAGTTTTGTACAGTTTATTGACTGGTTCTTTATTTAGTTTTAAACAGTTTATTGACTGGTTTTTTATTGTGTTTTGTACAGCTTATTGACTGGTTCTTTATTGAGTTTTGTACAGTTTATTGACTTTTTCTTTATTGAGTTTTGTACAGTTTATTACTGGTTCTTTATTTAGTTTTGTACAGCTTATTGACAGTTTTCTATTGAGTTTTGTACAGTTTTTTTGACTTGTTCTTTATTGAGTTTTGTACAGTTTATTGACTATTTCTTTATTGAGTTTTGTACAGTTTATTGACTGTTTCTTTATTTAGTTTTGTACAATTTATTGACTGGTTCTTTCTTTTGTTTTGTACAGTTTATTGACTGGTTCTTTATTGAGTTTTGTACAGTTTATTGACTGTTTCTTTATTTAGTTTTGTACAGTTTATTGACTGTTTCTTTATTTAGTTTGTGTACAATTTATTGACTGGTTTTTTATTTAGTTTTGTACAGTTTATTGACTGTTTCTTGATTTAGTTTTGTACAGTTTATTGACTGGTTCTTTATTGAGTTTTGTACAGTTAATTGACTGTTTCTTTATTTAGTTTTGTACAGTTTTTTACTGGTTCTTTATTTAGTTTTGTACAGTTTATTGACTGGTTCTTTATTGAATGTGTGTACATTTTATTGACTGGTTCTTTATTGAATTTTGTACAGTTTATTGACTGGCTCTTTATTGAGTTTTGTATAGTTATTGACTTGTTCTTTATTGAGTTTTGTACAGTTTATTGACTAATTCTTTATTGAGTTTTGTACAGTTTATTGACGGTTTCTTTATTTAGTTTTGTACAGTTTATTGACTGGTTCTTTCTTTTGTTTTGTACAGTTTATTGACTGGTTCTTTATTGAGTTTTGTACAGTTTATTGACTGTTTCTTTATTTAGTTTTGTACAGTTTATTGACTGTTTCTTTATTTAGTTTGTGTACAATTTATTGGCTGGTTCTTTATTTAGTCTTGTACAGTTTATTGACTGTTTCTTTATTTAGTTTTGTACAGTTTATTGACTGGTTCTTTAGTGAGTTTTGTACAGTTTATTGACTGTTTCTTTATTTAGTTTTGTACAGTTTTTGACTGGTTCTTTATTTAGTTTTGTACAGTTTATTGATTGGTTCTTTATTGAGTTTGTGTACAGTTTATTGACTAATTCTTTATTGAGTTTTGTACAGTTTATTACTGGTTCTTTATTCAGTTTTGTACAGTTTATTGACTGTTTCTTTATTGAGTTTTGTACAGTTTATTGACTGGTTCTTTGTTCAGTTTTGTTCTGTTTATTGACTGGTTCTTTATTCAGTTTTGTACAATTTATTGACTGGTTCTTTATTCAGTTTTGTACAGTTTTTTCTTACTGTGTCTTTTTCTTTATTGAGTTTTGTACAGTTTTATGACTGGTTCTTTATTGAGGTTTGTACAGTTTATTGACTGGTTCTTTCTTTTGTTTTGTACAGTTTATTGACTGTTTGTTTATTTAGTTTTGTACAGTTTATTGACAGTTTTCTATTGAGTTTTGTACAGTTTTTTTGACAGGTTCTTTATTGAGTTTTGTACAGTTTATTGACTGTTTCTTTATTGAGTTTTGTACAGTTTATTGACTGTTTCTTTATTTAGTTTTGTACAATTTATTGACTGGTTCTTTCTTTTGTTTTGTACAGTTTATTGACTGGTTCTTTATTGAGTTTTGTACAGTTTATTGACTGTTTCTTTATTTAGTTTTGTACAGTTTATTGACTGTTTCTTTATTTAGTTTGTGTACAATTTATTGACTGGTTCTTTATTTACTTTTGTACAGTTTATTGACTGTTTCTTGATTTAGTTTTGTACAGTTTATTGACTGGTTCTTTATTGAGTTTTGTACAGTTTATTGACTGTTTCTTTATTTAGTTTTGTACAGTTTTTGACTGGTTCTTTATTTAGTTTTGTACAGTTTATTGACTGGTTCTTTATTGAGTTTGTGTACATTTTATTGACTGGTTCTTTATTCAATTTTGTACAGTTTATTGACTGGCTCTTTATTGAGTTTTGTATAGTTATTGATTTGTTCTTTATTGAATTTTGTACAGTTTATTGACTAATTCTTTATTGAGTTTTGTACAGTTTATTACTGGTTCTTTATTCAGTTTTCTACAGTTTATTGACTGTTTCTTTATTGAGTTTTGTACAGTTTATTGACTGTTTCTTTATTGAGTTTTGTACAGTTTATTGACTGTTTCTTTATTGAGTTTTGTACAGTTTATTGTCTGGTTCTTTATTGAGTTTTGTACAGTTTATTGACTGTTTCTTTATTGAGCTTTGTAAAGTTTATTGACTGTTCTTTATTGAGTTTTGTATAGTTTATTGACTGATTCTTTATTGAGTTTTGTACAGTTTATTGACTGTTTCTTTATTGAAGTTTTGTACAGTTTATTGACTCTTTCTTTATTTAGTTTTGTACAGTTTATTGACTGGTTCTTTATTTAGTTTTAAACAGTTTATTGACTGGTTTTTTATTGTGTTTTGTACAGCTTATTGACTGGTTCTTTATTGAGTTTTGTACAGTTTATTGACTTTTTCTTTATTGAGTTTTGTACAGTTTATTACTGGTTCTTTATTTAGTTTTGTACAGCTTATTGACAGTTTTCTATTGAGTTTTGTACAGTTTTTTTGACTTGTTCTTTATTGAGTTTTGTACAGTTTATTGACTATTTCTTTATTGAGTTTTGTACAGTTTATTGACTGTTTCTTTATTTAGTTTTGTACAATTTATTGACTGGTTCTTTCTTTTGTTTTGTACAGTTTATTGACTGGTTCTTTATTGAGTTTTGTACAGTTTATTGACTGTTTCTTTATTTAGTTTTGTACAGTTTATTGACTGTTTCTTTATTTAGTTTGTGTACAATTTATTGACTGGTTTTTTATTTAGTTTTGTACAGTTTATTGACTGTTTCTTGATTTAGTTTTGTACAGTTTATTGACTGGTTCTTTATTGAGTTTTGTACAGTTAATTGACTGTTTCTTTATTTAGTTTTGTACAGTTTTTTACTGGTTCTTTATTTAGTTTTGTACAGTTTGTTGACTGGTTCTTTATTGAATGTGTGTACATTTTATTGACTTGTTCTTTATTGAGTTTTGTACAGTTTATTGACTAATTCTTTATTGAGTTTTGTACAGTTTATTGACGGTTTCTTTATTTAGTTTTGTACAGTTTATTGACTGGTTCTTTCTTTTGTTTTGTACAGTTTATTGACTGGTTCTTTATTGAGTTTTGTACAGTTTATTGACTGTTTCTTTATTTAGTTTTGTACAGTTTATTGACTGTTTCTTTATTTAGTTTGTGTACAATTTATTGGCTGGTTCTTTATTTAGTCTTGTACAGTTTATTGACTGTTTCTTTATTTAGTTTTGTACAGTTTATTGACTGGTTCTTTAGTGAGTTTTGTACAGTTTATTGACTGTTTCTTTATTTAGTTTTGTACAGTTTTTGACTGGTTCTTTATTTAGTTTTGTACAGTTTATTGATTGGTTCTTTATTGAGTTTGTGTACAATTTATTGACTGGTTCTTTATTGAGTTTTGTACAGTTTATTGACTGGTTCTTTATTGAGTTTTGTATAGTTATTGACTGGTTCTTTATTGAATTTTGTACAGTTTATTGACTAATTCTTTATTGAGTTTTGTACAGTTTATTACTGGTTCTTTATTCAGTTTTGTACAGTTTATTGACTGTTTCTTTATTGAGTTTTGTACAGTTTATTGACTGGTTCTTTGTTCAGTTTTGTTCTGTTTATTGACTGGTTCTTTATTCAGTTTTGTTCAGTTTATTGACTGGTTCTTTATTCAGTTTTGTACAGTTTTTTCTTACTGTGTCTTTTTCTTTATTGAGTTTTGTACAGTTTTATGACTGGTTCTTTATTGAGGTTTGTACAGTTTATTGACTGGTTCTTTCTTTTGTTTTGTACAGTTTATTGACTGTTTGTTTATTTAGTTTTGCACAGTTTATTGACAGTTTTCTATTGAGTTTTGTACAGTTTTTTTGACTGGTTCTTTATTGAGTTTTGTACAGTTTATTGACTGTTTCTTTATTGAGTTTTGTACAGTTTATTGACTGTTTCTTTATTTAGTTTTGTACAGTTTATTGACTGTTTCTTTATTTAGTTTGTGTACAATTTATTGACTGGTTCTTTATTTACTTTTGTACAGTTTATTGACTGTTTCTTGATTTAGTTTTGTACAGTTTATTGACTGGTTCTTTATTGAGTTTTGTACAGTTTATTGACTGTTTCTTTATTTAGTTTTGTACAGTTTTTGACTGGTTCTTTATTTAGTTTTGTACAGTTTATTGACTGGTTCTTTATTGAGTTTGTGTACATTTTATTGACTGGTTCTTTATTGAATTTTGTACAGTTTATTGACTGGCTCTTTATTGAGTTTTGTATAGTTATTGATTTGTTCTTTATTGAATTTTGTACAGTTTATTGACTAATTCTTTATTGAGTTTTGTACAGTTTATTACTGGTTCTTTATTCAGTTTTCTACAGTTTATTGACTGTTTCTTTATTGAGTTTTGTACAGTTTATTGACTGTTTCTTTATTGAGTTTTGTACAGTTTATTGTCTGGTTCTTTATTGAGTTTTGTACAGTTTATTGACTGTTTCTTTATTGAGCTTTGTAAAGTTTATTGACTGTTCTTTATTGAGTTTTGTATAGTTTATTGACTGATTCTTTATTGAGTTTTGTACAGTTTATTGACTGTTTCTTTATTGAAGTTTTGTACAGTTTATTGACTCTTTCTTTATTTAGTTTTGTACAGTTTATTGACTGGTTCTTTATTTAGTTTTAAACAGTTTATTGACTGGTTCTTTATTGTGTTTTGTACAGCTTATTGACTGGTTCTTTATTGAGTTTTGTACAGTTTATTGACTTTTTCTTTATTGAGTTTTGTACAGTTTATTACTGGTTCTTTATTTAGTTTTGTACAGCTTATTGACAGTTTTCTATTGAGTTTTGTACAGTTTTTTTGACTTGTTCTTTATTGAGTTTTGTACAGTTTATTGACTATTTCTTTATTGAGTTTTGTACAGTTTATTGACTGTTTCTTTATTTAGTTTTGTACAATTTATTGACTGGTTCTTTCTTTTGTTTTGTACAGTTTATTGACTGGTTCTTTATTGAGTTTTGTACAGTTTATTGACTGTTTCTTTATTTAGTTTTGTACAGTTTATTGACTGTTTCTTTATTTAGTTTGTGTACAATTTATTGACTGGTTTTTTATTTAGTTTTGTACAGTTTATTGACTGTTTCTTGATTTAGTTTTGTACAGTTTATTGACTGGTTCTTTATTGAGTTTTGTACAGTTAATTGACTGTTTCTTTATTTAGTTTTGTACAGTTTTTTACTGGTTCTTTATTTAGTTTTGTACAGTTTATTGACTGGTTCTTTATTGAATGTGTGTACATTTTATTGACTTGTTCTTTATTGAGTTTTGTACAGTTTATTGACTAATTCTTTATTGAGTTTTGTACAGTTTATTGACGGTTTCTTTATTTAGTTTTGTACAGTTTATTGACTGGTTCTTTCTTTTGTTTTGTACAGTTTATTGACTGGTTCTTTATTGAGTTTTGTACAGTTTATTGACTGTTTCTTTATTTAGTTTTGTACAGTTTATTGACTGTTTCTTTATTTAGTTTGTGTACAATTTATTGGCTGGTTCTTTATTTAGTCTTGTACAGTTTATTGACTGTTTCTTTATTTAGTTTTGTACAGTTTATTGACTGGTTCTTTAGTGAGTTTTGTACAGTTTATTGACTGTTTCTTTATTTAGTTTTGTACAGTTTTTGACTGGTTCTTTATTTAGTTTTGTACAGTTTATTGATTGGTTCTTTATTGAGTTTGTGTACAATTTATTGACTGGTTCTTTATTGAGTTTTGTACAGTTTATTGACTGGTTCTTTATTGAGTTTTGTATAGTTATTGACTGGTTCTTTATTGAATTTTGTACAGTTTATTGACTAATTCTTTATTGAGTTTTGTACAGTTTATTACTGGTTCTTTATTCAGTTTTGTACAGTTTATTGACTGTTTCTTTATTGAGTTTTGTACAGTTTATTGACTGGTTCTTTGTTCAGTTTTGTTCTGTTTATTGACTGGTTCTTTATTCAGTTTTGTACAGTTTATTGACTGGTTCTTTATTCAGTTTTGTACAGTTTTTTCTTACTGTGTCTTTTTCTTTATTGAGTTTTGTACAGTTTTATGACTGGTTCTTTATTGAGGTTTGTACAGTTTATTGACTGGTTCTTTCTTTTGTTTTGTACAGTTTATTGACTGTTTGTTTATTTAGTTTTGTACAGTTTATTGACAGTTTTCTATTGAGTTTTGTACAGTTTTTTTGACTGGTTCTTTATTGAGTTTTGTACAGTTTATTGACTGTTTCTTTATTGAGTTTTGTACAGTTTATTGACTGTTTCTTTATTTAGTTTTGTACAATTTATTGACTGGTTCTTTCTTTTGTTTTGTACAGTTTATTGACTGGTTCTTTATTGAGTTTTGTACAGTTTATTGACTGTTTCTTTATTTAGTTTTGTACAGTTTATTGACTGTTTCTTTATTTAGTTTGTGTACAATTTATTGACTGGTTCTTTATTTACTTTTGTACAGTTTATTGACTGTTTCTTGATTTAGTTTTGTACAGTTTATTGACTGGTTCTTTATTGAGTTTTGTACAGTTTATTGACTGTTTCTTTATTTAGTTTTGTACAGTTTTTGACTGGTTCTTTATTTAGTTTTGTACAGTTTATTGACTGGTTCTTTATTGAGTTTGTGTACATTTTATTGACTGGTTCTTTATTGAATTTTGTACAGTTTATTGACTGGCTCTTTATTGAGTTTTGTATAGTTATTCATTTGTTCTTTATTGAATTTTGTACAGTTTATTGACTAATTCTTTATTGAGTTTTGTACAGTTTATTACTGGTTCTTTATTCAGTTTTCTACAGTTTATTGACTGTTTCTTTATTGAGTTTTGTACAGTTTATTGACTGGTTCTTTATTGAGTTTTGTACAGTTTATTGACTGTTTCTTTATTGAGTTTTGTACAGTTTATTGACTGGTTCTTTATTGAGTTTTGTACAGTTTATTGACTGTTTCTTTATTGAGCTTTGTAAAGTTTATTGACTGTTCTTTATTGAGTTTTGTATAGTTTATTGACTGATTCTTTATTGAGTTTTGTACAGTTTATTGACTGTTTCTTTATTTAGTTTTGTACAGTTTATTGACTCTTTCTTTATTTAGTTTTGTACAGTTTATTGACTGGTTCTTTATTTAGTTTTAAACAGTTTATTGACTGGTTCTTTATTGTGTTTTGTACAGCTTATTGACTGGTTCTTTATTGAGTTTTGTACAGTTTATTGACTTTTTCTTTATTGAGTTTTGTACAGTTTATTACTGGTTCTTTATTCAGTTTTGTACAGTTTATTGACTGTTTCTTTATTTAGTTTTGTACGGTTTATTGACTGGTCCTTTGTTCAGTTTTGTTCTGTTTATTGACTGGTTCTTTATTCACTTTTGTACAGTTTATTGACTGGTTCTTTATTCAGTTTTGTACAGTTTATTGACTGGTTCTTTATTTAGTTTTGTACAGTTTATTGACTGTTTCTTTATTTAGTTTTGTACAGTTTATTGACTGTTTCTATATTGAGTTTTGTACAGTTTTTTCACTGGTTCTTTATTGAGTTTTGTACAGTTTATTGGCTGTTTCTTTATTAAGTTTTGTACAGTTTATTGACTGTTTCTTTATTTAGTTTTGTACAGTTTATTGACTGTTTCTTTATTTAGTTTTGTACAGTTTATTGACTGTTTCTTTATTTAGTTTGTGTGCAATTTATTGACTGGTTCTTTATTTAGTTTTGTACAGTTTAATGACTGGGTCTTTATTTAGTTTTGTACAGTTTATTGACTGTTTCTTTATTTAGTTTTGTACAGTTTATTGACTGTTTCTTTATTTAGTTTTGTACAGTTTATTGACTTATTCTTTATTGAGTTTTGTACAGTTTATTGACTGTTTCTTTATTTAGTTTGTGTGCAATTTATTGACTGGTTCTTTATTGAGTTTGTGTACTATTTATTGACTGGTTCTTTATTGAATTTTGTACAGTTTATTGACTGGTTCTTTATTTAGTTTTGTACAGTTTATTGACTGCTTCTTTGTTCAGTTTTGTTCAGTTTATTGACTGTTTCATTATTGAGTTTTGTACAGTTTATTGACTGGTTCTAATTCAGTTTTGTACAGTTTATTGACTGGTTCTTTATTTAGTTCTGTACAGTTTATTGACTGGTTCTTTATTTAGTTTTGTACAGTTTATTGACTGTTTCTTTATTGAGTTTTGTATAGTTTATGGACTGATTCTTTATTGAGTTTTGTACAGTTTTTTGACTGTTTCTTTATTGTGTTTTGTACAGTTTATTGACTAGTTCTTTATTGAGTTTTGTACAGTTTATTGACTGTTTCTTTAATGAGTTTTGTACAGTTTATTGACTGCTTCTTTATTTAGTTTTGTACAGTTTATTGACTGTTTCTTTATTGAGCTTTGTAAAGTTTATTGACTGTTCTTTATTGAGTTTTGTATAGTTTATTGACTGATTCTTTATTGAGTTTTGTACAGTTTATTGACTGTTTCTTTATTGAAGTTTTGTACAGTTTATTGACTCTTTCTTTATTTAGTTTTGTACAGTTTATTGACTGGTTCTTTATTTAGTTTTAAACAGTTTATTGACTGGTTCTTTATTGTGTTTTGTACAGCTTATTGACTGGTTCTTTATTGAGTTTTGTACAGTTTATTGACTTTTTCTTTATTGAGTTTTGTACAGTTTATTACTGGTTCTTTATTCAGTTTTGTACAGTTTATTGACTGTTTCTTTATTTAGTTTTGTACGGTTTATTGACTGGTCCTTTGTTCAGTTTTGTTCTGTTTATTGACTGGTTCTTTATTCACTTTTGTACAGTTTATTGACTGGTTCTTTATTCAGTTTTGTACAGTTTATTGACTGGTTCTTTATTTAGTTTTGTACAGTTTATTGACTGTTTCTTTATTTAGTTTTGTACAGTTTATTGACTGTTTCTATATTGAGTTTTGTACAGTTTTTTCACTGGTTCTTTATTGAGTTTTGTACAGTTTATTGGCTGTTTCTTTATTAAGTTTTGTACAGTTTATTGACTGTTTCTTTATTTAGTTTTGTACAGTTTATTGACTGTTTCTTTATTTAGTTTTGTACAGTTTATTGACTGTTTCTTTATTTAGTTTGTGTGCAATTTATTGACTGGTTCTTTATTTAGTTTTGTACAGTTTAATGACTGGGTCTTTATTTAGTTTTGTACAGTTTATTGACTGTTTCTTTATTTAGTTTTGTACAGTTTATTGACTGTTTCTTTATTTAGTTTTGTACAGTTTATTGACTGGTTCTTTATTGAGTTTTGTACAGTTTATTGACTGTTTCTTTATTTAGTTTGTGTGCAATTTATTGACTGGTTCTTTATTGAGTTTGTGTACTATTTATTGACTGGTTCTTTATTGAATTTTGTACAGTTTATTGACTGGTTCTTTATTTAGTTTTGTACAGTTTATTGACTGCTTCTTTGTTCAGTTTTGTTCAGTTTATTGACTGTTTCATTATTGAGTTTTGTACAGTTTATTGACTGGTTCTAATTCAGTTTTGTACAGTTTATTGACTGGTTCTTTATTTAGTTTTGTACAGTTTATTGACTGGTTCTTTATTGAGTTTTGTACAGTTTATTGACTGTTTCTTTATTGAGTTTTGTATAGTTTATGGACTGATTCTTTATTGAGTTTTGTACAGTTTATTGACTGTTTCTTTATTGTGTTTTGTACAGTTTATTGACTGGTTCTTTATTGAGTTTTGTACAGTTTATTGACTGTTTCTTTAATGAGTTTTGTACAGTTTATTGACTGCTTCTTTATTTAGTTTTGTACAGTTTATTGACTGGTTCTTTATTTAGTTTTGTACAGTTTATTGACTGTTTCTTTATTGTGTTTTGTACAGTTTATTGACTAGTTCTTTATTGAGTTTTGTACAGTTTATTGACTGGTTCTTTATTGAGTTTTGTACAGTTTATTGACTGGTTCTTTATTGAGTTTTGTACAGTTTATTGACTAATTCTTTATTGAGTTTTGTACAGTTTATTACTGGTTCTGTATTCTGTTTTGTACAGATTATTGACTGTTTCTTTATTGAGTTTTGTACAGTTTATTGACTGGTTCTTTGTTCAGTTTTCTTCTGTTTATTGACTGGTTCTTTATTCAGTTTTGTACAGTTTATTGACTGGTTCTTTATTTAGTTTTGTACAGTTTATTTACTGTTTCTTTATTTAGTTTTGTACAGTTTATTGACTGTTTTCTATTGAGTTTTGTACAGTTTTTTTTCTGGTTCTTTATTGAGTTTTGTACAGTTTATTGACTGTTTCTTTATTGAGTTTTGTACAGTTTATTGACTGTTTCTTTTTTTAGTTTTGTACAGTTTATTGACTGGTTCTTTTTTTTGTTTTGTACAGTTTATTGACTGTTTCTTTATTTAGTTTGTGTACAATTTATTGACTGGTTATTTATTTAGTTTTGTACAGTTTATTGACTGTTTCTTTATTTAGTTTTGTACTGTTTATTGACTGGTTCTTTATTGAGTTTTGTACAGTTTATTTACTGTTTCATTATTTAGTTTTGTACAGTATTTGACTGGTTCTTTGTTTAGTTTTGTACAGTTTATTGACTGGTTCTTAGTTCAGTTTTGTACAGTTTATTGACTGGTTCTTTATTTAGTTTTGTACAGTTTATTGACTGTTTTCTATTGAGTTTTGTACATTTTTTTTACTGGTTCTTTATTGAGTTTTGTACAGTTTATTGACTGTTTCTTTATTGAGTTTTGTACAGTTTATTGACTGTTTCTGTATTTAGTTTTGTACAGTTTATTGACTGATTCTTTATTGAGTTTTGTACAGTTTATTGACTGTTTCTTTATTGAAGTTTTGTACAGTTTATTGACTCTTTCTTTATTTAGTTTTGTACAGTTTATTGACTGGTTCTTTATTTAGTTTTAAACAGTTTATTGACTGGTTCTTTATTGTGTTTTGTACAGCTTATTGACTGGTTCTTTATTGAGTTTTGTACGGTTTATTGACTTTTTCTTTATTGAGTTTTGTACAGTTTATTACTGGTTCTTTATTTAGTTTTGTACAGCTTATCGACAGTTTTCTATTGAGTTTTGTACAGTTTTTTTGACTTGTTCTTTATTGAGTTTTGTACAGTTTATTGACTATTTCTTTATTGAGTTTTGTACAGTTTATTGACTGTTTCTTTATTTAGTTTTGTACAATTTATTGACTGGTTCTTTCTTTTGTTTTGTACAGTTTATTGACTGGTTCTTTATTGAGTTTTGTACAGTTTATTGACTGTTTCTTTATTTAGTTTTGTACAGTTTATTGACTGTTTCTTTATTTAGTTTGTGTACAATTTATTGACTGGTTTTTTATTTAGTTTTGTACAGTTTATTGACTGTTTCTTGATTTAGTTTTGTACAGTTTATTGACTGGTTCTTTATTGAGTTTTGTACAGTTAATTGACTGTTTCTTTATTTAGTTTTGTACAGTTTTTTACTGGTTCTTTATTTAGTTTTGTACAGTTTATTGACTGGTTCTTTATTGAATGTGTGTACATTTTATTGACTTGTTCTTTATTGAGTTTTGTACAGTTTATTGACTAATTCTTTATTGAGTTTTGTACAGTTTATTGACGGTTTCTTTATTTAGTTTTGTACAGTTTATTGACTGGTTCTTTCTTTTGTTTTGTACAGTTTATTGACTGGTTCTTTATTGAGTTTTGTACAGTTTATTGACTGTTTCTTTATTTAGTTTTGTACAGTTTATTGACTGTTTCTTTATTTAGTTTGTGTACAATTTATTGGCTGGTTCTTTATTTAGTCTTGTACAGTTTATTGACTGTTTCTTTATTTAGTTTTGTACAGTTTATTGACTGGTTCTTTAGTGAGTTTTGTACAGTTTATTGACTGTTTCTTTATTTAGTTTTGTACAGTTTTTGACTGGTTCTTTATTTAGTTTTGTACAGTTTATTGATTGGTTCTTTATTGAGTTTGTGTACAATTTATTGACTGGTTCTTTATTGAGTTTTGTACAGTTTATTGACTGGTTCTTTATTGAGTTTTGTATAGTTATTGACTGGTTCTTTATTGAATTTTGTACAGTTTATTGACTAATTCTTTATTGAGTTTTGTACAGTTTATTACTGGTTCTTTATTCAGTTTTGTACAGTTTATTGACTGTTTCTTTATTGAGTTTTGTACAGTTTATTGACTGGTTCTTTGTTCAGTTTTGTTCTGTTTATTGACTGGTTCTTTATTCAGTTTTGTACAGTTTATTGACTGGTTCTTTATTCAGTTTTGTACAGTTTTTTCTTACTGTGTCTTTTTCTTTATTGAGTTTTGTACAGTTTTATGACTGGTTCTTTATTGAGGTTTGTACAGTTTATTGACTGGTTCTTTCTTTTGTTTTGTACAGTTTCTTGACTGTTTGTTTATTTAGTTTTGTACAGTTTATTGACAGTTTTCTATTGAGTTTTGTACAGTTTTTTTGACTGGTTCTTTATTGAGTTTTGTACAGTTTATTGACTGTTTCTTTATTTAGTTTTGTACAGTTTATTGACTGTTTCTTTATTTAGTTTTGTACAGTTTATTGACTGTTTCTTTATTTAGTTTGTGTACAATTTATTGACTGGTTCTTTATTTACTTTTGTACAGTTTATTGACTGTTTCTTGATTTAGTTTTGTACAGTTAATTGACTGGTTCTTTATTGAGTTTTGTACAGTTTATTGACTGTTTCTTTATTTAGTTTTGTACAGTTTTTGACTGGTTCTTTATTTAGTTTTGTACAGTTTATTGACTGGTTCTTTATTGAGTTTGTGTACATTTTATTGACTGGTTCTTTATTGAATTTTGTACAGTTTATTGACTGGCTCTTTATTGAGTATTGTATAGTTATTGATTTGTTCTTTATTGAATTTTGTACAGTTTATTGACTAATTCTTTATTGAGTTTTGTACAGTTTATTACTGGTTCTTTATTCAGTTTTCTACAGTTTATTGACTGTTTCTTTATTGAGTTTTGTACAGTTTATTGACTGTTTCTTTATTGAGTTTTGTACAGTTTATTGACTGTTTCTTTATTGAGTTTTGTACAGTTTATTGTCTGGTTCTTTATTGAGTTTTGTACAGTTTATTGACTGTTTCTTTATTGAAGTTTTGTACAGTTTATTGACTCTTTCTTTATTTAGTTTTGTACAGTTTATTGACTGGTTCTTTATTTAGTTTTAAACAGTTTATTGACTGGTTCTTTATTGTGTTTTGTACAGCTTATTGACTGGCTCTTTATTGAGTTTTCTACAGTTTATTGACTGTTTCTTTATTGAGTTTTGTACAGTTTATTGACTGTTTCTTTATTGAGTTTTGTACAGTTTATTGACTGTTTCTTTATTGAGTTTTGTACAGTTTATTGACTGTTTCTTTATTGAGTTTTGTATAGTTTATGGACTGATTCTTTATTGAGTTTTGTACAGTTTTTTGACTGTTTCTTTATTGTGTTTTGTACAGTTTATTGACTAGTTCTTTATTGAGTTTTGTACAGTTTATTGACTGTTTCTTTAATGAGTTTTGTACAGTTTATTGACTGCTTCTTTATTTAGTTTTGTACAGTTTATTGACTGGTTCTTTATTTAGTTTTGTACAGTTTATTGACTGTTTTTTTATTGTGTTTTGTACAGTTTATTGACTAGTTCTTTATTGAGTTTTGTACAGTTTATTGACTGGTTCTTTATTGAGTTTTGTACAGTTTATTGACTGGTTCTTTATTGAGTTTTGTACAGTTTATTGACTAATTCTTTATTGAGTTTTGTACAGTTTATTACTGGTTCTGTATTCTGTTTTGTACAGATTATTGACTGTTTCTTTATTGAGTTTTGTACAGTTTATTGACTGGTTCTTTGTTCAGTTTTCTTCTGTTTATTGACTGGTTCTTTATTCAGTTTTGTACAGTTTATTGACTGGTTCTTTATTTAGTTTTGTACAGTTTATTTACTGTTTCTTTATTTAGTTTTGTACAGTTTATTGACTGTTTTCTATTGAGTTTTGTACAGTTTTTTTCTGGTTCTTTATTGAGTTTTGTACAGTTTATTGACTGTTTCTTTATTGAGTTTTGTACAGTTTATTGACTGTTTCTTTTTTTAGTTTTGTACAGTTTATTGACTGGTTCTTTCTTTTGTTTTGTACAGTTTATTGACTGTTTCTTTATTTAGTTTGTGTACAATTTATTGACTGGTTATTTATTTAGTTTTGTACAGTTTATTGACTGTTTCTTTATTTAGTTTTGTACTGTTTATTGACTGTTTCTTTATTGAGTTTTGTACAGTTTATTTACTGTTTCATTATTTAGTTTTGTACAGTATTTGACTGGTTCTTTGTTTAGTTTTGTACAGTTTATTGACTGGTTCTTAGTTCAGTTTTGTACAGTTTATTGACTGGTTCTTTATTTAGTTTTGTACAGTTTATTGACTGTTTTCTATTGAGTTTTGTACATTTTTTTTACTGGTTCTTTATTGAGTTTTGTACAGTTTATTGACTGTTTCTTTATTGAGTTTTGTACAGTTTATTGACTGTTTCTGTATTTAGTTTTGTACAGTTTATTGACTGATTCTTTATTGAGTTTTGTACAGTTTATTGACTGTTTCTTTATTGAAGTTTTGTACAGTTTATTGACTCTTTCTTTATTTAGTTTTGTACAGTTTATTGACTGGTTCTTTATTTAGTTTTAAACAGTTTATTGACTGGTTCTTTATTGTGTTTTGTACAGCTTATTGACTGGTTCTTTATTGAGTTTTGTACAGTTTATTGACTTTTTCTTTATTGAGTTTTGTACAGTTTATTACTGGTTCTTTATTTAGTTTTGTACAGCTTATTGACAGTTTTCTATTGAGTTTTGTACAGTTTTTTTGACTTGTTCTTTATTGAGTTTTGTACAGTTTATTGACTATTTCTTTATTGAGTTTTGTACAGTTTATTGACTGTTTCTTTATTTAGTTTTGTACAATTTATTGACTGGTTCTTTCTTTTGTTTTGTACAGTTTATTGACTGGTTCTTTATTGAGTTTTGTACAGTTTATTGACTGTTTCTTTATTTAGTTTTGTACAGTTTATTGACTGTTTCTTTATTTAGTTTGTGTACAATTTATTGACTGGTTTTTTATTTAGTTTTGTACAGTTTATTGACTGTTTCTTGATTTAGTTTTGTACAGTTTATTGACTGGTTCTTTATTGAGTTTTGTACAGTTAATTGACTGTTTCTTTATTTAGTTTTGTACAGTTTTTTACTGGTTCTTTATTTAGTTTTGTACAGTTTATTGACTGGTTCTTTATTGAATGTGTGTACATTTTATTGACTTGTTCTTTATTGAGTTTTGTACAGTTTATTGACTAATTCTTTATTGAGTTTTGTACAGTTTATTGACGGTTTCTTTATTTAGTTTTGTACAGTTTATTGACTGGTTCTTTCTTTTGTTTTGTACAGTTTATTGACTGGTTCTTTATTGAGTTTTGTACAGTTTATTGACTGTTTCTTTATTGAGTTTTGTACAGTTTATTGACTGTTTCTTTATTTAGTTTGTGTACAATTTATTGGCTGGTTCTTTATTTAGTCTTGTACAGTTTATTGACTGTTTCTTTATTTAGTTTTGTACAGTTTATTGACTGGTTCTTTAGTGAGTTTTGTACAGTTTATTGACTGTTTCTTTATTTAGTTTTGTACAGTTTTTGACTGGTTCTTTATTTAGTTTTGTACAGTTTATTGATTGGTTCTTTATTGAGTTTGTGTACAATTTATTGACTGGTTCTTTATTGAGTTTTGTACAGTTTATTGACTGGTTCTTTATTGAGTTTTGTATAGTTATTGACTGGTTCTTTATTGAATTTTGTACAGTTTATTGACTAATTCTTTATTGAGTTTTGTACAGTTTATTACTGGTTCTTTATTCAGTTTTGTACAGTTTATTGACTGTTTCTTTATTGAGTTTTGTACAGTTTATTGACTGGTTCTTTGTTCAGTTTTGTTCTGTTTATTGACTGGTTCTTTATTCAGTTTTGTACAGTTTATTGACTGGTTCTTTATTCAGTTTTGTACAGTTTTTTCTTACTGTGTCTTTTTCTTTATTGAGTTTTGTACAGTTTTATGACTGGTTCTTTATTGAGGTTTGTACAGTTTATTGACTGGTTCTTTCTTTTGTTTTGTACAGTTTATTGACTGTTTGTTTATTTAGTTTTGTACAGTTTATTGACAGTTTTCTATTGAGTTTTGTACAGTTTTTTTGACTGGTTCTTTATTGAGTTTTGTACAGTTTATTGACTGTTTCTTTATTGAGTTTTGTACAGTTTATTGACTGTTTCTTTATTTAGTTTTGTACAGTTTATTGACTGTTTCTTTATTTAGTTTGTGTACAATTTATTGACTGGTTCTTTATTTACTTTTGTACAGTTTATTGACTGTTTCTTGATTTAGTTTTGTACAGTTAATTGACTGGTTCTTTATTGAGTTTTGTACAGTTTATTGACTGTTTCTTTATTTAGTTTTGTACAGTTTTTGACTGGTTCTTTATTTAGTTTTGTACAGTTTATTGACTGGTTCTTTATTGAGTTTGTGTACATTTTATTGACTGGTTCTTTATTGAATTTTGTACAGTTTATTGACTGGCTCTTTATTGAGTATTGTATAGTTATTGATTTGTTCTTTATTGAATTTTGTACAGTTTATTGACTAATTCTTTATTGAGTTTTGTACAGTTTATTACTGGTTCTTTATTCAGTTTTCTACAGTTTATTGACTGTTTCTTTATTGAGTTTTGTACAGTTTATTGACTGTTTCTTTATTGAGTTTTGTACAGTTTATTGACTGTTTCTTTATTGAGTTTTGTACAGTTTATTGTCTGGTTCTTTATTGAGTTTTGTACAGTTTATTGACTGTTTCTTTATTGAAGTTTTGTACAGTTTATTGACTCTTTCTTTATTTAGTTTTGTACAGTTTATTGACTGGTTCTTTATTTAGTTTTAAACAGTTTATTGACTGGTTCTTTATTGTGTTTTGTACAGCTTATTGACTGGCTCTTTATTGAGTTTTGTACAGTTTATTGACTTTTTCTTTATTGAGTTTTGTACAGTTTATTACTGGTTCTTTATTTAGTTTTGTACAGCTTATTGACAGTTTTCTATTGAGTTTTGTACAGTTTTTTTGACTTGTTCTTTATTGAGTTTTGTACAGTTTATTGACTATTTCTTTATTGAGTTTTGTACAGTTTATTGACTGTTTCTTTATTTAGTTTTGTACAATTTATTGACTGGTTCTTTCTTTTGTTTTGTACAGTTTATTGACTGGTTCTTTATTGAGTTTTGTACAGTTTATTGACTGTTTCTTTATTTAGTTTTGTACAGTTTATTGACTGTTTCTTTATTTAGTTTGTGTACAATTTATTGACTGGTTTTTTATTTAGTTTTGTACAGTTTATTGACTGTTTCTTGATTTAGTTTTGTACAGTTTATTGACTGGTTCTTTATTGAGTTTTGTACAGTTAATTGACTGTTTCTTTATTTAGTTTTGTACAGTTTTTTACTGGTTCTTTATTTAGTTTTGTACAGTTTATTGACTGGTTCTTTATTGAATGTGTGTACATTTTATTGACTTGTTCTTTATTGAGTTTTGTACAATTTATTGACTAATTCTTTATTGAGTTTTGTACAGTTTATTGACGGTTTCTTTATTTAGTTTTGTACAGTTTATTGACTGTTTCTTTATTTAGTTTGTGTACAATTTATTGGCTGGTTCTTTATTTAGTCTTGTACAGTTTATTGACTGTTTCTTTATTTAGTTTTGTACAGTTTATTGACTGGTTCTTTAGTGAGTTTTGTACAGTTTATTGACTGTTTCTTTATTTAGTTTTGTACAGTTTTTGACTGGTTCTTTATTAAGTTTTGTACAGTTTATTGATTGGTTCTTTATTGAGTTTGTGTACAATTTATTGACTGGTTCTTTATTGAGTTTTGTACAGTTTATTGACTGGTTCTTTATTGAGTTTTGTATAGTTATTGACTGGTTCTTTATTGAATTTTGTACAGTTTATTGACTAATTCTTTATTGAGTTTTGTACAGTTTATTACTGGTTCTTTATTCAGTTTTGTACAGTTTATTGACTGTTTCTTTATTGAGTTTTGTACAGTTTATTGACTGGTTCTTTGTTCAGTTTTGTTCTGTTTATTGACTGGTTCTTTATTCAGTTTTGTACAGTTTATTGACTGGTTCTTTATTCAGTTTTGTACAGTTTTTTCTTACTGTGTCTTTTTCTTTATTGAGTTTTGTACAGTTTTATGACTGGTTCTTTATTGAGGTTTGTACAGTTTATTGACTGGTTCTTTCTTTTGTTTTGTACAGTTTATTGACTGTTTGTTTATTTAGTTTTGTACAGTTTATTGACAGTTTTCTATTGAGTTTTGTACAGTTTTTTTGACTGGTTCTTTATTGAGTTTTGTACAGTTTATTGACTGTTTCTTTATTGAGTTTTGTACAGTTTATTGACTGTTTCTTTATTTAGTTTTGTACAATTTATTGACTGGTTCTTTCTTTTGTTTTGTACAGTTTATTGACTGGTTCTTTATTGAGTTTTGTACAGTTTATTGACTGTTTCTTTATTTAGTTTTGTACAGTTTATTGACTGTTTCTTTATTTAGTTTGTGTACAATTTATTGACTGGTTCTTTATTTACTTTTGTACAGTTTATTGACTGTTTCTTGATTTAGTTTTGTACAGTTTATTGACTGGTTCTTTATTGAGTTTTGTACAGTTTATTGACTGTTTCTTTATTTAGTTTTGTACAGTTTTTGACTGGTTCTTTATTTAGTTTTGTACAGTTTATTGACTGGTTCTTTATTGAGTTTGTGTACATTTTATTGACTGGTTCTTTATTGAATTTTGTACAGTTTATTGACTGGCTCTTTATTGAGTTTTGTATAGTTATTCATTTGTTCTTTATTGAATTTTGTACAGTTTATTGACTAATTCTTTATTGAGTTTTGTACAGTTTATTACTGGTTCTTTATTCAGTTTTCTACAGTTTATTGACTGTTTCTTTATTGAGTTTTGTACAGTTTATTGACTGTTTCTTTATTGAGTTTTGTACAGTTTATTGACTGTTTCTTTATTTAGTTTTGTACAGTTTATTGACTGGTTCTTTATTGAGTTTTGTACAGTTTATTGACTGTTTCTTTATTGAGCTTTGTAAAGTTTATTGACTGTTCTTTATTGAGTTTTGTATAGTTTATTGACTGATTCTTTATTGAGTTTTGTACAGTTTATTGACTGTTTCTTTATTGAAGTTTTGTACAGTTTATTGACTCTTTCTTTATTTAGTTTTGTACAGTTTATTGACTGGTTCTTTATTTAGTTTTAAACAGTTTATTGACTGGTTCTTTATTGTGTTTTGTACAGCTTATTGACTGGTTCTTTATTGAGTTTTGTACAGTTTATTGACTTTTTCTTTATTGAGTTTTGTACAGTTTATTACTGGTTCTTTATTCAGTTTTGTACAGTTTATTGACTGTTTCTTTATTTAGTTTTGTACGGTTTATTGACTGGTCCTTTGTTCAGTTTTGTTCTGTTTATTGACTGGTTCTTTATTCACTTTTGTACAGTTTATTGACTGGTTCTTTATTCAGTTTTGTACAGTTTATTGACTGGTTCTTTATTTAGTTTTGTACAGTTTATTGACTGTTTCTTTATTTAGTTTTGTACAGTTTATTGACTGTTTCTATATTGAGTTTTGTACAGTTTTTTCACTGGTTCTTTATTGAGTTTTGTACAGTTTATTGGCTGTTTCTTTATTAAGTTTTGTACAGTTTATTGACTGTTTCTTTATTTAGTTTTGTACAGTTTATTGACTGTTTCTTTATTTAGTTTTGTACAGTTTATTGACTGTTTCTTTATTTAGTTTGTGTACTATTTATTGACTGGTTCTTTATTGAATTTTGTACAGTTTATTGACTGGTTCTTTATTTAGTTTTGTACAGTTTATTGACTGCTTCTTTGTTCAGTTTTGTTCAGTTTATTGACTGTTTCATTATTGAGTTTTGTACAGTTTATTGACAGGTTCTAATTCAGTTTTGTACAGTTTATTGACTGGTTCTTTATTGAGTTTTGTACAGTTTATTGACTGGTTCTTTATTGAGTTTTGTACAGTTTATTGACTAATTCTTTATTGAGTTTTGTACAGTTTATTACTGGTTCTGTATTCTGTTTTGTACAGATTATTGACTGTTTCTTTATTGAGTTTTGTACAGTTTATTGACTAGTTCTTTATTGAGTTTTGTACAGTTTATTGACTGTTTCTTTAATGAGTTTTGTACAGTTTATTGACTGCTTCTTTATTTAGTTTTGTACAGTTTATTGACTGTTTCTTTATTGAGCTTTGTAAAGTTTATTGACTGTTCTTTATTGAGTTTTGTATAGTTTATTGACTGATTCTTTATTGAGTTTTGTACAGTTTATTGACTGTTTCTTTATTGAAGTTTTGTACAGTTTATTGACTCTTTCTTTATTTAGTTTTGTACAGTTTATTGACTGGTTCTTTATTTAGTTTTAAACAGTTTATTGACTGGTTCTTTATTGTGTTTTGTACAGCTTATTGACTGGTTCTTTATTGAGTTTTGTACAGTTTATTGACTTTTTCTTTATTGAGTTTTGTACAGTTTATTACTGGTTCTTTATTCAGTTTTGTACAGTTTATTGACTGTTTCTTTATTTAGTTTTGTACGGTTTATTGACTGGTCCTTTGTTCAGTTTTGTTCTGTTTATTGACTGGTTCTTTATTCACTTTTGTACAGTTTATTGACTGGTTCTTTATTCAGTTTTGTACAGTTTATTGACTGGTTCTTTATTTAGTTTTGTACAGTTTATTGACTGTTTCTTTATTTAGTTTTGTACAGTTTATTGACTGTTTCTATATTGAGTTTTGTACAGTTTTTTCACTGGTTCTTTATTGAGTTTTGTACAGTTTATTGGCTGTTTCTTTATTAAGTTTTGTACAGTTTATTGACTGTTTCTTTATTTAGTTTTTACAGTTTATTGACTGTTTCTTTATTTAGTTTTGTACAGTTTATTGACTGTTTCTTTATTTAGTTTGTGTGCAATTTATTGACTGGTTCTTTATTTAGTTTTGTACAGTTTAATGACTGGGTCTTTATTTAGTTTTGTACAGTTTATTGACTGTTTCTTTATTTAGTTTTGTACAGTTTATTGACTGTTTCTTTATTTAGTTTTGTACAGTTTATTGACTGGTTCTTTATTGAGTTTTGTACAGTTTATTGGCTGTTTCTTTATTAAGTTTTGTACAGTTTATTGACTGTTTCTTTATTTAGTTTTTACAGTTTATTGACTGTTTCTTTATTTAGTTTGTGTGCAATTTATTGACTGGTTCTTTATTGAGTTTGTGTACTATTTATTGACTGGTTCTTTATTGAATTTTGTACAGTTTATTGACTGGTTCTTTATTTAGTTTTGTACAGTTTATTGACTGCTTCTTTGTTCAGTTTTGTTCAGTTTATTGACTGTTTCATTATTGAGTTTTGTACAGTTTATTGACTGGTTCTAATTCAGTTTTGTACAGTTTATTGACTGGTTCTTTATTTAGTTCTGTACAGTTTATTGACTGGTTCTTTATTTAGTTTTGTACAGTTTATTGACTGTTTCTTTATTGAGTTTTGTATAGTTTATGGACTGATTCTTTATTGAGTTTTGTACAGTTTTTTGACTGTTTCTTTATTGTGTTTTGTACAGTTTATTGACTAGTTCTTTATTGAGTTTTGTGCAGTTTATTGACTGTTTCTTTAATGAGTTTTGTACAGTTTATTGACTGCTTCTTTATTTAGTTTTGTACAGTTTATTGACTGGTTCTTTATTTAGTTTTGTACAGTTTATTGACTGTTTTTTTATTGTGTTTTGTACAGTTTATTGACTAGTTCTTTATTGAGTTTTGTACAGTTTATTGACTGGTTCTTTATTGAGTTTTGTACAGTTTATTGACTGTTTCTTTATTTAGTTTTGTACAGTTTATTGACTGTTTCTTTATTTAGTTTTGTACAGTTTATTGACTGTTTCTTTATTTAGTTTGTGTGCAATTTATTGACTGGTTCTTTATTTAGTTTTGTACAGTTTAATGACTGGGTCTTTATTTAGTTTTGTACAGTTTATTGACTGTTTCTTTATTTAGTTTTGTACAGTTTATTGACTGTTTCTTTATTTAGTTTTGTACAGTTTATTGACTGGTTCTTTATTGAGTTTTGTACAGTTTATTGACTGTTTCTTTATTTAGTTTGTGTGCAATTTATTGACTGGTTCTTTATTGAGTTTGTGTACTATTTATTGACTGGTTCTTTATTGAATTTTGTACAGTTTATTGACTGGTTCTTTATTTAGTTTTGTACAGTTTATTGACTGTTTCTTTATTTAGTTTTGTACAGTTTATTGACTGTTTCTTTATTTAGTTTTGTACAGTTTATTGACTGGTTCTTTATTGAGTTTTGTACAGTTTATTGACTGTTTCTTTATTTAGTTTGTGTGCAATTTATTGACTGGTTCTTTATTGAGTTTGTGTACTATTTATTGACTGGTTCTTTATTGAATTTTGTACAGTTTATTGACTGGTTCTTTATTTAGTTTTGTACAGTTTATTGACTGCTTCTTTGTTCAGTTTTGTTCAGTTTATTGACTGTTTCATTATTGAGTTTTGTACAGTTTATTGACTGGTTCTAATTCAGTTTTGTACAGTTTATTGACTGGTTCTTTATTTAGTTCTGTACAGTTTATTGACTGGTTCTTTATTTAGTTTTGTACAGTTTATTGACTGTTTCTTTATTGAGTTTTGTATAGTTTATGGACTGATTCTTTATTGAGTTTTGTACAGTTTTTTGACTGTTTCTTTATTGTGTTTTGTACAGTTTATTGACTAGTTCTTTATTGAGTTTTGTGCAGTTTATTGACTGTTTCTTTAATGAGTTTTGTACAGTTTATTGACTGCTTCTTTATTTAGTTTTGTACAGTTTATTGACTGGTTCTTTATTTAGTTTTGTACAGTTTATTGACTGTTTTTTTATTGTGTTTTGTACAGTTTATTGACTAGTTCTTTATTGAGTTTTGTACAGTTTATTGACTGGTTCTTTATTGAGTTTTGTACAGTTTATTGACTGGTTCTTTATTGAGTTTTGTACAGTTTATTGACTAATTCTTTATTGAGTTTTGTACAGTTTATTACTGGTTCTGTATTCTGTTTTGTACAGATTATTGACTGTTTCTTTATTGAGTTTTGTACAGTTTATTGACTGGTTCTTTGTTCAGTTTTCTTCTGTTTATTGACTGGTTCTTTATTCAGTTTTGTACAGTTTATTGACTGGTTCTTTATTTAGTTTTGTACAGTTTATTTACTGTTTCTTTATTTAGTTTTGTACAGTTTATTACTGGTTCTTTATTCAGTTTTCTACAGTTTATTGACTGTTTCTTTATTGAGTTTTGTACAGTTTATTGACTGTTTCTTTATTGAGTTTTGTACAGTTTATTGACTGTTTCTTTTTTTAGTTTTGTACAGTTTATTGACTGGTTCTTTCTTTTGTTTTGTACAGTTTATTGACTGTTTCTTTATTTAGTTTGTGTACAATTTATTGACTGGTTATTTATTTAGTTTTGTACAGTTTATTGACTGTTTCTTTATTTAGTTTTGTACTGTTTATTGACTGGTTCTTTATTGAGTTTTGTACAGTTTATTTACTGTTTCATTATTTAGTTTTGTACAGTATTTGACTGGTTCTTTGTTTAGTTTTGTACAGTTTATTGACTGGTTCTTAGTTCAGTTTTGTACAGTTTATTGACTGGTTCTTTATTTAGTTTTGTACAGTTTATTGACTGTTTTCTATTGAGTTTTGTACATTTTTTTTACTGGTTCTTTATTGAGTTTTGTACAGTTTATTGACTGTTTCTTTATTGAGTTTTGTACAGTTTATTGACTGTTTCTGTATTTAGTTTTGTACAGTTTATTGACTGGTTCTTTCTTTTGTTTTGTACAGTTTATTGACTGGTTCTTTATTGAGTTTTGTACAGTTTATTGACGGTTTCTTTATTTAGTTTTGTACAGTTTATTGACTGTTTCTTTATTTAGTTTGTGTACAATTTATTGACTGGTTATTTGTTTAGTTTTGTACAGTTTATTGACTTTTCTTTATTTAGTTTTGTACAGTTTATTGACTGTTTCTTTATTTAGTTTTGTACAGTTTTTGACTGGTTCTTTATTTAGTTTTGTACAGTTTATTGACTGGTTCTTTATTGAGTTTGTGTACATTTTATTGACTGGTTCTTTATTGAATTTTGTACAGTTTATTGACTGGCTCTTTATTGAGTTTTGTATAGTTATTGACTTGTTCTTTATTGAATTTTGTACAGTTTATTGACTAATTCTTTATTGAGTTTTGTACAGGTTATTACTGGTTCTTTATTCAGTTTTCTACAGTTTATTGACTGTTTCTTTATTGAGTTTTGTACAGTTTATTGACTGTTTCTTTATTGAGTTTTGTACAGTTTATTGACTGTTTCTTTATTGAGTTTTGTACAGTTTATTGACTGGTTCTTTATTGAGTTTTGTACAGTTTATTGACTGTTTCTTTATTGAGCTTTGTAAAGTTTATTGACTGTTCTTTATTGAGTTTTGTATAGTTTATTGACTGGTTCTTTATTGAGTTTTGTACAGTTTATTGACTGTTTCTTTATTGAGCTTTGTAAAGTTTATTGACTGTTCTTTATTGAGTTTTGTACAGTTTATTGACTGTTTCTTTATTGAAGTTTTGTACAGTTTATTGACTCTTTCTTTATTTAGTGTTGTACAGTTTATTGACTGGTTCTTTATTTAGTTTTAAACAGTTTATTGACTGGTTCTTTATTGTGTTTTGTACAGCTTATTGACTGGTTCTTTATTGAGTTTTGTACAGTTTATTGACTTTTTCTTTATTGAGTTTTGTACAGTTTATTACTGGTTCTTTATTCAGTTTTGTACAGTTTATTGACTGTTTCTTTATTTAGTTTTGTACGGTTTATTGACTGGTCCTTTGTTCAGTTTTGTTCTGTTTATTGACTGGTTCTTTATTCACTTTTGTACAGTTTATTGACTGGTTCTTTATTCAGTTTTGTACAGTTTATTGACTGGTTCTTTATTTAGTTTTGTACAGTTTATTGACTGTTTCTTTATTTAGTTTTGTACAGTTTATTGACTGTTTCTATATTGAGTTTTGTACAGTTTTTTCACTGGTTCTTTATTGAGTTTTGTACAGTTTATTGGCTGTTTCTTTATTAAGTTTTGTACAGTTTATTGACTGTTTCTTTATTTAGTTTTGTACAGTTTATTGACTGTTTCTTTATTTAGTTTTGTACAGTTTATTGACTGTTTCTTTATTTAGTTTGTGTGCAATTTATTGACTGGTTCTTTATTTAGTTTTGTACAGTTTAATGACTGGGTCTTTATTTAGTTTTGTACAGTTTATTGACTGTTTCTTTATTTAGTTTTGTACAGTTTATTGACTGTTTCTTTATTTAGTTTTGTACAGTTTATTGACTGGTTCTTTATTGAGTTTTGTACAGTTTATTGACTGTTTCTTTATTTAGTTTGTGTGCAATTTATTGACTGGTTCTTTATTGAGTTTGTGTACTATTTATTGACTGGTTCTTTATTGAATTTTGTACAGTTTATTGACTGGTTCTTTATTTAGTTTTGTACAGTTTATTGACTGCTTCTTTGTTCAGTTTTGTTCAGTTTATTGACTGTTTCATTATTGAGTTTTGTACAGTTTATTGACTGGTTCTAATTCAGTTTTGTACAGTTTATTGACTGGTTCTTTATTTAGTTCTGTACAGTTTATTGACTGGTTCTTTATTTAGTTTTGTACAGTTTATTGACTGTTTCTTTATTGAGTTTTGTATAGTTTATGGACTGATTCTTTATTGAGTTTTGTACAGTTTTTTGACTGTTTCTTTATTGTGTTTTGTACAGTTTATTGACTAGTTCTTTATTGAGTTTTGTGCAGTTTATTGACTGTTTCTTTAATGAGTTTTGTACAGTTTATTGACTGCTTCTTTATTTAGTTTTGTACAGTTTATTGACTGGTTCTTTATTTAGTTTTGTACAGTTTATTGACTGTTTTTTTATTGTGTTTTGTACAGTTTATTGACTAGTTCTTTATTGAGTTTTGTACAGTTTATTGACTGGTTCTTTATTGAGTTTTGTACAGTTTATTGACTGGTTCTTTATTGAGTTTTGTACAGTTTATTGACTAATTCTTTATTGAGTTTTGTACAGTTTATTACTGGTTCTGTATTCTGTTTTGTACAGATTATTGACTGTTTCTTTATTGAGTTTTGTACAGTTTATTGACTGGTTCTTTGTTCAGTTTTCTTCTGTTTATTGACTGGTTCTTTATTCAGTTTTGTACAGTTTATTGACTGGTTCTTTATTTAGTTTTGTACAGTTTATTTAGTGTTTCTTTATTTAGTTTTGTACAGTTTATTGACTGTTTTCTATTGAGTTTTGTACAGTTTTTTTTCTGGTTCTTTATTGAGTTTTGTACAGTTTATTGACTGTTTCTTTATTGAGTTTTGTACAGTTTATTGACTGTTTCTTTTTTTAGTTTTGTACAGTTTATTGACTGATTCTTTCTTTTGTTTTGTACAGTTTATTGACTGTTTCTTTATTTAGTTTGTGTACAATTTATTGACTGGTTATTTATTTAGTTTTGTACAGTTTATTGACTGTTTCTTTATTTAGTTTTGTACTGTTTATTGACTGGTTCTTTATTGAGTTTTGTACAGTTTATTTACTGTTTCATTATTTAGTTTTGTACAGTATTTGACTGCTTCTTTGTTTAGTTTTGTACAGTTTATTGACTGGTTCTTAGTTCAGTTTTGTACAGTTTATTGACTGGTTCTTTATTTAGTTTTGTACAGTTTATTGACTGTTTTCTATTGAGTTTTGTACATTTTTTTTACTGGTTCTTTATTGAGTTTTGAACAGTTTATTGACTGTTTCTTTATTGAGTTTTGTACAGTTTATTGACTGTTTCTGTATTTAGTTTTGTACAGTTTATTGACTGGTTCTTTCTTTTGTTTTGTACAGTTTATTGACTGGTTCTTTATTGAGTTTTGTACAGTTTATTGACGGTTTCTTTATTTAGTTTTGTACAGTTTATTGACTGTTTCTTTATTTAGTTTGTGTACAATTTATTGACTGGTTATTTGTTTAGTTTTGTACAGTTTATTGACTTTTCTTTATTTAGTTTTGTACAGTTTATTGACTGTTTCTTTATTTAGTTTTGTACAGTTTTTGACTGGTTCTTTATTTAGTTTTGTACAGTTTATTGACTGATTCTTTATTGAGTTTGTGTACATTTTATTGACTGGTTCTTTATTGAATTTTGTACAGTTTATTGACTGGCTCTTTATTGAGTTTTGTATAGTTATTGACTTGTTCTTTATTGAATTTTGTACAGTTTATTGACTAATTCTTTATTGAGTTTTGTACAGGTTATTACTGGTTCTTTATTCAGTTTTCTACAGTTTATTGACTGTTTCTTTATTGAGTTTTGTACAGTTAATTGACTGTTTCTTTATTGAGTTTTGTACAGTTTATTGACTGTTTCTTTATTGAGTTTTGTACAGTTTATTGACTGGTTCTTTATTGAGTTTTGTACAGTTTATTGACTGTTTCTTTATTGAGCTTTGTAAAGTTTATTGACTGTTCTTTATTGAGTTTTGTATAGTTTATTGACTGGTTCTTTATTGAGTTTTGTACAGTTTATTGACTGTTTCTTTATTGAGCTTTGTAAAGTTTATTGACTGTTCTTTATTGAGTTTTGTATAGTTTACTGACTGATTCTTTATTGAGTTTTGTACAGTTTATTGACTGTTTCTTTATTGAAGTTTTGTACAGTTTATTGACTCTTTCTTTATTTAGTGTTGTACAGTTTATTGACTGGTTCTTTATTTAGTTTTAAACAGTTTATTGACTGGTTCTTTATTGTGTTTTGTACAGCTTATTGACTGGTTCTTTATTGAGTTTTGTACAGTTTATTGACTTTTTCTTTATTGAGTTTTGTACAGTTTATTGACTGGTTCTTTATTGAGTTTTGTACAGTTTATTGACTAATTCTTTAGTGAGTTTTGTACAGTTTATTACTGGTTCTTTATTCAGTTTTGTACAGTTTATTGACTGTTTCTTTATTTAGTTTTGTACGGTTTATTGACTGGTCCTTTGTTCAGTTTTGTTCTGTTTATTGACTGGTTCTTTATTCACTTTTGTACAGTTTATTGACTGGTTCTTTATTCAGTTTTGTACAGTTTATTGACTGGTTCTTTATTTAGTTTTGTACAGTTTATTGACTGTTTCTTTATTTAGTTTTGTACAGTTTATTGACTGTTTCTATATTGAGTTTTGTACAGTTTTTTCATTGGTTCTTTATTGAGTTTTGTACAGTTTATTGGCTGTTTCTTTATTAAGTTTTGTACTGTTTATTGACTGTTTCTTTATTTAGTTTTGTACAGTTTATTGACTGTTTCTTTATTTAGTTTTGTACAGTTTATTGACCGTTTCTTTATTTAGTTTGTGTGCAATTTATTGACTGGTTCTTTATTTAGTTTTGTACAGTTTAATGACTGGGTCTTTATTTAGTTTTGTACAGTTTATTGACTGTTTCTTTATTTAGTTTTGTACAGTTTATTGACTGGTTCTTTATTGTGTTTTGTACAGTTTATTGACTGGTTCTTTATTGAGTTTTGTACTGTTTATTGACTGGTTCTTTATTGAGTTTTGTACAGTTTATTTACTGTTTCATTATTTAGTTTTGTACAGTATTTGACTGGTTCTTTGTTTAGTTTTGTACAGTTTATTGACTGGTTCTTAGTTCAGTTTTGTACAGTTTATTGACTGGTTCTTTATTTAGTTTTGTACAGTTTATTGACTGTTTTCTATTGAGTTTTGTACATTTTTTTTACTGGTTCTTTATTGAGTTTTGTACAGTTTATTGACTGTTTCTTTATTGAGTTTTGTACAGTTTATTGACTGTTTCTGTATTTAGTTTTGTACAGTTTATTGACTGGTTCTTTCTTTTGTTTTGTACAGTTTATTGACTGGTTCTTTATTGAGTTTTGTACAGTTTATTGACGGTTTCTTTATTTAGTTTTGTACAGTTTATTGACTGTTTCTTTATTTAGTTTGTGTACAATTTATTGACTGGTTATTTGTTAGTTTTGTACAGTTTATTGACTTTTCTTTATTTAGTTTTGTACAGTTTATTGACTGTTTCTTTATTTAGTTTTGTACAGTTTTTGACTGGTTCTTTATTTAGTTTTGTACAGTTTATTGACTGGTTCTTTATTGAGTTTGTGTACATTTTATTGACTGGTTCTTTATTGAATTTTGTACAGTTTATTGACTGGCTCTTTATTGAGTTTTGTATAGTTATTGACTTGTTCTTTATTGAATTTTGTACAGTTTATTGACTAATTCTTTATTGAGTTTTGTACAGGTTATTACTGGTTCTTTATTCAGTTTTCTACAGTTTATTGACTGTTTCTTTATTGAGTTTTGTACAGTTTATTGACTGTTTCTTTATTGAGTTTTGTACAGTTTATTGACTGTTTCTTTATTGAGTTTTGTACAGTTTATTGACTGGTTCTTTATTGAGTTTTGTACAGTTTATTGACTGTTTCTTTATTGAGCTTTGTAAAGTTTATTGACTGTTCTTTATTGAGTTTTGTATAGTTTATTGACTGGTTCTTTATTGAGTTTTGTACAGTTTATTGACTGTTTCTTTATTGAGCTTTGTAAAGTTTATTGACTGTTCTTTATTGAGTTTTGTATAGTTTACTGACTGATTCTTTATTGAGTTTTGTACAGTTTATTGACTGTTTCTTTATTGAAGTTTTGTACAGTTTATTGACTCTTTCTTTATTTAGTGTTGTACAGTTTATTGACTGGTTCTTTATTTAGTTTTAAACAGTTTATTGACTGGTTCTTTATTGTGTTTTGTACAGCTTATTGACTGGTTCTTTATTGAGTTTTGTACAGTTTATTGACTGTTTCTTTATTGAGTTTTGTACAGTTTATTGACTGGTTCTTTATTGAGTTTTGTACAGTTTATTGACTAATTCTTTAGTGAGTTTTGTACTGTTTATTACTGGTTCTTTATTCAGTTTTGTACAGTTTATTGACTGTTTCTTTATTTAGTTTTGTACGGTTTATTGACTGGTCCTTTGTTCAGTTTTGTTCTGTTTATTGACTGGTTCTTTATTCACTTTTGTACAGTTTATTGACTGGTTCTTTATTCAGTTTTGTACAGTTTATTGACTGGTTCTTTATTTAGTTTTGTACAGTTTATTGACTGTTTCTTTATTTAGTTTTGTACAGTTTATTGACTGTTTCTATATTGAGTTTTGTACAGTTTTTTCATTGGTTCTTTATTGAGTTTTGTACAGTTTATTGGCTGTTTCTTTATTAAGTTTTGTACAGTTTATTGACTGTTTCTTTATTTAGTTTTGTACAGTTTATTGACTGTTTCTTTATTTAGTTTTGTACAGTTTATTGACCGTTTCTTTATTTAGTTTGTGTGCAATTTATTGACTGGTTCTTTATTTAGTTTTGTACAGTTTAATGACTGGGTCTTTATTTAGTTTTGTACAGTTTATTGACTGTTTCTTTATTTAGTTTTGTACAGTTTATTGACTGTTTCTTTATTTAGTTTTGTACAGTTTATTGACTGGTTCTTTATTGAGTTTTGTACATTTTATTGACTGTTTCTTTATTTAGTTTGTGTGCAATTTATTGACTGGTTCTTTATTGAGTTTGTGTACTATTTATTGACTGGTTCTTTATTGAATTTTGTACAGTTTATTGACTGGTTCTTTATTTAGTTTTGTACAGTTCATTGACTGCTTCTTTGTTCAGTTTTGTTCAGTTTATTGACTGTTTCATTATTGAGTTTTGTACAGTTTATTGACTGGTTCTAATTCAGTTTTGTACAGTTTATTGACTGGTTCTTTATTTAGTTTTGTACAGTTTATTGACTGGTTCTTTATTTAGTTTTGTACAGTTTATTGACAGTTTCTTTATTGAGTTTTGTATAGTTTATGGACTGATTCTTTATTGAGTTTTGTACAGTTTTTTGACTGTTTCTTTATTGTGATTTGTACAGTTTATTGACTAGTTCTTTATTGAGTCTTGTACAGTTTATTGACTGTTTCTTTAATGAGTTTTGTACAGTTTATTGACTGCTTCTTTATTTATTTTTGTACAGTTTATTGACTGGTTCTTTATTTAGTTTTGTACAGTTTATTGACTGGTTTTTTATTGTGTTTTGTACAGTTTATTGACTAGTTCTTTATTGAGTTTTGTACAGTTTATTGACTGGTTCTTTATTGAGTTTTGTACAGTTTATTGACTGGTTCTTTATTGAGTTTTGTACAGTTTATTGACTAAGTCTTTATTTAGTTTTGTACAGTTTATTACTGGTTCTGTATTCTGTTTTGTACAGATTATTGACTGTTTCTTTATTGAGTTTTGTACAGTTTATTGACTGGTTCTTTGTTCAGTTTTCTTCTGTTTATTGACTGGTTCTTTATTCAGTTTTGTACAGTTTATTGACTGGTACTTTATTTAGTTTTGTACAGTTTATTTACTGTTTCTTTATTTAGTTTTGTACAGTTTATTGACTGTTTTCTATTGAGTTTTGTACAGTTTTTTTTTCTGGTTCTTTATTGAGTTTTGTACAGTTTATTGACTGTTTCTTTATTGAGTTTTGTACAGTTTATTGACTGTTTATTTTTTTAGTTTTGTACAGTTTATTGACTGGTTCTTTCTTTTGTTTTGTACAGTTTATTGACTGTTTCTTTATTTAGTTTGTGTACAATTTATTGACTGGTTATTTATTTAGTTTTGTACAGTTTATTGACTGTTTCTTTATTTAGTTTTGTACAGTTTATTGACTGGTTCTTTATTGAGTTTTGTACAGTTTATTGACTGTTTCTTTATTTAGTTTTGTACAGTTTATTGACTGGTTCTTTATTTAGTTTTGTACAGTTTATTGACTGGTTCTTTATTGAGTTTGTGTACAATTTTTTGACTGGTTCTTTATTGAGTTTTGTACAGTTTATTGACTGGTTCTTTATTTAGTTTTGTACAGTTTATTGACTGTTTCTTTATTGAGCTTTGTAAAGTTTATTGACTGTTCTTTATTGAGTTTTGTATAGTTTATTGACTGATTCTTTATTGAGTTTTGTACAGTTTATTGACTGTTTCTTTATTGAAGTTTTGTACAGTTTATTGACTCTTTCTTTATTTAGTTTTGTACAGTTTATTGACTGGTTCTTTATTTAGTTTTAAACAGTTTATTGACTGGTTCTTTATTGAGTTTTGTACAGTTTATTGACTGGTTCTTTATTGAGTTTTGTACAGTTTATTGACTTTTTCTTTATTGAGTTTTGTACAGTTTATTGACTGGTTCTTTATTGAGTTTTGTACAGTTTATTGACTAATTCTTTAGTGAGTTTTGTACAGTTTATTACTGGTTCTTTATTCAGTTTTGTACAGTTTATTGACTGTTTCTTTATTTAGTTTTGTACAGTTTATTGACTGGTCCTTTGTTCAGTTTTGTTCTGTTTATTGACTGGTTCTTTATTCACTTTTGTACAGTTTATTGACTGGTTCTTTATTCAGTTTTGTAAAGTTTATTGACTGGTTCTTTAGTTAGTTTTGTACAGTTTATTGACTGTTTCTTTATTTTGTTTTGTACAGTTTATTGACTGTTTCTTTATTTAGTTTTGTACAGTTTATTGACTGGTTCTTTATTTAGTTTTGTACAGTTTATTGACTGTTTCTTTATTTAGTTTCTGTGCAATCTATTGACTGGTTCTTTATTTAGTTTTGTACAGTTTAATGACAGGGTTTTTATTTCGTTTTGTACAGTTTATTGACTGTTTCTTTATTGAGTTTTGTACAGTTTATTGACTGTTTCTTTATTTAGTTTTGTACAGTTTATTGACTGGTTCTTTATTGAGTTTTGTACAGTTTATTGACTGTTTCTTTATTTAGTTTGTGTGCAATTTATTGACTGGTTCTTTATTGAGTTTGTGTACAATTTATTGACTGGTTCTTTATTGAATTTTGTACAGTTTATTGACTGGTTCTTTATTTAGTTTTGTACAGCTTATTGACTGGTTCTTTGTTCAGTTTTGTTCAGTTTATTGACTGTTTCATTATTGAGTTTTGTACAGTTTATTGACTGGTTCTAATTCAGTTTTGTACAGTTTATTGACTGGTTCTTTATTTAGTTTTGTACAGTTTATTGACTGTTTCTTTATTGAGTTTAGTATAGTTTATGGACTGATTCTTTATTGAGTTTTGTACAGTTTTTTGACTGTTTCTTTATTGTGTTTTGTACAGTTTATTGACTATTTCTTTATTGAGTTTTGTACAGTTTATTGACTGTTTCTTTAATGAGTTTTGTACAGTTTATTGACTGTTTCTTTATTTAGTTTTGTACAGTTTATTGACTGGTTCTTTATTTAGTTTTGTACAGTTTATTGACTGGTTCTTTATTGTGTTTTGTACAGTTTATTGACTAGTTCTTTATTGAGTTTTGTGCAGTTTATTTACTGGTTCTTTATTGAGTTTTGTACAGTTTATTGACTGGTTCTTTATTGAGTTTTGTACAGTTTATTGACTAATTCTTTATTGAGTTTTGTACAGTTTATTGACTTTTTCTTTATTTAGTTTTGTACAGTTTATGACTGGTTCTTTATTTAGTTTTGTACAGTTTATTGACTGGTTCTTTATTGAGTTTGTGTACAATTTTTTGACTGGTTCTTTATTGAGTTTTGTACAGTTTATTGACTGGTTCTTTATTGAGTTTTGTACAGTTTATTGACTGTTTCTTTATTGAGCTTTGTAAAGTTTATTGACTGTTCTTTATTGAGTTTTGTGTAGTTTATTGACTGATTCTTTATTGAGTTTTGTACAGTTTATTGACTGTTTCTTTATTGAAGTTTTGTACAGTTTATTGACTCTTTCTTTATTTAGTTTTGTACAGTTTATTGACTGGTTCTTTATTGTGTTTTGTACAGTTTATTGACTGGTTCTTTATTGAGTTTTGTACAGTTTATTGACTTTTTCTTTATTGAGTTTTGTACAGTTTATTGACTGGTTCTTTATTGAGTTTTGTACAGTTTATTGACTAATTCTTTAGTGAGTTTTGTACAGTTTATTCCTGGTTCTTTATTCAGTTTTGTACAGTTTATTGACTGTGTCTTTATTTAGTTTTGTACAGTTTATTGACTGGTCCTTTGTTCAGTTTTGTTCTGTTTATTGACTGGTTCTTTATTCACTTTTGTACAGTTTATTGACTGTTTCTTTATTCAGTTTTGTACAGTTTATTGACTGGTTCTTTATTTAGTTTTGTACAGTTTTTTCACTCGTTCTTTATTGAGTTTTGTACAGTTTATTGGCTGTTTCTTTATTAAGTTTTGTACAGTTTATTGACTGTTTCTTTATTTAGTTTTGTACAGTTTATTGACTGTTTCTTTATTTAGTTTTGTACAGTTTATTGACTGTTTCTTTATTTAGTTTGTGTGCAATTTATTGACTGGTTCTTTATTTAGTTTTGTACAGTTTAATGACTGGGTCTTTATTTCGTTTTGTACAGTTTATTGACTGTTTCTTTATTTAGTTTTGTACAGTTTATTGAGTGTTTCTTTATTTAGTTTTGTACAGTTTATTGACTGGTTCTTTATTGAGTTTTGTACAGTTTATTGACAGTTTCTTTATTTAGTTTGTGTGCAATTTATTGACTGGTTCTTTATTGAGTTTGTGTACAATTTATTGACTGGTTCTTTATTGAATTTTGTACAGTTTATTGACTGGTTCTTTATTGAGTTTTGTACAGTTTATTGACGGTTTCTTTATTTAGTTTTGTACAGTTTATTGACTGTTTCTTTCTTTAGTTTGTGTACAATTTATTGACTGGTTATTTGTTTAGTTTTGTACAGTTTATTGACTTTTCTTTATTTAGTTTTGTACAGTTTATTGACTGGTTCTTTATTGAGTTTTGTACAGTTTATTGACTGTTTCTTTATTTAGTTTTGTACAGTTTTTGACTGGTTCTTTATTTAGTTTTGTACAGTTTATTGACTGGTTCTTTATTGAGTTTGTGTACAATTTTTTGACTGTTTCTTTATTTAGTTTTGTACAGTTTATTGACTGGTTCTTTATTGAGTTTTGTACAGTTTATTGACTGTTTCTTTATTTAGTTTTGTACAGTTTATTGACTGGTTCTTTATTTAGTTTTGTACAGTTTATTGACTGGTTCTTTATTGAGTTTGTGTACAATTTTTTGACTGGTTCTTTATTGAGTTTTGTACAGTTTATTGACTGTTTCTTTATTTAGTTTTGTACAGTTTATTGACTGTTTCTTTATTGAGCTTTGTAAAGTTTATTGACTGTTCTTTATTGAGTTTTGTATAGTTTATTGACTGATTCTTTATTGAGTTTTGTACAGTTTATTGACTGTTTCTTTATTGAAGTTTTGTACAGTTTATTGACTCTTTCTTTATTTAGTTTTGTACAGTTTATTGACTGGTTCTTTATTTAGTTTTAAACAGTTTATTGACTGGTTCTTTATTGAGTTTTGTACAGTTTATTGACTGGTTCTTTATTGAGTTTTGTACAGTTTATTGACTTTTTCTTTATTGAGTTTTGTACAGTTTATTGACTGGTTCTTTATTGAGTTTTGTACAGTTTATTGACTAATTCTTTAGTGAGTTTTGTACAGTTTATTACTGGTTCTTTATTCAGTTTTGTACAGTTTATTGACTGTTTCTTTATTTAGTTTTGTACAGTTTATTGACTGGTCCTTTGTTCAGTTTTGTTCTGTTTATTGACTGGTTCTTTATTCACTTTTGTACAGTTTATTGACTGGTTCTTTATTCAGTTTTGTAAAGTTTATTGACTGGTTCTTTAGTTAGTTTTGTACAGTTTATTGACTGTTTCTTTATTTTGTTTTGTACAGTTTATTGACTGTTTCTATATTGAGTTTTGTACAGTTTATTGACTGTTTCTTTATTTAGTTTTGTACAGTTTATTGACTGTTTCTTTATTTAGTTTCTGTGCAATCTATTGACTGGTTCTTTATTTAGTTTTGTACAGTTTAATGACAGGGTTTTTATTTCGTTTTGTACAGTTTATTGACTGTTTCTTTATTTAGTTTTGTACAGTTTATTGACTGTTTCTTTATTTAGTTTTGTACAGTTTATTGACTGGTTCTTTATTGAGTTTTGTACAGTTTATTGACTGTTTCTTTATTTAGTTTGTGTGCAATTTATTGACTGGTTCTTTATTGAGTTTGTGTACAATTTATTGACTGGTTCTTTATTGAATTTTGTACAGTTTATTGACTGGTTCTTTATTTAGTTTTGTACAGCTTATTGACTGGTTCTTTGTTCAGTTTTGTTCAGTTTATTGACTGTTTCATTATTGAGTTTTGTACAGTTTATTGACTGGTTCTAATTCAGTTTTGTACAGTTTATTGACTGGTTCTTTATTTAGTTTTGTACAGTTTATTGACTGTTTCTTTATTGAGTTTAGTATAGTTTATGGACTGATTCTTTATTGAGTTTTGTACAGTTTTTTGACTGTTTCTTTATTGTGTTTTGTACAGTTTATTGACTATTTCTTTATTGAGTTTTGTACAGTTTATTGACTGTTTCTTTAATGAGTTTTGTACAGTTTATTGACTGTTTCTTTATTTAGTTTTGTACAGTTTATTGACTGGTTCTTTATTTAGTTTTGTACAGTTTATTGACTGGTTCTTTATTGTGTTTTGTACAGTTTATTGACTAGTTCTTTATTGAGTTTTGTGCAGTTTATTTACTGGTTCTTTATTGAGTTTTGTACAGTTTATTGACTGGTTCTTTATTGAGTTTTGTACAGTTTATTGACTAATTCTTTATTGAGTTTTGTACAGTTTATTGACTTTTTCTTTATTTAGTTTTGTACAGTTTATGACTGGTTCTTTATTTAGTTTTGTACAGTTTATTGACTGGTTCTTTATTGAGTTTGTGTACAATTTTTTGACTGGTTCTTTATTGAGTTTTGTACAGTTTATTGACTGGTTCTTTATTGAGTTTTGTACAGTTTATTGACTGTTTCTTTATTGAGCTTTGTAAAGTTTATTGACTGTTCTTTATTGAGTTTTGTGTAGTTTATTGACTGATTCTTTATTGAGTTTTGTACAGTTTATTGACTGTTTCTTTATTGAAGTTTTGTACAGTTTATTGACTCTTTCTTTATTTAGTTTTGTACAGTTTATTGACTGGTTCTTTATTGTGTTTTGTACAGTTTATTGACTGGTTCTTTATTGAGTTTTGTACAGTTTATTGACTTTTTCTTTATTGAGTTTTGTACAGTTTATTGACTGGTTCTTTATTGAGTTTTGTACAGTTTATTGACTAATTCTTTAGTGAGTTTTGTACAGTTTATTCCTGGTTCTTTATTCAGTTTTGTACAGTTTATTGACTGTGTCTTTATTTAGTTTTGTACAGTTTATTGACTGGTCCTTTGTTCAGTTTTGTTCTGTTTATTGACTGGTTCTTTATTCACTTTTGTACAGTTTATTGACTGTTTCTTTATTCAGTTTTGTACAGTTTATTGACTGGTTCTTTATTTAGTTTTGTACAGTTTTTTCACTCGTTCTTTATTGAGTTTTGTACAGTTTATTGGCTGTTTCTTTATTAAGTTTTGTACAGTTTATTGACTGTTTCTTTATTTAGTTTTGTACAGTTTATTGACTGTTTCTTTATTTAGTTTTGTACAGTTTATTGACTGTTTCTTTATTTAGTTTGTGTGCAATTTATTGACTGGTTCTTTATTTAGTTTTGTACAGTTTAATGACTGGGTCTTTATTTCGTTTTGTACAGTTTATTGACTGTTTCTTTATTTAGTTTTGTACAGTTTATTGAGTGTTTCTTTATTTAGTTTTGTACAGTTTATTGACTGGTTCTTTATTGAGTTTTGTACAGTTTATTGACAGTTTCTTTATTTAGTTTGTGTGCAATTTATTGACTGGTTCTTTATTGAGTTTGTGTACAATTTATTGACTGGTTCTTTATTGAATTTTGTACAGTTTATTGACTGGTTCTTTATTGAGTTTTGTACAGTTTATTGACGGTTTCTTTATTTAGTTTTGTACAGTTTATTGACTGTTTCTTTCTTTAGTTTGTGTACAATTTATTGACTGGTTATTTGTTTAGTTTTGTACAGTTTATTGACTTTTCTTTATTTAGTTTTGTACAGTTTATTGACTGGTTCTTTATTGAGTTTTGTACAGTTTATTGACTGTTTCTTTATTTAGTTTTGTACAGTTTTTGACTGGTTCTTTATTTAGTTTTGTACAGTTTATTGACTGGTTCTTTATTGAGTTTGTGTACAATTTTTTGACTGGTTCTTTATTGAGTTTTGTACAGTTTATTGACTGTTTCTTTATTTAGTTTTGTACAGTTTATTGACTGTTTCTTTATTTAGTTTTGTACAGTTTATTGACTGGTTCTTTCTTTTGTTTTGTACAGTTTATTGACTGGTTCTTTATTGAGTTTTGTACAGTTTATTGACGGTTTCTTTATTTAGTTTTGTACAGTTTATTGACTGTTTCTTTATTTAGTTTGTGTACAATTTATTGACTGGTTATTTGTTTAGTTTTGTACAGTTTATTGACTTTTCTTTATTTAGTTTTGTACAGTTTATTGACTGTTTCTTTATTTAGTTTTGTACAGTTTTTGACTGGTTCTTTATTTAGTTTTGTACAGTTTATTGACTGGTTCTTTATTGAGTTTGTGTACATTTTATTGACTGGTTCTTTATTGAATTTTGTACAGTTTATTGACTGGCTCTTTATTGAGTTTTGTATAGTTATTGACTTGTTCTTTATTGAATTTTGTACAGTTTATTGACTAATTCTTTATTGAGTTTTGTACAGGTTATTACTGGTTCTTTATTCAGTTTTCTACAGTTTATTGACTGTTTCTTTATTGAGTTTTGTACAGTTTATTGACTGTTTCTTTATTGAGTTTTGTACAGTTTATTGACTGTTTCTTTATTGAGTTTTGTACAGTTTATTGACTGGTTCTTTATTGAGTTTTGTACAGTTTATTGACTGTTTCTTTATTGAGCTTTGTAAAGTTTATTGACTGTTCTTTATTGAGTTTTGTATAGTTTATTGACTGGTTCTTTATTGAGTTTTGTACAGTTTATTGACTGTTTCTTTATTGAGCTTTGTAAAGTTTATTGACTGTTCTTTATTGAGTTTTGTATAGTTTACTGACTGATTCTTTATTGAGTTTTGTACAGTTTATTGACTGTTTCTTTATTGAAGTTTTGTACAGTTTATTGACTCTTTCTTTATTTAGTGTTGTACAGTTTATTGACTGGTTCTTTATTTAGTTTTAAACAGTTTATTGACTGGTTCTTTATTGTGTTTTGTACAGCTTATTGACTGGTTCTTTATTGAGTTTTGTACAGTTTATTGACTTTTTCTTTATTGAGTTTTGTACAGTTTATTGACTGGTTCTTTATTGAGTTTTGTACAGTTTATTGACTAATTCTTTAGTGAGTTTTGTACTGTTTATTACTGGTTCTTTATTCAGTTTTGTACAGTTTATTGACTGTTTCTTTATTTAGTTTTGTACGGTTTATTGACTGGTCCTTTGTTCAGTTTTGTTCTGTTTATTGACTGGTTCTTTATTCACTTTTGTACAGTTTATTTACTGGTTCTTTATTCAGTTTTGTACAGTTTATTGACTGGTTCTTTATTTAGTTTTGTACAGTTTATTGACTGTTTCTTTATTTAGTTTTGTACAGTTTATTGACTGTTTCTATATTGAGTTTTGTACAGTTTTTTCATTGGTTCTTTATTGAGTTTTGTACAGTTTATTGGCTGTTTCTTTATTTAGTTTTGTACAGTTTATTGACCGTTTCTTTATTTAGTTTGTGTGCAATTTATTGACTGGTTCTTTATTTAGTTTTGTACAGTTTAATGACTGGGTCTTTATTTAGTTTTGTACAGTTTATTGACTGTTTCTTTATTTAGTTTTGTACAGTTTATTGACTGTTTCTTTATTTAGTTTTGTACAGTTTATTGACTGGTTCTTTATTGAGTTTTGTACATTTTATTGACTGTTTATTTATTTAGTTTGTGTGCAATTTATTGACTGGTTCTTTATTGAGTTTGTGTACTATTTATTGACTGGTTCTTTATTGAATTTTGTACAGTTTATTGACTGGTTCTTTATTTAGTTTTGTACAGTTCATTGACTGCTTCTTTGTTCAGTTTTGTTCAGTTTATTGACTGTTTCATTATTGAGTTTTGTACAGTTTATTGACTGGTTCTAATTCAGTTTTGTACAGTTTATTGACTGGTTCTTTATTTAGTTTTGTACAGTTTATTGACTGGTTCTTTATTTAGTTTTGTACAGTTTATTGACAGTTTCTTTATTGAGTTTTGTATAGTTTATGGACTGATTCTTTATTGAGTTTTGTACAGTTTTTTGACTGTTTCTTTATTGTGATTTGTACAGTTTATTGACTAGTTCTTTATTGAGTCTTGTACAGTTTATTGACTGTTTCTTTAATGAGTTTTGTACAGTTTATTGACTGCTTCTTTATTTATTTTTGTACAGTTTATTGACTGGTTCTTTATTTAGTTTTGTACAGTTTATTGACTGGTTTTTTATTGTGTTTTGTACAGTTTATTGACTAGTTCTTTATTGAGTTTTGTACAGTTTATTGACTGGTTCTTTATTGAGTTTTGTACAGTTTATTGACTGGTTCTTTATTGAGTTTTGTACAGTTTATTGACTAATTCTTTATTTAGTTTTGTACAGTTTATTACTGGTTCTGTATTCTGTTTTGTACAGATTATTGACTGTTTCTTTATTGAGTTTTGTACAGTTTATTGACTGGTTCTTTGTTCAGTTTTCTTCTGTTTATTGACTGGTTCTTTATTCAGTTTTGTACAGTTTATTGACTGGTACTTTATTTAGTTTTGTACAGTTTATTTACTGTTTCTTTATTTAGTTTTGTACAGTTTATTGACTGTTTTTTATTGAGTTTTGTACAGTTTTTTTTTCTGGTTCTTTATTGAGTTTTGTACAGTTTATTGACTGTTTCTTTATTGAGTTTTGTACAGTTTATTGACTGTTTCTTTTTTTAGTTTTGTACAGTTTATTGACTGGTTCTTTCTTTTGTTTTGTACAGTTTATTGACTGTTTCTTTATTTAGTTTGTGTACAATTTATTGACTGGTTATTTATTTAGTTTTGTACAGTTTATTGACTGTTTCTTTATTTAGTTTTGTACAGTTTATTGACTGGTTCTTTATTGAGTTTTGTACAGTTTATTGACTGTTTCTTTATTTAGTTTTGTACAGTTTTTGACTGGTTCTTTATTTAGTTTTGTACAGTTTATTGACTGGTTCTTTATTGAGTTTGTGTACAATTTTTTGACTGGTTCTTTATTGAGTTTTGTACAGTTTATTGACTGGTTCTTTATTTAGTTTTGTACAGTTTATTGACTGTTTCTTTATTGAGCTATGTAAAGTTTATTGACTGTTCTTTATTGAGTTTTGTATAGTTTATTGACTGATTCTTTATTGGGTTTTGTACAGTTTATTGACTGTTTCTTTATTGAAGTTTTGTACAGTTTATTGACTCTTTTTTTATTTAGTTTTGTACAGTTTATTGACTGGTTCTTTATTTAGTTTTAAACAGTTTATTGACTGGTTCTTTATTGAGGTTTGTACAGTTTATTGACTGGTTCTTTATTGAGTTTTGTACAGTTTATTGACTTTTTCTTTATTGAGTTTTGTACAGTTTATTGACTGGTTCTTTATTGAGTTTTGTACAGTTTATTGACTAATTCTTTAGTGAGTTTTGTACAGTTTATTACTGGTTCTTTATTCAGTTTTGTACAGTTTATTGACTGTTTCTTTATTTAGTTTTGTACAGTTTATTGACTGGTCCTTTGTTCAGTTTTGTTCTGTTTATTGACTGGTTCTTTATTCACTTTTGTACAGTTTATTGACTGGTTCTTTATTCAGTTTTGTACAGTTTATTGACTGGTTCTTTATTTAGTTTTGTACAGTTTATTGACTGTTTCTTTATTTTGTTTTGTACAGTTTATTGACTGTTTCTATATTGAGTTTTGTACAGTTTATTGACTGTTTCTTTATTTAGTTTTGTACAGTTTATTGACTGTTTCTTTATTTAGTTTGTGTGCAATTTATTGACTGGTTCTTTATTTAGTTTTGTACAGTTTAATGACTGGGTCTTTATTTCGTTTTGTACAGTTTATTGACTGTTTCTTTATTTAGTTTTGTACAGTTTATTGACTGTTTCTTTATTTAGTTTTGTACAGTTTATTGACTGGTTCTTTATTGAGTTTTGTACAGTTTATTGACTGTTTCTTTATTTAGTTTGTGTGCAATTTATTGACTGGTTCTTTATTGAGTTTGTGTACAATTTATTGACTGGTTCTTTATTGAATTTTGTACAGTTTATTGACTGGTTCTTTATTTAGTTTTGTACAGTTTATTGACTGGTTCTTTGTTCAGTTTTGTTCAGTTTATTGACTGTTTCATTATTGAGTTTTGTACAGTTTATTGACTGGTTCTAATTCAGTTTTGTACAGTTTATTGACTGGTTCTTTATTTAGTTTTGTACAGTTTATTGACTGTTTCTTTATTGAGTTTAGTATAGTTTATGGACTGATTCTTTATTGAGTTTTGTACAGTTTTTTGACTGTTTCTTTATTGTGTTTTGTACAGTTTATTGACTATTTCTTTATTGAGTTTTGTACAGTTTATTGACTGTTTCTTTAATGAGTTTTGTACAGTTTATTGACTGTTTCTTTATTTAGTTTTGTACAGTTTATTGACTGGTTCTTTATTTAGTTTTGTACAGTTTATTGACTGGTTCTTTATTGTGTTTTGTACAGTTTATTGACTAGTTCTTTATTGAGTTTTGTGCAGTTTATTTACTGGTTCTTTATTGAGTTTTGTACAGTTTATTGACTGGTTCTTTATTGAGTTTTGTACAGTTTATTGACTAATTCTTTATTGAGTTTTATTGACTGTTTCTTTATTTAGTTTTGTACAGTTTATGACTGGTTCTTTATTTAGTTTTGTACAGTTTATTGACTGGTTCTTTATTGAGTTTGTGTACAATTTTTTGACTGGTTCTTTATTGAGTTTTGTACAGTTTATTGACTGGTTCTTTATTGAGTTTTGTACAGTTTATTGACTGTTTCTTTATTGAGCTTTGTAAAGTTTATTGACTGTTCTTTATTGAGTTTTGTGTAGTTTATTGACTGATTCTTTATTGAGTTTTGTACAGTTTATTGACTGTTTCTTTATTGAAGTTTTGTACAGTTTATTGACTCTTTCTTTATTTAGTTTTGTACAGTTTATTGACTGGTTCTTTATTTAGTTTTAAACAGTTTATTGACTGGTTCTTTATTGTGTTTTGTACAGTTTTTTGACTGGTTCTTTATTGAGTTTTGTACAGTTTATTGACTTTTTCTTTATTGAGTTTTGTACAGTTTATTGACTGGTTCTTTATTGAGTTTTGTACAGTTTATTGACTAATTCTTTAGTGTGTTTTGTACAGTTTATTACTGGTTCTTTATTCAGTTTTGTACAGTTTATTGACTGTTTCTTTATTTAGTTTTGTACAGTTTATTGACTGGTCCTTTGTTCAGTTTTGTTCTGTTTATTGACTGGTTCTTTATTCACTTTTGTACAGTTTATTGACTGTTTCTTTATTCAGTTTTGTACAGTTTATTGACTGGTTCTTTATTTAGTTTTGTACAGTTTTTTCACTGGTTCTTTATTGAGTTTTGTACAGTTTATTGGCTGTTTCTTTATTAAGTTTTGTACAGTTTATTGACTGTTTCTTTATTTAGTTTTGTACAGTTTATTGACTGTTTCTTTATTTAGTTTTGTACAGTTTATTGACTGTTTCTTTATTTAGTTTGTGTGCAATTTATTGACTGGTTCTTTATTTAGTTTTGTACAGTTTAATGACTGGGTCTTTATTTCGTTTTGTACAATTTATTGACTGTTTCTTTATTTAGTTTTGTACAGTTTATTGACTGTTTCTTTATTTAGTTTTGTACAGTTTATTGACTGGTTCTTTATTGAGTTTTGTACAGTTTATTGACAGTTTCTTTATTTAGTTTGTGTGCAATTTATTGACTGGTTCTTTATTGAGTTTGTGTACAATTTATTGACTGGTTCTTTATTGAATTTTGTACAGTTTATTGACTGGTTCTTTATTGAGTTTTGTACAGTTTATTGACGGTTTCTTTATTTAGTTTTGTACAGTTTATTGACTGTTTCTTTCTTTAGTTTGTGTACAATTTATTGACTGGTTATTTGTTTAGTTTTGTACAGTTTATTGACTTTTCTTTATTTAGTTTTGTACAGTTTATTGACTGGTTCTTTATTGAGTTTTGTACAGTTTATTGACTGTTTCTTTATTTAGTTTTGTACAGTTTATTGACTGGTTCTTTATTTAGTTTTGTACAGTTTATTGACTGGTTCTTTATTGAGTTTGTGTACAATTTTTTGACTGGTTCTTTATTGAGTTTTGTACAGTTTATTGACTGTTTCTTTATTGAGTTTTGTACAGTTTATTGACTGTTTCTGTATTTAGTTTTGTACAGTTTATTGACTGGTTCTTTCTTTTGTTTTGTACAGTTTATTGACTGGTTCTTTATTGAGTTTTGTACAGTTTATTGACGGTTTCTTTATTTAGTTTTGTACAGTTTATTGACTGTTTCTTTATTTAGTTTGTGTACAATTTATTGACTGGTTATTTGTTTAGTTTTGTACAGTTTATTGACTTTTCTTTATTTAGTTTTGTACAGTTTATTGACTGTTTCTTTATTTAGTTTTGTACAGTTTTTGACTGGTTCTTTATTTAGTTTTGTACAGTTTATTGACTGGTTCTTTATTGAGTTTGTGTACATTTTATTGACTGGTTTTTTATTGAATTTTGTACAGTTTATTGACTGGCTCTTTATTGAGTTTTGTATAGTTATTGACTTGTTCTTTATTGAATTTTGTACAGTTTATTGACTAATTCTTTATTGAGTTTTGTACAGGTTATTACTGGTTCTTTATTCAGTTTTCTACAGTTTATTGACTGTTTCTTTATTGAGTTTTGTACAGTTTATTGACTGTTTCTTTATTGAGTTTTGTACAGTTTATTGACTGTTTCTTTATTGAGTTTTGTACAGTTTATTGACTGGTTCTTTATTGAGTTTTGTACAGTTTATTGACTGTTTCTTTATTGAGCTTTGTAAAGTTTATTGACTGTTCTTTATTGAGTTTTGTATAGTTTATTGACTGGTTCTTTATTGAGTTTTGTACAGTTTATTGACTGTTTCTTTATTGAGCTTTGTAAAGTTTATTGACTGTTCTTTATTGAGTTTTGTATAGTTTACTGACTGATTCTTTATTGAGTTTTGTACAGTTTATTGACTGTTTCTTTATTGAAGTTTTGTACAGTTTATTGACTCTTTCTTTATTTAGTGTTGTACAGTTTATTGACTGGTTCTTTATTTAGTTTTAAACAGTTTATTGACTGGTTCTTTATTGTGTTTTGTACAGCTTATTGACTGGTTCTTTATTGAGTTTTGTACAGTTTATTGACTTTTTCTTTATTGAGTTTTGTACAGTTTATTGACTGGTTCTTTATTGAGTTTTGTACAGTTTATTGACTAATTCTTTAGTGAGTTTTGTACTGTTTATTACTGGTTCTTTATTCAGTTTTGTACAGTTTATTGACTGTTTCTTTATTTAGTTTTGTACGGTTTATTGACTGGTCCTTTGTTCAGTTTTGTTCTGTTTATTGACTGGTTCTTTATTCACTTTTGTACAGTTTATTGACTGTTTCTTTATTCAGTTTTGTACAGTTTATTGACTGGTTCTTTATTTAGTTTTGTACAGTTTATTGACTGTTTCTTTATTTAGTTTTGTACAGTTTATTGACTGTTTCTATATTGAGTTTTGTACAGTTTTTTCATTGGTTCTTTATTGAGTTTTGTACAGTTTATTGGCTGTTTCTTTATTAAGTTTTGTACAGTTTATTGACTGTTTCTTTATTTAGTTTTGTACAGTTTATTGACTGTTTCTTTATTTAGTTTTGTACAGTTTATTGACCGTTTCTTTATTTAGTTTGTGTGCAATTTATTGACTGGTTCTTTATTTAGTTTTGTACAGTTTAATGACTGGGTCTTTATTTAGTTTTGTACAGTTTATTGACTGTTTCTTTATTTAGTTTTGTACAGTTTATTGACTGTTTCTTTATTTAGTTTTGTACAGCTTATTGACTGGTTCTTTATTGAGTTTTGTACATTTTATTGACTGTTTCTTTATTTAGTTTGTGTGCAATTTATTGACTGGTTCTTTATTGAGTTTGTGTACTATTTATTGACTGGTTCTTTATTGAATTTTGTACAGTTTATTGACTGGTTCTTTATTTAGTTTTGTACAGTTCATTGACTGCTTCTTTGTTCAGTTTTGTTCAGTTTATTGACTGTTTCATTATTGAGTTTTGTACAGTTTATTGACTGGTTCTAATTCAGTTTTGTACAGTTTATTGACTGGTTCTTTATTTAGTTTTGTACAGTTTATTGACTGGTTCTTTATTTAGTTTTGTACAGTTTATTGACAGTTTCTTTATTGAGTTTTGTATAGTTTATGGACTGATTCTTTATTGAGTTTTGTACAGTTTTTTGACTGTTTCTTTATTGTGATTTGTACAGTTTATTGACTAGTTCTTTATTGAGTCTTGTACAGTTTATTGACTGTTTCTTTAATGAGTTTTGTACAGTTTATTGACTGCTTCTTTATTTATTTTTGTACAGTTTATTGACTAATTCTTTATTGAGTTTTGTACAGTTTATTGACTAATTCTTTAGTGAGTTTTGTACAGTTTATTACTGGTTCTTTATTCAGTTTTGTACAGTTTATTGACTGTTTCTTTATTTAGTTTTGTACAGTTTATTGACTGGTCCTTTGTTCAGTTTTGTTCTGTTTATTGACTGGTTCTTTATTCACTTTTGTACAGTTTATTGACTGTTTCTTTATTCAGTTTTCTACAGTTTATTGACTGGTTCTTTATTTAGTTTTGTACAGTTTTTTCACTGGTTCTTTATTGAGTTTTGTACAGTTTATTGGCTGTTTCTTTATTAAGTTTTGTACAGTTTATTGACTGTTTCTTTATTTAGTTTTGTACAGTTTATTGACTGTTTCTTTATTTAGTTTTGTACAGTTTATTGACTGTTTCTTTATTTAGTTTGTGTGCAATTTATTGACTGGTTCTTTATTTAGTTTTGTACAGTTTAATGACTGGGTCTTTATTTCGTTTTGTACAGTTTATTGACTGTTTCTTTATTTAGTTTTGTACAGTTTATTGACTGTTTCTTTATTTAGTTTTGTACAGTTTATTGACTGGATCTTTATTGAGTTTTGTACAGTTTATTGACAGTTTCTTTATTTAGTTTGTGTGCAATTTATTGACTGGTACTTTATTGAGTTTGTGTACAATTTATTGACTGGTTCTTTATTGAATTTTGTACAGTTTATTGACTGGTTCTTTATTGAGTTTTGTACAGTTTATTGACGGTTTCTTTATTTAGTTTTGTACAGTTTATTGACTGTTTCTTTCTTTAGTTTGTGTACAATTTATTGACTGGTTATTTGTTTAGTTTTGTACAGTTTATTGACTTTTCTTTATTTAGTTTTGTACAGTTTATTGACTGGTTCTTTATTGAGTTTTGTACAGTTTATTGACTGTTTCTTTATTTAGTTTTGTACAGTTTTTGACTGGTTCTTTATTTAGTTTTGTACAGTTTATTGACTGGTTCTTTATTGAGTTTGTGTACAATTTTTTGACTGGTTCTTTATTGAGTTTTGTACAGTTTATTGACTGGTTCTTTATTGAGTTTTGTACAGTTTATTGACTGTTTCTTTATTGAGCTTTGTAAAGTTTATTGACTGTTCTTTATTGAGTTTTGTATAGTTTATTGACTGATTCTTTATTGAGTTTTGTACAGTTTATTGACTGTTTCTTTATTGAAGTTTTGTACAGTTTATTGACTCTTTCTTTATTTAGTTTTGTACAGTTTATTGACTGGTTCTTTATTTAGTTTTAAACAGTTTATTGACTGGTTCTTTAGTGTGTTTTGTACAGTTTATTGACTGGTTCTTTATTGAGTTTTGTACAGTTTATTGACTTTTTCTTTATTGAGTTTTGTACAGTTTATTGACTGGTTCTTTATTGAGTTTTGTACAGTTTATTGACTAATTCTTTAGTGAGTTTTGTACAGTTTATTACTGGTTCTTTATTCAGTTTTGTACAGTTTATTGACTGTTTCTTTATTTAGTTTTGTACAGTTTATTGACTGGTCCTTTGTTCAGTTTTGTTCTGTTTATTGACTGGTTCTTTATTCACTTTTGTACAGTTTATTGACTGGGTCTTTATTGAGTTTTGTACAGTTTATTGACTGTTTCTTTATTTAGTTTTGTACAGTTTATTGACTGTTTCTTTATTTAGTTTTGTACAGTTTATTGACTGGTTCTTTATTGAGTTTTGTACAGTTTATTGACTGTTTCTTTATTTAGTTTGTGTGCAATTTATTGACTGGTTCTTTATTGAGTTTGTGTACAATTTATTGACTGGTTCTTTATTGAATTTTGTACAGTTTATTGACTGGTTCTTTATTTAGTTTTGTACAGTTTATTGACTGGTTCTTTGTTCAGTTTTGTTCAGTTTATTGACTGTTTCATTATTGAGTTTTGTACAGTTTATTGACTGGTTCTAATTCAGTTTTGTACAGTTTATTGACTGGTTCTTTATTTAGTTTTGTACAGTTTATTGACTGTTTCTTTATTGAGTTTTGTATAGTTTATGGACTGATTCTTTATTGAGTTTTGTACAGTTTTTTGACAGTTTCTTTATTGTGTTTTGTACACTTTATTGACTATTTCTTTATTGAGTTTTGTACAGTTTATTGACTGTTTCTTTAATGAGTTTTGTACAGTTTATTGACTGTTTCTTTATTTAGTTTTGTACAGTTTATTGACTGGTTCTTTATTTAGTTTTGTACAGTTTATTGACTGGTTCTTTATTGTGTTTTGTACAGTTTATTGACTAGTTCTTTATTGAGTTTTGTACAGTTTATTGACTGGTTCTTTATTGAGTTTTGTACAGTTTATTGACTGGTTCTTTATTGAGTTTGGTACAGTTTATTGACTAATTCTTTATTGAGTTTTGTACAGTTTATTGACTGTTTCTTTATTTAGTTTTGTACAGTTTTTGACTGGTTCTTTATTTAGTTTTGTACAGTTTATTGACTGGTTCTTTATTGAGTTTGTGTACAATTTTTTGACTGGTTATTTGTTTAGTTTTGTACAGTTTATTGACTTTTCTTTATTTAGTTTTGTACAGTTTATTGACTGGTTCTTTATTGAGTTTTGTACAGTTTATTGACTGTTTCTTTATTTAGTTTTGTACAGTTTTTGACTGGTTCTTTATTTAGTTTTGTACAGTTTATTGACTGGTTCTTTATTGAGTTTGTGTACAATTTTTTGACTGGTTCTTTATTGAGTTTTGTACAGTTTATTGACTGGTTCTTTATTGAGTTTTGTACAGTTTATTGACTGTTTCTTTATTGAGCTTTGTAAAGTTTATTGACTGTTCTTTATTGAGTTTTGTATAGTTTATTGACTGATTCTTTATTGAGTTTTGTACAGTTTATTGACTGTTTCTTTATTGAAGTTTTGTACAGTTTATTGACTCTTTCTTTATTTAGTTTTGTACAGTTTATTGACTGGTTCTTTATTTAGTTTTAAACAGTTTATTGACTGGTTCTTTATTGTGTTTTGTACAGTTTATTGACTGGTTCTTTATTGAGTTTTGTACAGTTTATTGACTGTTTCTTTATTTAGTTTTGTACAGTTTATGACTGGTTCTTTATTTAGTTTTGTACAGTTTATTGACTGGTTCTTTATTGAGTTTGTGTACAATTTTTTGACTGGTTCTTTATTGAGTTTTGTACAGTTTATTGACTGGTTCTTTATTGAGTTTTGTACAGTTTATTGACTGTTTCTTTATTGAGTTTTGTAAAGTTTATTGACTGTTCTTTATTGAGTTTTGTGTAGTTTATTGACTGATTCTTTATTGAGTTTTGTACAGTTTATTGACTGTTTCTTTATTGAAGTTTTGTACAGTTTATTGACTCTTTCTTTATTTAGTTTTGTACAGTTTATTGACTGGTTCTTTATTTAGTTTTAAACAGTTTATTGACTGGTTCTTTATTGTGTTTTGTACAGTTTATTGACTGGTTCTTTATTGAGTTTTGTACAGTTTATTGACTTTTTCTTTATTGAGTTTTGTACAGTTTATTGACTGGTTCTTTATTGAGTTTTGTACAGTTTATTGACTAATTCTTTAGTGAGTTTTGTACAGTTTATTACTGGTTCTTTATTCAGTTTTGTACAGTTTATTGACTGTTTCTTTATTTAGTTTTGTACAGTTTATTGACTGGTCCTTTGTTCAGTTTTGTTCTGTTTATTGACTGGTTCTTTATTCACTTTTGTACAGTTTATTGACTGTTTCTTTATTCAGTTTTGTACAGTTTATTGACTGGTTCTTTATTTAGTTTTGTACAGTTTTTTCACTGGTTCTTTATTGAGTTTTGTACAGTTTATTGACTGTTTCTTTATTAAGTTTTGTACAGTTTATTGACTGTTTCTTTATTTAGTTTTGTACAGTTTATTGACTGTTTCTTTATTTAGTTTTGTACAGTTTATTGACTGTTTCTTTATTTAGTTTGTGTGCAATTTATTGACTGGTTCTTTATTTAGTTTTGTACAGTTTAATGACTGGGTCTTTATTTCGTTTTGTACAGTTTATTGACTGTTTCTTTATTTAGTTTTGTACAGTTTATTGACTGTTTCTTTATTTAGTTTTGTACAGTTTATTGACTGGTTCTTTATTGAGTTTTGTACAGTTTATTGACAGTTTCTTTATTTAGTTTGTGTGCAATTTATTGACTGGTTCTTTATTGAGTTTGTGTACAATTTATTGACTGGTTCTTTATTGAATTTTGTACAGTTTATTGACTGGTTCTTTATTGAGTTTTGTACAGTTTATTGACGGTTTCTTTATTTAGTTTTGTACAGTTTATTGACTGTTTCTTTCTTTAGTTTGTGTACAATTTATTGACTGGTTATTTGTTTAGTTTTGTACAGTTTATTGACTTTTCTTTATTTAGTTTTGTACAGTTTATTGACTGGTTCTTTATTGAGTTTTGTACAGTTTATTGACTGTTTCTTTATTTAGTTTTGTACAGTTTTTGACTGGTTCTTTATTTAGTTTTGTACAGTTTATTGACTGGTTCTTTATTGAGTTTGTGTACAATTTTTTGACTGGTTCTTTATTGAGTTTTGTACAGTTTATTGACTGGTTCTTTATTGAGTTTTGTACAGTTTATTGACTGTTTCTTTATTGAGCTTTGTAAAGTTTATTGACTGTTCTTTATTGAGTTTTGTGTAGTTTATTGACTGATTCTTTATTGAGTTTTGTACAGTTTATTGACTGTTTCTTTATTGAAGTTTTGTACAGTTTATTGACTCTTTCTTTATTTAGTTTTGTACAGTTTATTGACTGGTTCTTTATTTAGTTTTAAACAGTTTATTGACTGGTTCTTTAGTGTGTTTTGTACAGTTTATTGACTGGTTCTTTATTGAGTTTTGTACAGTTTATTGACTTTTTCTTTATTGAGTTTTGTACAGTTTATTGACTGGTTCTTTATTGAGTTTTGTACAGTTTATTGACTAATTCTTTAGTGAGTTTTGTACAGTTTATTACTGGTTCTTTATTCAGTTTTGTACAGTTTATTGACTGTTTCTTTATTTAGTTTTGTACAGTTTATTGACTGGTCCTTTGTTCAGTTTTGTTCTGTTTATTGACTGGTTCTTTATTCACTTTTGTACAGTTTATTGACTGGGTCTTTATTGAGTTTTGTACAGTTTATTGACTGTTTCTTTATTTAGTTTTGTACAGTTTATTGACTGTTTCTTTATTTAGTTTTGTACAGTTTATTGACTGGTTCTTTATTGAGTTTTGTACAGTTTATTGACTGTTTCTTTATTTAGTTTGTGTGCAATTTATTGACTGGTTCTTTATTGAGTTTGTGTACAATTTATTGACTGGTTCTTTATTGAATTTTGTACAGTTTATTGACTGGTTCTTTATTTAGTTTTGTACAATTTATTGACTGGTTCTTTATTGAGTTTGTGTACAATTTATTGACTGGTTCTTTATTGAATTTTGTACAGTTTTTGACTGGTTCTTTATTTAGTTTTGTACAGTTTATTGACTGGTTCTTTATTGAGTTTGTGTACAATTTTTTGACTGGTTCTTTATTGAGTTTTGTACAGTTTATTGACTGGTTCTTTATTGAGTTTTGTACAGTTTATTGACTGTTTCTTTATTGAGCTTTGTAAAGTTTATTGACTGTTCTTTATTGAGTTTTGTATAGTTTATTGACTGATTCTTTATTGAGTTTTGTACAGTTTATTGACTGTTTCTTTATTGAAGTTTTGTACAGTTTATTGACTCTTTCTTTATTTAGTTTTGTACAGTTTATTGACTGGTTCTTTATTTAGTTTTAAACAGTTTATTGACTGGTTCTTTAGTGTGTTTTGTACAGTTTATTGACTGGTTCTTTATTGAGTTTTGTACAGTTTATTGACTTTTTCTTTATTGAGTTTTGTACAGTTTATTGACTGGTTCTTTATTGAGTTTTGTACAGTTTATTGACTAATTCTTTAGTGAGTTTTGTACAGTTTATTACTGGTTCTTTATTCAGTTTTGTACAGTTTATTGACTGTTTCTTTATTTAGTTTTGTACAGTTTATTGACTGGTCCTTTGTTCAGTTTTGTTCTGTTTATTGACTGGTTCTTTATTCAGTTTTGTACAGTTTATTGACTGGGTCTTTATTGAGTTTTGTACAGTTTATTGACTGTTTCTTTATTTAGTTTTGTACAGTTTATTGACTGTTTCTTTATTTAGTTTTGTACAGTTTATTGACTGGTTCTTTATTGAGTTTTGTACAGTTTATTGACTGTTTCTTTATTTAGTTTGTGTGCAATTTATTGACTGGTTCTTTATTGAGTTTGTGTACAATTTATTGACTGGTTCTTTATTGAATTTTGTACAGTTTATTGACTGGTTCTTTATTTAGTTTTGTACAGTTTATTGACTGGTTCTTTGTTCAGTTTTGTTCAGTTTATTGACTGTTTCATTATTGAGTTTTGTACAGTTTATTGACTGGTTCTAATTCAGTTTTGTACAGTTTATTGACTGGTTCTTTATTTAGTTTTGTACAGTTTATTGACTGTTTCTTTATTGAGTTTTGTATAGTTTATGGACTGATTCTTTATTGAGTTTTGTACAGTTTTTTGACAGTTTCTTTATTGTGTTTTGTACACTTTATTGACTATTTCTTTATTGAGTTTTGTACAGTTTATTGACTGTTTCTTTAATGAGTTTTGTACAGTTTATTGACTGTTTCTTTATTTAGTTTTGTACAGTTTATTGACTGGTTCTTTATTTAGTTTTGTACAGTTTATTGACTGGTTCTTTATTGTGTTTTGTACAGTTTATTGACTAGTTCTTTATTGAGTTTTGTACAGTTTATTGACTGGTTCTTTATTGAGTTTTGTACAGTTTATTGACTGGTTCTTTATTGAGTTTTGTACAGTTTATTGACTAATTCTTTATTGAGTTTTGTACAGTTTATTGACTGTTTCTTTATTTAGTTTTGTACAGTTTTTGACTGGTTCTTTATTTAGTTTTGTACAGTTTATTGACTGGTTCTTTATTGAGTTTGTGTACAATTTTTTGACTGGTTATTTGTATAGTTTTGTACAGTTTATTGACTTTTCTTCATTTAGTTTTGTACAGTTTATTGACTGGTTCTTTATTGAGTTTTGTACAGTTTATTGACTGTTTCTTTATTTAGTTTTGTACAGTTTTTGACTGGTTCTTTATTTAGTTTTGTACAGTTTATTGACTGGTTCTTTATTGAGTTTGTGTACAATTTTTTGACTGGTTCTTTATTGAGTTTTGTACAGTTTATTGACTGGTTCTTTATTGAGTTTTTTACAGTTTATTGACTGTTTCTTTATTGAGCTTTGTAAAGTTTATTGACTGTTCTTTATTGAGTTTTGTATAGTTTATTGACTGATTCTTTATTGAGTTTTGTACAGTTTATTGACTGTTTCTTTATTGAAGTTTTGTACAGTTTATTGACTCTTTCTTTATTTAGTTTTGTACAGTTTATTGACTGGTTCTTTATTTAGTTTTAAACAGTTTATTGACTGGTTCTTTATTGTGTTTTGTACAGTTTATTGACTGGTTCTTTATTGAGTTTTGTACAGTTTATTGACTGTTTCTTTATTTAGTTTTGTACAGTTTATGACTGGTTCTTTATTTAGTTTTGTACAGTTTATTGACTGGTTCTTTATTGAGTTTGTGTACAATTTTTTGACTGGTTCTTTATTGAGTTTTGTACAGTTTATTGACTGGTTCTTTATTGAGTTTTGTACAGTTTATTGACTGTTTCTTTATTGAGCTTTGTAAAGTTTATTGACTGTTCTTTATTGAGTTTTGTGTAGTTTATTGACTGATTCTTTATTGAGTTTTGTACAGTTTATTGACTGTTTCTTTATTGAAGTTTTGTACAGTTTATTGACTCTTTCTTTATTTAGTTTTGTACAGTTTATTGACTGGTTCTTTATTTAGTTTTAAACAGTTTATTGACTGGTTCTTTATTGTGTTTTGTACAGTTTATTGACTGGTTCTTTATTGAGTTTTGTACAGTTTATTGACTTTATCTTTATTGAGTTTTGTACAGTTTATTGACTGGTTCTTTATTGAGTTTTGTACAGTTTATTGACTAATTCTTTAGTAAGTTTTGTACAGTTTATTACTGGTTCTTTATTCAGTTTTGTACAGTTTATTGACTGTTTCTTTATTTAGTTTTGTACAGTTTATTGACTGGTCCTTTGTTCAGTTTTGTTCTGTTTATTGACTGGTTCTTTATTCACTTTTGTACAGTTTATTGACTGTTTCTTTATTCAGTTTTGTACAGTTTATTGACTGGTTCTTTATTTAGTTTTGTACAGTTTTTTCACTGGTTCTTTATTGAGTTTTGTACAGTTTATTGGCTGTTTCTTTATTTAGTTTTGTACAGTTTATTGACTGTTTCTTTATTTAGTTTTGTACAGTTTATTGACTGTTTCTTTATTTAGTTTTGTACAGTTTATTGACTGTTTCTTTATTTAGTTTGTGTGCAATTTATTGACTGGTTCTTTATTTAGTTTTGTACAGTTTAATGACTGGGTCTTTATTTCGTTTTGTACAGTTTATTGACTGTTTCTTTATTTAGTTTTGTACAGTTTATTGACTGTTTCTTTATTTAGTTTTGTACAGTTTATTGACTGGTTCTTTATTGAGTTTTGTACAGTTTATTGACTGTTTCTTTATTTAGTTTGTGTGCAATTTATTGACTGGTTCTTTATTGAGTTTGTGTACAATTTATTGACTGGTTCTTTATTGAATTTTGTACAGTTTATTGACTGGTTCTTTATTTAGTTTTGTACAATTTATTGACTGGTTCTTTATTGAGTTTGTGTACAATTTATTGACTGGTTCTTTATTGAATTTTGTACAGTTTTTGACTGTTTCTTTATTTAGTTTTGTACAGTTTATTGACTGGTTCTTTATTGAGTTTGTGTACAATTTTTTGACTGGTTCTTTATTGAGTTTTGTACAGTTTATTGACTGGTTCTTTATTGAGTTTTGTACAGTTTATTGACTGTTTCTTTATTGAGCTTTGTAAAGTTTATTGACTGTTCTTTATTGAGTTTTGTATAGTTTATTGACTGATTCTTTATTGAGTTTTGTACAGTTTATTGACTGTTTCTTTATTGAAGTTTTGTACAGTTTATTGACTCTTTCTTTATTTAGTTTTGTACAGTTTATTGACTGGTTCTTTATTTAGTTTTAAACAGTTTATTGACTGGTTCTTTAGTGTGTTTTGTACAGTTTATTGACTGGTTCTTTATTGAGTTTTGTACAGTTTATTGACTTTTTCTTTATTGAGTTTTGTACAGTTTATTGACTGGTTCTTTATTGAGTTTTGTACAGTTTATTGACTAATTCTTTAGTGAGTTTTGTACAGTTTATTACTGGTTCTTTATTCAGTTTTGTACAGTTTATTGACTGTTTCTTTATTTAGTTTTGTACAGTTTATTGACTGGTCCTTTGTTCAGTTTTGTTCTGTTTATTGACTGGTTCTTTATTCACTTTTGTACAGTTTATTGACTGTTTCTTTATTGAGTTTTGTACAGTTTATTGACTGTTTCTTTATTTAGTTTTGTACAGTTTATTGACTGTTTCTTTATTTAGTTTTGTACAGTTTATTGACTGGTTCTTTATTGAGTTTTGTACAGTTTATTGACTGTTTCTTTATTTAGTTTGTGTGCAATTTATTGACTGGTTCTTTATTGAGTTTGTGTACAATTTATTGACTGGTTCTTTATTGAATTTTGTACAGTTTATTGACTGGTTCTTTATTTAGTTTTGTACAGTTTATTGACTGGTTCTTTGTTCAGTTTTGTTCAGTTTATTGACTGTTTCATTATTGAGTTTTGTACAGTTTATTGACTGGTTCTAATTCAGTTTTGTACAGTTTATTGACTGGTTCTTTATTTAGTTTTGTACAGTTTATTGACTGTTTCTTTATTGAGTTTTGTATAGTTTATGGACTGATTCTTTATTGAGTTTTGTACAGTTTTTTGACAGTTTCTTTATTGTGTTTTGTACACTTTATTGACTATTTCTTTATTGAGTTTTGTACAGTTTATTGACTGTTTCTTTAATGAGTTTTGTACAGTTTATTGACTGTTTCTTTATTTAGTTTTGTACAGTTTATTGACTGGTTCTTTATTTAGTTTTGTACAGTTTATTGACTGGTTCTTTATTGTGTTTTGTACAGTTTATTGACTAGTTCTTTATTGAGTTTTGTACAGTTTATTGACTGGTTCTTTATTGAGTTTTGTACAGTTTATTGACTGGTTCTTTATTGAGTTTTGTACAGTTTATTGACTAATTCTTTATTGAGTTTTGTACAGTTTATTGACTGTTTCTTTATTTAGTTTTGTACAGTTTTTGACTGGTTCTTTATTTAGTTTTGTACAGTTTATTGACTGGTTCTTTATTGAGTTTGTGTACAATTTTTTGACTGGTTATTTGTATAGTTTTGTACAGTTTATTGACTTTTCTTTATTTAGTTTTGTACAGTTTATTGACTGGTTCTTTATTGAGTTTTGTACAGTTTATTGACTGTTTCTTTATTTAGTTTTGTACAGTTTTTGACTGGTTCTTTATTTAGTTTTGTACAGTTTATTGACTGGTTCTTTATTGAGTTTGTGTACAATTTTTTGACTGGTTCTTTATTGAGTTTTGTACAGTTTATTGACTGGTTCTTTATTGAGTTTTGTACAGTTTATTGACTGTTTCTTTATTGAGCTTTGTAAAGTTTATTGACTGTTCTTTATTGAGTTTTGTATAGTTTATTGACTGATTCTTTATTGAGTTTTGTACAGTTTATTGACTGTTTCTTTATTGAAGTTTTGTACAGTTTATTGACTCTTTCTTTATTTAGTTTTGTACAGTTTATTGACTGGTTCTTTATTTAGTTCTAAACAGTTTATTGACTGGTTCTTTATTGTGTTTTGTACAGTTTATTGACTGGTTCTTTATTGAGTTTTGTACAGTTTATTGACTGTTTCTTTATTTAGTTTTGTACAGTTTATGACTGGTTCTTTATTTAGTTTTGTACAGTGTATTGACTGGTTCTTTATTGAGTTTGTGTACAATTTTTTGACTGGTTCTTTATTGAGTTTTGTACAGTTTATTGACTGGTTCTTTATTGAGTTTTGTACAGTTTATTGACTGTTTCTTTATTGAGCTTTGTAAAGTTTATTGACTGTTCTTTATTGAGTTTTGTGTAGTTTATTGACTGATTCTTTATTGAGTTTTGTACAGTTTATTGACTGTTTCTTTATTGAAGTTTTGTACAGTTTATTGACTCTTTCTTTATTTAGTTTTGTACAGTTTATTGACTGGTTCTTTATTTAGTTTTAAACAGTTTATTGACTGGTTCTTTATTGAGTTTTGTACAGTTTATTGACTGGTTCTTTATTGAGTTTTGTACAGTTTATTGACTTTTTCTTTATTGAGTTTTGTACAGTTTATTGACTGGTTCTTTATTGAGTTTTGTACAGTTTATTGACTAATTCTTTAGTGAGTTTTGTACAGTTTATTACTGGTTCTTTATTCAGTTTTGTACAGTTTATTGACTGTTTCTTTATTTAGTTTTGTACAGTTTATTGACTGGTCCTTTGTTCAGTTTTGTTCTGTTTATTGACTGGTTCTTTATTCACTTTTGTACAGTTTATTGACTGTTTCTTTATTCAGTTTTGTACAGTTTATTGACTGGTTCTTTATTTAGTTTTGTACAGTTTTTTTACGGGTTCTTTATTGAGTTTTGTACAGTTTATTGACTGTTTCTTTATTAAGTTTTGTACAGTTTATTGACTGTTTCTTTATTTAGTTTTGTACAGTTTATTGACTGTTTCTTTATTTAGTTTTGTACAGTTTATTGACTGTTTCTTTATTTAGTTTGTGTGCAATTTATTGACTGGTTCTTTATTTAGTTTTGTACAGTTTAATGACTGGGTCTTTATTTCGTTTTGTACAGTTTATTGACTGTTTCTTTATTTAGTTTTGTACAGTTTATTGACTGTTTCTTTATTTAGTTTTGTACAGTTTATTGACTGGTTCTTTATTGAGTTTTGTACAGTTTATTGACAGTTTCTTTATTTAGTTTGTGTGCAATTTATTGACTGGTTCTTTATTGAGTTTGTGTACAATTTATTGACTGGTTCTTTATTGAATTTTGTACAGTTTATTGACTGGTTCTTTATTGAGTTTTGTACAGTTTATTGACGGTTTCTTTATTTAGTTTTGTACAGTTTATTGACTGTTTCTTTCTTTAGTTTGTGTACAATTTATTGACTGGTTATTTGTTTAGTTTTGTACAGTTTATTGACTTTTCTTTATTTAGTTTTGTACAGTTTATTGACTGGTTCTTTATTGAGTTTTGTACAGTTTATTGACTGTTTCTTTATTTAGTTTTGTACAGTTTTTGACTGGTTCTTTATTTAGTTTTGTACAGTTTATTGACTGGTTCTTTATTGAGTTTGTGTACAATTTTTTGACTGGTTCTTTATTGAGTTTTGTACAGTTTATTGACTGGTTCTTTATTGAGTTTTGTACAGTTTATTGACTGTTTCTTTATTGAGCTTTGTAAAGTTTATTGACTGTTCTTTATTGAGTTTTGTATAGTTTATTGACTGATTCTTTATTGAGTTTTGTACAGTTTATTGACTGTTTCTTTATTGAAGTTTTGTACAGTTTATTGACTCTTTCTTTATTTAGTTTTGTACAGTTTATTGACTGGTTCTTTATTTAGTTTTAAACAGTTTATTGACTGGTTCTTTAGTGTGTTTTGTACAGTTTATTGACTGGTTCTTTATTGAGTTTTGTACAGTTTATTGACTTTTTCTTTATTGAGTTTTGTACAGTTTATTGACTGGTTCTTTATTGAGTTTTGTACAGTTTATTGACTAATTCTTTAGTGAGTTTTGTACAGTTTATTACTGGTTCTTTATTCAGTTTTGTACAGTTTATTGACTGTTTCTTTATTTAGTTTTGTACAGTTTATTGACTGGTCCTTTGTTCAGTTTTGTTCTGTTTATTGACTGGTTCTTTATTCACTTTTGTACAGTTTATTGACTGGGTCTTTATTGAGTTTTGTACAGTTTATTGACTGTTTCTATATTTAGTTTTGTACAGTTTATTGACTGTTTCTTTATTTAGTTTTGTACAGTTTATTGACTGGTTCTTTATTGAGTTTTGTACAGTTTATTGACTGTTTCTTTATTTAGTTTGTGTGCAATTTATTGACTGTTTTTTTATTGAGTTTGTGTACAATTTATTGACTGGTTCTTTATTGAATTTTGTACAGTTTATTGACTGGTTCTTTATTTAGTTTTGTACAGTTTATTGACTGGTTCTTTGTTCAGTTTTGTTCAGTTTATTGACTGTTTCATTATTGAGTTTTGTACAGTTTATTGACTGGTTCTAATTCAGTTTTGTACAGTTTATTGACTGGTTCTTTATTTAGTTTTCTACAGTTTATTGACTGTTTCTTTATTGAGTTTTGTATAGTTTATGGACTGATTCTTTATTGAGTTTTGTACAGTTTTTTGACAGTTTCTTTATTGTGTTTTGTACACTTTATTGACTATTTCTTTATTGAGTTTTGTACAGTTTATTGACTGTTTCTTTAATGAGTTTTGTACAGTTTATTGACTGTTTCTTTATTTAGTTTTGTACAGTTTATTGACTGGTTCTTTATTAAGTTTTGTACAGTTTATTGACTGGTTCTTTATTGTGTTTTGTACAATTTATTGACTAGTTCTTTATTGAGTTTTGTACAGTTTATTGACTGGTTCTTTATTGAGTTTTGTACAGTTTATTGACTGGTTCTTTATTGAGTTTTGTACAGTTTATTGACTAATTCTTTATTGAGTTTTGTACAGTTTATTGACTGTTTCTTTATTTAGTTTTGTACAGTTTTTGACTGGTTCTTTATTTAGTTTTGTACAGTTTATTGACTGGTTCTTTATTGAGTTTGTGTACAATTTTTTGACTGGTTATTTGTTTAGTTTTGTACAGTTTATTGACTTTTCTTTATTTAGTTTTGTACAGTTTATTGACTGGTTCTTTATTGAGTTTTGTACAGTTTATTGACTGTTTCTTTATTTAGTTTTGTACAGTTTTTGACTGGTTCTTTATTTAGTTTTGTACAGTTTATTGACTGGTTCTTTATTGAGTTTGTGTACAATTTTTTGACTGGTTCTTTATTGAGTTTTGTACAGTTTATTGACTGGTTCTTTATTGAGTTTTGTACAGTTTATTGACTGTTTCTTTATTGAGCTTTGTAAAGTTTATTGACTGTTCTTTATTGAGTTTTGTATAGTTTATTGACTGATTCTTTATTGAGTTTTGTACAGTTTATTGACTGTTTCTTTATTGAAGTTTTGTACAGTTTATTGACTCTTTCTTTATTTAGTTTTGTATAGTTTATTGACTGGTTCTTTATTTAGTTTTAAACAGTTTATTGACTGGTTCTTTATTGTGTTTTGTACAGTTTATTGACTGGTTCTTTATTGAGTTTTGTACAGTTTATTGACTTTTTCTTTATTGAGTTTTGTACAGTTTATTGACTGGTTCTTTATTGAGTTTTGTACAGTTTATTGACTAATTCTTTAGTGAGTTTTGTACAGTTTATTACTGGTTCTTTATTCAGTTTTGTACAGTTTATTGACTGTTTCTTTATTTAGTTTTGTACAGTTTATTGACTGGTCCTTTGTTCAGTTTTGTTCTGTTTGTTGACTGGTTCTTTATTCACTTTTGTACAGTTTATTGACTGGTTCTTTATTCAGTTTTGTACAGTTTATTGACTGGTTCTTTATTTAGTTTTGTACAGTTTATTGACTGTTTCTTTATTTAGTTTTGTACAGTTTATTGACTGTGTCTATATTGAGTTTTGTACAGTTTATTGACTGTTTCTTTATTTAGTTTTGTACAGTTTATTGACTGTTTCTTTATTTAGTTTGTGTGCAATTTATTGACTGGTTCTTTATTTAGTTTTGTACAGTTTAATGACTGGGTCTTTATTTCGTTTTGTACAGTTTATTGACTGTTTCTTTATTTAGTTTTGTACAGTTTATTGACTGTTTCTTTATTTAGTTTTGTACAGTTTATTGACTGGTTCTTTATTGAGTTTTGTACAGTTTATTGACTGTTTCTTTATTTAGTTTGTGTGCAATTTATTGACTGGTTCTTTATTGAGTTTGTGTACAATTTATTGACTGGTTCTTTATTGAATTTTGTACAGTTTATTGACTGGTTCTTTATTTAGTTTTGTACAGTTTATTGACTGGTTCTTTGTTCAGTTTTGTTCAGTTTATTGACTGTTTCATTATTGAGTTTTGTACAGTTTATTGACTGGTTCTAATTCAGTTTTGTACAGTTTATTGACTGGTTCTTTATTTAGTTTTGTACAGTTTATTGACTGTTTCTTTATTGAGTTTTGTATAGTTTATGGACTGATTCTTTATTGAGTTTTGTACAGTTTTTTGACAGTTTCTTTATTGTGTTTTGTACACTTTATTGACTATTTCTTTATTGAGTTTTGTACAGTTTATTGACTGTTTCTTTAATGAGTTTTGTACAGTTTATTGACTGTTTCTTTATTTAGTTTTGTACAGTTTATTGACTGGTTCTTTATTTAGTTTTGTACAGTTTATTGACTGGTTCTTTATTGTGTTTTGTACAGTTTATTGACTAGTTCTTTATTGAGTTTTGTACAGTTTATTGACTGGTTCTTTATTGAGTTTTGTACAGTTTATTGACTGGTTCTTTATTGAGTTTTGTACAGTTTATTGACTAATTCTTTATTGAGTTTTGTACAGTTTATTGACTGTTTCTTTATTTAGTTTTGTACAGTTTTTGACTGGTTCTTTATTTAGTTTTGTACAGTTTATTGACTGGTTCTTTATTGAGTTTGTGTACAATTTTTTGACTGGTTCTTTATTGAGTTTTGTACAGTTTATTGACTGGTTCTTTATTGAGTTTTGTACAGTTTATTGACTGTTTCTTTATTGAGCTTTGTAAAGTTTATTGACTGTTCTTTATTGAGTTTTGTGTAGTTTATTGACTGATTCTTTATTGAGTTTTGTACAGTTTATTGACTGTTTCTTTATTGAAGTTTTGTACAGTTTATTGACTCTTTCTTTATTTAGTTTTGTACAGTTTATTGACTGGTTCTTTATTTAGTTTTAAACAGTTTATTGACTGGTTCTTTATTGTGTTTTGTACAGTTTATTGACTGGTTCTTTATTGAGTTTTGTACAGTTTATTGACTTTTTCTTTATTGAGTTTTGTACAGTTTATTGACTGGTTCTTTATTGAGTTTTGTACAGTTTATTGACTAATTCTTTAGTGAGTTTTGTACAGTTTATTACTGGTTCTTTATTCAGTTTTGTACAGTTTATTGACTGTTTCTTTATTTAGTTTTGTACAGTTTATTGACTGGTCCTTTGTTCAGTTTTGTTCTGTTTATTGACTGGTTCTTTATTCACTTTTGTACAGTTTATTGACTGGTTCTTTATTCAGTTTTGTACAGTTTATTGACTGGTTCTTTATTTAGTTTTGTACAGTTTATTGACTGTTTCTTTATTTAGTTTTGTACAGTTTATTGACTGTTTCTATATTGAGTTTTGTACAGTTTTTTCACTGGTTCTTTATTGAGTTTTGTACAGTTTATTGGCTGTTTCTTTATTAAGTTTTGTACAGTTTATTGACTGTTTCTTTATTTAGTTTTGAACAGTTTATTGACTGTTTCTTTATTTAGTTTTGTACAGTTTATTGACTGTTTCTTTATTTAGTTGTGTGCAATTTATTGACTGGTTCTTTATTTAGTTTTGTACAGTTTAATGACTGGGTCTTTATTTCGTTTTGTACAGTTTATTGACTGTTTCTTTATTTAGTTTTGTACAGTTTATTGACTGTTTCTTTATTTAGTTTTGTACAGTTTATTGACTGGTTCTTTATTGAGTTTTGTACAGTTTATTGACTGTTTCTTTATTTAGTTTGTGTGCAATTTATTGACTGGTTCTTTATTGAGTTTGTGTACAATTTATTGACTGGTTTTTTATTGAATTTTGTACAGTTTATTGACTGGTTCTTTATTTAGTTTTGTACAGTTTATTGACTGGTTCTTTGTTCTGTTTTGTTCAGTTTATTGACTGTTTCATTATTGAGTTTTGTACAGTTTATTGACTGGTTCTAATTCAGTTTTGTACAGTTTATTGACTGGTTCTTTATTTAGTTTTGTACAGTTTATTACTGTTTCTTTATTGAGTTTTGTATAGTTTATGGACTGATTCTTTATTGAGTTTTGTACAGTTTATTGACTGTTTCTTTAATGAGTTTTGTACAGTTTATTGACTGTTTCTTTATTTAGTTTTGTACAGTTTATTGACTGGTTCTTTATATAGTTTTGTACAGTTTATTGACTGGTTCTTTATTGTGTTTTGTACAGTTTATTGACTAGTTCTTTGTTGAGTTTTGTACAATTTATTGACTGGTTCTTTCTTGAGTTTTGTACAGTTTATTGACTGGTTCTTTATTGAGTTTTATACAGTTAAATGACTAATTCTTTATTGAGTTTTGTACAGTTTATTACTGGTTCTGTATTCTGTTTTGTACAGATTATTGACTGTTTCTTTATTGAGTCTTGTACAGTTTATTGACTGGTTCTTTGTTCAGTTTTCTTCTGTTTATTGACTGGTTCTTTATTCAGTTTTGTACAGTTTATTGACTGGTTCTTAATTTAGTTTTATACAGTTTATTGAATGTTTTCTATTGAGTTTTGTACAGTTTTTTTTCTGGTTCTTTATTGAGTTTTGTACAGTTTATTGACTGTTTCTTTATTGAGTTTTGTACAGTTTATTGACTGTTTCTTTTTTTAGTTTTGTACAGTTTATTGACTGGTTCTTTCTTTTGTTTTGTACAGTTTATTGACTGTTTCTTTATTTAGTTTGTGTACAATTTATTGACTGGTTATTTATTTAGTTTTGTACAGTTTATTGACTGTTTCTTTATTTAGTTTTGTACTGTTTATTGACTGGTTCTTTATTGAGTTTTGTACAGTTTATTTACTGTTTCATTATTTAGTTTTGTACAGTATTTGACTGGTTCTTTGTTTAGTTTTGTACAGTTTATTGACTGGTTCTTAGTTCAGTTTTGTACAGTTTATTGACTGGTTCTTTATTTAGTTTTGTACAGTTTAATGACTGGGTCTTTATTTCGTTTTGTACAGTTTATTGACTGTTTCTTTATTTAGTTTTGTACAGTTTATTGACTGTTTCTTTATTTAGTTTTGTACAGTTTATTGACTGGTTCTTTATTGAGTTTTGTACAGTTTATTGACTGTTTCTTTATTTAGTTTGTGTGCAATTTATTGACTGGTTCTTTATTGAGTTTGTGTACAATTTATTGACTGGTTCTTTATTGAATTTTGTACAGTTTATTGACTGGTTCTTTATTTAGTTTTGTACAGTTAATTGACTGGTTCTTTGTTCAGTTTTGTTCAGTTTATTGACTGTTTCATTATTGAGTTTTGTACAGTTTATTGACTGGTTCTAATTCAGTTTTGTACAGTTTATTGACTGGTTCTTTATTTAGTTTTGTACAGTTTATTGACTGTTTCTTTATTGAGTTTTGTATAGTTTATGGACTGATTCTTTATTGAGTTTTGTACAGTTTTTTGACAGTTTCTTTATTGTGTTTTGTACACTTTATTGATTATTTCTTTATTGAGTTTTGTACAGTTTATTGACTGTTTCTTTAATGAGTTTTGTACAGTTTATTGACTGTTTCTTTATTTAGTTTTGTACAGTTTATTGACTGGTTCTTTATTTAGTTTTGTACAGTTTATTGACTGGTTCTTTATTGTGTTTTGTACAGTTTATTGACTAGTTCTTTATTGAGTTTTGTACAGTTTATTGACTGGTTCTTTATTGAGTTTTGTACAGTTTATTGACTGGTTCTTTATTGAGTTTTGTACAGTTTATTGACTGTTTCTTTATTTAGTTTTGTACAGTTTTTGACTGGTTCTTTATTTAGTTTTGTACAGTTTATTGACTGGTTCTTTATTGAGTTTGTGTACAATTTTTTGACTGGTTCTTTATTGAGTTTTGTACAGTTTATTGACTGGTTCTTTATTGAGTTTTGTACAGTTTATTGACTGTTTCTTTATTGAGCTTTGTAAAGTTTATTGACTGTTCTTTATTGAGTTTTGTGTAGTTTATTGACTGATTCTTTATTGAGTTTTGTACAGTTTATTGACTGTTTCTTTATTGAAGTTTTGTACAGTTTATTGACTCTTTCTTTATTTAGTTTTGTACAGTTTATTGACTGGTTCTTTATTTAGTTTTAAACAGTTTATTGACTGGTTCTTTATTGTGTTTTGTACAGTTTATTGACTGGTTCTTTATTGAGTTTTGTACAGTTTATTGACTTTTTCTTTATTGAGTTTTGTACAGTTTATTGACTGGTTCTTTATTGAGTTTTGTACAGTTTATTGACTAATTCTTTAGTGAGTTTTGTACAGTTTATTACTGGTTCTTTATTCAGTTTTGTACAGTTTATTGACTGTTTCTTTATTTAGTTTTGTACAGTTTATTGACTGGTCCTTTGTTCAGTTTTGTTCTGTTTATTGACTGGTTCTTTATTCACTTTTGTACAGTTTATTGACTGGTTCTTTATTCAGTTTTGTACAGTTTATTGACTGGTTCTTTATTTAGTTTTGTACAGTTTATTGACTGTTTCTTTATTTAGTTTTGTACAGTTTATTGACTGTTTCTATATTGAGTTTTGTACAGTTTTTTCACTGGTTCTTTATTGAGTTTTGTACAGTTTATTGGCTGTTTCTTTATTAAGTTTTGTACAGTTTATTGACTGTTTCTTTATTTAGTTTTGAACAGTTTATTGACTGTTTCTTTATTTAGTTTTGTACAGTTTATTGACTGTTTCTTTATTTAGTTTGTGTGCAATTTATTGACTGGTTCTTTATTTAGTTTTGTACAGTTTATTGACTGTTTCTTTATATAGTTTTGTACAGTTTATTGACTGTTTCTTTATTTAGTTTTGTACAGTTTATTGACTGGTTCTTTATTGAGTTTTGTACAGTTTATTGACTGTTTCTTTATTTAGTTTGTGTGCAATTTATTGACTGGTTCTTTATTGAGTTTGTGTACAATTTATTGACTGGTTCTTTATTGAATTTTGTACAGTTTATTGACTGGTTCTTTATTTAGTTTTGTACAGTTTATTGACTGGTTCTTTGTTCAGTTTTGTTCAGTTTATTGACTGTTTCATTATTGAGTTTTGTACAGTTTATTGACTGGTTCTTTATTTAGTTTTGTACAGTTTATTGACTGTTTCTTTATTGAGTTTTGTATAGTTTATGGACTGATTCTTTATTGAGTTTTGTACAGTTTATTGACTGTTTCTTTAATGAGTTTTGTACAGTTTATTGACTGTTTCTTTATTTAGTTTTGTACAGTTTATTGACTGGTTCTTTATATAGTTTTGTACAGTTTATTGACTGGTTCTTTATTGTGTTTTGTACAGTTTATTGACTAGTTCTTTATTGAGTTTTGTACAATTTATTGACTGGTTCTTTATTGAGTTTTGTACAGTTTATTGACTGGTTCTTTATTGAGTTTTATACAGTTAAATGACTAATTCTTTATTGAGTTTTGTACAGTTTATTACTGGTTCTGTATTCTGTTTTGTACAGATTATTGACTGTTTCTTTATTGAGTCTTGTACAGTTTATTGACTGGTTCTTTGTTCAGTTTTCTTCTGTTTATTGACTGGTTCTTTATTCAGTTTTGTACAGTTTATTGACTGGTTCTTAATTTAGTTTTGTACAGTTTATTGAATGTTTTCTATTGAGTTTTGTACAGTTTTTTTTCTGGTTCTTTATTGAGTTTTGTACAGTTTATTGACTGTTTCTTTATTGAGTTTTGTACAGTTTATTGACTGTTTCTTTTTTTAGTTTTGTACAGTTTATTGACTGGTTCTTTCTTTTGTTTTGTACAGTTTATTGACTGTTTCTTTATTTAGTTTGTGTACAATTTATTGACTGGTTATTTATTTAGTTTTGTACAGTTTATTGACTGTTTCTTTATTTAGTTTTGTACTGTTTATTGACTGGTTCTTTATTGAGTTTTGTACAGTTTATTTACTGTTTCATTATTTAGTTTTGTTCAGTATTTGACTGGTTCTTTGTTTAGTTTTGTACAGTTTATTGACTGGTTCTTAGTTCAGTTTTGTACAGTTTATTGACTGGTTCTTTATTTAGTTTTGTACAGTTTATTGACTGTTTTCTATTGAGTTTTGTACATTTTTTTTTACTGGTTCTTTATTGAGTTTTGTACAGTTTATTGACTGTTTCTTTATTGAGTTTTGTACAGTTTATTGACTGTTTCTTTATTTAGTTTTGTACAGTTTATTGACTGGTTCTTTCTTTTGTTTTGTACAGTTTATTGACTGGTTCTTTATTGAGTTTTGTACAGTTTATTGACTGTTTCTTTATTTAGTTTTGTACAGTTTATTGACTGTTTCTTTATTTAGTTTGTGTACAATTTATTGACTGGTTATTTGTTTAGTTTTGTACAGTTTATTGACTGTTTCTTTCTTTAGTTTTGTACAGTTTATTGACTGGTTCTTTATTGAGTTTTGTACAGTTTATTGACTGTTTCTTTATTTAGTTTTGTACAGTTTTTGACTGGTTCTTTATTTAGTTTTGTACAGTTTATTGACTGGTCCTTTATTGAGTTTGTGTACAATTTATTGACTGTTTCTTTATTTAGTTTGTGTGCAATTTATTGACTGGTTCTTTATTTAGTTTTGTACAGTTTAATGACTGGGTCTTTATTTCGTTTTGTACAGTTTATTGACTGTTTCTTTATTTAGTTTTGTACAGTTTATTGACTGTTTCTTTATTTAGTTTTGTACAGTTTATTGACTGGTTCTTTATTGAGTTTTGTACAGTTTATTGACTGTTTCTTTATTTAGTTTGTGTGCAATTTATTGACTGGTTCTTTATTGAGTTTGTGTACAATTTATTGACTGGTTCTTTATTGAATTTTGTACAGTTTATTGACTGGTTCTTTATTGAGTTTTGTACAGTTTATTGACGGTTTCTTTATTTAGTTTTGTACAGTTTATTGACTGTTTCTTTATTTAGTTTGTGTACAATTTATTGACTGGTTATTTGTTTAGTTTTGTACAGTTTATTGACTTTTCTTTATTTAGTTTTGTACAGTTTATTGACTGGTTCTTTATTGAGTTTTGTACAGTTTATTGACTGTTTCTTTATTTAGTTTTGTACAGTTTTTGACTGGTTCTTTATTTAGTTTTGTACAGTTTATTGACTGGTTCTTTATTGAGTTTGTGTACAATTTTTTGACTGGTTCTTTATTGAGTTTTGTACAGTTTATTGACTGGTTCTTTATTGAGTTTTGTACAGTTTATTGACTGTTTCTTTATTGAGCTTTGTAAAGTTTTTTGACTGTTCTTTATTGAGATTTGCATAGTTTATTGACTGATTCTTTATTGAGTTTTGTACAGTTTATTGACTGTTTCTTTATTGAAGTTTTGTACAGTTTATTGACTCTTTCTTTATTTAGTTTTGTACAGTTTATTGACTGGTTCTTTATTTAGTTTTAAACAGTTTATTGACTGGTTCTTTATTGTGTTTTGTACAGTTTATTGACTGGTTCTTTATTGAGTTTTGTACAGTTTATTGACTTTTTCTTTATTGAGTTTTGTACAGTTTATTGACTGGTTCTTTATTGAGTTTTGTACAGTTTATTGACTAATTCTTTAGTGAGTTTTGTACAGTTTATTACTGGTTCTTTATTCAGTTTTGTACAGTTTATTGACTGTTTCTTTATTTAGTTTTGTACAGTTTATTGACTGGTCCTTTGTTCAGTTTTGTTCTGTTTATTGACTGGTTCTTTATTCACTTTTGTACAGTTTATTTACTGGTTCTTTATTCAGTTTTGTACAGTTTATTGACTGGTTCTTTATTTAGTTTTGTACAGTTTATTGACTGTTTCTTTATTTAGTTTTGTACAGTTTATTGACTGTTTCTATATTGAGTTTTGTACAGTTTATTGACTGTTTCTTTATTTAGTTTTGTACAGTTTATTGACTGTTTCTTTATTTAGTTTGTGTGCAATTTATTGACTGGTTCTTTATTTAGTTTTGTACAGTTTAATGACTGGTTCTTTATTTCGTTTTGTACAGTTTATTGACTGTTTCTTTATTTAGTTTTGTACAGTTTATTGACTGTTTCTTTATTTAGTTTTGTACAGTTTATTGACTGGTTCTTTATTGAGTTTTGTACAGTTTATTGACTGTTTCTTTATTTAGTTTGTGTGCAATTTATTGACTGGTTCTTTATTGAGTTTGTGTACAATTTATTGACTGGTTCTTTATTGAATTTTGTACAGTTTATTGACTGGTTCTTTATTTAGTTTTGTACAGTTTATTGACTGGTTCTTTGTTCAGTTCTGTTCAGTTTATTGACTGTTTCATTATTGAGTTTTGTACAGTTTATTGACTGGTTCTAATTCAGTTTTGTACAGTTTATTGACTGGTTCTTTATTTAGTTTTGTACAGTTTATTGACTGTTTCTTTATTGAGTTTTGTATAGTTTATGGACTGATTCTTTATTGAGTTTTGTACAGTTTTTTGACAGTTTCTTTATTGTGTTTTGTACAGTTTATTGACTATTTCTTTCTTGAGTTTTGTACAGTTTATTGACTGTTTCTTTAATGAGTTTTGTACAGTTTATTGACTGTTTCTTTATTTAGTTTTGTACAGTTTATTGACTGGTTCTTTATTTAGTTTTGTACAGTTTATTGACTGGTTCTTTATTGTGTTTTGTACAGTTTATTGACTAGTTCTTTATTGAGTTTTGTACGGTTTATTGACTGGTTCTTTATTGAGTTTTGTACAGTTTATTGACTGGTTCTTTATTGAGTTTTGTACAGTTTATTGGCTGTTTCTTTATTAAGTTTTGTACAGTTTATTGACTGTTTCTTTATTTAGTTTTGAACAGTTTATTGACTGTTTCTTTATTTAGTTTTGTACAGTTTATTGACTGTTTCTTTATTTAGTTTGTGTGCAATTTATTGACTGGTTCTTTATTTAGTTTTGTACAGTTTAATGACTGGGTCTTTATTCCGTTTTGTACAGTTTATTGACTGTTTCTTTATTTAGTTTTGTACAGTTTATTGACTGTTTCTTTATTTAGTTTTGTACAGTTTATTGACTGGTTCTTTATTGAGTTTTGTACAGTTTATTGACTGTTTCTTTATTTAGTTTGTGTGAAATTTATTGACTGGTTCTTTATTGAGTTTGTGTACAATTTATTGACTGGTTCTTTATTGAATTTTGTACAGTTTATTGACTGGTTCTTTATTTAGTTTTGTACAGTTTATTGACTGGTTCTTTGTTCAGTTTTGTTCAGTTTATTGACTGTTTCATTATTGAGTTTTGTACAGTTTATTGACTGGTTCTAATTCAGTTTTGTACAGTTTATTGACTGGTTCTTTATTTAGTTTTGTACAGTTTATTGACTGTTTCTTTATTGAGTTTTGTATAGTTTATGGACTGATTCTTTATTGAGTTTTGTACAGTTTTTTTACTGTTTCTTTATTGTGTTTTGTACAGTTTATTGACTAGTTCTTTATTGAGTTTTGTACAGTTTATTGACTGTTTCTTTAATGAGTTTTGTACAGTTTATTGACTGTTTCTTTATTTAGTTTTGTACAGTTTATTGACTGGTTCTTTATTTAGTTTTGTACAGTTTATTGACTGGTTCTTTATTGTGTTTTGTACAGTTTATTGACTAGTTCTTTATTGAGTTTTGTACAATTTATTGACTGGTTCTTTATTGAGTTTTGTACAGTTTATTGACTGGTTCTTTATTGAGTTTTATACAGTTAAATGACTAATTCTTTATTGAGTTTTGTACAGTTTATTACTGGTTCTGTATTCTGTTTTCTACAGATTATTGACTGTTTCTTTATTGAGTCTTGTACAGTTTATTGACTGGTTCTTTGTTCAGTTTTCTTCTGTTTATTGACTGGTTCTTTATTCAGTTTTGTACAGTTTATTGACTGGTTCTTTATTTAGTTTTGTACAGTTTATTGAATGTTTTCTATTGAGTTTTGTACAGTTTTTTTTCTGGTTCTTTATTGAGTTTTGTACAGTTTATTGACTGTTTCTTTATTGAGTTTTGTACAGTTTATTGACTGTTTCTTTTTTTAGTTTTGAACAGTTTATTGACTGGTTCTTTCTTTTGTTTTGTACAGTTTATTGACTGTTTCTTTATTTAGTTTGTGTACAATTTATTGACTGGTTATTTATTTAGTTTTGTACAGTTTATTGACTGTTTCTTTATTTAGTTTTGTACTGTTTATTGACTGGTTCTTTATTGAGTTTTGTACAGTTTATTTACTGTTTCATTATTTAGTTTTGTACAGTATTTGACTGGTTCTTTGTTTAGTTTTGTACAGTTTATTGACTGGTTCTTAGTTCAGTTTTGTACAGTTTATTGACTGGTTCTTTATTTAGTTTTGTACAGTTTATTGACTGTTTTCTATTGAGTTTTGTACATTTTTTTTTACTGGTTCTTTATTGAGTTTGTACAGTTTATTGACTGTTTCTTTATTGAGTTTTGTACAGTTTATTGACTGTTTCTTTATTTAGTTTTGTACAGTTTATTGACTGGTTCTTTCTTTTGTTTTGTACAGTTTATTGACTGGTTCTTTATTGAGTTTTGTACAGTTTATTGACTGTTTCTTTATTTAGTTTTGTACAGTTTATTGACTGTTTCTTTATTTAGTTTGTGTACAATTTATTGACTGGTTATTTGTTTAGTTTTGTACAGTTTATTGACTGTTTCTTTCTTTAGTTTTGTACAGTTTATTGACTGGTTCTTTATTGAGTTTTGTACAGTTTATTGACTGTTTCTTTATTTAGTTTTGTACAGTTTTTGACTGGTTCTTTATTTAGTTTTGTACAGTTTATTGACTGGTTCTTTATTGAGTTTGTGTACAATTTATTGACTGGTTCTTTATTGAATTTTGTACAGTTTATTGACTGGTTCTTTATTGAGTTTTGTATAGTTATTGACTGGTTCTTAATTTAGTTTTGTACAGTTTATTGACTGGTTCTTAGTTCAGTTTTGTACAGTTTATTGACTGGTTCTTTGTTCAGTTTTGTTCAGTTTATTGACTGGTTCTTTATTGAGTTTTGTACAGTTTATTGACTAATTCTTTATTGAGTTTTGTACAGTTTATTGACTGTTTTTTTTATTTAGTTTTGTACAGTTTATTGACTGGTTCTTTCTTTTGTTTTGTACAGTTTATTGACTGGTTCTTTCTTTTGTTTTGTACAGTTTATTGACTTTTTCTTTATTTAGTTTTGTACAGTTTATTGACTGTTTCTTTATTTAGTTTGTGTACAATTTATTGACTGGTTCTTTATTTAGTCTTGTACAGTTTATTGACTGTTTCTTTATTTAGTTTTGTACAGTTTATTGACAGTTTTCTATTGAGTTTTGTACAGTTTTTTTGACTGGTTCTTTATTGAGTTTTGTACAGTTTTTTGACTAATTCTTTATTGAGTTTTGTACAGTTTATTGACTGTTTTTTTATTTAGTTTTGTACAGTTTATTGACTGGTTCTTTCTTTTGTTTTGTACAGTTTATTGACTGGTTCTTTCTTTTGTTTTGTACAGTTTATTGACTGTTTCTTTATTTAGTTTTGTACAGTTTATTGACAGTTTTCTATTGAGTTTTGTACAGTTTTTTTGACTGGTTCTTTATTGAGTTTTGTACAGTTTATTGACTAATTCTTTATTGAGTTTTGTACAGTTTATTGACTGTTTTTTTATTTAGTTTTGTACAGTTTATTGACTGGTTCTTTCTTTTGTTTTGTACAGTTTATTGACTGGTTCTTTCTTTTGTTTTGTACAGTTTATTGACTGTTTCTTTATTTAGTTTTGTACAGTTTATTGACTGTTTCTTTATTTAGTTTGTGTACAATTTATTGACTGGTTCTTTATTTAGTCTTGTACAGTTTATTGACTGTTTCTTTATTTAGTTTTGTACAGTTTATTGACTGGTTCTTTAGTGAGTTTTGTACAGTTTATTGACTGTTTCTTTATTTAGTTTTGTACAGATTTTGACTGGTTCTTTATTTAGTTTTGTACAGTTTATTGATTGGTTCTTTATTGAGTTTGTGTACAATTTATTGACTGGTTCTTTATTGAATTTTGTACAGTTTATTGACTGGTTCTTTATTGAGTTTTGTATAGTTATTGACTGGTTCTTTATTGAATTTTGTACAGTTTATTGACTAATTCTTTATTGAGTTTTGTACAGTTTATTACTGGTTCTTTATTCAGTTTTGTACAGTTTATTGACTGTTTCTTTATTGAGTTTTAACAGTTTATTGACTGGTTCTTTGTTCAGTTTTGTTCTGTTTATTGACTGGTTCTTTATTCAGTTTTGTACAGTTTATTGACTGGTTCTTTATTCAGTTTTGTACAGTTTTTTCTTACTGTTTCTTTTTCTTTATTGAGTTTTGTACAGTTTTATGACTGGTTCTTTATTGAGGTTTGTACAGTTTATTGACTGGTTCTTTCTTTTGTTTTGTACAGTTTATTGACTGTTTCTTTATTTAGTTTTGTACAGTTTATTGACAGTTTTCTATTGAGTTTTGTACAGTTTTTTTGACTGGTTCTTTATTGAGTTTTGTACAGTTTATTGACTGTTTCTTTATTGAGTTTTGTACAGTTTATTGACTGTTTCTTTATTTAGTTTTGTACAATTTATTGACTGGTTCTTTCTTTTGTTTTGTACAGTTTATTGACTGGTTCTTTATTGAGTTTTGTACAGTTTATTGACTGTTTCTTTATTTAGTTTTGTACAGTTTATTGACTGTTTCTTTCTTTAGTTTGTGTACAATTTATTGACTGGTTCTTTATTTAGTTTTGTACAGTTTATTGACTGTTTCTTGACTTAGTTTTGTACAGTTTATTGACTGGTTCTTTATTGAGTTTTGTACAGTTTATTGACTGTTTCTTTATTTAGTTTTGTACATTTTATTGACTGGTTCTTTATTGAATTTTGTACAGTTTATTGACTGGCTCTTTATTGAGTTTTGTATAGTTATTGACTTGTTCTTTATTGAGTTTTGTACAGTTTATTGACTAATTCTTTATTGAGTTTTGTACAGTTTATTGACTGTTTCTTTATTTAGTTTGTACAGTTCATTGACTGGTTCTTTCTTTTGTTTTGTACAGTTTATTGACTGGTTCTTTATTGAGTTTTGTACAGTTTATTGACTGTTTCTTTATTTAGTTTTGTACAGTTTATTGACTGTTTCTTTATTTAGTTTGTGTACAATTTATTGTCTGGTTCTTTATTTAGTCTTGTACAGACTGTTTCTTGATTTAGTTTTGTACAGTTTATTGACTGGTTCTTTAGTGAGTTTTGTACAGTTTATTGACTGGTTCTTTATTTAGTTTTGTACAGTTTTTGACTGGTTCTTTATTTAGTTTTGTACAGTTTATTGATTGGTTCTTTATTGAGTTTGTGTACAATTTATTGACTGGTTCTTTATTGAGTTTTGTACAGTTTATTGACTGGTTCTTTATTGAGTTTTGTATAGTTATTGACTGGTTCTTTATTGAATTTTGTACAGTTTATTGACTAATTCTTTATTGAGTTTTGTACAGTTTATTACTGGTTCTTTATTCAGTTTTGTACAGTTTATTGACTGTTTCTTTATTGAGTTTTGTACAGTTTATTGACTGGTTCTTTGTTCAGTTTTGTTCTGTTTATTGACTGGTTCTTTATTCAGTTTTGTACAGTTTATTGACTGGTTCTTTATTCAGTTTTGTACAGTTTTTTCTTACTGTTTCTTTTTCTTTATTGAGTTTTGTACAGTTTTATGACTGGTTCTTTATTGAGGTTTGTACAGTTTATTGACTGGTTCTTTCTTTTGTTTTGTACAGTTTATTGACTGTTTCTTTATTTAGTTTTGTACAGTTTATTGACAGTTTTCTATTGAGTTTTGTACAGTTTTTTGACTGGTTCTTTATTGAGTTTTGTACAGTTTATTGACTGTTTCTTTATTGAGTTTTGTACAGTTTATTGACTGTTTCTTTATTTAGTTTTGTACAATTTATTGACTGGTTCTTTCTTTTGTTTTGTACAGTTTATTGACTGGTTCTTTATTGAGTTTTGTACAGTTTATTGACTGTTTCTTTATTTAGTTTTGTACAGTTTATTGACTGTTTTCTATTGAGTTTTGTACAGTTTTTTTTTCTGGTTCTTCATTGAGTTTTGTATAGTTATTGACTGGTTCTTTATTGAATTTTGTACAGTTTATTGACTAATTCTTTATTGAGTTTTGTACAGTTTATTACTGGTTCTTTATTCAGTTTTGTACAGTTTATTGACTGTTTCTTTATTGAGTTTTAACAGTTTATTGACTGGTTCTTTGTTCAGTTTTGTTCTGTTTATTGACTGGTTCTTTATTCAGTTTTGTACAGTTTATTGACTGGTTCTTTATTCAGTTTTGTACAGTTTTTTCTTACTGTTTCTTTTTCTTTATTGAGTTTTGTACAGTTTTTTGACTGGTTCTTTATTGAGGTTTGTACAGTTTATTGACTGGTTCTTTCTTTTGTTTTGTACAGTTTATTGACTGTTTCTTTATTTAGTTTTGTACAGTTTATTGACAGTTTTCTATTGAGTTTTGTACAGTTTTTTTGACTGGTTCTTTATTGAGTTTTGTACAGTTTATTGACTGTTTCTTTATTGAGTTTTGTACAGTTTATTGACTGTTTCTTTATTTAGTTTTGTACAATTTATTGACTGGTTCTTTCTTTTGTTTTGTACAGTTTATTGACTGGTTCTTTATTTAGTTTTGTACAGTTTATTGACTGTTTCTTTATTTAGTTTTGTACAGTTTATTGACTGTTTCTTTATTTAGTTTGTGTACAATTTATTGACTGGTTCTTTATTTAGTTTTGTACAGTTTATTGACTGTTTCTTGATTTAGTTTTGTACAGTTTATTGACTGTTTCTTTATTGAGTTTTGTACAGTTTATTGACTGTTTCTTTATTTAGTTTTGTACATTTTATTGACTGGTTCTTTATTGAATTTTGTACAGTTTATTGACTGGCTCTTTATTGAGTTTTGTATAGTTATTGACTTGTTCTTTATTGAGTTTTGTACAGTTTATTGACTAATTCTTTATTGAGTTTTGTACAGTTTATTGACTGTTTCTTTATTTAGTTTTGTACAGTTCATTGACTGGTTCTTTCTTTTGTTTTGTACAGTTTATTGACTGGTTCTTTATTGAGTTTTGTACAGTTTATTGACTGTTTCTTTATTTAGTTTTGTACAGTTTATTGACTGTTTCTTTATTTAGTTTGTGTACAATTTATTGTCTGGTTCTTTATTTAGTCTTGTACAGACTGTTTCTTGATTTAGTTTTGTACAGTTTATTGACTGGTTCTTTAGTGAGTTTTGTACAGTTTATTGACTGTTTCTTTATTTAGTTTTGTACAGTTTTTGACTGGTTCTTTATTTAGTTTTGTACAGTTTATTGATTGGTTCTTTATTGAGTTTGTGTACAATTTATTGACTGGTTCTTTATTGAGTTTTGTACAGTTTATTGACTGGTTCTTTATTGAGTTTTGTATAGTTATTGACTGGTTCTTTATTGAATTTTGTACAGTTTATTGACTAATTCTTTATTGAGTTTTGTACAGTTTATTACTGGTTCTTTATTCAGTTTTGTACAGTTTATTGACTGTTTCTTTATTGAGTTTTGTTCAGTTTATTGACTGGTTCTTTGTTCAGTTTTGTTCTGTTTATTGACTGGTTCTTTATTCAGTTTTGTACAGTTTATTGACTGGTTCTTTATTCAGTTTTGTACAGTTTTTTCTTACTGTTTCTTTTTCTTTATTGAGTTTTGTACAGTTTTATGACTGGTTCTTTATTGAGGTTTGTACAGTTTATTGACTGGTTCTTTCTTTTGTTTTGTACAGTTTATTGACTGTTTCTTTATTTAGTTTTGTACAGTTTATTGACAGTTTTCTATTGAGTTTTGTACAGTTTTTTTGACTGGTTCTTTATTGAGTTTTGTACAGTTTATTGACTGTTTCTTTATTGAGTTTTGTACAGTTTATTGACTGTTTCTTTATTTAGTTTTGTACAATTTATTGACTGGTTCTTTCTTTTGTTTTGTACAGTTTATTGACTGGTTCTTTATTGAGTTTTGTACAGTTTATTGACTGTTTCTTTATTTAGTTTTGTACAGTTTATTGACTGTTTTCTATTGAGTTTTGTACAGTTTTTTTTTCTGGTTCTTTATTGAGTTTTGTACAGTTTATTGACTGTTTCTTTATTGAGTTTTGTACAGTTTATTGACTGTTTCTTTTTTTAGTTTTGTACAGTTTATTGACTGGTTCTTTCTTTTGTTTTGTACAGTTTATTGACTGTTTCTTTATTTAGTTTGTGTACAATTTATTGACTGGTTATTTATTTAGTTTTGTACAGTTTATTTACTGTTTCTTTATTTAGTTTTGTACTGTTTATTGACTGGTTCTTTATTGAGTTTTGTACAGTTTATTTACTGTTTCCTTATTTAGTTTTGTACAGTATTTGACTGGTTCTTTGTTTAGTTTTGTACAGTTTATTGACTGGTTCTTAGTTCAGTTTTGTACAGTTTATTGACTGGTTCTTTATTTAGTTTTGTACAGTTTATTGACTGTTTTCTAATAATTTTTGTACATTTTTTTTTACTGGTTCTTTATTGAGTTTTGTACAGTTTATTGACTGTTTCTTTATTGAGTTTTGTACAGTTTATTGACTGTTTCTTTATTTAGTTTGGTACAGTTTATTGACTGGTTCTTTCTTTTGCTTTGTACAGTTTATTGACTGGTTCTTTATTGAGTTTTGTACAGTTTATTGACTGTTTCTTTATTTAGTTTTGTACAGTTTATTGACTGGTTATTTGTTTAGTTTTGTACAGTTTATTGACTGTTTCTTTCTTTAGTTTTGTACAGTTTATTGACTGGTTCTTTATTTAGTTTTGTACAGTTTATTGACTGTTTCTTTATTTAGTTTTGTACAGTTTTTGACTGGTTCTTTATTTAGTTTTGTACAGTTTATTGACTGGTTCTCTATTGAGTTTGTGTACAATTTATTGACTGGTTCTTTATTGAATTTTGTACAGTTTATTGACTGGTTCTTTATTGAGTTTTGTATAGTTATTGACTGGTTCTTTATTTAGTTTTGTACAGTTTATTGACTGGTTCTTAGTTCAATTTTGTACAGTTTATTGACTGGTTCTTTGTTCAGTTTTGTTCAGTTTATTGACTGGTTCTTTATTGAGTTTTGTACAGTTTATTGACTAATTCTTTATTGAGTTTTGTACAGTTTATTGACTGTTTCTTTATTTAGTTTTGTACAGTTTATTGACTGGTTCTTTCTTTTGTTTTGTACAGTTTATTGACTGGTTCTTTCTTTTGTTTTGTACAGTTTATTGACTGTTTCTTTATTTAGTTTTGTACAGTTTATTGACTGTTTCTTTATTTAGTTTGTGTACAATTTATTGACTGGTTCCTTATTTAGTCTTGTACAGTTTATTGACTGTTTCTTTATTTAGTTTTGTACAGTTTATTGACTGGTTCTTTAGTGAGTTTTGTACAGTTTATTGACTGTTTCTTTATTTCGTTTTGTACAGATTTTGACTGGTTCTTTATTTAGTTTTGTACAGTTTATTGATTGGTTTTTTTTTGAGTTTGTGTACAATTTATTGACTGGTTCTTTATTGAATTTTGTACAGTTTATTGACTGGTTCTTTATTGAGTTTTGTATAGTTATTGACTGGTTCTTTATTGAATTTTGCACAGTTTATTGACTAATTCTTTATTGAGTTTTGTACAGTTTATTACTTGTTCTTTATTCAGTTTTGTACAGTTTATTGACTGTTTCTTTATTGAGTTTTGTACAGTTTATTGACTGGTTCTTTGTTCAGTTTTGTTCTGTTTATTGACTGGTTCTTTATTCAGTTTTGTACAGTTTATTGACTGGTTCTTTATTCAGTTTTGTACAGTTTTTTCTTACTGTTTCTTTTTCTTTATTGAGTTTTGTACAGTTTTATGACTGGTTCTTTATTGAGGTTTGTACAGTTTATTGACTGGTTCTTTCTTTTGTTTTGTACAGTTTATTGACTGTTTCTTTATTTAGTTTTGTACAGTTTATTGACAGTTTTCTATTGAGTTTTGTACAGTTTTTTTGACTGGTTCTTTATTGAGTTTTGTACAGTTTATTGACTGTTTCTTTATTGAGTTTTGTACAGTTTATTGACTGTTTCTTTATTTAGTTTTGTACAATTTATTGACTGGTTCTTTCTTTTGTTTTGTACAGTTTATTGACTGGTTCTTTATTGAGTTTTGTACAGTTTATTGACTGTTTCTTTATTTAGTTTTGTACAGTTTATTGACTGTTTCTTTATTTAGTTTGTGTACAATTTATTGACTGGTTCTTTATTTAGTTTTGTACAGTTTATTCACTGTTTCTTGATTTAGTTTTGTACAGTTTATTGACTGGTTCTTTATTGAGTTTTGTACAGTTTATTGACTGTTTCTTTATTTAGTTTTGTACAGTTTTTGACTGGTTCTTTATTTAGTTTTGTACAGTTTATTGACTGGTTCTTTATTGAGTTTTTGTACATTTTATTGACTGGCTCTTTATTGAATTTTGTACAGTTTATTGACTGGCTCTTTATTGAGCTTTGTATACTTATTGACTTGTTCTTTATTGAGTTTTGTACAGTTTATTGACTAATTCTTTATTGAGTTTTGTACAGTTTATTGACTGTTTCTTTATTTAGTTTTGTACAGTTTATTGACTGGTTCTTTCTTTTGTTTTGTACAGTTTATTGACTGGTTCTTTATTGAGTTTTGTACAGTTTATTGACTGTTTCTTTATTTAGTTTTGTACAGTTTATTGACTGTTTCTTTATTTAGTTTGTGTACAATTTATTGACTGGTTCTTTATTTAGTCTTATACAGTTTATTGACTGTTTCTTGATTTAATTTTGTACAGTTTATTGACTGGTTCTTTAGTGAGTTTTGTACAGTTTATTGACTGTTTCTTTATTTAGTTTTGTACACTTTTTGACTGGTTCTTTATTTAGTTTTGTACAGTTTATTGATTGGTTCTTTATTGAGTTTGTGTACAATTTATTGACTGGTTCTTTATTGAGTTTTGTACAGTTTATTGACTGGTTCTTTATTGAGTTTTGTATAGTTATTGACTGGTTCTTTATTGAATTTTGTACAGTTTATTGACTGTTTCTTTATTGAGTTTTGTACAGTTTATTTCTGGTTCTTTATTCAGTTTTGTACAGTTTATTGACTGTTTCTTTATTGAGTTTTGTACAGTTTATTGACTGGTTCTTTGTTCAGTTTTGTTCTGTTTATTGACTGGTTCTTTATTCAGTTTTGTACAGTTTATTGACTGGTTCTTTATTCAGTTTTGTACAGTTTTTTCTTACTGTTTCTTTTTCTTTATTGAGTTTTGTACAGTTTTATGACTGGTTCTTTATTGAGGTTTGTACAGTTTATTGACTGGTTCTTTCTTTTGTTTTGTACAGTTTATTGACTGTTTCTTTATTTAGTTTTGTACAGTTTATTGACAGTTTTCTATTGAGTTTTGTACAGTTTTTTGACTGGTTCTTTATTGAGTTTTGTACAGTTTATTGACTGTTTCTTTATTGAGTTTTGTACAGTTTATTGACTGTTTCTTTATTTAGTTTTGTACAATTTATTGACTGGTTCTTTCTTTTGTTTTGTACAGTTTATTGACTGGTTCTTTATTGAGTTTAGTACAGTTTATTGACTGTTTCTTTATTTAGTTTTGTACAGTTTATTGACTGTTTCTTTATTTAGTTTGTGTACAATTTATTGACTGGTTCTTTATTTAGTTTTGTACAGTTTATTGACTGTTTCTTGATTTAGTTTTGTACAGTTTATTGACTTGTTCTTTATTGAGTTTTGTACAGTTTATTGACTGTTTCTTTATTTAGTTTTGTACAGTTTTTGACTGGTTCTTTATTTAGTTTTGTACAGTTTATTGACTGGTTCTTTATTGAGTTTTTGTACATTTTATTGACTGGCTCTTTATTGAATTTTGTACAGTTTATTGACTGGCTCTTTATTGAGCTTTGTATACTTATTGACTTGTTCTTTATTGAGTTTTGTACAGTTTATTGACTAATTCTTTATTGAGTTTTGTACAGTTTATTGACTGTTTCTTTATTTAGTTTTGTACAGTTTATTGACTTGTTCTTTCTTTTGTTTTGTACAGTTTATTGACTGGTTCTTTATTGAGTTTTGTACAGTTTATTGACTGGTTCTTTATTGAGTTTTGTATAGTTATTGACTGGTTCTTTATTGAATTTTGCACAGTTTATTGACTAATTCTTTATTGAGTTTTGTACAGTTTATTACTTGTTCTTTATTCAGTTTTGTACAGTTTATTGACTGTTTCTTTATTGAGTTTTGTACAGTTTATTGACTGGTTCTTTGTTCAGTTTTGTTCTGTTTATTGACTGGTTCTTTATTCAGTTTTGTACAGTTTATTGACTGGTTCTTTATTCAGTTTTGTACAGTTTTTTCTTACTGTTTCTTTTTCTTTATTGAGTTTTGTACAGTTTTATGACTGGTTCTTTATTGAGGTTTGTACAGTTTATTGACTGGTTCTTTCTTTTGTTTTGTACAGTTTATTGACTGTTTCTTTATTTAGTTTTGTACAGTTTATTGACAGTTTTCTATTGAGTTTTGTACAGTTTTTTTGACTGGTTCTTTATTGAGTTTTGTACAGTTTATTGACTGTTTCTTTATTGAGTTTTGTACAGTTTATTGACTGTTTCTTTATTTAGTTTTGTACAATTTATTGACTGGTTCTTTCTTTTGTTTTGTACAGTTTATTGACTGGTTCTTTATTGAGTTTTGTACAGTTTATTGACTGTTTCTTTATTTAGTTTTGTACAGTTTATTGACTGTTTCTTTATTTAGTTTGTGTACAATTTATTGACTGGTTCTTTATTTAGTTTTGTACAGTTTATTCACTGTTTCTTGATTTAGTTTTGTACAGTTTATTGACTGGTTCTTTATTGAGTTTTGTACAGTTTATTGACTGTTTCTTTATTTAGTTTTGTACAGTTTTTGATGGTTCTTTATTTAGTTTTGTACAGTTTATTGACTGGTTCTTTATTGAGTTTTTGTACATTTTATTGACTGGCTCTTTATTGAATTTTGTACAGTTTATTGACTGGCTCTTTATTGAGCTTTGTATACTTATTGACTTGTTCTTTATTGAGTTTTGTACAGTTTATTGACTAATTCTTTATTGAGTTTTGTACAGTTTATTGACTGTTTCTTTATTTAGTTTTGTACAGTTTATTGACTGGTTCTTTCTTTTGTTTTGTACAGTTTATTGACTGGTTCTTTATTGAGTTTTGTACAGTTTATTGACTGTTTCTTTATTTAGTTTTGTACAGTTTATTGACTATTTCTTTATTTAGTTTGTGTACAATTTATTGACTGGTTCTTTATTTAGTCTTGTACAGTTTATTGACTGTTTCTTGATTTAATTTTGTACAGTTTATTGACTGGTTCTTTAGTGAGTTTTGTACAGTTTATTGACTGTTTCTTTATTTAGTTTTGTACACTTTTTGAGTGGTTCTTTATTTAGTTTTGTACAGTTTATTGATTGGTTCTTTATTGAGTTTGTGTACAATTTATTGACTGGTTCTTTATTGAGTTTTGTACAGTTTATTGACTGGTTCTTTATTGAGTTTTGTATAGTTATTGACTGGTTCTTTATTGAATTTTGTACAGTTTATTGACTGTTTCTTTATTGAGTTTTGTACAGTTTATTTCTGGTTCTTTATTCAGTTTTGTACAGTTTATTGACTGTTTCTTGATTGAGTTTTGTACAGTTTATTGACTGGTTCTTTGTTCAGTTTTGTTCTGTTTATTGACTGGTTCTTTATTCAGTTTTGTACAGTTTATTGACTGGTTCTTTATTCAGTTTTGTACAGTTTTTTCTTACTGTTTCTTTTTCTTTATTGAGTTTTGTACAGTTTTATGACTGGTTCTTTATTGAGGTTTGTACAGTTTATTGACTGGTTCTTTCTTTTGTTTTGTACAGTTTATTGACTGTTTCTTTATTTAGTTTTGTACAGTTTATTGACAGTTTTCTATTGAGTTTTGTACAGTTTTTTGACTGGTTCTTTATTGAGTTTTGTACAGTTTATTGACTGTTTCTTTATTGAGTTTTGTACAGTTTATTGACTGTTTCTTTATTTAGTTTTGTACAATTTATTGACTGGTTCTTTCTTTTGTTTTGTACAGTTTATTGACTGGTTCTTTATTGAGTTTTGTACAGTTTATTGACTGTTTCTTTATTTAGTTTTGTACAGTTTATTGACTGTTTCTTTATTTAGTTTGTGTAAAATTTATTGACTGGTTCTTTATTTAGTTTTGTACAGTTTATTGACTGTTTCTTGATTTAGTTTTGTACAGTTTATTGACTGGTTCTTTATTGAGTTTTGTACAGTTTATTGACTGTTTCTTTATTTAGTTTTGTACAGTTTTTGACTGGTTCTTTATTTAGTTTTGTACAGTTTATTGACTGGTTCTTTATTGAGTTTTTGTACATTTTATTGACTGGCTCTTTATTGAATTTTGTACAGTTTATTGACTGGCTCTTTATGGAGCTTTGTATACTTATTGACTTGTTCTTTATTGAGTTTTGTACAGTTTATTGACTAATTCTTTATTGAGTTTTGTACAGTTTATTGACTGTTTCTTTATTTAGTTTTGTACAGTTTATTGACTGGTTCTTTCTTTTGTTTTGTACAGTTTATTGACTGGTTCTTTATTGAGTTTTGTACAGTTTATTGACTGTTTCTTTATTGAGTTTTGTACAGTTTATTGACTGTTTCTTTATTTAGTTTGTGTACAATTTATTGACTGGTTCTTTATTTAGTCTTGTACAGTTTATTGACTGTTTCTTGATTTAATTTTGTACAGTTTATTGACTGGTTCTTTAGTGAGTTTTGTACAGTTTATTGACTGTTTCTTTATTTAGTTTTGTACACTTTTTGACTGGTTCTTTATTTAGTTTTGTACAGTTTATTGATTGGTTCTTTATTGAGTTTGTGTACAATTTATTGACTGGTTCTTTATTGAGTTTTGTACAGTTTATTGACTGGTTCTTTATTGAGTTTTGTATAGTTATTGACTGGTTCTTTATTGAATTTTGTCCAGTTTATTGACTAATTCTTTATTGAGTTTTGTACAGTTTATTTCTGGTTCTTTATTCAGTTTTGTACAGTTTATTGACTGTTTCTTTATTGAGTTTTGTACAGTTTATTGACTGGTTCTTTGTTCAGTTTTGTTCTGTTTATTGACTGGTTCTTTATTCAGTTTTGTACAGTTTATTGACTGGTTCTTTATTCAGTTTTGTACAGTTTTTTCTTACTGTTTCTTTTTCTTTATTGAGTTTTGTACAGTTTTATGACTGGTTCTTTATTGAGGTTTGTACAGTTTATTGACTGGTTCTTTCTTTTGTTTTGTACAGTTTATTGACTGTTTCTTTATTTAGTTTTGTACAGTTTATTGACAGTTTTGTATTGAGTTTTGTACAGTTTTTTGACTGGTTCTTTATTGAGTTTTGTACAGTTTATTGACTGTTTCTTTATTGAATTTTGTACAGTTTATTGACTGTTTCTTTATTTAGTTTTGTACAATTTATTGACTGGTTCTTTCTTTTGTTTTGTACAGTTTATTGACTGGTTCTTTATTGAGTTTTGTACAGTTTATTGACTGTTTCTTTATTTAGTTTTGTACAGTTTATTGACTGTTTCTTTATTTAGTTTGTGTACAATTTATTGACTGGTTCTTTATTTAGTTTTGTACAGTTTATTGACTGTTTCTTGATTTAGTTTTGTACAGTTTATTGACTGGTTCTTTATTGAGTTTTGTACAGTTTATTGACTCTTTCTTTATTTAGTTTTGTACAGTTTTTGACTGGTTCTTTATTTAGTTTTGTACAGTTTATTGACTGGTTCTTTATTGAGTTTTTGTACATTTTATTGACTGGTTCTTTATTGAGTTTTGTACAGATTATTGACTGGCTCTTTATTGAGTTTTGTATTATTGACTTGTTCTTTATTGAGTTTTGTACAGTTTATTGACTAATTCTTTATTGAGTTTTGTACAGTTTATTGACTGTTTCTTTATTTAGTTTTGTACAGTTTATTGACTGGTTCTTTCTTTTGTTTTGTACAGTTTATTGACTGGTTCCTTATTGAGTTTTGTACAGTTTATTGACTGTTTCTTTATTTAGTTTTGTACAGTTTATTGACTGTTTCTTTATTTAGTTTGTGTACAATTTATTGACTGGTTCTTTATTTAGTCTTATACAGTTTATTGACTGTTTCTTGATTTAGTTTTGTACAGTTTATTGACTGGTTCTTTAGTGAGTTTTGTACAGTTTATTGACTGTTTCTTTATTTAGTTTTGTACAGTTTTTGACTGGTTCTTTATTTAGTTTTGTACAGTTTATTGATTGGTTCTTTATTGAGTTTGTGTACAATTTATTGACTGGTTCTTTATTGAGTTTTGTACAGTTTATTGACTGGTTCTTTATTGTGTTTTGTATAGTTATTGACTGGTTCTTTATTGAATTTTGTACAGTTTATTGACTAATTCTTTATTGAGTTTTGTACAGTTTATTACTGGTTCTTTTTTCAGTTTTGTACAGTTTATTGACTGTTTCTTTATTGAGTTTTGTACAGTTTATTGACTGGTTCTTTGTTCAGTTTTGTTCTGTTTATTGACTGGTTCTTTATTCAGTTTTGTACAGTTTATTGACTGGTTCTTTATACAGTTTTGTACAGTTTTTTCTTACTGTTTATTTTTCTTTATTGAGTTTTGTACAGTTTTATGACTGGTTCTTTATTGAGGTTTGTACAGTTTATTGACTGGTTCTTTCTTTTGTTTTGTACAGTTTATTGACTGTTTCTTTATTTAGTTTTGTACAGTTTATTGACAGTTTTCTATTGAGTTTTGTACAGTTTTTTTGACTGGTTCTTTTTTGAGTTTTGTACAGTTTATTGACTGTTTCTTTATTGAGGTTTGTACAGTTTATTGACTGTTTCTTTATTTAGTTTTATACAATTTATTGACTGGTTCTTTCTTTTGTTTTGTACAGTTTATTGACTGGTTCTTTATTGAGTTTTGTACAGTTTATTGACTGTTTGTTTATTTAGTTTTGTACAGTTTATTGACTGTTTTCTATTGAGTTTTGTACATTTTTTTTCTGGTTCTTTATTGAGTTTTGTACAGTTTATTGACTGTTTCTTTATTGAGTTTTGTACAGTTTATTGACTGTTTCTTTTTTTAGTTTTGTACAGTTTATTGACTGGTTCTTTCTTTTGTTTTGTACAGTTTATTGACTGTTTCTTTATTTAGTTTGTGTTCAATTTATTAACTGGTTATTTATTTAGTTTTGTACAGTTTATTGACTGTTTCTTTATTTAGTTTTGTAGTGTTTATTGACTGGTTCTTTATTGAGTTTTGTACAGTTTATTTACTGTTTCATTATTTAGTTTTGTACAGTATTTGACTGGTTCTTTGTTTAGTTTTGTACAGTTTATTGACTGGTTCTTAGTTCAGTTTTGTACAGTTTATTGACTGGTTCTTTATTTAGTTTTGTACAGTTTATTGGCTGTTTTCTATTGAGTTTTGTACAGTTTTTTTTACTGGTTCTTTATTGAGTTTTGTACAGTTTATTGACTGTTTCTTTATTGAGTTTTGTACAGTTTATTGACTGTTTCTTTATTTAGTTTTGTACAGTTTATTGACTGGTTCTTTCTTTTGTTTTGTGCAGTTTATTGACTGGTTCTTTTTTGAGTTTTGTACAGTTTATTGACTGTTTCTTTATTTAGTTTTGTACAGTTTATTGACTGTTTCTTTATTTAGTTTGTGTACAATTTATTGACTGGTTATTTGTTTAGTTTTGTACAGTTTATTGACTGTATCTTTCTTTAGTTTTGTACAGTTTATTGACTGGTTCTTTATTGAGTTTTGTACAGTTTATTGACTGTTTCTTTATTTAGTTTTGTACAGTTTTTGACTGGTTCTTTATTTAGTTTTGTACAGTTTATTGACTGGTTCTTTGTTGAGTTTGTGTACAATTTATTGACTGGTTCTTTATTGAATTTTGTACAGTTTATTGACTGGTTCTTTATTGAGTTTTGTATAGTTATTGACTGGTTCTTTATTGAGTTTTGTACAGTTTATTGACTGGTTCTTAGTTCAGTTTTGTACAGTTTATTGACTGGTTCTTTGTTCAGTTTTGTTCAGTTTATTGACTGGTTCTTTATTAAGTTTTGTACAGTTTATTGACTAATTCTTTATTGAGTTTTGTACAGTTTATTGACTGTTTCTTTATTTAGTTTTGTACAGTTTATTGACTGGTTCTTTCTTTTGTTTTGTACAGTTTATTGACTGGTTCTTTCTTTTGTTTTGTACAGTTTATTGACTGTTTCTTTATTTAGTTTTGTACAGTTTATTGACTGTTTCTTTATTTAGTTTGTGTACAATTTATTGACTGGTTCTTTATTTAGTCTTGTACAGTTTATTGACTGTTTCTTTATTTAGTTTTGTACAGTTTATTGACTGGTTCTTTAGTGAGTTTTGTACAGTTTATTGACTGTTTATTTATTTAGTTTTGTACAGATTTTGACTGGTTCTTTATTTAGTTTTGTACAGTTTATTGATTGGTTCTTTATTGAGTTTGTGTACAATTTATTGACTGGTTCTTTATTGAATTTTGTACAGTTTATTGACTGGTTCTTTATTGAGTTTTGTATAGTCATTGACTGGTTCTTTATTGAATTTTGTACAGTTTATTGACTAATTCTTTATTGAGTTTTGAACAGTTTATTACTGGTTCTTTATTCAGTTTTGTACAGTTTATTGACTGTTTCTTTATTGAGTTTTGTACAGTTTATTGACTGGTTCTTTGTTCAGTTTTGTTCTGTTTATTACTGGTTCTTTATTCAGTTTTGTACAGTTTATTGACTGTTTCTTTATTGAGTTTTGTACAGTTTATTGACTGGTTCTTTGTTCAGTTTTGTTCTGTTTATTGACTGGTTCTTTATTCAGTTTTGTACAGTTTATTGACTGGTTCTTTATTCAGTTTTGTACAGTTTTTTCTTACTGTTTCTTTTTCTTTATTGAGTTTTGTACAGTTTTATGACTGGTTCTTTATTGAGGTTTGTACAGTTTATTGACTGGTTCTTTCTTTTGTTTTGTACAGTTTATTGACTGTTTCTTTATTTAGTTTTGTACAGTTTATTGACAGTTTTCTATTGAGTTTTGTACAGTTTTTTTGACTGGTTCTTTATTGAGTTTTGTACAGTTTATTGACTGTTTCTTTATTGAGTTTTGTACAGTTTATTGACTGTTTCTTTATTTAGTTTTGTACAATTTATTGACTGGTTCTTTCTTTTGTTTTGTACAGTTTATTGACTGGTTCTTTATTGAGTTTTGTACAGTTTATTGACTGTTTCTTTATTTAGTTTTGTACAGTTTATTGACTGTTTCTTTATTTAGTTTGTGTACAATTTATTGACTGGTTCTTTATTTAGTTTTGTACAGTTTATTGACTGTTTCTTGATTTAGTTTTGTACAGTTTATTGACTGTTTCTTTATTTAGTTTGTGTACAATTTATTGACTGGTTCTTTATTTAGTTTTGTACAGTTTATTGACTGTTTCTTGATTTAATTTTGTACAGTTTATTGACTGGTTCTTTAGTGAGTTTTGTACAGTTTATTGACTGTTTCTTTATTTAGTTTTGTACAGTTTTTGACTGGTTCTTTATTTAGTTTTGTACAGTTTTTGACTGGTTCTTTATTTAGTTTTGTACAGTTTATTGACTGGTTCTTTATTGAGTTTGTGTACAATTTATTGACTGGTTCTTTATTGAATTTTGTACAGTTTATTGACTGGTTCTTTATTAAGTTTTGTATAGTTATTGACTGGTTCTTTATTTAGTTTTGTACAGTTTATTGACTGGTTCTGAGTTCAGTTTTGTACAGTTTATTGACTGGTTCTTTGTTCAGTTTTGTACAGTTTATTGACTGGTTCATTATTGAGTTTTGTACAGTTTATTGACTAATTCTTTATTGAGTTTTGTACAGTTTATTGACTGTTTCTTTATTTAGTTTTGTACAGTTTATTGACTGGTTCTTTCTTTTGTTTTGTACAGTTTATTGACTGGTTCTTTCTTTTGTTTTGTACAGTTTATTGACTGTTTCTTTATTTAGTTTTGTACAGTTTATTGACTGTTTCTTTATTTAGTTTGTGTACAATTTATTGACTGGTTCTTTATTTAGTCTTGTACAGTTTATTGACTGTTTCTTTATTTAGTTTTGTACAGTTTATTGACTGGTTCTTTAGTGAATTTTGTACAGTTTATTGACTGTTTCTTTATTTAGTTTTGTACAGATTTTGACTGGTTCTTTATTTAGTTTTGTACAGTTTATTGACTGGTTCTTTATTGAGTTTTGTATAGTTATTGACTGGTTCTTTATTGAATTTTGTACAGTTTATTGACTAATTCTTTATTCAGTTTTGTACAGTTTATTGACTGTTTCTTTATTCATTTTTGTACAGTTTATTGACTGGTTCTTTGTTCAGTTTTGTTCTGTTTATTGACTGGTTCTTTATTCAGTTTTGTACAGTTTATTGACTGGTTCTTTATTCAGTTTTGTACAGTTTTTTCTTACTGTTTCTTTTTCTTTATTGAGTTTTGTACAGTTTTATGACTGGTTCTTTATTGAGGTTTGTACAGTTTATTGACTGGTTCTTTCCTTTGTTTTGTACAGTTTATTGACTGTTTCTTTATTTAGTTTTGTACAGTTTATTGACAGTTTTCTATTGAGTTTTGTACAGTTTTTTTGACTGGTTCTTTATTGAGTTTTGTACAGTTTATTGACTGTTTCTTTATTGAGTTTTGTACAGTTTATTGACGGTTTCTTTATTTAGTTTTGTACAATTTTTTCTTACTGTTTCTTTTTCTTTATTGAGTTTTGTACAGTTTTATGACTGGTTCTTTATTGAGGTTTGTACAGTTTATTGACTGGTTCTTTCTTTTGTTTTGTACAGTTTTTTGACTGTTTCTTTATTTAGTTTTGTACAGTTTATTGACAGTTTTCTATTGAGTTTTGTACAGTTTTTTTGACTGGTTCTTTATTGAGTTTTGTACAGTTTATTGACTGTTTCTTTATTGAGTTTTGTACAGTTTATTGACTGGTTCTTTATTTAGTTTTGTACAATTTATTGACTGGTTCTTTCTTTTGTTTTGTACAGTTTATTGACTGTTTCTTTATTTAGTTTTGTACAGTTTATTGACTGTTTCTTTATTTGGTTTGTGTACAATTTATTGACTGGTTCTTTATTTAGTTTTGTACAGTTTATTGACTGTTTCTTGATTTAGTTTTGTACAGTTTATTGACTGGTTCTTTATTGAGTTTTGTACAGTTTATTGACTGTTTCTTTATTTAGTTTTGTACAGTTTTTGACTGGTTCTTTATTTAGTTTTGTACAGTTTATTGACTGGTTCTTTATTGAGTTCTTGTACATTTTATTAACTGGTCCTTTATTGAATTTTGTACAGTTTATTGACTGGCTCTTTATTGAGTTTTGTATAGTTATTGACTTGTTCTTTATTGAGTTTTGTACAGTTTATTGACTAATTCTTTATTGAGTTTTGTACAGTTTATTGACTGTTTCTTTATTTAGTTTTGTACAGTTTATTGACTGGTTCTTTCTTTTGTTTTGTACAGTTTATTGACTGGTTCTTTATTGAGTTTTGTACAGTTTATTGACTGTTTCTTTATTTAGTTTTGTACAGTTTATTGACTGTTTCTTTATTTAGTTTGTGTACAATTTATTGACTGGGTCTTTATTTAGTCTTGTACAGTTTATTGACTGTTTCTTGATTTAGTTTTGTACAGTTTATTGACTGGTTCTTTAGTGAGTTTTGTACAGTTTATTGACTGTTTCTTTATTTAGTTTTGTACAGTTTTTGACTGGTTCTTTATTTAGTTTTGTATAGTTATTGACTGGTTCTTTATTGAATTTTGTACAGTTTATTGACTAATTCTTTATTGAGTTTTGTACAGTTTATTACTGGTTCTGTATTCAGTTTTGTACAGTTTATTGACTGTTTCTTTATTGAGTTTTGTACAGTTTATTGACTGGTTCTTTGTTCAGTTTTGTTCTGTTTATTGACTGGTTCTTTATTCAGTTTTGTACAGTTTATTGACTGGTTCTTTATTCAGTTTTGTACAGTTTTTTCTTACTGTTTCTTTTTCATTATTGAGTTTTGTAAAGTTTTATGACTGGTTCTTTATTGAGGTTTGTACAGTTTATTGACTGGTTCTTTCTTTTGTTTTGTACAGTTTATTGACAGTTTTCTATTGAGTTTTGTACAGTTTTTTTGACTGGTTCTTTATTGAGTTTTGTACAGTTTATTGACTGTTTCTTTATTGAGTTTTGTACAGTTTATTGACTGTTTCTTTATTTAGTTTTGTACAATTTATTGACTGGTTCTTTCTTTTGTTTTGTACAGTTTATTGACTGGTTCTTTATTGAGTTTTGTACAGTTTATTGACTGTTTCTTTATTTAGTTTTGTACAGTTTATTCACTGTTTCTTTATTTAGTTTGTGTACAATTTATTGACTGGTTCTTTATTTAGTTTTGTACAGTTTATTGACTGTTTCTTGATTTATTTTTGTACAGTTTATTGACTCTTTCTTTATTGACTTTTGTACAGTTTATTGACTCTTTCTTTATTTAGTTTTGTACAGTTTTTGACTGGTTCTTTATTTAGTTTTGTACAGTTTATTGACTGGTTCTTTATTGAGTTTGTGTACATTTTATTGACTGGTTCTTTATTGAATTTTGTACAGTTTATTGACTGGCTCTTTATTGAGTTTTGTATAGTTATTGACTTGTTCTTTATTGAATTTTGTACAGTTTATTGACTAATTCTTTATTGAGTTTTGTACAGTTTATTACTGGTTCTTTATTCAGTTATGTACAGTTTATTGACTGGTTCTTTGTTCAGTTTTGTTCTGTTTATTGACTGGTTCTTTATTCAGTTTTGTACAGTTTATTGACTGGTTCTTTATTGAGTTTGTGTACAATTTATTGACTGGTTCTTTATTGAATTTTGTACAGTTTATTGACTTGTTCTTTATTGAGTTTTGTATAGTTATTGACTGGTTCTTTATTTAGTTTTGTACAGTTTATTGACTGGTTCTTAGTTCAGTTTTGTACAGTTTATTGAGTGGTTCTTTGTTCAGTTTTGTTCAGTTTATTGACTGGTTCTTTATTGAGTTTTGTACAGTTTATTGACTAATTCTTTATTGAGTTTTGTACAGTTTATTGACTGTTTCTTTATTTAGTTTTGTACAGTTTATTGACTGGTTCTTTCTTTTGTTTTGTACAGTTTATTGACTGGTTCTTTCTTTTGTTTTGTACAGTTTATTGACTGTTCTTTATTTAGTTTTGTACAGTTTATTGACTGTTTCTTTATTTAGTTTGTGTACAATTTATTGACTGGTTCTTTATTTAGTCTTGTACAGTTTATTGACTGTTTCTTTATTTAGTTTTGTACAGTTTATTGACTGGTTCTTTAGTGAGTTTTGTACAGTTTATTGACTGTTTCTTTATTTAGTTTTGTACAGATTTTGACTGGTTCTTTATTTAGTTTTGTACAGTTTATTGACTAATTCTTAATTGAGCTTTGTACAGTTTATTGACTGGTTCTTTATTCAGTTTTGTACAGTTTATTGACTGGTTCTTTATTCAGTTTTGTACAATTTATTGACTGGTTCTTTATTTAGATTTGTACAGTTTATTGACTGGTTCTTAGTTCAGTTTTGTACAGTTTATTGACTGGTTCTTTGTTCAGTTTTGTTCAGTTTATTGACTGGTTCTTTATTGAGTTTTGTACAGTTTATTGACTAATTCTTTATTGAGTTTTGTACAGTTTATTGACTGGTTCTTTATTTAGTTTTGTACAGTTTATTGACTAATTCTTTATTGAGTTTTGTACAGTTTATTGACTGTTTCTTTATTTAGTTTTGTACAGTTTATTGACTGTTTCTTTATTTAGTTTGTGTACAATTTATTGACTGGTTCTTTAATGAGTTTTGTTCAGTTTATTGACTGGTTCTTTATTGAGTTTTGTACAGTTTATTGACTGGTTCTTTAGTGAGTTTTGTACAGTTTATTGACTGTTTCTTCATTTAGTTTTGTACAATTTATTGACTGGTTCTTTCTTTTGTTTTGTACAGTTTATTGACTGGTTCTTTATTGAGTTTTGTACAGTTTATTGACTGTTTCTTTATTTAGTTTTGTACAGTTTATTCACTGTTTCTTTATTTAGTTTGTGTACAATTTATTGACTGGTTCTTTATTTAGTTTTGTACAGTTTATTGACTGTTTCTTGATTTAGTTTTGTACAGTTTATTGACTGGTTCTTTATTGACTTTTGTACAGTTTATTGACTCTTTCTTTATTTAGTTTTGTACAGTTTTTGACTGGTTCTTTATTTAGTTTTGTACAGTTTATTGACTGGTTCTTTATTGAGTTTGTGTACATTTTATTGACTGGTTCTTTATTGAATTTTGTACAGTTTATTGACTGGCTCTTTATTGAGTTTTGTATAGTTATTGACTTGTTCTTTATTGAATTTTGTACAGTTTATTGACTAATTCTTTATTGAGTTTTGTACAGTTTATTACTGGTACTTTATTCAGTTTTGTACAGTTTATTGACTGTTTCTTTATTGAGTTTTGTACAGTTTATTGACTGGTTCTTTGTTCAGTTTTGTTCTGTTTATTGACTGGTTCTTTATTCAGTTTTGTACAGTTTATTGACTGGTTCTTTATTCAGTTTTGTACAGTTTATTGACTGGTTCTTTATTGAGTTTGTGTACAATTTATTGACTGGTTCTTTATTGAGTTTTGTACAGTTTATTGACTGGTTCTTTATTGAGTTTTGTATAGTTATTGACTGGTTCTTTATTTAGTTTTGTACAGTTTATTGACTGGTTCTTAGTTCAGTTTTGTACAGTTTATTGACTGGTTCTTTGTTCAGTTTTGTTCAGTTTATTGACTGGTTCTTTATTGAGTTTTGTACAGTTTATTGACTAATTCTTTATTGAGTTTTGTACAGTTTATTGACTGTTTCTTTATTTAGTTTTGTACTGTTTATTGACTGGTTCTTTCTTTTGTTTTGTACAGTTTATTGACTGGTTCTTTCTTTTGCTTTGTACAGTTTATTGACTGGTTCTTAGTTCAGTTTTGTACAGTTTATTGACTGGTTCTTTGTTCAGTTTTGTTCAGTTTATTGACTGGTTCTTTATTGAGTTTTGTACAGTTTATTGACTAATTCTTTATTGAGTTTTGTACAGTTTATTGACTGTTTCTTTATTTAGTTTTGTACAGTTTATTGACTGGTTCTTTCTTTGGTTTGTACAGTTTATTGACTGGTTCTTTCTTTTGCTTTGTACAGTTTATTGACTGTTTCTTTATTGAGTTTGTGTACAATTTATTGACTGGTTCTTTATTTAGTCTTGTACAGTTTATTGACTGTTTCTTTATTTAGTTTTGTACAGTTTATTGACTGGTTCTTTAGTGAGTTTTGTACAGTTTATTGACTGTTTCTTTATTTAGTTTTGTACAGATTTTTACTGGTTCTTTATTTAGTTTTGTACAGTTTATTGACTTATTCTTAATTGAGCTTTGTACAGTTTATTGACTGGTGCTTTATTCAGTTTTGTACAGTTTATTGACTGGTTCTTTGTTCAGTTTTGTTCTGTTTATTGACTGGTTCTTTCTTCAGTTTTGTACAGTTTATTGACTGGTTCTTTATTCAGTTTTGTACAGTTTTTTCTTACTGTTTCTTTTTCTTTATTGAGTTTTGTACAGTTTTATGACTGGTTCTTTATTGAGGTTTGTACAGTTTATTGACTGGTTCTTTCTTTTGTTTTGTACAGTTTATTGACTGTTTCTTTATTGAGTTTTGTACAGTTTATTGACTGTTTCTTTATTTAGTTTTGTACTGTTTATTGACTGGTTCTTTCTTTTGTTTTGTACAGTTTATTGACTGGTTCTTTCTTTTGCTTTGTACAGTTTATTGACTGGTTCTTAGTTCAGTTTTGTACAGTTTATTGACTGGTTCTTTGTTCAGTTTTGTTCAGTTTATTGACTGGTTCTTTATTGAGTTTTGTACAGTTTATTGACTAATTCTTTATTGAGTTTTGTACAGTTTATTGACTGTTTCTTTATTTAGTTTTGTACAGTTTATTGACTGGTTCTTTCTTTGGTTTGTACAGTTTATTGACTGGTTCTTTCTTTTGCTTTGTACAGTTTATTGACTGTTTCTTTATTGAGTTTGTGTACAATTTATTGACTGGTTCTTTATTTAGTCTTGTACAGTTTATTGACTGTTTCTTTATTTAGTTTTGTACAGTTTATTGACTGGTTCTTTAGTGAGTTTTGTACAGTTTATTGACTGTTTCTTTATTTAGTTTTGTACAGATTTTTACTGGTTCTTTATTTAGTTTTGTACAGTTTATTGACTTATTCTTAATTGAGCTTTGTACAGTTTATTGACTGGTGCTTTATTCAGTTTTGTACAGTTTATTGACTGGTTCTTTGTTCAGTTTTGTTCTGTTTATTGACTGGTTCTTTCTTCAGTTTTGTACAGTTTATTGACTGGTTCTTTATTCAGTTTTGTACAGTTTTTTCTTACTGTTTCTTTTTCTTTATTGAGTTTTGTACAGTTTTATGACTGGTTCTTTATTGAGGTTTGTACAGTTTATTGACTGGTTCTTTCTTTTGTTTTGTACAGTTTATTGACTGTTTCTTTATTTAGTTTTGTACAGTTTATTGACAGTTTTCTATTGAGTTTTGTACAGTTTATTGACTTATTCTTAATTGAGCTTTGTACAGTTTATTGACTGGTGCTTTATTCAGTTTTGTACAGTTTATTGACTGGTTCTTTATTCAGTTTTGTACAGTTTATTGACTGGTTCTTTATTGAGTTTGTGTACAATTTATTGACTGGTTCTTTATTGAATTTTGTACAGTTTATTGACTGGTTCTTTATTGAGTTTTGTATAGTTATTGACTGGTTCTTTATTTAGTTTTGTACAGTTTATTGACTGGTTCTTAGTTCAGTTTTGTACAGTTTATTGAGTGGTTCTTTGTTCAGTTTTGTTCAGTTTATTGACTGGTTCTTTATTGAGTTTTGTACAGTTTATTGACTAATTCTTTATTGAGTTTTGTACAGTTTATTGACTGTTTCTTTATTTAGTTTTGTACAGTTTATTGACTGGTTCTTTCTTTTGTTTTGTACAGTTTATTGACTGGTTCTTTCTTTTGTTTTGTACAGTTTATTGACTGTTCTTTATTTAGTTTTGTACAGTTTATTGACTGTTTCTTTATTTAGTTTGTGTACAATTTATTGACTGGTTCTTTATTTAGTCTTGTACAGTTTATTGACTGTTTCTTTATTTAGTTTTGTACAGTTTATTGACTGGTTCTTTAGTGAGTTTTGTACAGTTTATTGACTGTTTCTTTATTTAGTTTTGTACAGATTTTGACTGGTTCTTTATTTAGTTTTGTACAGTTTATTGACTAATTCTTAATTGAGCTTTGTACAGTTTATTGACTGGTTCTTTATTCAGTTTTGTACAGTTTATTGACTGGTTCTTTATTCAGTTTTGTACAATTTATTGACTGGTTCTTTATTTAGATTTGTACAGTTTATTGACTGGTTCTTAGTTCAGTTTTGTACAGTTTATTGACTGGTTCTTTGTTCAGTTTTGTTCAGTTTATTGACTGGTTCTTTATTGAGTTTTGTACAGTTTATTGACTAATTCTTTATTGAGTTTTGTACAGTTTATTGACTGGTTCTTTATTCAGTTTTGTACAGTTTATTGACTAATTCTTTATTGAGTTTTGTACAGTTTATTGACTGTTTCTTTATTTAGTTTTGTACAGTTTATTGACTGTTTCTTTATTTAGTTTGTGTACAATTTATTGACTGGTTCTTTAATGAGTTTTGTTCAGTTTATTGACTGGTTCTTTATTGAGTTTTGTACAGTTTATTGACTGGTTCTTTAGTGAGTTTTGTACAGTTTATTGACTGTTTCTTCATTTAGTTTTGTACAATTTATTGACTGGTTCTTTCTTTTGTTTTGTACAGTTTATTGACTGGTTCTTTATTGAGTTTTGTACAGTTTATTGACTGTTTCTTTATTTAGTTTTGTACAGTTTATTCACTGTTTCTTTATTTAGTTTGTGTACAATTTATTGACTGGTTCTTTATTTAGTTTTGTACAGTTTATTGACTGTTTCTTGATTTAGTTTTGTACAGTTTATTGACTGGTTCTTTATTGACTTTTGTACAGTTTATTGACTCTTTCTTTATTTAGTTTTGTACAGTTTTTGACTGGTTCTTTATTTAGTTTTGTACAGTTTATTGACTGGTTCTTTATTGAGTTTGTGTACATTTTATTGACTGGTTCTTTATTGAATTTTGTACAGTTTATTGACTGGCTCTTTATTGAGTTTTGTATAGTTATTGACTTGTTCTTTATTGAATTTTGTACAGTTTATTGACTAATTCTTTATTGAGTTTTGTACAGTTTATTACTGGTACTTTATTCAGTTTTGTACAGTTTATTGACTGTTTCTTTATTGAGTTTTGTACAGTTTATTGACTGGTTCTTTGTTCAGTTTTGTTCTGTTTATTGACTGGTTCTTTATTCAGTTTTGTACAGTTTATTGACTGGTTCTTTATTCAGTTTTGTACAGTTTATTGACTGGTTCTTTATTGAGTTTGTGTACAATTTATTGACTGGTTCTTTATTGAATTTTGTACAGTTTATTGACTGGTTCTTTATTGAGTTTTGTATAGTTATTGACTGGTTCTTTATTTAGTTTTGTACAGTTTATTGACTGGTTCTTAGTTCAGTTTTGTACAGTTTATTGACTGGTTCTTTGTTCAGTTTTGTTCAGTTTATTGACTGGTTCTTTATTGAGTTTTGTACAGTTTATTGACTAATTCTTTATTGAGTTTTGTACAGTTTATTGACTGTTTCTTTATTTAGTTTTGTACTGTTTATTGACTGGTTCTTTCTTTTGTTTTGTACAGTTTATTGACTGGTTCTTTCTTTTGCTTTGTACAGTTTATTGACTGGTTCTTAGTTCAGTTTTGTACAGTTTATTGACTGGTTCTTTGTTCAGTTTTGTTCAGTTTATTGACTGGTTCTTTATTGAGTTTTGTACAGTTTATTGACTAATTCTTTATTGAGTTTTGTACAGTTTATTGACTGTTTCTTTATTTAGTTTTGTACAGTTTATTGACTGGTTCTTTCTTTGGTTTGTACAGTTTATTGACTGGTTCTTTCTTTTGCTTTGTACAGTTTATTGACTGTTTCTTTATTGAGTTTGTGTACAATTTATTGACTGGTTCTTTATTTAGTCTTGTACAGTTTATTGACTGTTTCTTTATTTAGTTTTGTACAGTTTATTGACTGGTTCTTTAGTGAGTTTTGTACAGTTTATTGACTGTTTCTTTATTTAGTTTTGTACAGATTTTTACTGGTTCTTTATTTAGTTTTGTACAGTTTATTGACTTATTCTTAATTGAGCTTTGTACAGTTTATTGACTGGTGCTTTATTCAGTTTTGTACAGTTTATTGACTGGTTCTTTGTTCAGTTTTGTTCTGTTTATTGACTGTTTCTTTATTGAGTTTTGTACAGTTTATTGACTGGTTCTTTATTCAGTTTTGTACAGTTTTTTCTTACTGTTTCTTTTTCTTTATTGAGTTTTGTACAGTTTTATGACTGGTTCTTTATTGAGGTTTGTACAGTTTATTGACTGGTTCTTTCTTTTGTTTTGTACAGTTTATTGACTGTTTCTTTATTTAGTTTTGTACAGTTTATTGACAGTTTTCTATTGAGTTTTGTACAGTTTTTTTGACTGGTTCTTTATTGAGTTTTGTACAGTTTATTGACTGTTTCTTTATTGAGTTTTGTACAGTTTATTGACTGTTTCTTTATTTAGTTTTGTACAGTTTATTGACTGGTTCTTTCTTTTGTTTTGTACAGTTTATTGACTGGTTCTTTATTGAGTTTTGTACAGTTTATTGACTGTTTCTTTATTTAGTTTTGTACAGTTTATTCACTGTTTCTTTATTTAGTTTGTGTACAATTTATTGACTGGTTCTTTATTTAGTTTTGTACAGTTTATTGACTGTTTCTTGATTTAGTTTTGTACAGTTTATTGACTGGTTCTTTATTGACTTTTGTACAGTTTATTGACTCTTTCTTTATTTAGTTTTGTACAGTTTTTGACTGGTTCTTTATTTAGTTTTGTACAGTTTATTGACTGGTTCTTTATTGAGTTTGTGTACATTTTATTGACTGGTTCTTTATTGAATTTTGTACAGTTTATTGACTGGTTCTTTATTGAGTTTGTGTACATTTTATTGACTGGTTCTTTATTGAGTTTTGTACAGTTTATTGACTAATTCTTTATTGAGTTTTGTACAGTTTATTGACTGTTTCTTTATTTAGTTTTGTACAGTTTATTGACTGGTTCTTTCTTTTGTTTTGTACAGTTTATTGACTGGTTCTTTCTTTTGCTTTGTACAGTTTATTGACTGTTTCTTTATTGAGTTTGTGTACAATTTATTGACTGGTTCTTTATTTAGTCTTGTACAGTTTATTGACTCTTTCTTTATTTAGTTTTGTACAGTTTATTGACTGGTTCTTTAGTGAGTTTTGTACAGTTTATTGACTGTTTCTTTATTTAGTTTTGTACAGATTTTTACTGGTTCTTTATTTAGTTTTGTACAGTTTATTGACTTATTCTTAATTGAGCTTTGTACAGTTTATTGACTGGTTCTTTATTCAGTTTTGTACAGTTTATTGACTGGTTCTTTGTTCAGTTTTGTTCTGTTTATTGACTGGTTCTTTATTCAGTTTTGTACAGTTTATTGACTGGTTCTTTATTCAGTTTTGTACAGTTTTTTCTTACTGTTTCTTTTTCTTTATTGAGTTTTGTACAGTTTTATGACTGGTTCTGTATTGAGGTTTGTACAGTTTATTGACTGGTTCTTTCTTTTGTTTTGTACAGTTTATTGACTGTTTCTTTATTTAGTTTTGTACAGATTATTGACAGTTTTCTATTGAGTTTTGTACAGTTTTTTTGACTGGTTCTTTATTGAGTTTTGTACAATTTATTGACTGTTTCTTTATTGAGTTTTGTACAGTTTATTGACTGTTTCTTTATTTAGTTTTCTACAATTTATTGACTGGTTCTTTCTTTGTTTTGTACAGTTTATTGACTGGTTCTTTATTGAGTTTTGTACAGTTTATTGACTGTTTCTTTATTTAGTTTTGTACAGTTTATTCACTGTTTCTTTATTTAGTTTGTGTACAATTTATTGACTGGTTCTTTATTTAGTTTTGTACAGTTTATTGACTGTTTCTTGATTTAGTTTTGTACAGTTTATTGACTGGTTCTTTATTGACTTTTGTACAGTTTATTGACTCTTTCTTTATTTAGTTTTGTACAGTTTTTGACTGGTTCTTTCTTTAGTTTTGTACAGTTTATTGACTGGTTCTTTATTGAGTTTGTGTACATTTTATTGACTGGTTCTTTATTGAATTTTGTACAGTTTATTGACTGGCTCTTTATTGAGTTTTGTATAGTTATTGACTTGTTCTTTATTGAATTTTGTACAGTTTATTGACTAATTCTTTATTGAGTTTTGTACAGTTTATTACTGGTTCTTTATTCAGTTTTGTACAGTTTATTGACTGTTTCTTTATTGAGTTTTGTACAGTTTATTGACTGGTTCTTTGTTCAGTTTTGTTCTGTTTATTGACTGGTTCTTTATTCAGTTTTGTACAGTTTATTGACTGGTTCTTTATTCAGTTTTGTACAGTTTATTGACTGGTTCTTTATTGAGTTTGTGTACAATTTATTGACTGGTTCTTTATTGAATTTTGTACAGTTTATTGACTGGTTCTTTATTGAGTTTTGTATAGTTATTGACTGGTTCTTTATTTAGTTTTGTACAGTTTATTGACTGGTTCTTAGTTCAGTTTTGTACAGTTTATTGACTGGTTCTTTGTTCAGTTTTGTTCAGTTTATTGACTGGTTCTTTATTGAGTTTTGTACAGTTTATTGACTAATTCTTTATTGAGTTTTGTACAGTTTATTGACTGTTTCTTTATTTAGTTTTGTACAGTTTATTGACTGGTTCTTTCTTTTGTTTTGTACAGTTTATTGACTGGTTCTTTCTTTTGCTTTGTACAGTTTATTGACTGTTTCTTTATTTAGTTTTGTACAGTTTATTGACTGTTTCTTTATTTAGTTTGTGTACAATTTATTGACTGGTTCTTTATTTAGTCTTGTACAGTCTATTGACTGTTTCTTTATTTAGTTTTGTACAGTTTATTGACTGGTTCTTTAGTGAGTTTTGTACAGTTTATTGACTGTTTCTTTATTTAGTTTTGTACAGATTTTTACTGGTTCTTTATTTAGTTTTGTACAGTTTATTGACTTATTCTTAATTGAGCTTTGTACAGTTTATTGACTGGTTCTTTATTCAGTTTTGTACAGTTTATTGACTGGTTCTTTATTCAGTTTTGTACAATTTATTGACTGGTTCTTTATTTAGTTTTGTACAGTTTATTGACTGGTTCTTAGTTCAGTTTTGTACAGTTTATTGACTGGTTCTTTGTTCAGTTTTGTTCAGTTTATTGACTGTTCTTTATTGAGTTTTGTACAGTTTATTGACTAATTCTTTATTGAGTTTTGTACAGTTTATTGACTGGTTCTTTATTCAGTTTTGTACAGTTTATTGACTAATTCTTTATTGAGTTTTGTACAGTTTATTACTGGTTCTTTATTCAGTTTTGTACAGTTTATTGACTGGTTCTTTATTGAGTTTTGTACTGTTTATTGACTGGTTCTTTAATGAGTTTTGTTCAGTTTATTGACTGGTTCTTTATTGAGTTTTGTACAGTTTATTGACTAATTCTTTATTGAGTTTTGTACAGTTTATTGACTGGTTCTTTATTGAGTTTTGTACAGTTTATTGACTCTTTCTTTATTGAGTTTTGTACAGTTTATTGACTGGTTCTTTATTCAGTTTTGTACAGTTTATTGGCTGGTTCTTTATTGAGTTTTGTACCGTTTATTGACTGTTTCTTTATTTAGTTTTGTATAGTTTATTTAGACAACCCAGGAGAACAAGCTGTTATTATAGGATTAAGCACAGGGTTTTAAGGAATTATCAATGTGGAAACACCTGCGATTCACTCACAACCTAAATAAAGTCCGAAGGACTTTATGTCCAGTTTGGTAGGGAGTCGCCGGAGCTTACACATTGATAATTTCCTAAAACACAGTGTTTAATCCCTATAATTCTGTGAAAAAAATGTTGCGATTTTTAAAACAGCAAAAAAAGTTACAGAAACCCATCTAGACCTCAAAACGTACCTGGGCCGTAAAGCGTAGGGATATGCAAAACGTAGTACCAAAGGAATCGCGTTTCTGTAGATATTTATTGGAAAAAAGCAAAACGAAGCACTAAACTGTATTTATATTATATTTTATTTGAAATCTCAATCGAATCATCAGGGCAGAGAAAACATACTCCCCTCTCGCTGACTATACGCTAGGAGGACGCCATCTTTTTTTCATTGGATACTGAAAGTAGTCCGCTCAGAGGAAATGTTGATATATAAATTATCTGAGAAGACGCCATTTAATTGTTTTTATCCAATCAAAGCACTTAATATAAATAAATTACAGCATGAATAGAATTATATCATAATTAGTCTTTAAGTTGCGTTTGAAGGTGCAATGTTAAGCATATGCAATTTCATTCAATATGAAAAACGAAAAACACGATTACTGTACTGTAACGCCTTGAGCTATTGGCACCATATTTGGTGTGGCGCTTGGGCGGTACCATGTCTATAATTCCCAACACAAGGCAACGAACAATATGAGGAGTATATGCGTTTTAAATGTGTTGCAATGTGTAATGTTAACACTAAGGGACCATTTTTTAAACGCTCCGCGTCGCCTTAGGCGTTGATATCGATTCGTAATATTTGACGTGGCTTAGTTTGGCGTCAGTTGGATTGAGATGCAGCCAATGGATTGGTGAGTTTTGTTTCTCCATTAAACCCGTCGTGTGGCCTTGGGCGATGAGATCGATTCGAAATATTTGGTGTGGATTAGTTACAGATGAGTGGCTACATAATCCACCTAATCTTTGCCGGATCGGTGAGTTTTGTTTTTGTCACGTTTCTTGGTAATTGCATTGCATTACCATTGTATTACAGAACAAAACGAGTACTTTACACTATTACCGTCCTCTAGCGCTTTGAGTTATGAGCGCCATATTTGGTAGGGCGCTTGGCTATGCCCTGGTTACAATACACAACCCAGGAGAACAAGCTGTATCATAATTAGTCTTCAAGTTGCGTTTGAAGGTGCAATGTTAAGCATAACCCTAACCCAACACTAACGGTAACCCTAGCCCTAACCCTAACCCTTTCGCAAACCATATCCATGTCCTCACAAGTGTTCAAGTTGGAGGCAGAATTAAGGGTTAAGGAGTATGGGTTACGGTTATGTTGAGCGTTATGGTTAGGGTTAGGTATTAGTGTAAGTATCTCATCCTAACCACCAAATATATTGATTTCAATATAGAGATCATCTTTTGTCCAGCAGTCGTCGTAATGCAATAACAAATACATCTAACTTTGGCTAAAAAACATCTAACTATGGCTATAAAACGATTACGACACAGTCAGAAAAAAGATATTTGTTAGTCAAATCTATTTATTATATAGATAGAGATTAAATATCGAATTTTCCGAGTGACAGAAATCACATGTGAAAATTATCGTTTATTTTCACTCTCGGGTTTTTTCCCGCCAAAACGTCACAATGGTTTTGTGCTATACAGATATTTACCCGCCGTTCATAAAATTTAGAATTTGGCATTAAAATTTTACGAAAAAAATTTTGATCTATTTAATAAATGAGGAACAAGTTCCGCGCACTCGTTTAATCAGATGCGTTATGCGGCACTCGTGATCATATTTTGGATATTCACTCCGCCCAATTAATTATCCTATAAATATTTAGTGGTTGGTATTAAATAACTCTCTTATATAAGGCTGTCTATTAAGATGTCTTATGTTTATGTCATAACGACACCATATAAAGTAACTTGTTTAACAATCTTTCTCCAGCAACGACTATCAAACTGACAGCGGAGATTTTTCTTTGAAGATCGCATTATGACAAGTCAATGTTTCTGACAAAGAGCATACAAAAAACTTTAAATGAGTGGAAGGCTTATTTTCTTCCAATAAGCTTCGCATAAAAAGTATTTCACAAGGCAAATAACTTTTATATGACCAGCAAAATATGAAATTGACAAACTAACCAATCGAGCTTCTCTTTTAGATCAACGGACCATTGACCATCGAAAGGGTAGCAGACGATGTCTCTAACTAAAGGGAGAACAATGTGTAATCAAAGTGAATCAGCAAAACATCTTTATTTGCATATAAACATCTTTAATTGTACAAAATTAAAAAATGAATCTAAATTACCAATCAATACTTATAACTGACCATCAATATTTAAAATGATCAATAAAAATGTTTATCTGAACAACGGATCAAAGCACAAAACCTTTTTCCGACTAGCAAACTGCTAGTAAATGGGTACTTGACCAGCCTTCGGCTCTATATTCATGATAAAACAGATAAAAACAAGGTAAAAAAGGTTAATAACAATAATATCACAGCTAGATGGTCGATTTTCAAACAGAACAGAAGAGATTGTTATATGAAGGATGATCATCTATCGGTCTTTCCTTAACAAGTCGGCAACATCGAATATCTTAACATCTTTTGAACTTGCCCATCAAATATCTTATTGGAATTTACCCAGTAATTTTTAAAAAGGTTAAGCTAAATAGTTAAACCCTTATCCTAACCCTGTACTAACCCTAACCCTAACACTAGCCATAACTCTAACCCTAACCATAGCCCTCATCTTTACTCAAATCATTAAATTATGTGTAATTGTTACAGTTGGAGGCACTATTAAGGGTTAACTAGTTTGGGTTACGCTTATGTGTAGCGTTATGGTTAGGGTAAGTATCTCATCCTAACTACCAAATATATAGGTTTACTGTTTTTTTTTTTGCAAGAATACATTAAGATGTATTAGGTTATCAGAAAAAGTAACTTGTTTAACAATCTTTCTCCAGCAACGACTATCAAACTGACAGCGGAGATTTTTCTTTGAAGATCGCATTATGACAAGTCAATGTTTCTGACAAAGAGCATACAAAAAACTTTAAATGAGTGGAAGGCTTATTTTCTTCCAATAAGCTTCGCATAAAAAGTATTTCACAAGGCAAATAACTTTTATATGACCAGCAAAATATGAAACTGACAAACTAACCAATCGAGCTTCTCTTTTAGATCAACGGACCATTGACCATCGAAAGGGTAGCAGACGATGTCTCTAACTAAAGGGAGAACAATGTGTAATCAAAGTGAATCAGCAAAACATCTTTATTTGCATATAAACATCTTTAATTGTACAAAATTAAAAAATGAATCTAAATTACCAATCAATACTTATAACTGACCATCAATATTTAAAATGATCAATAAAAATGTGTATCTGAACAACGGATCAAAGCACAAAACCTTTTTCCGACTAGCAAACTGCTAGTAAATCGGTACTTGACCAGCCTTCGGCTCTATATTCATGATAAAACAGATAAAAACAAGGTAAAAAAAGGTTAATAACAATAATATCACAGCTAGATGGTCGATCATCTATCGGTCTTTCCTTAACAAGTCAGCAACATCGAATATCTTAACATCTTTTGAACTTGCCCATCAAATATCTTATTGGAATTTACCCAGTAATTTTTAAAAAGGTTAAGTTAAATAGTTAAACCCTTATCCTAACCCTGTACTAACCCTAACCCTAACACTAGCCATAACTCTAACCCTAACCATAGCCCTCATCTTTACTCAAATCATTAAATTATGTGTAATTGTTACAGTTGGAGGCAGTATTAAGGGTTAACTAGTTTGGGTTACGCTTATGTGTAGCGTTATGGTTAGGGTAAGTATCTCATCCTAACGACCAAATATATAGGTTTACTGTTTTTTTTTTGCAAGAATACATTAAGATATATTAGGTTATCAGAAAAAGTAACTTGTTTAACAATCTTTCTCCAGCAACGACTATCAAACTGACAGCGGAGATTTTTCTTTGAAGATCGCATTATGACAAGTCAATGTTTCTGACAAAGATCATACAAAAAACTTTAAATGAGTGGAAGGCTTATTTTCTTCCAATAAGCTTCGCATAAAAAGTATTTCACAAGGCAAATAACTTTTATATGACCAGCAAAATATGAAACTGACAAACTAACCAATCGAGCTTCTCTTTTAGATCAACGGACCATTGACCATCGAAAGGGTAACAGACGATGTCAATAACTAAAGGGAGAACAATGTGTAATCAAAGTGAATCAGCAAAACATCTTTATTTGCATATAAACATCTTTAATTGTACAAAATTAAAAAATGAATCTAAATTACCAATCAATACTTATAACTGACCATCAATATTTAAAATGATCAATAAAAATGTGTATCTGAACAACGGATTAAAGCACAAAACTAGCAAACTGCTAGTAAATCGGTACTTGACCAGCCTTCGGCTCTATATTCATGATTAAACATATAAAAACAAGGTAAACAAGGTTAATAACAATAATATCACAGTTAGATGCTAGATTTTCAAACAGAACAGAAGAGATTGTTATATGAAGGTAGATCATCTATCGGTCTTTCCTTAACAAGTCAGCAAACATTGTATACCTTAACATCTTTTGAACTTCGCCATCAAATATCTTATTAGAACTAACCCAGTAATTTTTAAAAAGGTTAAGTTTAATAGATAAAACCTTATCCTAACCTTAACCCTAACACTAACTCTTACCCTAACAATAGCCCTAACCCTTACGGAAATCAAATACCTGTCCTCAACATTAAATTAGGTGTAAGTGTTACAGTTGGAGGCAGTATTAAGGGTTAAGGAGTTTGGGTTATGCTTATGTTTAGCGTTATTATTAGGGTTAGGTATTAGGGTAAGTATCCGATCCTAACCACCAAATATATAGGTTAACGGTTTATTTGCAAGAATAGATTAAGATGTCTCAGATTTATGTCATTACGACTCCTGCTATCAGTAAAAGTAACTTTTTTTACAATCTTTCGCCAGCAACAACTATCAAACTAACAGCGGATATTTTTCTTTGAAGATCGCATTATGACAAGTCAATCTTTCTGACAAAGATCATACAAAAAACTTTAAATGACTTGAGTGGAAGGCTTATATACTTTCAATAAGCTTCCCATCACAAGGCAAATAACTTTTATATGACCAGCAAAATAGCAAACTGACAAACTAACCAATCAAGCTTCCCTTTTAAATCAGCTAACCATTGACCATCGAAACCGTAGCAGACGACGTCTCTAACTGAAAGAAGTTTAATCAAAGCTAATCAGCAAAACATCTTTATTTGCATATAAGCATCTATAATTATACAAAATTCAAAAATAAATCCAAAATGCCAATAAATACTTATAACTGACCATCAATATTTAAAATGATAATAAAAATGTGTATCTGAACACCGGACGATGGATCAAGGCACAAAACATTTTTATCTGACAAGCAAACTGTTAGTTAATCGGTACTTGACCAGCCTTAAGCTCTATTTTATGATATAACAGATAAAAACAAGGTTATTAAGAATTATATTACAGCTAGATGTTAGATTTTCAAACAGAACAGAAGGGATTGTTATATTGTTGTCATCTATCTGTCTTTCTTTAACAAGTCAACAAACATCGCATACCTCAACATCTTTTGAAATAGCCCATTAAATATCCTATTAGTATTAATCCAGTTATTCTTAAAAAGGGTTACGAAAATAGTTAAACCCTTACCCTAACCCAACCCTAACTCTAACCCTAACCATAACCCTAACCGTAATCCTAACTGTAACCCTAACCCTAACTATAACCCTAACCCTAACCCTAACCATATTCAACCTTTACGGAAACCGTATCCATGTCCTCACCTTTAAATTAGTTGTATGTGTTAAAGTTGGAGGCAGTATTATGGGTTCAGGAGTTTGAGTGTGTAGCGTTATGGTTAGGGTAAGGTATTAGGGTAAGCATCTCATCCTAGCCACCAAATATATCGGTTTATTTGCAAGAATAGATTAAGATGTCTTAGGTTTATGTCAATATGACTCCAGATATTAGAAAAAGTAACTTGTTTAACAATCTTTCGACAACAACGACTATCAAACTGACAGCGGAGATTTTTCTTTGAAGATTGCATAATGACTAGCTAATGTTTCTGACAAAGATCATACAAAAAATTTTAAATGACTTGAGTGGAGGGCTTATTTTCTTCCAATAAGCTTCGCAAAAATAGTATTTCACAAGGCAAATAACTTTTATATGACCAGCAAAATATCAAACTGACAAACTAACCAATCAAGCTTCTCTTTTAGATCACCATCGAAAGGGTAGCAGACGATGACTCTAACTAAAGGGAGAACAATGTGTAATCAAAGCGAATCAGCAAAACATCTTTATTTGCATATAAACATCTTTAATTGTACAAAATTAAAAAATGAATTTAAATTACCAATAAATACTCATAACTGATCATCAATATTAAAAATGATCAATAAAAATGTGTATCTGAACAACGGATCAAAACACAAAACATTTTTTCCGACTAGCAAACTGCTAGTAAATCGGTACTTGACCAGACTTCGGCTTTATATTCATGATAAAACAGATAAAAACAAGGTAAACAAGGTTAATAACAATCATATCACAGCTAGATCCTAGATTTCAAACAGAACAGAAGAGATTGTTATATGAAGTAAGATCAATCGGTCTTTCCTTAACAAGTCAGCAAACATTGTATACCTTAACATCGTTTGAACTTAGCCCATCAAATATCTTATTAGAACTAACCCAGTAATTTTTAAAAAGGTTTAGTTAAATACTTAAACCCTTATCCTAACCATAACGGTAACCCTAACCCTGTACTAACCCTAACCCTAACACTAGCCATAACTCTAACCCTAACCATAGTCCTAACGCTTACGCAAATCAAATACATGTCCTCACCTTAAAATTAGGTGTAAGTGTTACAGTTTGAGGCAGTATTAAGGGTTAACTAGTTTGGGTTAAGCTTATGTGTAGCGTTATGGTTAGGGTAAGTATCTCATCCTAACGACCAAATATATAGGTTTACGGTTTTTTTTGCAAGAATACATTTAGATGTATTAGGTTATCAGAAAAAGTAACTTGTTTAACAATCTTTCTCCAGCAACGACTATCAAACTGACAGCGGAGATTTTTCTTTGAAGATCGCATTATGACAAGTCAATGCTTTTGACAAAAAGCATACAAAAAACTTTAAATGAGTGGAAGGCTTATTTTCTTCCAATAAGCTTCGCATAAAAAGTATTTCACAAGGCAAATAACTTTTATATGACCAGCAAAATATGAAACTGACAAACTAACCAATCGAGCTTCTCTTTTATATGAACGGACCATTGACCATCGAAAGGGTCGCAGACGATGTCTCTAACTAAAGGGAGAACAATGTGTAATCAAAGTGAATCAGCAAAACATCTTTATTTGCATATAAACATCTTTAATTGTACAAAATTAAAAAATGAATCTAAATTACCAATCAATACTTATAACTGACCATCAATATTTAAAATGATAAATAAAAATGTGTATCTGAACAACGGATCAAAGCACAAAACATTTTTCCGACTAGCAAACTGCCAATAAATCGGTACTTGACCAGCCTTCGGCTCTATATTCATGATAAAACAGATAAAAACAAGGTAAAAAAGGTTAATAACAATAATATCACATCTAGATGGTCGATTTTCAAACAGAACAGAAGAGATTGTTATATGAAGGATGATCATCTATCGGTCTTTCCTTAACAAGTCAGCAACATCGAATATCTTCACATCTTTTGAACTTGCCCATCAAATATCTTATTAGAATTTACCCAGTAATTTTTAAAAAGGTTTAGTTAAATAGTTAAACCCTTATCCTAACCCTGTACTAACCCTAACCCTAACACTAGCCATAACTCTAACCCTAACACGAGCCCTAACCCTTACGCAAATCAAATACATGTCTTCACCATTAAATTAGGGTTAAGTATTACAGTTGGAGGCAGTATTAAGGGTTAAGGAGTTTGGGTTACGCTTATGTGTACCGTTATCGTAAGGGTTAGGTATTAGGGTAAGTATCCACCAAATATATAGGTTAACGGTTTATTTGCAAGAATATGTCAATATGACTCCTGCTATTAGAAAAAGTAACTTGTTTAACAATCTTTCGCCAACAACGAATACCAAACTGACAGCGGAGATTTTGCTTTGAAGATCGCATTATGACTAGCCTTTGTTTCTGACAAAGATCATACAAAAAACTTTAAATGACTTGAGTGGAGGGCTTATTTTCTTTCAATAAGCATCGCATCAGAAGTATTACACAAGGCAAATAATTTTTTATATGATCAGCAAAAAAGCAAACTGACAAACTAACCAATCAAGCTTCTCTTTTAGATCAGCGAACCATGGACCATCGAAAGCGTAGCAGACGACGTTTCTAACTGAAAGGAGAACAGTGTTTAATCAAAGCGAATCAGCAAAACATCTTTATTTGCATACAAGCATCTATAATTGTACAAAATTCAAAAATAAATCCAAAATGCCAATAAATACTTATAACTGACCATCAATATTTAAAATGATAATAAAAATGTGTATCTGAACACCGGACGATGGATCAAGGCACAAAACATTTTTATCCGACAAGCTGTTAGTTAATCGGTACTTGACCAGCCTTCGGCTCTCTTTTATGATATAACAGATAAAAACAAGGTTATTAACAATCATATTACAGCTATATGTTAGATTTTCAAACAGAACAGAAGGGATTAATACCTTGTTGCCATCTATCGGTCTTTCTTTAACAAGTCAAGAAACATCGTATATCTCAACATCTTTTGAATTAGCCCATTAAATATCTTATTAGTATTAACCCAGTAATTCTTACAAAGGGTTAGGAAAATAGTTAAACCCTTACCCTAACCCAACCCTAACCGCAACCTTAACCCTAACCCTAACCCTAACCATAACCCTAAACGTAACCCTAACAATGTCCCTAACCCTTACCCTAACCCTAACCCTAACCGTATTCCTAACCTTTACGACAACCATATCCATGTCCTCACCTGTACATTAGTTGAATGTGTTAAAGTTGGGGGCAGTATTACGGGTTAAGGAGTTTGGGTTACGATTATGTGTAGCGTTATGGTTAGGTTTAGGTATTAACGTAATTATCTCATCCTAATCACAAAATATATAGGTGAACGGTTTTTTTGCAAGAATAGATAAAGATGTCTTAGGTTTATGTCAATATGACTCCTGCTATTAGAAAAAGTAACTTGTTTAACAATCTTTCGCCACCAACGACTATCAAACTGACAGAGGAGTTTTTTCTTTGAAGATCGCATTGATGACTAGCTAATGTTTCTGACAAAGATAATAAAAAAAAACTTTAAATGACTTGAGTAGAAGGCTTATTTCCTTCCAATATGCTTCGCATAAGAAGTATTTCACTATTCAAATAACTTTTATATGACCAGCAAAATATCAAACTGACAAACTAACCAATCAAGCTTCTCTTTTAGATCAACGAACCATTGACCATCGAAACCGTAGCAGACGACGTCTCTAACTGAAAGAAGAACAATGTTTAATCAAAGCTTATCAGCAAAACATCTTTATTTGCATATAAGAATCTATAATTGTACAAAATTCAAAAATAAATCCAAAATGCCAATAAATACTTATAACTGACCATCAATATTTAAAATGATAATAAAAATGTGTATCTGAACACCGGACGATGGATCAAGGCACAAAACATTTTTATCCGACAAGCAAACTGTTAGTTAATCGGTACTTGACCAGCCTTCGGCTCTCTTTTATGATATAACAGATAAAAACAAGGTTATTAACAATCATATTACAGCTATATGTTAGATTTTCAAACAGAACAGAAGGGATTAATACCTTGTTGTCATCTATCGGTCTTTCTTTAACAAGTCAACAAACATCGTATATCTCAACATCTTTTGAATTAGCCCATTAAATATCTTATTAGTATTAACCCAGTAATTCTTGAAAAGGGTTAGGGAAATAGTTAAACCCTTACCCTAACCCAACCCTAACCGTAAACGTAACCCTAACCCTAACCATAACCCTTACCGTAACCCTAACAGTAACCCTAACCCTAACCCTAACCCTAACCGTATTCCTAACCTTGACGCAAACCATATCCATGTCCTCACCTTTAAATTAGTTGCATGTGTTAAAGTTGGAGGCAGTATTATAGGTTAAGGAGTTAGGGTTACGGTTATGTGTAGCGTTATGGTTAGGGTAAGGTATTAGGGAAAGTATCTCATGCTAGCCACCAAATATATAGGTGAACGGTTTTTTTGCAAGAATAGATTAAGGTGTCTTAGGTTTATGTCAATATGACTCCTGCTATTAGAAAAAGTAACTTGTTTAACAATCTTTTGCCACCAACGACTATCAAACTGACAGAGGAGTTTTTTCTTTGAAGATCGTTTTGATGACTAGCTAATATTTCTGACAAAGATCATACAAAAAACTTTAAATGACTTGAGTGGAGGGCTTATTTTCTTTCAATAAGCATAGCATCAGAAGTATTTCACAAGGCAAATAATTTTTTATATGACCAGCAAAATAGCAAACGGACTAATTAACCAATCAAGCTTCTCTTTTAGATCAGCGAACCATGGACCATCGAAAGCGTAGCAGACGACGTTTCTAACTGAAAGGAGAACAGTGTTTAATCAAAGCGAATCAGCAAAACATCTTTATTTGCATACAAGCATCTATAATTGTACAAAATTCAAAAATAAATCCAAAATGCCAATAAATACTTATAACTGACCATCAATATTTAAAATGATAATAAAAATGTGTATCTGAACAACGGACGATGGATCAAGGCACAAAACATTTTTATCCGACAAGCAAACTGTTAGTTAATCGGTACTTGACCAGCCTTCGGCTCTCTTGTATGATATAACAGATAAAAACAAGGTTATTAACAATCATATTACAGCTATATGTTAGATTTTCAAACAGATCAGAAGGGATTAATACCTTGTTGTCATCTATCGGTCTTTCTTAACAAGTCAACAAACATCGTATATCTCAACATCTTTTGAATCAGCCCATTAAATATCTTATTAGTATTAACCCAGTAATTCTTACAAAGGGTTAGGAAAATAGTTAAAACCTTACCCTAACCCAACCCTAACCGTAACTTTAACCCTAACCCTAATCCTAACCATAACCCTAACCCTTACCCTAACACTAACCCTAACTCTAACCGTATTCCTAACCTTTACGAAAACCATATCCATTTCCACACCTGTACATTAGTTGAATGTGTTAAAGTTGGAGGCAGTATTATGGGTTAAGGAGTTTGGGTTACGGTTATGTGTAGCGTTATGGTTAGGTAGTAGTAACGTAATTATCTCATCCTAATCACCAAATATATAGGTTAACGGGTATTTTTTGCAAGAATAGATTAAGATGTCTTAGGTTTATGTCAATATGACTCCTGCTATTAGAAAAAGTAACTTGTTTAACAATCTTTCGCCAACAACGACTATCAAACTGACAGCGAAATTTTTTCTTTGAAGATCGCATTATGACTAGCTAATGTTTCTGACAAAGATAATAAAAAAAACTTTAAATGACTTGAGTGGAAGGCTTATTTCCTTCCAATATGCTTCGCATAAGAAGTATTTCACTATTCAAATAACTTTTATATCACCAGCAAAATATCAAACTGACAAACTAACCAATCAAGCTTCTCTTTTAGATCAGCGGCCCATTCACCATCGAAAAGGTATCAGACGACTTCTCTTACTAAAGGGAGAACAATGTGTAATCAAAGCAAATCAGCAAAACATCTTTATTTGCATATAAACATCTTTAATTGTACAAAATTAAAAAATGAATCTAAATTACCAATAAATACTTATAACTGACCATCAATATTTCAAATGATCAACAAAAATGTGTATCTGAACAACGTATCAAAGCAGAAAACATTTTCCGACTAGCAAACTGCTAGTAAATCGGTACTTGACCAGCCTTCGGCTCTATATTCATGATGAAACAGATAAAAACAAGGTAAACAAGGTTAATAACAATCATATCACAGCTAGACGATAGATTTTCAAACAGAACAGAAGAGATTGTTATATGAAGGAAGATCATCTATCGGTCTTTCCTTAACAAGTCAGCAAATATTGTATATCTTAACATCGTTTGAACTTGCCCATCAAATATCTTGTTAGAATTAACCCAGTAATTTTTAAAAAGGTTTAGTTAAACCCTTATCCTAACCTTAACCCTAACCTTGTACTTACCATAAACCTAACACTAGCCATAACTCTGACCCTAACACGAGCCCTAACCCTTACGCAAATCAAATGCATGTCTTCACCATTAAATTAGGGTTAAGTATATCAGTTGGAGGCAGTATTAAGGGTTAAGGAGTTTGGGTTACGCTTATGTGTAGTAAGGGTTAGGTATTAGGGTAAGTATCCACCAAATATATAGGTTAACGGTTTATTTGCAAGAATAGATTAAGATGTCTTAGGTTTATGTCAATATGACTCCTGCTATTAGAAAAAGAAACTTGTTTAACAATCTTTCGCCAACAAAGACTACCAAACTGACAGCGGAGATTTTGCTTTGAAGATCGCATTATGACTAGCTTATGCTTATGTTTCTGACAAAGATCATACAAAAAACTTAAAATGACTTGAGTGGAGGGCTTATTTTTCTTTCAATAAGCATCGCATCAGCAGTATTTCACAAGGCAAATAATTTTTTATATGACCATCAGAAAAGCAAACTGACAAACTTCCGAATCAAGCTTCTCTTTTAGATCAACGAACCATTGACCATCGAAACCGTAGCAGACGACGTCTCTAACTGAAAGAAGAACAATGTTTAATCAAAGCTTATCAGCAAAACATCTTTATTTGCATATAAGAATCTATAATTGTACAAAATTCAAAAATAAATCCAAAATGCCAATAAATACTTATAACTGACCATCAATATTTAAAATGATAATAAAAATGTGTATCTGAACACCGGACGATGGATCAAGGCACAAAACATTTTTATCCGACAAGCAAACTGTTAGTTAATCGGTACTTGACCAGCCTTCGGCTCTCTTTTATGATATAACAGATAAAAACAAGGTTATTAACAATCATATTACAGCTATATGTTAGATTTTCAAACAGAACAGAAGGGATTAATACCTTGTTGTCATCTATCGGTCTTTCTTTAACAAGTCAACAAACATCGTATATCTCAACATCTTTTGAATTAGCCCATTAAATATCTTATTAGTATTAACCCAGTAATTCTTGAAAAGTGTTAGGGAAATAGTTAAACCCTTACCCTAACCCAACCCTAACCGTAAACGTAACCCTAACCCTAACCATAACCCTAACCGTAACCCTAACAGTAACCCTAACCCTAACCCTAACCCTAACCCTAACCGTATTCCTAACCTTGACGCAAACCATATCCATGTCCTCACCTTTAAATTAGTTGTATGTGTTAAAGTTGGAGGCAGTATTATGGGTTAAGGAGTTAGGGTTACGGTTATGTGTAGCGTTATGGTTAGGGTAAGGTATTAGGGAAAGTATCTCATGCTAGCCACCAAATATATAGGTGAACGGTTTTTTTGCAATAATAGATTAAGGTGTCTTAGGTTTATGTCAATATGACTCCTGCTATTAGAAAAAGTAACTTGTTTAACAATCTTTTGCCACCAACGACTATCAAACTGACAGAGGAGTTTTTTCTTTGAAGATCGCATTGATGACTAGCTAATATTTCTGACAAAGATCATACAAAAAACTTTAAATGACTTGAGTGGAGGGCTTATTTTCTTTCAATAAGCATAGCATCAGAAGTATTTCACAAGGCAAATAATTTTTTATATGACCAGCAAAATAGCAAACGGACTAATTAACCAATCAAGCTTCTCTTTTAGATCAGCGAACCATGGACCATCGAAAGCGTAGCAGACGACGTTTCTAACTGAAAGGAGAACAGTGTTTAATCAAAGCGAATCAGCAAAATATCTTTATTTGCATACAAGCATCTATAATTGTACAAAATTCAAAAATAAATCCAAAATGCCAATAAATACTTATAACTGACCATCAATATTTAAAATGATAATAAAAATGTGTATCTGAACAACGGACGATGGATCAAGGCACAAAACATTTTTATCCGACAAGCAAACTGTTAGTTAATCGGTACTTGACCAGCCTTCGGCTCTCTTGTATGATATAACAGATAAAAACAAGGTTATTAACAATCATATTACAGCTATATGTTAGATTTTCAAACAGAACAGAAGGGATTAATACCTTGTTGTCATCTATCGGTCTTTCTTAACAAGTCAACAAACATCGTATATCTCAACATCTTTTGAATCAGCCCATTAAATATCTTATTAGTATTAACCCAGTAATTCTTACAAAGGGTTAGGAAAATAGTTAAAACCTTACCCTAACCCAACCCTAACCGTAACTTTAACCCTAACCCTAATCCTAACCATAACCCTAACCCTTACCCTAACACTAACCCTAACTCTAACCGTATTCCTAACCTTTACGAAAACCATATCCATTTCCACACCTGTACATTAGTTGAATGTGTTAAAGTTGGAGGCAGTATTATGGGTTAAGGAGTTTGGGTTACGGTTATGTGTAGCGTTATGGTTAGGTTTAGGTAGTAGTAACGTAATTATCTCATCCTAATCACCAAATATATAGGTTAACGGGTATTTTTTGCAAGGATAGATTAAGATGTCTTAGGTTTATGTCAATATGACTCCTGCTATTAGAAAAAGTAACTTGTTTAACAATCTTTCGCCAACAACGACTATCAAACTGACAGCGAAGTTTTTTCTTTGAAGATCGCATTATGACTAGCTAATGTTTCTGACAAAGATAATAAAAAAAACTTTAAATGACTTGAGTGGAAGGCTTATTTCCTTCCAATATGCTTCCCATAAGAAGTATTTCACTATTCAAATAACTTTTATATCACCAGCAAAATATCAAACTGACAAACTAACCAATCAAGCTTCTCTTTTAGATCAGCGGCCCATTCACCATCGAAAAGGTATCAGACGACTTCTCTTACTAAAGGGAGAACAATGTGTAATCAAAGCGAATCAGCAAAACATCTTTATTTGCATATAAACATCTTTAATTGTACAAAATTAAAAAATGAATCTAAATTACCAATAAATACTTATAACTGACCATCAATATTTCAAATGATCAACAAAAATGTGTATCTGAACAACGTATCAAAGCAGAAAACATTTTCCGACTAGCAAACTGCTAGTAAATCGGTACTTGACCAGCCTTCGGCTCTATATTCATGATGAAACAGATAAAAACAAGGTAAACAAGGTTAATAACAATCATATCACAGCTAGACGATAGATTTTCAAACAGAACAGAAGAGATTGTTATATGAAGGAAGATCATCTATCGGTCTTTCCTTAACAAGTCAGCAAATATTGTATATCTTAACATCGTTTGAACTTGCCCATCAAATATCTTGTTAGAATTAACCCAGTAATTTTTAAAAAGGTTTAGTTAAACCCTTATCCTAACCTTAACCCTAACCTTGTACTTATCCTAACCCTAACACTAGCCATAACTCTGACCCTAACACGAGCCCTAACCCTTACGCAAATCAAATGCATGTCTTCACCATTAAATTAGGGTTAAGTATATCAGTTGGAGGCAGTATTAAGGGTTAAGGAGTTTGGGTTACGCTTATGTGTAGTAAGGGTTAGGTATTAGGGTAAGTATCCACCAAATATATAGGTTAACGGTTTATTTGCAAGAATAGATTAAGATGTCTTAGGTTTATGTCAATATGACTCCTGCTATTAGAAAAAGAAACTTGTTTAACAATCTTTCGCCAACAAAGACTACCAAACTGACAGCGGAGATTTTGCTATGAAGATCGCATTATGACTAGCTTATGTTTCTGACAAAGATCATACAAAAAACTTTAAATGACGTGAGTGGAGGGCTTATTTTCTTTCAATAAGCATCGCATCAGAAGTATTTCACAAGGCAAATAATTTTTTATATGACCAGCAAAAAAGCAAACTGACAAACTAACCAATCAAGCTTCTCTTTTAGATCAGCGAACCATTGACCATCGAAACCGTAGCAGACGACGTCTCTAACTGAAAGAAGAACAATGTTTAATCAAAGCTAATCAGCAAAACATCTTTATTTGCATATAAGCATCTATAATTGTACAGAATTCAAAAATAAATCCAAAATGCCAATAAATACCATCGATATTTAAAATGATAATAAAAATGTATATCTGAACACAGGACGATGGATCAAGGCACAAAAAATTTTATCCGACAAGAAAACTGTTAGTTCATCGATACTTGACCAGCCTTCTGCTCTATTTTATGATATAACAGATAAAAACAAGGTTATTAACAATCATATTACAGCTAGATGTTAGATTTTCAAACAGAACAGAAGGGATTGTTATATTGTTGTCATCTATCGGTCTTTCTTTAACAAGGCAACAAACATCGTATATCTCAACATCTTTTGAATTAGCCCATTAAATATCTTATTAGTATTAACACAGTAATTCTTGAAAAGGGTCAGGGAAATAGTTAAACCCTTATCCTAACCCTAACCCTAACCCTAACCGTATTCCTAACCTTTACGCAAACCATATCCATGCCCTCACCTTTAAATTATTTGTATGTGTTAAAGTTGGAGGCAGTATTATGGGTTAGGGAGTTAGGGTTACGGTTATGTGTATAGCGTTATGGTTAGGGTAAGGTATTAGGGAAAGTATCTCATGCTAACCACCAAATATATAGGGTAACGGTTTTTTTTGCAAGAATAGATTAAGATGTCTTCGGTTTATGTCATTACGACTCCTGCTATCAGAAAAAGTAACTTGTTTAACAATATTTCGCCAGCAACGACTATCAAACTGACAGCTGAGATTTTTCTTTGAAGATCTGATTATGACAAGTCAATGTTTCTGACAAAGATCATACAAAAAACTTTAAATGACTTGAGTGGAAGGCTTATATTCTTTCAATAAGCTTCGCATCAGAAGTATTTCACAAGGCAAATAACTCTTATATGACCAGCAAAATAGCAAACTGACAAACTAACCAATCAAGCTTCCCTTTTAGATCAGCGAACCATTGACCATCGAAACCGTAGAAGACGACGTCTCTAACTGAAAGAGGAACAATGTTTAATCAAAGCTAATCAGCAAAACATCTTTATTTGCAGATAAGCATCTATAATTGTACAAAATTCAAAAATAAAACCAAAATGCCAATAAATACTTATAACTGACCATCGATATTTAAAATGATAATAAAAATGTATATCTGAACACCGGCACAAAATATTTTTATTCGACACGCAAACTGTTATTTAATCGGTACTTGACAAGCCTTCGGCTGTTTTTTTTTTATGATATTACAAATAAAAACAAGGTTATTAACAATCATATTACAGCTATATGTTAGATTTTTAAACAGAACAGAAGGGATTAATACCTTGTTGTCATCTATCGGTCTTTCTTTAACAAGTCAACAAACATCGTATATCTCAACATCTTTTGAATTAGCCCATTAAATATCTTATTAGTATTAACCCAGTAATTCTTGAAAAGGGTTAGGGAAATAGTTAAACCCTTACCCTAACCCAACCCTAACCGTAAACGTAACCCTAACCCTAACCATAACCCTTACCGTAACCCTAACAGTAACCCTAACCCTAACCCTAACCCTAACCCTAACCGTATTCCTAACCTTGACGCAAACCATATCCATGTCCTCACCTTTAAATTAGTTGTATGTGTTAAAGTTGGAGGCAGTATTATGGGTTAAGGAGTTAGGGTTACGGTTATGTGTAGCGTTATGGTTAGGGTAAGGTATTAGGGAAAGTATCTCATGCTAGCCACCAAATATATAGGTGAACGGTTTTTTTGCAATAATAGATTAAGGTGTCTTAGGTTTATGTCAATATGACTCCTGCTATTAGAAAAAGTAACTTGTTTAACAATCTTTTGCCACCAACGACTATCAAACTGACAGAGGAGTTTTTTCTTTGAAGATCGTTTTGATGACTAGCTAATATTTCTGACAAAGATCATACAAAAAACTTTAAATGACTTGAGTGGAGGGCTTATTTTCTTTCAATAAGCATAGCATCAGAAGTATTTCACAAGGCAAATAATTTTTTATATGACCAGCAAAATAGCAAACGGACTAATTAACCAATCAAGCTTCTCTTTTAGATCAGCGAACCATGGACCATCGAAAGCGTAGCAGACGACGTTTCTAACTGAAAGGAGAACAGTGTTTAATCAAAGCGAATCAGCAAAATATCTTTATTTGCATACAAGCATCTATAATTGTACAAAATTCAAAAATAAATCCAAAATGCCAATAAATACTTATAACTGACCATCAATATTTAAAATGATAATAAAAATGTGTATCTGAACAACGGACGATGGATCAAGGCACAAAACATTTTTATCCGACAAGCAAACTGTTAGTTAATCGGTACTTGACCAGCCTTCGGCTCTCTTGTATGATATAACAGATAAAAACAAGGTTATTAACAATCATATTACAGCTATATGTTAGATTTTCAAACAGAACAGAAGGGATTAATACCTTGTTGTCATCTATCGGTCTTTCTTAACAAGTCAACAAACATCGTATATCTCAACATCTTTTGAATCAGCCCATTAAATATCTTATTAGTATTAACCCAGTAATTCTTACAAAGGGTTAGGAAAATAGTTAAAACCTTACCCTAACCCAACCCTAACCGTAACTTTAACCCTAACCCTAATCCTAACCATAACCCTAACCCTTACCCTAACACTAACCCTAACTCTAACCGTATTCCTAACCTTTACGAAAACCATATCCATTTCCACACCTGTACATTAGTTGAATGTGTTAAAGTTGGAGGCAGTATTATGGGTTAAGGAGTTTGGGTTACGGTTATGTGTAGCGTTATGGTTAGGTAGTAGTAACGTAATTATCTCATCCTAATCACCAAATATATAGGTTAACGGGTATTTTTTGCAAGAATAGATTAAGATGTCTTAGGTTTATGTCAATATGACTCCTGCTATTAGAAAAAGTAACTTGTTTAACAATCTTTCGCCAACAACGACTATCAAACTGACAGCGAAGTTTTTTCTTTGAAGATCGCATTATGACTAGCTAATGTTTCTGACAAAGATAATAAAAAAAACTTTAAATGACTTGAGTGGAAGGCTTATTTCCTTCCAATATGCTTCCCATAAGAAGTATTTCACTATTCAAATAACTTTTATATCACCAGCAAAATATCAAACTGACAAACTAACCAATCAAGCTTCTCTTTTAGATCAGCGGCCCATTCACCATCGAAAAGGTATCAGACGACTTCTCTTACTAAAGGGAGAACAATGTGTAATCAAAGCGAATCAGCAAAACATCTTTATTTGCATATAAACATCTTTAATTGTACAAAATTAAAAAATGAATCTAAATTACCAATAAATACTTATAACTGACCATCAATATTTCAAATGATCAACAAAAATGTGTATCTGAACAACGTATCAAAGCAGAAAACATTTTCCGACTAGCAAACTGCTAGTAAATCGGTACTTGACCAGCCTTCGGCTCTATATTCATGATGAAACAGATAAAAACAAGGTAAACAAGGTTAATAACAATCATATCACAGCTAGACGATAGATTTTCAAACAGAACAGAAGAGATTGTTATATGAAGGAAGATCATCTATCGGTCTTTCCTTAACAAGTCAGCAAATATTGTATATCTTAACATCGTTTGAACTTGCCCATCAAATATCTTGTTAGAATTAACCCAGTAATTTTTAAAAAGGTTTAGTTAAACCCTTATCCTAACCTTAACCCTAACCTTGTACTTATCCTAACCCTAACACTAGCCATAACTCTGACCCTAACACGAGCCCTAACCCTTACGCAAATCAAATGCATGTCTTCACCATTAAATTAGGGTTAAGTATATCAGTTGGAGGCAGTATTAAGGGTTAAGGAGTTTGGGTTACGCTTATGTGTAGTAAGGGTTAGGTATTAGGGTAAGTATCCACCAAATATATAGGTTAACGGTTTATTTGCAAGAATAGATTAAGATGTCTTAGGTTTATGTCAATATGACTCCTGCTATTAGAAAAAGAAACTTGTTTAACAATCTTTCGCCAACAAAGACTACCAAACTGACAGCGGAGATTTTGCTATGAAGATCGCATTATGACTAGCTTATGTTTCTGACAAAGATCATACAAAAAACTTTAAATGACGTGAGTGGAGGGCTTATTTTCTTTCAATAAGCATCGCATCAGAAGTATTTCACAAGGCAAATAATTTTTTATATGACCAGCAAAAAAGCAAACTGACAAACTAACCAATCAAGCTTCTCTTTTAGATCAGCGAACCATTGACCATCGAAACCGTAGCAGACGACGTCTCTAACTGAAAGAAGAACAATGTTTAATCAAAGCTAATCAGCAAAACATCTTTATTTGCATATAAGCATCTATAATTGTACAGAATTCAAAAATAAATCCAAAATGCCAATAAATACCATCGATATTTAAAATGATAATAAAAATGTATATCTGAACACAGGACGATGGATCAAGGCACAAAAAATTTTATCCGACAAGAAAACTGTTAGTTCATCGATACTTGACCAGCCTTCTGCTCTATTTTATGATATAACAGATAAAAACAAGGTTATTAACAATCATATTACAGCTAGATGTTAGATTTTCAAACAGAACAGAAGGGATTGTTATATTGTTGTCATCTATCGGTCTTTCTTTAACAAGGCAACAAACATCGTATATCTCAACATCTTTTGAATAAGCCCATTAAATATCTTATTAGTATTAACACAGTAATTCTTGAAAAGGGTCAGGGAAATAGTTAAACCCTTATCCTAACCCTAACCCTAACCCTAACCGTATTCCTAACCTTTACGCAAACCATATCCATGCCCTCACCTTTAAATTATTTGTATGTGTTAAAGTTGGAGGCAGTATTATGGGTTAGGGAGTTAGGGTTACGGTTATGTGTATAGCGTTATGGTTAGGGTAAGGTATTAGGGAAAGTATCTCATGCTAACCACCAAATATATAGGGTAACGGTTTTTTTTGCAAGAATAGATTAAGATGTCTTCGGTTTATGTCATTACGACTCCTGCTATCAGAAAAAGTAACTTGTTTAACAATATTTCGCCAGCAACGACTATCAAACTGACAGCTGAGATTTTTCTTTGAAGATCTGATTATGACAAGTCAATGTTTCTGACAAAGATCATACAAAAAACTTTAAATGACTTGAGTGGAAGGCTTATATTCTTTCAATAAGCTTCGCATCAGAAGTATTTCACAAGGCAAATAACTCTTATATGACCAGCAAAATAGCAAACTGACAAACTAACCAATCAAGCTTCCCTTTTAGATCAGCGAACCATTGACCATCGAAACCGTAGAAGACGACGTCTCTAACTGAAAGAGGAACAATGTTTAATCAAAGCTAATCAGCAAAACATCTTTATTTGCAGATAAGCATCTATAATTGTACAAAATTCAAAAATAAAACCAAAATGCCAATAAATACTTATAACTGACCATCGATATTTAAAATGATAATAAAAATGTATATCTGAACACCGGCACAAAATATTTTTATTCGACACGCAAACTGTTATTTAATCGGTACTTGACAAGCCTTCGGCTGTTTTTTTTTATGATATTACAAATAAAAACAAGGTTATTAACAATCATATTACAGCTATATGTTAGATTTTTAAACAGAACAGAAGGGATTAATACCTTGTTGTCATCTATCGGTCTTTCTTTAACAAGTCAACAAACATCGTATATCTCAACATCTTTTGAATTAGCCCATTAAATATCTTATTAGTATTAACCCAGTAATTCTTGAAAAGGGTTAGGGAAATAGTTAAACCCTTACCCTAACCCAACCCTAACCGTAAACGTAACCCTAACCCTAACCATAACCCTTACCGTAACCCTAACAGTAACCCTAACCCTAACCCTAACCCTAACCGTATTCCTAACCTTGACGCAAACCATATCCATGTCCTCACCTTTAAATTAGTTGTATGTGTTAAAGTTGGAGGCAGTATTATGGGTTAAGGAGTTAGGGTTACGGTTATGTGTAGCGTTATGGTTAGGGTAAGGTATTAGGGAAAGTATCTCATGCTAGCCACCAAATATATAGGTGAACGGTTTTTTTGCAATAATAGATTAAGGTGTCTTAGGTTTATGTCAATATGACTCCTGCTATTAGAAAAAGTAACTTGTTTAACAATCTTTTGCCACCAACGACTATCAAACTGACAGAGGAGTTTTTTCTTTGAAGATCGTTTTGATGACTAGCTAATATTTCTGACAAAGATCATACAAAAAACTTTAAATGACTTGAGTGGAGGGCTTATTTTCTTTCAATAAGCATAGCATCAGAAGTATTTCACAAGGCAAATAATTTTTTATATGACCAGCAAAATAGCAAACGGACTAATTAACCAATCAAGCTTCTCTTTTAGATCAGCGAACCATGGACCATCGAAAGCGTAGCAGACGACGTTTCTAACTGAAAGGAGAACAGTGTTTAATCAAAGCGAATCAGCAAAATATCTTTATTTGCATACAAGCATCTATAATTGTACAAAATTCAAAAATAAATCCAAAATGCCAATAAATACTTATAACTGACCATCAATATTTAAAATGATAATAAAAATGTGTATCTGAACAACGGACGATGGATCAAGGCACAAAACATTTTTATCCGACAAGCAAACTGTTAGTTAATCGGTACTTGACCAGCCTTCGGCTCTCTTGTATGATATAACAGATAAAAACAAGGTTATTAACAATCATATTACAGCTATATGTTAGATTTTCAAACAGAACAGAAGGGATTAATACCTTGTTGTCATCTATCGGTCTTTCTTAACAAGTCAACAAACATCGTATATCTCAACATCTTTTGAATCAGCCCATTAAATATCTTATTAGTATTAACCCAGTAATTCTTACAAAGGGTTAGGAAAATAGTTAAAACCTTACCCTAACCCAACCCTAACCGTAACTTTAACCCTAACCCTAATCCTAACCATAACCCTAACCCTTACCCTAACACTAACCCTAACTCTAACCGTATTCCTAACCTTTACGAAAACCATATCCATTTCCACACCTGTACATTAGTTGAATGTGTTAAAGTTGGAGGCAGTATTATGGGTTAAGGAGTTTGGGTTACGGTTATGTGTAGCGTTATGGTTAGGTAGTAGTAACGTAATTATCTCATCCTAATCACCAAATATATAGGTTAACGGGTATTTTTTGCAAGAATAGATTAAGATGTCTTAGGTTTATGTCAATATGACTCCTGCTATTAGAAAAAGTAACTTGTTTAACAATCTTTCGCCAACAACGACTATCAAACTGACAGCGAAGTTTTTTCTTTGAAGATCGCATTATGACTAGCTAATGTTTCTGACAAAGATAATAAAAAAAACTTTAAATGACTTGAGTGGAAGGCTTATTTCCTTCCAATATGCTTCCCATAAGAAGTATTTCACTATTCAAATAACTTTTATATCACCAGCAAAATATCAAACTGACAAACTAACCAATCAAGCTTCTCTTTTAGATCAGCGGCCCATTCACCATCGAAAAGGTATCAGACGACTTCTCTTACTAAAGGGAGAACAATGTGTAATCAAAGCGAATCAGCAAAACATCTTTATTTGCATATAAACATCTTTAATTGTACAAAATTAAAAAATGAATCTAAATTACCAATAAATACTTATAACTGACCATCAATATTTCAAATGATCAACAAAAATGTGTATCTGAACAACGTATCAAAGCAGAAAACATTTTCCGACTAGCAAACTGCTAGTAAATCGGTACTTGACCAGCCTTCGGCTCTATATTCATGATGAAACAGATAAAAACAAGGTAAACAAGGTTAATAACAATCATATCACAGCTAGACGATAGATTTTCAAACAGAACAGAAGAGATTGTTATATGAAGGAAGATCATCTATCGGTCTTTCCTTAACAAGTCAGCAAATATTGTATATCTTAACATCGTTTGAACTTGCCCATCAAATATCTTGTTAGAATTAACCCAGTAATTTTTAAAAAGGTTTAGTTAAACCCTTATCCTAACCTTAACCCTAACCTTGTACTTATCCTAACCCTAACACTAGCCATAACTCTGACCCTAACACGAGCCCTAACCCTTACGCAAATCAAATGCATGTCTTCACCATTAAATTAGGGTTAAGTATATCAGTTGGAGGCAGTATTAAGGGTTAAGGAGTTTGGGTTACGCTTATGTGTAGTAAGGGTTAGGTATTAGGGTAAGTATCCACCAAATATATAGGTTAACGGTTTATTTGCAAGAATAGATTAAGATGTCTTAGGTTTATGTCAATATGACTCCTGCTATTAGAAAAAGAAACTTGTTTAACAATCTTTCGCCAACAAAGACTACCAAACTGACAGCGGAGATTTTGCTATGAAGATCGCATTATGACTAGCTTATGTTTCTGACAAAGATCATACAAAAAACTTTAAATGACGTGAGTGGAGGGCTTATTTTCTTTCAATAAGCATCGCATCAGAAGTATTTCACAAGGCAAATAATTTTTTATATGACCAGCAAAAAAAGCAAACTGACAAACTAACCAATCAAGCTTCTCTTTTAGATCAGCGAACCATTGACCATCGAAACCGTAGCAGACGACGTCTCTAACTGAAAGAAGAACAATGTTTAATCAAAGCTAATCAGCAAAACATCTTTATTTGTATATAAGCATCTATAATTGTACAGAATTCAAAAATAAATCCAAAATGCCAATAAATACCATCGATATTTAAAATGATAATAAAAATGTATATCTGAACACAGGACGATGGATCAAGGCACAAAAAATTTTATCCGACAAGAAAACTGTTAGTTCATCGATACTTGACCAGCCTTCTGCTCTATTTTATGATATAACAGATAAAAACAAGGTTATTAACAATCATATTACAGCTAGATGTTAGATTTTCAAACAGAACAGAAGGGATTGTTATATTGTTGTCATCTATCGGTCTTTCTTTAACAAGTCAACAAACATCGTATATCTCAACATCTTTTGAATTAGCCCATTAAATATCTTATTAGTATTAACACAGTAATTCTTGAAAAGGGTCAGGGAAATAGTTAAACCCTTATCCTAACCCTAACCCTAACCCTAACCGTATTCCTAACCTTTACGCAAACCATATCCATGCCCTCACCTTTAAATTATTTGTATGTGTTAAAGTTGGAGGCAGTATTATGGGTTAGGGAGTTAGGGTTACGGTTATGTGTATAGCGTTATGGTTAGGGTAAGGTATTAGGGAAAGTATCTCATGCTAACCACCAAATATATAGGGTAACGGTTTTTTTTGCAAGAATAGATTAAGATGTCTTCGGTTTATGTCATTACGACTCCTGCTATCAGAAAAAGTAACTTGTTTAACAATATTTCGCCAGCAACGACTATCAAACTGACAGCTGAGATTTTTCTTTGAAGATCTGATTATGACAAGTCAATGTTTCTGACAAAGATCATACAAAAAACTTTAAATGACTTGAGTGGAAGGCTTATATTCTTTCAATAAGCTTCGCATCAGAAGTATTTCACAAGGCAAATAACTCTTATATGACCAGCAAAATAGCAAACTGACAAACTAACCAATCAAGCTTCCCTTTTAGATCAGCGAACCATTGACCATCGAAACCGTAGAAGACGACGTCTCTAACTGAAAGAGGAACAATGTTTAATCAAAGCTAATCAGCAAAACATCTTTATTTGCAGATAAGCATCTATAATTGTACAAAATTCAAAAATAAAACCAAAATGCCAATAAATACTTATAACTGACCATCGATATTTAAAATGATAATAAAAATGTATATCTGAACACCGGCACAAAATATTTTTATTCGACACGCAAACTGTTATTTAATCGGTACTTGACAAGCCTTCGGCTGTTTTTTTTTTATGATATTACAAATAAAAACAAGGTTATTAACAATCATATTACAGCTATATGTTAGATTTTTAAACAGAACAGAAGGGATTAATACCTTGTTGTCATCTATCGGTCTTTCTTTAACAAGTCAACAAACATCGTATATCTCAACATCTTTTGAATTAGCCCATTAAATATCTTATTAGTATTAACCCAGTAATTCTTGAAAAGGGTTAGGGAAATAGTTAAACCCTTACCCTAACCCAACCCTAACCGTAAACGTAACCCTAACCCTAACCATAACCCTTACCGTAACCCTAACAGTAACCCTAACCCTAACCCTAACCCTAACCGTATTCCTAACCTTGACGCAAACCATATCCATGTCCTCACCTTTAAATTAGTTGTATGTGTTAAAGTTGGAGGCAGTATTATGGGTTAAGGAGTTAGGGTTACGGTTATGTGTAGCGTTATGGTTAGGGTAAGGTATTAGGGAAAGTATCTCATGCTAGCCACCAAATATATAGGTGAACGGTTTTTTTTGCAATAATAGATTAAGGTGTCTTAGGTTTATGTCAATATGACTCCTGCTATTAGAAAAAGTAACTTGTTTAACAATCTTTTGCCACCAACGACTATCAAACTGACAGAGGAGTTTTTTCTTTGAAGATCGTTTTGATGACTAGCTAATATTTCTGACAAAGATCATACAAAAAACTTTAAATGACTTGAGTGGAGGGCTTATTTTCTTTCAATAAGCATAGCATCAGAAGTATTTCACAAGGCAAATAATTTTTTATATGACCAGCAAAATAGCAAACGGACTAATTAACCAATCAAGCTTCTCTTTTAGATCAGCGAACCATGGACCATCAAAAGCGTAGCAGACGACGTTTCTAACTGAAAGGAGAACAGTGTTTAATCAAAGCGAATCAGCAAAATATCTTTGCATACAAGCATCTATAATTGTACAAAATTCAAAAATAAATCCAAAATGCCAATAAATACTTATAACTGACCATCAATATTTAAAATGATAATAAAAATGTGTATCTGAACAACGGACGATGGATCAAGGCACAAAACATTTTTATCCGACAAGCAAACTGTTAGTTAATCGGTACTTGACCAGCCTTCGGCTCTCTTGTATGATATAACAGATAAAAACAAGGTTATTAACAATCATATTACAGCTATATGTTAGATTTTCAAACAGAACAGAAGGGATTAATACCTTGTTGTCATCTATCGGTCTTTCTTAACAAGTCAACAAACATCGTATATCTCAACATCTTTTGAATCAGCCCATTAAATATCTTATTAGTATTAACCCAGTAATTCTTACAAAGGGTTAGGAAAATAGTTAAAACCTTACCCTAACCCAACCCTAACCGTAACTTTAACCCTAACCCTAATCCTAACCATAACCCTAACCCTTACCCTAACACTAACCCTAACTCTAACCGTATTCCTAACCTTTACGAAAACCATATCCATTTCCACACCTGTACATTAGTTGAATGTGTTAAAGTTGGAGGCAGTATTATGGGTTAAGGAGTTTGGGTTACGGTTATGTGTAGCGTTATGGTTAGGTAGTAGTAACGTAATTATCTCATCCTAATCACCAAATATATAGGTTAACGGGTATTTTTTGCAAGAATAGATTAAGATGTCTTAGGTTTATGTCAATATGACTCCTGCTATTAGAAAAAGTAACTTGTTTAACAATCTTTCGCCAACAACGACTATCAAACTGACAGCGAAGTTTTTTCTTTGAAGATCGCATTATGACTAGCTAATGTTTCTGACAAAGATAATAAAAAAAACTTTAAATGACTTGAGTGGAAGGCTTATTTCCTTCCAATATGCTTCCCATAAGAAGTATTTCACTATTCAAATAACTTTTATATCACCAGCAAAATATCAAACTGACAAACTAACCAATCAAGCTTCTCTTTTAGATCAGCGGCCCATTCACCATCGAAAAGGTATCAGACGACTTCTCTTACTAAAGGGAGAACAATGTGTAATCAAAGCGAATCAGCAAAACATCTTTATTTGCATATAAACATCTTTAATTGTACAAAATTAAAAAATGAATCTAAATTACCAATAAATACTTATAACTGACCATCAATATTTCAAATGATCAACAAAAATGTGTATCTGAACAACGTATCAAAGCAGAAAACATTTTCCGACTAGCAAACTGCTAGTAAATCGGTACTTGACCAGCCTTCGGCTCTATATTCATGATGAAACAGATAAAAACAAGGTAAACAAGGTTAATAACAATCATATCACAGCTAGACGATAGATTTTCAAACAGAACAGAAGAGATTGTTATATGAAGGAAGATCATCTATCGGTCTTTCCTTAACAAGTCAGCAAATATTGTATATCTTAACATCGTTTGAACTTGCCCATCAAATATCTTGTTAGAATTAACCCAGTAATTTTTAAAAAGGTTTAGTTAAACCCTTATCCTAACCTTAACCCTAACCTTGTACTTATCCTAACCCTAACACTAGCCATAACTCTGACCCTAACACGAGCCCTAACCCTTACGCAAATCAAATGCATGTCTTCACCATTAAATTAGGGTTAAGTATATCAGTTGGAGGCAGTATTAAGGGTTAAGGAGTTTGGGTTACGCTTATGTGTAGTAAGGGTTAGGTATTAGGGTAAGTATCCACCAAATATATAGGTTAACGGTTTATTTGCAAGAATAGATTAAGATGTCTTAGGTTTATGTCAATATGACTCCTGCTATTAGAAAAAGAAACTTGTTTAACAATCTTTCGCCAACAAAGACTACCAAACTGACAGCGGAGATTTTGCTATGAAGATCGCATTATGACTAGCTTATGTTTCTGACAAAGATCATACAAAAAACTTTAAATGACGTGAGTGGAGGGCTTATTTTCTTTCAATAAGCATCGCATCAGAAGTATTTCACAAGGCAAATAATTTTTTATATGACCAGCAAAAAAGCAAACTGACAAACTAACCAATCAAGCTTCTCTTTTAGATCAGCGAACCATTGACCATCGAAACCGTAGCAGACGACGTCTCTAACTGAAAGAAGAACAATGTTTAATCAAAGCTAATCAGCAAAACATCTTTATTTGCATATAAGCATCTATAATTGTACAGAATTCAAAAATAAATCCAAAATGCCAATAAATACCATCGATATTTAAAATGATAATAAAAATGTATAACTGAACACAGGACGATGGATCAAGGCACAAAAAATTTTATCCGACAAGAAAACTGTTAGTTCATCGATACTTGACCAGCCTTCTGCTCTATTTTATGATATAACAGATAAAAACAAGGTTATTAACAATCATATTACAGCTAGATGTTAGATTTTCAAACAGAACAGAAGGGATTGTTATATTGTTGTCATCTATCGGTCTTTCTTTAACAAGTCAACAAACATCGTATATCTCAACATCTTTTGAATTAGCCCATTAAATATCTTATTAGTATTAACACAGTAATTCTTGAAAAGGGTCAGGGAAATAGTTAAACCCTTATCCTAACCCTAACCCTAACCCTAACCGTATTCCTAACCTTTACGCAAACCATATCCATGCCCTCACCTTTAAATTATTTGTATGTGTTAAAGTTGGAGGCAGTATTATGGGTTAGGGAGTTAGGGTTACGGTTATGTGTATAGCGTTATGGTTAGGGTAAGGTATTAGGGAAAGTATCTCATGCTAACCACCAAATATATAGGGTAACGGTTTTTTTTGCAAGAATAGATTAAGATGTCTTCGGTTTATGTCATTACGACTCCTACTATCAGAAAAAGTAACTTGTTTAACAATATTTCGCCAGCAACGACTATCAAACTGACAGCTGAGATTTTTCTTTGAAGATCTGATTATGACAAGTCAATGTTTCTGACAAAGATCATACAAAAAACTTTAAATGACTTGAGTGGAAGGCTTATATTCTTTCAATAAGCTTCGCATCAGAAGTATTTCACAAGGCAAATAACTCTTATATGACCAGCAAAATAGCAAACTGACAAACTAACCAATCAAGCTTCCCTTTTAGATCAGCGAACCATTGACCATCGAAACCGTAGAAGACGACGTCTCTAACTGAAAGAGGAACAATGTTTAATCAAAGCTAATCAGCAAAACATCTTTATTTGCAGATAAGCATCTATAATTGTACAAAATTCAAAAATAAAACCAAAATGCCAATAAATACTTATAACTGACCATCGATATTTAAAATGATAATAAAAATGTATATCTGAACACCGCACAAAATATTTTTATTCGACACGCAAACTGTTATTTAATCGGTACTTGACAAGCCTTCGGCTGTTTTTTTTTTATGATATTACAAATAAAAACAAGGTTATTAACAATCATATTACAGCTATATGTTAGATTTTCAAACAGAACAGAAGGGATTAATACCTTGTTGTCATCTATCGGTCTTTCTTTAACAAGTCAACAAACATCGTATATCTCAACATCTTTTGAATTAGCCCATTAAATATCTTATTAGTATTAACCCAGTAATTCTTGAAAAGGGTTAGGGAAATAGTTAAACCCTTACCCTAACCCAACCCTAACCGTAAACGTAACCCTAACCCTAACCATAACCCTTACCGTAACCCTAACAGTAACCCTAACCCTAACCCTAACCCTAACCGTATTCCTAACCTTGACGCAAACCATATCCATGTCCTCACCTTTAAATTAGTTGTATGTGTTAAAGTTGGAGGCAGTATTATGGGTTAAGGAGTTAGGGTTACGGTTATGTGTAGCGTTATGGTTAGGGTAAGGTATTAGGGAAAGTATCTCATGCTAGCCACCAAATATATAGGTGAACGGTTTTTTTGCAATAATAGATTAAGGTGTCTTAGGTTTATGTCAATATGACTCCTGCTATTAGAAAAAGTAACTTGTTTAACAATCTTTTGCCACCAACGACTATCAAACTGACAGAGGAGTTTTTTCTTTGAAGATCGTTTTGATGACTAGCTAATATTTCTGACAAAGATCATACAAAAAACTTTAAATGACTTGAGTGGAGGGCTTATTTTCTTTCAATAAGCATAGCATCAGAAGTATTTCACAAGGCAAATAATTTTTTATATGACCAGCAAAATAGCAAACGGACTAATTAACCAATCAAGCTTCTCTTTTAGATCAGCGAACCATGGACCATCGAAAGCGTAGCAGACGACGTTTCTAACTGAAAGGAGAACAGTGTTTAATCAAAGCGAATCAGCAAAACATCTTTATTTGCATACAAGCATCTATAATTGTACAAAATTCAAAAATAAATCCAAAATGCCAATAAATACTTATAACTGACCATCAATATTTAAAATGATAATAAAAATGTGTATCTGAACAACGGACGATGGATCAAGGCACAAAACATTTTTATCCGACAAGCAAACTGTTAGTTAATCGGTACTTGACCAGCCTTCGGCTCTCTTGTATGATATAACAGATAAAAACAAGGTTATTAACAATCATATTACAGCTATATGTTAGATTTTCAAACAGAACAGAAGGGATTAATACCTTGTTGTCATCTATCGGTCTTTCTTAACAAGTCAACAAACATCGTATATCTCAACATCTTTTGAATCAGCCCATTAAATATCTTATTAGTATTAACCCAGTAATTCTTACAAAGGGTTAGGAAAATAGTTAAAACCTTACCCTAACCCAACCCTAACCGTAACTTTAACCCTAACCCTAATCCTAACCATAACCCTAACCCTTACCCTAACACTAACCCTAACTCTAACCGTATTCCTAACCTTTACGAAAACCATATCCATTTCCACACCTGTACATTAGTTGAATGTGTTAAAGTTGGAGGCAGTATTATGGGTTAAGGAGTTTGGGTTACGGTTATGTGTAGCGTTATGGTTAGGTAGTAGTAACGTAATTATCTCATCCTAATCACCAAATATATAGGTTAACGGGTATTTTTTGCAAGAATAGATTAAGATGTCTTAGGTTTATGTCAATATGACTCCTGCTATTAGAAAAAGTAACTTGTTTAACAATCTTTCGCCAACAACGACTATCAAACTGACAGCGAAATTTTTTCTTTGAAGATCGCATTATGACTAGCTAATGTTTCTGACAAAGATAATAAAAAAAACTTTAAATGACTTGAGTGGAAGGCTTATTTCCTTCCAATATGCTTCGCATAAGAAGTATTTCACTATTCAAATAACTTTTATATCACCAGCAAAATATCAAACTGACAAACTAACCAATCAAGCTTCTCTTTTAGATCAGCGGCCCATTCACCATCGAAAAGGTATCAGACGACTTCTCTTACTAAAGGGAGAACAATGTGTAATCAAAGCGAATCAGCAAAACATCTTTATTTGCATATAAACATCTTTAATTGTACAAAATTAAAAAATGAATCTAAATTACCAATAAATACTTATAACTGACCATCAATATTTCAAATGATCAACAAAAATGTGTATCTGAACAACGTATCAAAGCAGAAAACATTTTCCGACTAGCAAACTGCTAGTAAATCGGTACTTGACCAGCCTTCGGCTCTATATTCATGATGAAACAGATAAAAACAAGGTAAACAAGGTTAATAACAATCATATCACAGCTAGACGATAGATTTTCAAACAGAACAGAAGAGATTGTTATATGAAGGAAGATCATCTATCGGTCTTTCCTTAACAAGTCAGCAAATATTGTATATCTTAACATCGTTTGAACTTGCCCATCAAATATCTTGTTAGAATTAACCCAGTAATTTTTAAAAAGGTTTAGTTAAACCCTTATCCTAACCTTAACCCTAACCTTGTACTTACCATAAACCTAACACTAGCCATAACTCTGACCCTAACACGAGCCCTAACCCTTACGCAAATCAAATGCATGTCTTCACCATTAAATTAGGGTTAAGTATATCAGTTGGAGGCAGTATTAAGGGTTAAGGAGTTTGGGTTACGCTTATGTGTAGTAAGGGTTAGGTATTAGGGTAAGTATCCACCAAATATATAGGTTAACGGTTTATTTGCAAGAATAGATTAAGATGTCTTAGGTTTATGTCAATATGACTCCTGCTATTAGAAAAAGAAACTTGTTTAACAATCTTTCGCCAACAAAGACTACCAAACTGACAGCGGAGATTTTGCTATGAAGATCGCATTATGACTAGCTTATGTTTCTGACAAAGATCATACAAAAAACTTTAAATGACGTGAGTGGAGGGCTTATTTTCTTTCAATAAGCATCGCATCAGAAGTATTTCACAAGGCAAATAATTTTTTATATGACCAGCAAAAAAGCAAACTGACAAACTAACCAATCAAGCTTCTCTTTTAGATCAGCGAACCATTGACCATCGAAACCGTAGCAGACGACGTCTCTAACTGAAAGAAGAACAATGTTTAATCAAAGCTAATCAGCAAAACATCTTTATTTGCATATAAGCATCTATAATTGTACAGAATTCAAAAATAAATCCAAAATGCCAATAAATACCATCGATATTTAAAATGATAATAAAAATGTATATCTGAACACAGGACGATGGATCAAGGCACAAAAAATTTTATCCGACAAGAAAACTGTTAGTTCATCGATACTTGACCAGCCTTCTGCTCTATTTTATGATATAACAGATAAAAACAAGGTTATTAACAATCATATTACAGCTAGATGTTAGATTTTCAAACAGAACAGAAGGGATTGTTATATTGTTGTCATCTATCGGTCTTTCTTTAACAAGTCAACAAACATCGTATATCTCAACATCTTTTGAATTAGCCCATTAAATATCTTATTAGTATTAACACAGTAATTCTTGAAAAGGGTCAGGGAAATAGTTAAACCCTTATCCTAACCCTAACCCTAACCCTAACCGTATTCCTAACCTTTACGCAAACCATATCCATGCCCTCACCTTTAAATTATTTGTATGTGTTAAAGTTGGAGGCAGTATTATGGGTTAGGGAGTTAGGGTTACGGTTATGTGTATAGCGTTATGGTTAGGGTAAGGTATTAGGGAAAGTATCTCATGCTAACCACCAAATATATAGGGTAACGGTTTTTTTTGCAAGAATAGATTAAGATGTCTTCGGTTTATGTCATTACGACTCCTACTATCAGAAAAAGTAACTTGTTTAACAATATTTCGCCAGCAACGACTATCAAACTGACAGCTGAGATTTTTCTTTGAAGATCTGATTATGACAAGTCAATGTTTCTGACAAAGATCATACAAAAAACTTTAAATGACTTGAGTGGAAGGCTTATATTCTTTCAATAAGCTTCGCATCAGAAGTATTTCACAAGGCAAATAACTCTTATATGACCAGCAAAATAGCAAACTGACAAACTAACCAATCAAGCTTCCCTTTTAGATCAGCGAACCATTGACCATCGAAACCGTAGAAGACGACGTCTCTAACTGAAAGAGGAACAATGTTTAATCAAAGCTAATCAGCAAAACATCTTTATTTGCAGATAAGCATCTATAATTGTACAAAATTCAAAAATAAAACCAAAATGCCAATAAATACTTATAACTGACCATCGATATTTAAAATGATAATAAAAATGTATATCTGAACACCGGCACAAAATATTTTTATTCGACACGCAAACTGTTATTTAATCGGTACTTGACAAGCCTTCGGCTGTTTTTTTTTTATGATATTACAAATAAAAACAAGGTTATTAACAATCATATTACAGCTATATGTTAGATTTTCAAACAGAACAGAAGGGATTAATACCTTGTTGTCATCTATCGGTCTTTCTTTAACAAGTCAACAAACATCGTATATCTCAACATCTTTTGAATTAGCCCATTAAATATCTTATTAGTATTAACCCAGTAATTCTTGAAAAGGGTTAGGGAAATAGTTAAACCCTTACCCTAACCCAACCCTAACCGTAAACGTAACCCTAACCCTAACCATAACCCTTACCGTAACCCTAACAGTAACCCTAACCCTAACCCTAACCCTAACCGTATTCCTAACCTTGACGCAAACCATATCCATGTCCTCACCTTTAAATTAGTTGTATGTGTTAAAGTTGGAGGCAGTATTATGGGTTAAGGAGTTAGGGTTACGGTTATGTGTAGCGTTATGGTTAGGGTAAGGTATTAGGGAAAGTATCTCATGCTAGCCACCAAATATATAGGTGAACGGTTTTTTTGCAATAATAGATTAAGGTGTCTTAGGTTTATGTCAATATGACTCCTGCTATTAGAAAAAGTAACTTGTTTAACAATCTTTTGCCACCAACGACTATCAAACTGACAGAGGAGTTTTTTCTTTGAAGATCGTTTTGATGACTAGCTAATATTTCTGACAAAGATCATACAAAAAACTTTAAATGACTTGAGTGGAGGGCTTATTTTCTTTCAATAAGCATAGCATCAGAAGTATTTCACAAGGCAAATAATTTTTTATATGACCAGCAAAATAGCAAACGGACTAATTAACCAATCAAGCTTCTCTTTTAGATCAGCGAACCATGGACCATCGAAAGCGTAGCAGACGACGTTTCTAACTGAAAGGAGAACAGTGTTTAATCAAAGCGAATCAGCAAAACATCTTTATTTGCATACAAGCATCTATAATTGTACAAAATTCAAAAATAAATCCAAAATGCCAATAAATACTTATAACTGACCATCAATATTTAAAATGATAATAAAAATGTGTATCTGAACAACGGACGATGGATCAAGGCACAAAACATTTTTATCCGACAAGCAAACTGTTAGTTAATCGGTACTTGACCAGCCTTCGGCTCTCTTGTATGATATAACAGATAAAAACAAGGTTATTAACAATCATATTACAGCTATATGTTAGATTTTCAAACAGAACAGAAGGGATTAATACCTTGTTGTCATCTATCGGTCTTTCTTAACAAGTCAACAAACATCGTATATCTCAACATCTTTTGAATCAGCCCATTAAATATCTTATTAGTATTAACCCAGTAATTCTTACAAAGGGTTAGGAAAATAGTTAAAACCTTACCCTAACCCAACCCTAACCGTAACTTTAACCCTAACCCTAATCCTAACCATAACCCTAACCCTTACCCTAACACTAACCCTAACTCTAACCGTATTCCTAACCTTTACGAAAACCATATCCATTTCCACACCTGTACATTAGTTGAATGTGTTAAAGTTGGAGGCAGTATTATGGGTTAAGGAGTTTGGGTTACGGTTATGTGTAGCGTTATGGTTAGGTAGTAGTAACGTAATTATCTCATCCTAATCACCAAATATATAGGTTAACGGGTATTTTTTGCAAGAATAGATTAAGATGTCTTAGGTTTATGTCAATATGACTCCTGCTATTAGAAAAAGTAACTTGTTTAACAATCTTTCGCCAACAACGACTATCAAACTGACAGCGAAATTTTTTCTTTGAAGATCGCATTATGACTAGCTAATGTTTCTGACAAAGATAATAAAAAAAACTTTAAATGACTTGAGTGGAAGGCTTATTTCCTTCCAATATGCTTCGCATAAGAAGTATTTCACTATTCAAATAACTTTTATATCACCAGCAAAATATCAAACTGACAAACTAACCAATCAAGCTTCTCTTTTAGATCAGCGGCCCATTCACCATCGAAAAGGTATCAGACGACTTCTCTTACTAAAGGGAGAACAATGTGTAATCAAAGCGAATCAGCAAAACATCTTTATTTGCATATAAACATCTTTAATTGTACAAAATTAAAAAATGAATCTAAATTACCAATAAATACTTATAACTGACCATCAATATTTCAAATGATCAACAAAAATGTGTATCTGAACAACGTATCAAAGCAGAAAACATTTTCCGACTAGCAAACTGCTAGTAAATCGGTACTTGACCAGCCTTCGGCTCTATATTCATGATGAAACAGATAAAAACAAGGTAAACAAGGTTAATAACAATCATATCACAGCTAGACGATAGATTTTCAAACAGAACAGAAGAGATTGTTATATGAAGGAAGATCATCTATCGGTCTTTCCTTAACAAGTCAGCAAATATTGTATATCTTAACATCGTTTGAACTTGCCCATCAAATATCTTGTTAGAATTAACCCAGTAATTTTTAAAAAGGTTTAGTTAAACCCTTATCCTAACCTTAACCCTAACCTTGTACTTACCATAAACCTAACACTAGCCATAACTCTGACCCTAACACGAGCCCTAACCCTTACGCAAATCAAATGCATGTCTTCACCATTAAATTAGGGTTAAGTATATCAGTTGGAGGCAGTATTAAGGGTTAAGGAGTTTGGGTTACGCTTATGTGTAGTAAGGGTTAGGTATTAGGGTAAGTATCCACCAAATATATAGGTTAACGGTTTATTTGCAAGAATAGATTAAGATGTCTTAGGTTTATGTCAATATGACTCCTGCTATTAGAAAAAGAAACTTGTTTAACAATCTTTCGCCAACAAAGACTACCAAACTGACAGCGGAGATTTTGCTTTGAAGATCGCATTATGACTAGCTTATGCTTATGTTTCTGACAAAGATCATACAAAAAACTTAAAATGACTTGAGTGGAGGGCTTATTTTTCTTTCAATAAGCATCGCATCAGCAGTATTTCACAAGGCAAATAATTTTTTATATGACCATCAGAAAAGCAAACTGACAAACTTCCCAATCAAGCTTCTCTTTTAGATCAACGAACCATTGACCATCGAAACCGTAGCAGACGACGTCTCTAACTGAAAGAAGAACAATGTTTAATCAAAGCTTATCAGCAAAACATCTTTATTTGCATATAAGAATCTATAATTGTACAAAATTCAAAAATAAATCCAAAATGCCAATAAATACTTATAACTGACCATCAATATTTAAAATGATAATAAAAATGTGTATCTGAACACCGGACGATGGATCAAGGCACAAAACATTTTTATCCGACAAGCAAACTGTTAGTTAATCGGTACTTGACCAGCCTTCGGCTCTCTTTTATGATATAACAGATAAAAACAAGGTTATTAACAATCATATTACAGCTATATGTTAGATTTTCAAACAGAACAGAAGGGATTAATACCTTGTTGTCATCTATCGGTCTTTCTTTAACAAGTCAACAAACATCGTATATCTCAACATCTTTTGAATCAGCCCATTAAATATCTTATTAGTATTAACCCAGTAATTCTTACAAAGGGTTAGGAAAATAGTTAAAACCTTACCCTAACCCAACCCTAACCGTAACTTTAACCCTAACCCTAATCCTAACCATAACCCTAACCCTTACCCTAACACTAACCCTAACTCTAACCGTATTCCTAACCTTTACGAAAACCATATCCATTTCCACACCTGTACATTAGTTGAATGTGTTAAAGTTGGAGGCAGTATTATGGGTTAAGGAGTTTGGGTTACGGTTATGTGTAGCGTTATGGTTAGGTTTAGGTAGTAGTAACGTAATTATCTCATCCTAATCACCAAATATATAGGTTAACGGGTATTTTTTGCAAGAATAGATTAAGATGTCTTAGGTTTATGTCAATATGACTCCTGCTATTAGAAAAAGTAACTTGTTTAACAATCTTTCGCCAACAACGACTATCAAACTGACAGCGAAGTTTTTTCTTTGAAGATCGCATTATGACTAGCTAATGTTTCTGACAAAGATAATAAAAAAAACTTTAAATGACTTGAGTGGAAGGCTTATTTCCTTCCAATATGCTTCCCATAAGAAGTATTTCACTATTCAAATAACTTTTATATCACCAGCAAAATATCAAACTGACAAACTAACCAATCAAGCTTCTCTTTTAGATCAGCGGCCCATTCACCATCGAAAAGGTATCAGACGACTTCTCTTACTAAAGGGAGAACAATGTGTAATCAAAGCGAATCAGCAAAACATCTTTATTTGCATATAAACATCTTTAATTGTACAAAATTAAAAAATGAATCTAAATTACCAATAAATACTTATAACTGACCATCAATATTTCAAATGATCAACAAAAATGTGTATCTGAACAACGTATCAAAGCAGAAAACATTTTCCGACTAGCAAACTGCTAGTAAATCGGTACTTGACCAGCCTTCGGCTCTATATTCATGATGAAACAGATAAAAACAAGGTAAACAAGGTTAATAACAATCATATCACAGCTAGACGATAGATTTTCAAACAGAACAGAAGAGATTGTTATATGAAGGAAGATCATCTATCGGTCTTTCCTTAACAAGTCAGCAAATATTGTATATCTTAACATCGTTTGAACTTGCCCATCAAATATCTTGTTAGAATTAACCCAGTAATTTTTAAAAAGGTTTAGTTAAACCCTTATCCTAACCTTAACCCTAACCTTGTACTTATCCTAACCCTAACACTAGCCATAACTCTGACCCTAACACGAGCCCTAACCCTTACGCAAATCAAATGCATGTCTTCACCATTAAATTAGGGTTAAGTATATCAGTTGGAGGCAGTATTAAGGGTTAAGGAGTTTGGGTTACGCTTATGTGTAGTAAGGGTTAGGTATTAGGGTAAGTATCCACCAAATATATAGGTTAACGGTTTATTTGCAAGAATAGATTAAGATGTCTTAGGTTTATGTCAATATGACTCCTGCTATTAGAAAAAGAAACTTGTTTAACAATCTTTCGCCAACAAAGACTACCAAACTGACAGCGGAGATTTTGCTATGAAGATCGCATTATGACTAGCTTATGTTTCTGACAAAGATCATACAAAAAACTTTAAATGACGTGAGTGGAGGGCTTATTTTCTTTCAATAAGCATCGCATCAGAAGTATTTCACAAGGCAAATAATTTTTTATATGACCAGCAAAAAAGCAAACTGACAAACTAACCAATCAAGCTTCTCTTTTAGATCAGCGAACCATTGACCATCGAAACCGTAGCAGACGACGTCTCTAACTGAAAGAAGAACAATGTTTAATCAAAGCTAATCAGCAAAACATCTTTATTTGCATATAAGCATCTATAATTGTACAGAATTCAAAAATAAATCCAAAATGCCAATAAATACCATCGATATTTAAAATGATAATAAAAATGTATATCTGAACACAGGACGATGGATCAAGGCACAAAAAATTTTATCCGACAAGAAAACTGTTAGTTCATCGATACTTGACCAGCCTTCTGCTCTATTTTATGATATAACAGATAAAAACAAGGTTATTAACAATCATATTACAGCTAGATGTTAGATTTTCAAACAGAACAGAAGGGATTGTTATATTGTTGTCATCTATCGGTCTTTCTTTAACAAGTCAACAAACATCGTATATCTCAACATCTTTTGAATTAGCCCATTAAATATCTTATTAGTATTAACACAGTAATTCTTGAAAAGGGTCAGGGAAATAGTTAAACCCTTATCCTAACCCTAACCCTAACCCTAACCGTATTCCTAACCTTTACGCAAACCATATCCATGCCCTCACCTTTAAATTATTTGTATGTGTTAAAGTTGGAGGCAGTATTATGGGTTAGGGAGTTAGGGTTACGGTTATGTGTATAGCGTTATGGTTAGGGTAAGGTATTAGGGAAAGTATCTCATGCTAACCACCAAATATATAGGGTAACGGTTTTTTTGCAAGAATAGATTAAGATGTCTTCGGTTTATGTCATTACGACTCCTGCTATCAGAAAAAGTAACTTGTTTAACAATATTTCGCCAGCAACGACTATCAAACTGAAAGCTGAGATTTTTCTTTGAAGATCTGATTATGACAAGTCAATGTTTCTGACAAAGATCATACAAAAAACTTTAAATGACTTGAGTGGAAGGCTTATATTCTTTCAATAAGCTTCGCATCAGAAGTATTTCACAAGGCAAATAACTCTTATATGACCAGCAAAATAGCAAACTGACAAACTAACCAATCAAGCTTCCCTTTTAGATCAGCGAACCATTGACCATCGAAACCGTAGAAGACGACGTCTCTAACTGAAAGAGGAACAATGTTTAATCAAAGCTAATCAGCAAAACATCTTTATTTGCAGATAAGCATCTATAATTGTACAAAATTCAAAAATAAAACCAAAATGCCAATAAATACTTATAACTGACCATCGATATTTAAAATGATAATAAAAATGTATATCTAAACACCGGCACAAAATATTTTTATTCGACACGCAAACTGTTATTTAATCGGTACTTGACAAGCCTTCGGCTGTTTTTTTTTTATGATATTACAAATAAAAACAAGGTTATTAACAATCATATTACAGCTATATGTTAGATTTTCAAACAGAACAGAAGGGATTAATACCTTGTTGTCATCTATCGGTCTTTCTTTAACAAGTCAACAAACATCGTATATCTCAACATCTTTTGAATTAGCCCATTAAATATCTTATTAGTATTAACCCAGTAATTCTTGAAAAGGGTTAGGGAAATAGTTAAACCCTTACCCTAACCCAACCCTAACCGTAAACGTAACCCTAACCCTAACCATAACCCTTACCGTAACCCTAACAGTAACCCTAACCCTAACCCTAACCCTAACCGTATTCCTAACCTTGACGCAAACCATATCCATGTCCTCACCTTTAAATTAGTTGTATGTGTTAAAGTTGGAGGCAGTATTATGGGTTAAGGAGTTAGGGTTACGGTTATGTGTAGCGTTATGGTTAGGGTAAGGTATTAGGGAAAGTATCTCATGCTAGCCACCAAATATATAGGTGAACGGTTTTTTTGCAATAATAGATTAAGGTGTCTTAGGTTTATGTCAATATGACTCCTGCTATTAGAAAAAGTAACTTGTTTAACAATCTTTTGCCACCAACGACTATCAAACTGACAGAGGAGTTTTTTCTTTGAAGATCGCATTGATGACTAGCTAATATTTCTGACAAAGATCATACAAAAAACTTTAAATGACTTGAGTGGAGGGCTTATTTTCTTTCAATAAGCATAGCATCAGAAGTATTTCACAAGGCAAATAATTTTTTATATGACCAGCAAAATAGCAAACGGACTAATTAACCAATCAAGCTTCTCTTTTAGATCAGCGAACCATGGACCATCGAAAGCGTAGCAGACGACGTTTCTAACTGAAAGGAGAACAGTGTTTAATCAAAGCGAATCAGCAAAACATCTTTATTTGCATACAAGCATCTATAATTGTACAAAATTCAAAAATAAATCCAAAATGCCAATAAATACTTATAACTGACCATCAATATTTAAAATGATAATAAAAATGTGTATCTGAACAACGGACGATGGATCAAGGCACAAAACATTTTTATCCGACAAGCAAACTGTTAGTTAATCGGTACTTGACCAGCCTTCGGCTCTCTTGTATGATATAACAGATAAAAACAAGGTTATTAACAATCATATTACAGCTATATGTTAGATTTTCAAACAGAACAGAAGGGATTAATACCTTGTTGTCATCTATCGGTCTTTCTTAACAAGTCAACAAACATCGTATATCTCAACATCTTTTGAATCAGCCCATTAAATATCTTATTAGTATTAACCCAGTAATTCTTACAAAGGGTTAGGAAAATAGTTAAAACCTTACCCTAACCCAACCCTAACCGTAACTTTAACCCTAACCCTAATCCTAACCATAACCCTAACCCTTACCCTAACACTAACCCTAACTCTAACCGTATTCCTAACCTTTACGAAAACCATATCCATTTCCACACCTGTACATTAGTTGAATGTGTTAAAGTTGGAGGCAGTATTATGGGTTAAGGAGTTTGGGTTACGGTTATGTGTAGCGTTATGGTTAGGTAGTAGTAACGTAATTATCTCATCCTAATCACCAAATATATAGGTTAACGGGTATTTTTTGCAAGAATAGATTAAGATGTCTTAGGTTTATGTCAATATGACTCCTGCTATTAGAAAAAGTAACTTGTTTAACAATCTTTCGCCAACAACGACTATCAAACTGACAGCGAAATTTTTTCTTTGAAGATCGCATTATGACTAGCTAATGTTTCTGACAAAGATAATAAAAAAAACTTTAAATGACTTGAGTGGAAGGCTTATTTCCTTCCAATATGCTTCGCATAAGAAGTATTTCACTATTCAAATAACTTTTATATCACCAGCAAAATATCAAACTGACAAACTAACCAATCAAGCTTCTCTTTTAGATCAGCGGCCCATTCACCATCGAAAAGGTATCAGACGACTTCTCTTACTAAAGGGAGAACAATGTGTAATCAAAGCGAATCAGCAAAACATCTTTATTTGCATATAAACATCTTTAATTGTACAAAATTAAAAAATGAATCTAAATTACCAATAAATACTTATAACTGACCATCAATATTTCAAATGATCAACAAAAATGTGTATCTGAACAACGTATCAAAGCAGAAAACATTTTCCGACTAGCAAACTGCTAGTAAATCGGTACTTGACCAGCCTTCGGCTCTATATTCATGATGAAACAGATAAAAACAAGGTAAACAAGGTTAATAACAATCATATCACAGCTAGACGATAGATTTTCAAACAGAACAGAAGAGATTGTTATATGAAGGAAGATCATCTATCGGTCTTTCCTTAACAAGTCAGCAAATATTGTATATCTTAACATCGTTTGAACTTGCCCATCAAATATCTTGTTAGAATTAACCCAGTAATTTTTAAAAAGGTTTAGTTAAACCCTTATCCTAACCTTAACCCTAACCTTGTACTTACCATAAACCTAACACTAGCCATAACTCTGACCCTAACACGAGCCCTAACCCTTACGCAAATCAAATGCATGTCTTCACCATTAAATTAGGGTTAAGTATATCAGTTGGAGGCAGTATTAAGGGTTAAGGAGTTTGGGTTACGCTTATGTGTAGTAAGGGTTAGGTATTAGGGTAAGTATCCACCAAATATATAGGTTAACGGTTTATTTGCAAGAATAGATTAAGATGTCTTAGGTTTATGTCAATATGACTCCTGCTATTAGAAAAAGAAACTTGTTTAACAATCTTTCGCCAACAAAGACTACCAAACTGACAGCGGAGATTTTGCTTTGAAGATCGCATTATGACTAGCTTATGCTTATGTTTCTGACAAAGATCATACAAAAAACTTAAAATGACTTGAGTGGAGGGCTTATTTTTCTTTCAATAAGCATCGCATCAGCAGTATTTCACAAGGCAAATAATTTTTTATATGACCATCAGAAAAGCAAACTGACAAACTTCCCAATCAAGCTTCTCTTTTAGATCAACGAACCATTGACCATCGAAACCGTAGCAGACGACGTCTCTAACTGAAAGAAGAACAATGTTTAATCAAAGCTTATCAGCAAAACATCTTTATTTGCATATAAGAATCTATAATTGTACAAAATTCAAAAATAAATCCAAAATGCCAATAAATACTTATAACTGACCATCAATATTTAAAATGATAATAAAAATGTGTATCTGAACACCGGACGATGGATCAAGGCACAAAACATTTTTATCCGACAAGCAAACTGTTAGTTAATCGGTACTTGACCAGCCTTCGGCTCTCTTTTATGATATAACAGATAAAAACAAGGTTATTAACAATCATATTACAGCTATATGTTAGATTTTCAAACAGAACAGAAGGGATTAATACCTTGTTGTCATCTATCGGTCTTTCTTTAACAAGTCAACAAACATCGTATATCTCAACATCTTTTGAATCAGCCCATTAAATATCTTATTAGTATTAACCCAGTAATTCTTACAAAGGGTTAGGAAAATAGTTAAAACCTTACCCTAACCCAACCCTAACCGTAACTTTAACCCTAACCCTAATCCTAACCATAACCCTAACCCTTACCCTAACACTAACCCTAACTCTAACCGTATTCCTAACCTTTACGAAAACCATATCCATTTCCACACCTGTACATTAGTTGAATGTGTTAAAGTTGGAGGCAGTATTATGGGTTAAGGAGTTTGGGTTACGGTTATGTGTAGCGTTATGGTTAGGTTTAGGTAGTAGTAACGTAATTATCTCATCCTAATCACCAAATATATAGGTTAACGGGTATTTTTTGCAAGAATAGATTAAGATGTCTTAGGTTTATGTCAATATGACTCCTGCTATTAGAAAAAGTAACTTGTTTAACAATCTTTCGCCAACAACGACTATCAAACTGACAGCGAAGTTTTTTCTTTGAAGATCGCATTATGACTAGCTAATGTTTCTGACAAAGATAATAAAAAAAACTTTAAATGACTTGAGTGGAAGGCTTATTTCCTTCCAATATGCTTCCCATAAGAAGTATTTCACTATTCAAATAACTTTTATATCACCAGCAAAATATCAAACTGACAAACTAACCAATCAAGCTTCTCTTTTAGATCAGCGGCCCATTCACCATCGAAAAGGTATCAGACGACTTCTCTTACTAAAGGGAGAACAATGTGTAATCAAAGCGAATCAGCAAAACATCTTTATTTGCATATAAACATCTTTAATTGTACAAAATTAAAAAATGAATCTAAATTACCAATAAATACTTATAACTGACCATCAATATTTCAAATGATCAACAAAAATGTGTATCTGAACAACGTATCAAAGCAGAAAACATTTTCCGACTAGCAAACTGCTAGTAAATCGGTACTTGACCAGCCTTCGGCTCTATATTCATGATGAAACAGATAAAAACAAGGTAAACAAGGTTAATAACAATCATATCACAGCTAGACGATAGATTTTCAAACAGAACAGAAGAGATTGTTATATGAAGGAAGATCATCTATCGGTCTTTCCTTAACAAGTCAGCAAATATTGTATATCTTAACATCGTTTGAACTTGCCCATCAAATATCTTGTTAGAATTAACCCAGTAATTTTTAAAAAGGTTTAGTTAAACCCTTATCCTAACCTTAACCCTAACCTTGTACTTATCCTAACCCTAACACTAGCCATAACTCTGACCCTAACACGAGCCCTAACCCTTACGCAAATCAAATGCATGTCTTCACCATTAAATTAGGGTTAAGTATATCAGTTGGAGGCAGTATTAAGGGTTAAGGAGTTTGGGTTACGCTTATGTGTAGTAAGGGTTAGGTATTAGGGTAAGTATCCACCAAATATATAGGTTAACGGTTTATTTGCAAGAATAGATTAAGATGTCTTAGGTTTATGTCAATATGACTCCTGCTATTAGAAAAAGAAACTTGTTTAACAATCTTTCGCCAACAAAGACTACCAAACTGACAGCGGAGATTTTGCTATGAAGATCGCATTATGACTAGCTTATGTTTCTGACAAAGATCATACAAAAAACTTTAAATGACGTGAGTGGAGGGCTTATTTTCTTTCAATAAGCATCGCATCAGAAGTATTTCACAAGGCAAATAATTTTTTATATGACCAGCAAAAAAGCAAACTGACAAACTAACCAATCAAGCTTCTCTTTTAGATCAGCGAACCATTGACCATCGAAACCGTAGCAGACGACGTCTCTAACTGAAAGAAGAACAATGTTTAATCAAAGCTAATCAGCAAAACATCTTTATTTGCATATAAGCATCTATAATTGTACAGAATTCAAAAATAAATCCAAAATGCCAATAAATACCATCGATATTTAAAATGATAATAAAAATGTATATCTGAACACAGGACGATGGATCAAGGCACAAAAAATTTTATCCGACAAGAAAACTGTTAGTTCATCGATACTTGACCAGCCTTCTGCTCTATTTTATGATATAACAGATAAAAACAAGGTTATTAACAATCATATTACAGCTAGATGTTAGATTTTCAAACAGAACAGAAGGGATTGTTATATTGTTGTCATCTATCGGTCTTTCTTTAACAAGTCAACAAACATCGTATATCTCAACATCTTTTGAATTAGCCCATTAAATATCTTATTAGTATTAACACAGTAATTCTTGAAAAGGGTCAGGGAAATAGTTAAACCCTTATCCTAACCCTAACCCTAACCCTAACCGTATTCCTAACCTTTACGCAAACCATATCCATGCCCTCACCTTTAAATTATTTGTATGTGTTAAAGTTGGAGGCAGTATTATGGGTTAGGGAGTTAGGGTTACGGTTATGTGTATAGCGTTATGGTTAGGGTAAGGTATTAGGGAAAGTATCTCATGCTAACCACCAAATATATAGGGTAACGGTTTTTTTGCAAGAATAGATTAAGATGTCTTCGGTTTATGTCATTACGACTCCTGCTATCAGAAAAAGTAACTTGTTTAACAATATTTCGCCAGCAACGACTATCAAACTGAAAGCTGAGATTTTTCTTTGAAGATCTGATTATGACAAGTCAATGTTTCTGACAAAGATCATACAAAAAACTTTAAATGACTTGAGTGGAAGGCTTATATTCTTTCAATAAGCTTCGCATCAGAAGTATTTCACAAGGCAAATAACTCTTATATGACCAGCAAAATAGCAAACTGACAAACTAACCAATCAAGCTTCCCTTTTAGATCAGCGAACCATTGACCATCGAAACCGTAGAAGACGACGTCTCTAACTGAAAGAGGAACAATGTTTAATCAAAGCTAATCAGCAAAACATCTTTATTTGCAGATAAGCATCTATAATTGTACAAAATTCAAAAATAAAACCAAAATGCCAATAAATACTTATAACTGACCATCGATATTTAAAATGATAATAAAAATGTATATCTAAACACCGGCACAAAATATTTTTATTCGACACGCAAACTGTTATTTAATCGGTACTTGACAAGCCTTCGGCTGTTTTTTTTTTATGATATTACAAATAAAAACAAGGTTATTAACAATCATATTACAGCTATATGTTAGATTTTCAAACAGAACAGAAGGGATTAATACCTTGTTGTCATCTATCGGTCTTTCTTTAACAAGTCAACAAACATCGTATATCTCAACATCTTTTGAATTAGCCCATTAAATATCTTATTAGTATTAACCCAGTAATTCTTGAAAAGGGTTAGGGAAATAGTTAAACCCTTACCCTAACCCAACCCTAACCGTAAACGTAACCCTAACCCTAACCATAACCCTTACCGTAACCCTAACAGTAACCCTAACCCTAACCCTAACCCTAACCGTATTCCTAACCTTGACGCAAACCATATCCATGTCCTCACCTTTAAATTAGTTGTATGTGTTAAAGTTGGAGGCAGTATTATGGGTTAAGGAGTTAGGGTTACGGTTATGTGTAGCGTTATGGTTAGGGTAAGGTATTAGGGAAAGTATCTCATGCTAGCCACCAAATATATAGGTGAACGGTTTTTTTGCAATAATAGATTAAGGTGTCTTAGGTTTATGTCAATATGACTCCTGCTATTAGAAAAAGTAACTTGTTTAACAATCTTTTGCCACCAACGACTATCAAACTGACAGAGGAGTTTTTTCTTTGAAGATCGCATTGATGACTAGCTAATATTTCTGACAAAGATCATACAAAAAACTTTAAATGACTTGAGTGGAGGGCTTATTTTCTTTCAATAAGCATAGCATCAGAAGTATTTCACAAGGCAAATAATTTTTTATATGACCAGCAAAATAGCAAACGGACTAATTAACCAATCAAGCTTCTCTTTTAGATCAGCGAACCATGGACCATCGAAAGCGTAGCAGACGACGTTTCTAACTGAAAGGAGAACAGTGTTTAATCAAAGCGAATCAGCAAAACATCTTTATTTGCATACAAGCATCTATAATTGTACAAAATTCAAAAATAAATCCAAAATGCCAATAAATACTTATAACTGACCATCAATATTTAAAATGATAATAAAAATGTGTATCTGAACAACGGACGATGGATCAAGGCACAAAACATTTTTATCCGACAAGCAAACTGTTAGTTAATCGGTACTTGACCAGCCTTCGGCTCTCTTTTATGATATAACAGATAAAAACAAGGTTATTAACAATCATATTACAGCTATATGTTAGATTTTCAAACAGAACAGAAGGGATTAATACCTTGTTGTCATCTATCGGTCTTTCTTAACAAGTCAACAAACATCGTATATCTCAACATCTTTTGAATCAGCCCATTAAATATCTTATTAGTATTAACCCAGTAATTCTTACAAAGGGTTAGGAAAATAGTTAAAACCTTACCCTAACCCAACCCTAACCGTAACTTTAACCCTAACCCTAATCCTAACCATAACCCTAACCCTTACCCTAACACTAACCCTAACTCTAAACGTATTCCTAACCTTTACGAAAACCATATCCATTTCCACACCTGTACATTAGTTGAATGTGTTAAAGTTGGAGGCAGTATTATATGTTAAGGAGTTTGGGTTACGGTTATGTGTAGCGTTATGGTTAGGTTTAGGTAGTAGTAACGTAATTATCTCATCCTAATCACCAAATATATAGGTTAACGGGTATTTTTTGCAAGAATAGATTAAGATGTCTTAGGTTTATGTCAATATGACTCCTGCTATTAGAAAAAGTAACTTGTTTAACAATCTTTCGCCAACAACGACTATCAAACTGACAGCGAAGTTTTTTCTTTGAAGATCGCATTATGACTAGCTAATGTTTCTGACAAAGATAATAAAAAAAACTTTAAATGACTTGAGTGGAAGGCTTATTTCCTTCCAATATGCTTCCCATAAGAAGTATTTCACTATTCAAATAACTTTTATATCACCAGCAAAATATCAAACTGACAAACTAACCAATCAAGCTTCTCTTTTAGATCAGCGGCCCATTCACCATCGAAAAGGTATCAGACGACTTCTCTTACTAAAGGGAGAACAATGTGTAATCAAAGCGAATCAGCAAAACATCTTTATTTGCATATAAACATCTTTAATTGTACAAAATTAAAAAATGAATCTAAATTACCAATAAATACTTATAACTGACCATCAATATTTCAAATGATCAACAAAAATGTGTATCTGAACAACGTATCAAAGCAGAAAACATTTTCCGACTAGCAAACTGCTAGTAAATCGGTACTTGACCAGCCTTCGGCTCTATATTCATGATGAAACAGATAAAAACAAGGTAAACAAGGTTAATAACAATCATATCACAGCTAGACGATAGATTTTCAAACAGAACAGAAGAGATTGTTATATGAAGGAAGATCATCTATCGGTCTTTCCTTAACAAGTCAGCAAATATTGTATATCTTAACATCGTTTGAACTTGCCCATCAAATATCTTGTTAGAATTAACCCAGTAATTTTTAAAAAGGTTTAGTTAAACCCTTATCCTAACCTTAACCCTAACCTTGTACTTATCCTAACCCTAACACTAGCCATAACTCTGACCCTAACACGAGCCCTAACCCTTACGCAAATCAAATGCATGTCTTCACCATTAAATTAGGGTTAAGTATATCAGTTGGAGGCAGTATTAAGGGTTAAGGAGTTTGGGTTACGCTTATGTGTAGTAAGGGTTAGGTATTAGGGTAAGTATCCACCAAATATATAGGTTAACGGTTTATTTGCAAGAATAGATTAAGATGTCTTAGGTTTATGTCAATATGACTCCTGCTATTAGAAAAAGAAACTTGTTTAACAATCTTTCGCCAACAAAGACTACCAAACTGACAGCGGAGATTTTGCTATGAAGATCGCATTATGACTAGCTTATGTTTCTGACAAAGATCATACAAAAAACTTTAAATGACGTGAGTGGAGGGCTTATTTTCTTTCAATAAGCATCGCATCAGAAGTATTTCACAAGGCAAATAATTTTTTATATGACCAGCAAAAAAGCAAACTGACAAACTAACCAATCAAGCTTCTCTTTTAGATCAGCGAACCATTGACCATCGAAACCGTAGCAGACGACGTCTCTAACTGAAAGAAGAACAATGTTTAATCAAAGCTAATCAGCAAAACATCTTTATTTGCATATAAGCATCTATAATTGTACAGAATTCAAAAATAAATCCAAAATGCCAATAAATACCATCGATATTTAAAATGATAATAAAAATGTATATCTGAACACAGGACGATGGATCAAGGCACAAAAAATTTTATCCGACAAGAAAACTGTTAGTTCATCGATACTTGACCAGCCTTCTGCTCTTCTGCTCTATTTTATGATATAACAGATAAAAACAAGGTTATTAACAATCATATTACAGCTAGATGTTAGATTTTCAAACAGAACAGAAGGGATTGTTATATTGTTGTCATCTATCGGTCTTTCTTTAACAAGTCAACAAACATCGTATATCTCAACATCTTTTGAATTAGCCCATTAAATATCTTATTAGTATTAACACAGTAATTCTTGAAAAGGGTCAGGGAAATAGTTAAACCCTTATCCTAACCCTAACCCTAACCCTAACCGTATTCCTAACCTTTACGCAAACCATATCCATGCCCTCACCTTTAAATTATTTGTATGTGTTAAAGTTGGAGGCAGTATTATGGGTTAGGGAGTTAGGGTTACGGTTATGTGTATAGCGTTATGGTTAGGGTAAGGTATTAGGGAAAGTATCTCATGCTAACCACCAAATATATAGGGTAACGGTTTTTTTGCAAGAATAGATTAAGATGTCTTCGGTTTATGTCATTACGACTCCTGCTATCAGAAAAAGTAACTTGTTTAACAATATTTCGCCAGCAACGACTATCAAACTGAAAGCTGAGATTTTTCTTTGAAGATCTGATTATGACAAGTCAATGTTTCTGACAAAGATCATACAAAAAACTTTAAATGACTTGAGTGGAAGGCTTATATTCTTTCAATAAGCTTCGCATCAGAAGTATTTCACAAGGCAAATAACTCTTATATGACCAGCAAAATAGCAAACTGACAAACTAACCAATCAAGCTTCCCTTTTAGATCAGCGAACCATTGACCATCGAAACCGTAGAAGACGACGTCTCTAACTGAAAGAGGAACAATGTTTAATCAAAGCTAATCAGCAAAACATCTTTATTTGCAGATAAGCATCTATAATTGTACAAAATTCAAAAATAAAACCAAAATGCCAATAAATACTTATAACTGACCATCGATATTTAAAATGATAATAAAAATGTATATCTAAACACCGGCACAAAATATTTTTATTCGACACGCAAACTGTTATTTAATCGGTACTTGACAAGCCTTCGGCTGTTTTTTTTTTATGATATTACAAATAAAAACAAGGTTATTAACAATCATATTACAGCTATATGTTAGATTTTCAAACAGAACAGAAGGGATTAATACCTTGTTGTCATCTATCGGTCTTTCTTTAACAAGTCAACAAACATCGTATATCTCAACATCTTTTGAATTAGCCCATTAAATATCTTATTAGTATTAACCCAGTAATTCTTGAAAAGGGTTAGGGAAATAGTTAAACCCTTACCCTAACCCAACCCTAACCGTAAACGTAACCCTAACCCTAACCATAACCCTTACCGTAACCCTAACAGTAACCCTAACCCTAACCCTAACCCTAACCGTATTCCTAACCTTGACGCAAACCATATCCATGTCCTCACCTTTAAATTAGTTGTATGTGTTAAAGTTGGAGGCAGTATTATGGGTTAAGGAGTTAGGGTTACGGTTATGTGTAGCGTTATGGTTAGGGTAAGGTATTAGGGAAAGTATCTCATGCTAGCCACCAAATATATAGGTGAACGGTTTTTTTGCAATAATAGATTAAGGTGTCTTAGGTTTATGTCAATATGACTCCTGCTATTAGAAAAAGTAACTTGTTTAACAATCTTTTGCCACCAACGACTATCAAACTGACAGAGGAGTTTTTTCTTTGAAGATCGCATTGATGACTAGCTAATATTTCTGACAAAGATCATACAAAAAACTTTAAATGACTTGAGTGGAGGGCTTATTTTCTTTCAATAAGCATAGCATCAGAAGTATTTCACAAGGCAAATAATTTTTTATATGACCAGCAAAATAGCAAACGGACTAATTAACCAATCAAGCTTCTCTTTTAGATCAGCGAACCATGGACCATCGAAAGCGTAGCAGACGACGTTTCTAACTGAAAGGAGAACAGTGTTTAATCAAAGCGAATCAGCAAAACATCTTTATTTGCATACAAGCATCTATAATTGTACAAAATTCAAAAATAAATCCAAAATGCCAATAAATACTTATAACTGACCATCAATATTTAAAATGATAATAAAAATGTGTATCTGAACAACGGACGATGGATCAAGGCACAAAACATTTTTATCCGACAAGCAAACTGTTAGTTAATCGGTACTTGACCAGCCTTCGGCTCTCTTTTATGATATAACAGATAAAAACAAGGTTATTAACAATCATATTACAGCTATATGTTAGATTTTCAAACAGAACAGAAGGGATTAATACCTTGTTGTCATCTATCGGTCTTTCTTAACAAGTCAACAAACATCGTATATCTCAACATCTTTTGAATCAGCCCATTAAATATCTTATTAGTATTAACCCAGTAATTCTTACAAAGGGTTAGGAAAATAGTTAAAACCTTACCCTAACCCAACCCTAACCGTAACTTTAACCCTAACCCTAATCCTAACCATAACCCTAACCCTTACCCTAACACTAACCCTAACTCTAAACGTATTCCTAACCTTTACGAAAACCATATCCATTTCCACACCTGTACATTAGTTGAATGTGTTAAAGTTGGAGGCAGTATTATATGTTAAGGAGTTTGGGTTACGGTTATGTGTAGCGTTATGGTTAGGTTTAGGTAGTAGTAACGTAATTATCTCATCCTAATCACCAAATATATAGGTTAACGGGTATTTTTTGCAAGAATAGATTAAGATGTCTTAGGTTTATGTCAATATGACTCCTGCTATTAGAAAAAGTAACTTGTTTAACAATCTTTCGCCAACAACGACTATCAAACTGACAGCGAAGTTTTTTCTTTGAAGATCGCATTATGACTAGCTAATGTTTCTGACAAAGATAATAAAAAAAACTTTAAATGACTTGAGTGGAAGGCTTATTTCCTTCCAATATGCTTCCCATAAGAAGTATTTCACTATTCAAATAACTTTTATATCACCAGCAAAATATCAAACTGACAAACTAACCAATCAAGCTTCTCTTTTAGATCAGCGGCCCATTCACCATCGAAAAGGTATCAGACGACTTCTCTTACTAAAGGGAGAACAATGTGTAATCAAAGCGAATCAGCAAAACATCTTTATTTGCATATAAACATCTTTAATTGTACAAAATTAAAAAATGAATCTAAATTACCAATAAATACTTATAACTGACCATCAATATTTCAAATGATCAACAAAAATGTGTATCTGAACAACGTATCAAAGCAGAAAACATTTTCCGACTAGCAAACTGCTAGTAAATCGGTACTTGACCAGCCTTCGGCTCTATATTCATGATGAAACAGATAAAAACAAGGTAAACAAGGTTAATAACAATCATATCACAGCTAGACGATAGATTTTCAAACAGAACAGAAGAGATTGTTATATGAAGGAAGATCATCTATCGGTCTTTCCTTAACAAGTCAGCAAATATTGTATATCTTAACATCGTTTGAACTTGCCCATCAAATATCTTGTTAGAATTAACCCAGTAATTTTTAAAAAGGTTTAGTTAAACCCTTATCCTAACCTTAACCCTAACCTTGTACTTATCCTAACCCTAACACTAGCCATAACTCTGACCCTAACACGAGCCCTAACCCTTACGCAAATCAAATGCATGTCTTCACCATTAAATTAGGGTTAAGTATATCAGTTGGAGGCAGTATTAAGGGTTAAGGAGTTTGGGTTACGCTTATGTGTAGTAAGGGTTAGGTATTAGGGTAAGTATCCACCAAATATATAGGTTAACGGTTTATTTGCAAGAATAGATTAAGATGTCTTAGGTTTATGTCAATATGACTCCTGCTATTAGAAAAAGAAACTTGTTTAACAATCTTTCGCCAACAAAGACTACCAAACTGACAGCGGAGATTTTGCTATGAAGATCGCATTATGACTAGCTTATGTTTCTGACAAAGATCATACAAAAAACTTTAAATGACGTGAGTGGAGGGCTTATTTTCTTTCAATAAGCATCGCATCAGAAGTATTTCACAAGGCAAATAATTTTTTATATGACCAGCAAAAAAGCAAACTGACAAACTAACCAATCAAGCTTCTCTTTTAGATCAGCGAACCATTGACCATCGAAACCGTAGCAGACGACGTCTCTAACTGAAAGAAGAACAATGTTTAATCAAAGCTAATCAGCAAAACATCTTTATTTGCATATAAGCATCTATAATTGTACAGAATTCAAAAATAAATCCAAAATGCCAATAAATACCATCGATATTTAAAATGATAATAAAAATGTATATCTGAACACAGGACGATGGATCAAGGCACAAAAAATTTTATCCGACAAGAAAACTGTTAGTTCATCGATACTTGACCAGCCTTCTGCTCTATTTTATGATATAACAGATAAAAACAAGGTTATTAACAATCATATTACAGCTAGATGTTAGATTTTCAAACAGAACAGAAGGGATTGTTATATTGTTGTCATCTATCGGTCTTTCTTTAACAAGTCAACAAACATCGTATATCTCAACATCTTTTGAATTAGCCCATTAAATATCTTATTAGTATTAACACAGTAATTCTTGAAAAGGGTCAGGGAAATAGTTAAACCCTTATCCTAACCCTAACCCTAACCCTAACCGTATTCCTAACCTTTACGCAAACCATATCCATGCCCTCACCTTTAAATTATTTGTATGTGTTAAAGTTGGAGGCAGTATTATGGGTTAGGGAGTTAGGGTTACGGTTATGTGTATAGCGTTATGGTTAGGGTAAGGTATTAGGGAAAGTATCTCATGCTAACCACCAAATATATAGGGTAACGGTTTTTTTGCAAGAATAGATTAAGATGTCTTCGGTTTATGTCATTACGACTCCTGCTATCAGAAAAAGTAACTTGTTTAACAATATTTCGCCAGCAACGACTATCAAACTGAAAGCTGAGATTTTTCTTTGAAGATCTGATTATGACAAGTCAATGTTTCTGACAAAGATCATACAAAAAACTTTAAATGACTTGAGTGGAAGGCTTATATTCTTTCAATAAGCTTCGCATCAGAAGTATTTCACAAGGCAAATAACTCTTATATGACCAGCAAAATAGCAAACTGACAAACTAACCAATCAAGCTTCCCTTTTAGATCAGCGAACCATTGACCATCGAAACCGTAGAAAACGACGTCTCTAACTGAAAGAGGAACAATGTTTAATCAAAGCTAATCAGCAAAACATCTTTATTTGCAGATAAGCATCTATAATTGTACAAAATTCAAAAATAAAACCAAAATGCCAATAAATACTTATAACTGACCATCGATATTTAAAATGATAATAAAAATGTATATCTAAACACCGGCACAAAATATTTTTATTCGACACGCAAACTGTTATTTAATCGGTACTTGACAAGCCTTCGGCTGTTTTTTTTTTTATGATATTACAAATAAAAACAAGGTTATTAACAATCATATTACAGCTATATGTTAGATTTTCAAACAGAACAGAAGGGATTAATACCTTGTTGTCATCTATCGGTCTTTCTTTAACAAGTCAACAAACATCGTATATCTCAACATCTTTTGAATTAGCCCATTAAATATCTTATTAGTATTAACCCAGTAATTCTTGAAAAGGGTTAGGGAAATAGTTAAACCCTTACCCTAACCCAACCCTAACCGTAAACGTAACCCTAACCCTAACCATAACCCTTACCGTAACCCTAACAGTAACCCTAACCCTAACCCTAACCCTAACCGTATTCCTAACCTTGACGCAAACCATATCCATGTCCTCACCTTTAAATTAGTTGTATGTGTTAAAGTTGGAGGCAGTATTATGGGTTAAGGAGTTAGGGTTACGGTTATGTGTAGCGTTATGGTTAGGGTAAGGTATTAGGGAAAGTATCTCATGCTAGCCACCAAATATATAGGTGAACGGTTTTTTTGCAATAATAGATTAAGGTGTCTTAGGTTTATGTCAATATGACTCCTGCTATTAGAAAAAGTAACTTGTTTAACAATCTTTTGCCACCAACGACTATCAAACTGACAGAGGAGTTTTTTCTTTGAAGATCGCATTGATGACTAGCTAATATTTCTGACAAAGATCATACAAAAAACTTTAAATGACTTGAGTGGAGGGCTTATTTTCTTTCAATAAGCATAGCATCAGAAGTATTTCACAAGGCAAATAATTTTTTATATGACCAGCAAAATAGCAAACGGACTAATTAACCAATCAAGCTTCTCTTTTAGATCAGCGAACCATGGACCATCGAAAGCGTAGCAGACGACGTTTCTAACTGAAAGGAGAACAGTGTTTAATCAAAGCGAATCAGCAAAACATCTTTATTTGCATACAAGCATCTATAATTGTACAAAATTCAAAAATAAATCCAAAATGCCAATAAATACTTATAACTGACCATCAATATTTAAAATGATAATAAAAATGTGTATCTGAACAACGGACGATGGATCAAGGCACAAAACATTTTTATCCGACAAGCAAACTGTTAGTTAATCGGTACTTGACCAGCCTTCGGCTCTCTTTTATGATATAACAGATAAAAACAAGGTTATTAACAATCATATTACAGCTATATGTTAGATTTTCAAACAGAACAGAAGGGATTAATACCTTGTTGTCATCTATCGGTCTTTCTTAACAAGTCAACAAACATCGTATATCTCAACATCTTTTGAATCAGCCCATTAAATATCTTATTAGTATTAACCCAGTAATTCTTACAAAGGGTTAGGAAAATAGTTAAAACCTTACCCTAACCCAACCCTAACCGTAACTTTAACCCTAACCCTAATCCTAACCATAACCCTAACCCTTACCCTAACACTAACCCTAACTCTAAACGTATTCCTAACCTTTACGAAAACCATATCCATTTCCACACCTGTACATTAGTTGAATGTGTTAAAGTTGGAGGCAGTATTATATGTTAAGGAGTTTGGGTTACGGTTATGTGTAGCGTTATGGTTAGGTTTAGGTAGTAGTAACGTAATTATCTCATCCTAATCACCAAATATATAGGTTAACGGGTATTTTTTGCAAGAATAGATTAAGATGTCTTAGGTTTATGTCAATATGACTCCTGCTATTAGAAAAAGTAACTTGTTTAACAATCTTTCGCCAACAACGACTATCAAACTGACAGCGAAGTTTTTTCTTTGAAGATCGCATTATGACTAGCTAATGTTTCTGACAAAGATAATAAAAAAAACTTTAAATGACTTGAGTGGAAGGCTTATTTCCTTCCAATATGCTTCGCATAAGAAGTATTTCACTATTCAAATAACTTTTATATCACCAGCAAAATATCAAACTGACAAACTAACCAATCAAGCTTCTCTTTTAGATCAGCGGCCCATTCACCATCGAAAAGGTATCAGACGACTTCTCTTACTGAAGGGAGAACAATGTGTAATCAAAGCGAATCAGCAAAACATCTTTATTTGCATATAAACATCTTTAATTGTACAAAATTAAAAAATGAATCTAAATTACCAATAAATACTTATAACTGACCATCAATATTTCAAATGATCAACAAAAATGTGTATCTGAACAACGTATCAAAGCAGAAAACATTTTCCGACTAGCAAACTGCTAGTAAATCGGTACTTGACCAGCCTTCGGCTCTATATTCATGATGAAACAGATAAAAACAAGGTAAACAAAGTTAATAACAATCATATCACAGCTAGACGATAGATTTTCAAACAGAACAGAAGAGATTGTTATATGAAGGAAGATCATCTATCGGTCTTTCCTTAACAAGTCAGCAAATATTGTATATCTTAACATCGTTTGAACTTGCCCATCAAATATCTTGTTAGAATTAACCCAGTAATTTTTAAAAAGGTTTAGTTAAACCCTTATCCTAACCTTAACCCTAACCTTGTACTTATCCTAACCCTAACACTAGCCATAACTCTGACCCTAACACGAGCCCTAACCCTTACGCAAATCAAATGCATGTCTTCACCATTAAATTAGGGTTAAGTATATCAGTTGGAGGCAGTATTAAGGGTTAAGGAGTTTGGGTTACGCTTATGTGTAGTAAGGGTTAGGTATTAGGGTAAGTATCCACCAAATATATAGGTTAACGGTTTATTTGCAAGAATAGATTAAGATGTCTTAGGTTTATGTCAATATGACTCCTGCTATTAGAAAAAGAAACTTGTTTAACAATCTTTCGCCAACAAAGACTACCAAACTGACAGCGGAGATTTTGCTATGAAGATCGCATTATGACTAGCTTATGTTTCTGACAAAGATCATACAAAAAACTTTAAATGACGTGAGTGGAGGGCTTATTTTCTTTCAATAAGCATCGCATCAGAAGTATTTCACAAGGCAAATAACTTTTTATATGACTAGCAAAAAAGCAAACTGACAAACTAACCAATCAAGCTTCTCTTTTAGATCAGCGAACCATTGACCATCGAAACCGTAGCAGACGACGTCTCTAACTGAAAGAAGAACAATGTTTAATCAAAGCTAATCAGCAAAACATCTTTATTTGCATATAAGCATCTATAATTGTACAGAATTCAAAAATAAATCCAAAATGCCAATAAATACTTATAACTGACCATCGATATTTAAAATGATAATAAAAATGTATATCTGAACACAGGACGATGGATCAAGGCACAAAAAATTTTATCCGACAAGAAAACTGTTAGTTCATCGATACTTGACCAGCCTTCTGCTCTATTTTATGATATAACAGATAAAAACAAGGTTATTAACAATCATATTACAGCTAGATGTTAGATTTTCAAACAGAACAGAAGGGATTGTTATATTGTTGTCATCTATCGGTCTTTCTTTAACAAGTCAACAAACATCGTATATCTCAACATCTTTTGAATTAGCCCATTAAATATCTTATTAGTATTAACACAGTAATTCTTGAAAAGGGTCAGGGAAATAGTTAAACCCTTATCCTAACCCTAACCCTAACCCTAACCGTATTCCTAACCTTTACGCAAACCATATCCATGCCCTCACCTTTAAATTATTTGTATGTGTTAAAGTTGGAGGCAGTATTATGGGTTAGGGAGTTAGGGTTACGGTTATGTGTATAGCGTTATGGTTAGGGTAAGGTATTAGGGAAAGTATCTCATGCTAACCACCAAATATATAGGGTAACGGTTTTTTTGCAAGAATAGATTAAGATGTCTTCGGTTTATGTCATTACGACTCCTGCTATCAGAAAAAGTAACTTGTTTAACAATATTTCGCCAGCAACGACTATCAAACTGACAGCTGAGATTTTTCTTTGAAGATCTGATTATGACAAGTCAATGTTTCTGACAAAGATCATACAAAAAACTTTAAATGACTTGAGTGGAAGGCTTATATTCTTTCAATAAGCTTCGCATCAGAAGTATTTCACAAGGCAAATAACTCTTATATGACCAGCAAAATAGCAAACTGACAAACTAACCAATCAAGCTTCCCTTTTAGATCAGCGAACCATTGACCATCGAAACCGTAGAAGACGACGTCTCTAACTGAAAGAGGAACAATGTTTAATCAAAGCTAATCAGCAAAACATCTTTATTTGCAGATAAGCATCTATAATTGTACAAAATTCAAAAATAAAACCAAAATGCCAATAAATACTTATAACTGACCATCGATATTTAAAATGATAATAAAAATGTATATCTGAACACCGGCACAAAATATTTTTATTCGACACGCAAACTGTTATTTAATCGGTACTTGACAAGCCTTCGGCTGTTTTTTTTTTTTATGATATTACAAATAAAAACAAGGTTATTAACAATCATATTACAGCTATATGTTAGATTTTCAAACAGAACAGAAGGGATTAATACCTTGTTGTCATCTGTCGGTCTTTCTTTAACAAGTCAACAAACATCGTATATCTCAACATCTTTTGAATTAGCCCATTAAATATCTTATTAGTATTAACCCAGTAATTCTTGAAAAGGGTTAGGGAAATAGTTAAACCCTTACCCTAACCCAACCCTAACCGTAAACGTAACCCTAACCCTAACCATAACCCTAACCGTAACCCTAACAGTAACCCTAACCCTAACCCTAACCCTAACCGTATTCCTAACCTTGACGCAAACCATATCCATGTCCTCACCTTTAAATTAGTTGTATGTGTTAAAGTTGGAGGCAGTATTATGGGTTAAGGAGTTAGGGTTACGGTTATGTGTAGCGTTATGGTTAGGGTAAGGTATTAGGGAAAGTATCTCATGCTAGCCACCAAATATATAGGTGAACGGTTTTTTTGCAATAATAGATTAAGGTGTCTTAGGTTTATGTCAATATGACTCCTGCTATTAGAAAAAGTAACTTGTTTAACAATCTTTTGCCACCAACGACTATCAAACTGACAGAGGAGTTTTTTCTTTGAAGATCGCATTGATGACTAGCTAATATTTCTGACAAAGATCATACAAAAAACTTTAAATGACTTGAGTGGAGGGCTTATTTTCTTTCAATAAGCATAGCATCAGAAGTATTTCACAAGGCAAATAATTTTTTATATGACCAGCAAAATAGCAAACGGACTAATTAACCAATCAAGCTTCTCTTTTAGATCAGCGAACCATGGACCATCGAAAGCGTAGCAGACGACGTTTCTAACTGAAAGGAGAACAGTGTTTAATCAAAGCGAATCAGCAAAACATCTTTATTTGCATACAAGCATCTATAATTGTACAAAATTCAAAAATAAATCCAAAATGCCAATAAATACTTATAACTGACCATCAATATTTAAAATGATAATAAAAATGTGTATCTGAACAACGGACGATGGATCAAGGCACAAAACATTTTTATCCGACAAGCAAACTGTTAGTTAATCGGTACTTGACCAGCCTTCGGCTCTCTTTTATGATATAACAGATAAAAACAAGGTTATTAACAATCATATTACAGCTATATGTTAGATTTTCAAACAGAACAGAAGGGATTAATACCTTGTTGTCATCTATCGGTCTTTCTTAACAAGTCAACAAACATCGTATATCTCAACATCTTTTGAATCAGCCCATTAAATATCTTATTAGTATTAACCCAGTAATTCTTACAAAGGGTTAGGAAAATAGTTAAAACCTTACCCTAACCCAACCCTAACCGTAACTTTAACCCTAACCCTAATCCTAACCATAACCCTAACCCTTACCCTAACACTAACCCTAACTCTAACCGTATTCCTAACCTTTACGAAAACCATATCCATTTCCACACCTGTACATTAGTTGAATGTGTTAAAGTTGGAGGCAGTATTATGGGTTAAGGAGTTTGGGTTACGGTTATGTGTAGCGTTATGGTTAGGTAGTAGTAACGTAATTATCTCATCCTAATCACCAAATATATAGGTTAACGGGTATTTTTTGCAAGAATAGATTAAGATGTCTTAGGTTTATGTCAATATGACTCCTGCTATTAGAAAAAGTAACTTGTTTAACAATCTTTCGCCAACAACGACTATCAAACTGACAGCGAAATTTTTTCTTTGAAGATCGCATTATGACTAGCTAATGTTTCTGACAAAGATAATAAAAAAAACTTTAAATGACTTGAGTGGAAGGCTTATTTCCTTCCAATATGCTTCGCATAAGAAGTATTTCACTATTCAAATAACTTTTATATCACCAGCAAAATATCAAACTGACAAACTAACCAATCAAGCTTCTCTTTTAGATCAGCGGCCCATTCACCATCGAAAAGGTATCAGACGACTTCTCTTACTAAAGGGAGAACAATGTGTAATCAAAGCGAATCAGCAAAACATCTTTATTTGCATATAAACATCTTTAATTGTACAAAATTAAAAAATGAATCTAAATTACCAATAAATACTTATAACTGACCATCAATATTTCAAATGATCAACAAAAATGTGTATCTGAACAACGTATCAAAGCAGAAAACATTTTCCGACTAGCAAACTGCTAGTAAATCGGTACTGGGCCAGCCTTCGGCTCTATATTCATGATGAAACAGATAAAAACAAGGTAAACAAGGTTAATAACAATCATATCACAGCTAGACGATAGATTTTCAAACAGAACAGAAGAGATTGTTATATGAAGGAAGATCATCTATCGGTCTTTCCTTAACAAGTCAGCAAATATTGTATATCTTAACATCGTTTGAACTTGCCCATCAAATATCTTGTTAGAATTAACCCAGTAATTTTTAAAAAGGTTTAGTTAAACCCTTATCCTAACCTTAACCCTAACCTTGTACTTATCCTAACCCTAACACTAGCCATAACTCTGACCCTAACACGAGCCCTAACCCTTACGCAAATCAAATGCATGTCTTCACCATTAAATTAGGGTTAAGTATATCAGTTGGAGGCAGTATTAAGGGTTAAGGAGTTTGGGTTACGCTTATGTGTAGTAAGGGTTAGGTATTAGGGTAAGTATCCACCAAATATATAGGTTAACGGTTTATTTGCAAGAATAGATTAAGATGTCTTAGGTTTATGTCAATATGACTCCTGCTATTAGAAAAAGAAACTTGTTTAACAATCTTTCGCCAACAAAGACTACCAAACTGACAGCGGAGATTTTGCTATGAAGATCGCATTATGACTAGCTTATGTTTCTGACAAAGATCATACAAAAAACTTTAAATGACGTGAGTGGAGGGCTTATTTTCTTTCAATAAGCATCGCATCAGAAGTATTTCACAAGGCAAATAACTTTTTATATGACTAGCAAAAAAGCAAACTGACAAACTAACCAATCAAGCTTCTCTTTTAGATCAGCGAACCATTGACCATCGAAACCGTAGCAGACGACGTCTCTAACTGAAAGAAGAACAATGTTTAATCAAAGCTAATCAGCAAAACATCTTTATTTGCATATAAGCATCTATAATTGTACAGAATTCAAAAATAAATCCAAAATGCCAATAAATACTTATAACTGACCATCGATATTTAAAATGATAATAAAAATGTATATCTGAACACAGGACGATGGATCAAGGCACAAAAAATTTTATCCGACAAGAAAACTGTTAGTTCATCGATACTTGACCAGCCTTCTGCTCTATTTTATGATATAACAGATAAAAACAAGGTTATTAACAATCATATTACAGCTAGATGTTAGATTTTCAAACAGAACAGAAGGGATTGTTATATTGTTGTCATCTATCGGTCTTTCTTTAACAAGTCAACAAACATCGTATATCTCAACATCTTTTGAATTAGCCCATTAAATATCTTATTAGTATTAACACAGTAATTCTTGAAAAGGGTCAGGGAAATAGTTAAACCCTTATCCTAACCCTAACCCTAACCCTAACCGTATTCCTAACCTTTACGCAAACCATATCCATGCCCTCACCTTTAAATTATTTGTATGTGTTAAAGTTGGAGGCAGTATTATGGGTTAGGGAGTTAGGGTTACGGTTATGTGTATAGCGTTATGGTTAGGGTAAGGTATTAGGGAAAGTATCTCATGCTAACCACCAAATATATAGGGTAACGGTTTTTTTGCAAGAATAGATTAAGATGTCTTCGGTTTATGTCATTACGACTCCTGCTATCAGAAAAAGTAACTTTTTTAACAATATTTCGCCAGCAACGACTATCAAACTGACAGCTGAGATTTTTCTTTGAAGATCTGATTATGACAAGTCAATGTTTCTGACAAAGATCATACAAAAAACTTTAAATGACTTGAGTGGAAGGCTTATATTCTTTCAATAAGCTTCGCATCAGAAGTATTTCACAAGGCAAATAACTCTTATATGACCAGCAAAATAGCAAACTGACAAACTAACCAATCAAGCTTCCCTTTTAGATCAGCGAACCATTGACCATCGAAACCGTAGAAGACGACGTCTCTAACTGAAAGAGGAACAATGTTTAATCAAAGCTAATCAGCAAAACATCTTTATTTGCAGATAAGCATCTATAATTGTACAAAATTCAAAAATAAAACCAAAATGCCAATAAATACTTATAACTGACCATCGATATTTAAAATGATAATAAAAATGTATATCTGAACACCGGCACAAAATATTTTTATTCGACACGCAAACTGTTATTTAATCGGTACTTGACAAGCCTTCGGCTGTTTTTTTTTTTATGATATTACAAATAAAAACAAGGTTATTAACAATCATATTACAGCTATATGTTAGATTTTCAAACAGAACAGAAGGGATTAATAACTTGTTGTCATCTATCGGTCTTTCTTAACAAGTCAACAAACATCGTATATCTCAACATCTTTTGAATCAGCCCATTAAATATCTTATTAGTATTAACCCAGTAATTCTTACAAAGGGTTAGGAAAATAGTTAAAACCTTACCCTAACCCAACCCTAACCGTAACTTTAACCCTAACCCTAATCCTAACCATAACCCTAACCCTTACCCTAACACTAACCCTAACTCTAACCGTTTTCCTAACCTTTACGAAAACCATATCCATTTCCACACCTGTACATTAGTTGAATGTGTTAAAGTTGGAGGCAGTATTATGGGTAAAGGAGTTTGGGTTACGGTTATGTGTAGCGTTATGGTTAGGTTTAGGTAGTAGTAACGTAATTATCTCATCCTAATCACCAAATATATAGGTTAACGGGTATCTTTTGCAAGAATAGATTAAGATGTCTTAGGTTTATGTCAATATGACTCCTGCTATTAGAAAAAGTAACTTGTTTAACAATCTTTCGCCAACAACGACTATCAAACTGACAAAAGTTTTTTCTTTGAAGATCGCATTATGACTAGCTAATGTTTCTGACAAAGATAATAAAAAAAACTTTAAATGACTTGAGTGGAAGGCTTATTTCCTTCCAATATGCTTCGCATAAGAAGTATTTCACTATTCAAATAACTTTTATATCACCAGCAAAATATCAAACTGACAAACTAACCAATCAAGCTTCTCTTTTAGATCAGCGGCCCATTCACCATCGAAAAGGTATCAGACGACTTCTCTTACTAAAGGGAGAACAATGTGTAATCAAAGCGAATCAGCAAAACATCTTTATTTGCATATAAACATCTTTAATTGTACAAAATTAAAAAATGAATCTAAATTACCAATAAATACTTATAACTGACCATCAATATTTCAAATGATCAACAAAAATGTGTATCTGAACAACGTATCAAAGCAGAAAACATTTTCCGACTAGCAAACTGCTAGTAAATCGGTACTTGACCAGCCTTCGGCTCTATATTCATGATGAAACAGATAAAAACAAGGTAAACAAGGTTAATAACAATCATATCACAGCTAGACGATAGATTTTCAAACAGAACAGAAGAGATTGTTATATGAAGGAAGATCATCTATCGGTCTTTCCTTAACAAGTCAGCAAATATTGTATATCTTAACATCGTTTGAACTTGCCCATCAAATATCTTGTTAGAATTAACCCAGTAATTTTTAAAAAGGTTTAGTTAAACCCTTATCCTAACCTTAACCCTAACCTTGTACTTATCCTAACCCTAACACTAGCCATAACTCTGACCCTAACACGAGCCCTAACCCTTACGCAAATCAAATGCATGTCTTCACCATTAAATTAGGGTTAAGTATATCAGTTGGAGGCAGTATTAAGGGTTAAGGAGTTTGGGTTACGCTTATGTGTAGTAAGGGTTAGGTATTAGGGTAAGTATCCACCAAATATATAGGTTAACGGTTTATTTGCAAGAATAGATTAAGATGTCTTAGGTTTATGTCAATATGACTCCTGCTATTAGAAAAAGAAACTTGTTTAACAATCTTTCGCCAACAAAGACTACCAAATTGACAGCGGAGATTTTGCTTTGAAGATCGCATTATGACTAGCTTATGCTTATGTTTCTGACAAAGATCATACAAAAAACTTAAAATGACTTGAGTGGAGGGCTTATTTTTCTTTCAATAAGCATCGCATCAGCAGTATTTCACAAGGCAAATAATTTTTTATATGACCAGCAGAAAAGCAAACTGACAAACTTCCCAATCAAGCTTCTCTTTTAGATCAACGAACCATTGACCATCGAAACCGTAGCAGACGACGTCTCTAACTGAAAGAAGAACAATGTTTAATCAAAGCTTATCAGCAAAACATCTTTATTTGCATATAAGAATCTATAATTGTACAAAATTCAAAAATAAATCCAAAATGCCAATAAATACTTATAACTGACCTTCAATATTTAAAATGATAATAAAAATGTGTATCTGAACACAGGACGATGGATCAAGGCACAAAACATTTTTATCCGACAAGCAAACTGTTAGTTAATCGGTACTTGACCAGCCTTCGGCTCTCTTTTATGATATAACAAATAAAAACAAGGTTATTAACAATCATATTACAGCTATATGTTAGATTTTCAAACAGAACAGAAGGGATTAATACCTTGTTGTCATCTATCGGTCTTTCTTTAACAAGTCAACAAACATCGTATATCTCAACATCTTTTGAATTAGCCCATTAAATATCTTATTAGTATTAACCCAGTAATTCTTGAAAAGGGTTAAGAAATAGTTAAACCCTTACCCTAACCCAACCCTAACTGTAAACGTAACCCTAACACTAACCCTAGCCCTAACCCTAACCCTAACCCTAACCGTAACCCTAACAGTAACCTTAACCCTAACCCTAACCCTAACCGTATTTCTAACCTTTACGCAAACCATATCCATGTCCTCACCTTTAAATTAGTTGTATGTGTTAAAGTTGGAGGCAGTATTATGGGTTAAGGAGTTAGGGTTACGGTTATGTGTAGCGTTATGGTTAGGGTAAGGTATTAAGGAAAGTATCTCATCCTAACCACCAAATATATAGATGAACGGGTTTTTTTTTTTTGCAACAATAGATTATGATGTCTTCGGTTTATGTCAATATGACTCCTGCTATTAGAAAAAGTAACTTGTTTAACAATCTTTCGCCAACAACGACTATCAAACTGACAGAGGAGATTTTCTTTGAAGATCGCATGATGACTAGCTAATGTTTGTGCAAAGATCATACAAAAAACTTTTAATGACTTGAGTGTAATTCTTATTTTCTTCCAATAAGCTTCGCATAAGAAGTATTTCACAAGGCAAATAACATTTATATGACCAGCAAAATATCAAACTGACAAACTAACCAATCAAGCTTCTCTTTTAGATCAACGGACCATTCACCATCGAAAAGGTAGCATACGACGTTTCTAACTAAAGGGAGAACAATGTGTAATCAAAGCGAGTCAGCAAAACATCTTTATTTGCATATAAATATCTTTAATTGTACAAAATAAAAAAATGAATCTAAATTAAAATATAAATACTTATAACTGACCATCAATATTTAAAATGATCAATAAAAATGTGTATCTGAACAACGAATCAAAGCACAAAACATTTTTCCGACTAGCAAACTGCTAGTAAATCGGTACTTGACCAGCCTTCGGCTCTATATTCATGATTAAACAGATAAAAACAAGGTAAACAAGGTTAATAACAATAATATCACAGTTAGATGCTAGATTTTCAAACAGAACAGAAGAGATTGTTATATGAAGGAAGATCATCTATCGGTCTTTCCTTAACAAGTCAGCAAACATTGTATACCTTAACATCTTTTGAACTTCTCCATCAAATATCTTATTAGAACTAACCCAGTAATTTTTAAAAAGGTTTAGTTAAATAGATAAACCCTTATCCTAACCCTAACCCTAACCCTAACACTAACACTAACTATAACTCTTACCGTAACAATAGCCCTAACCCTTACGGAAATCAAATACATGTCCTCACCATTAAATTAGGTGTAAGTGTTACAGTTGGAGGCAGTATCAAGGGTTAAGGAGTTTGGGTTACGCTAATATTTAGCGTTATTGTTAGTGTTAGGTATTAGGGTAAGTATCCGATCCTAACCACCAAATATATAGGTTAACGGTTTATTTGCAAGAATAGATTAAGATGTCTCAGGTTTATGTCATTACGACTCCTGCTATCAGTAAAAGTAACTTTTTTTACAATCTTTCGCCAGCAACAACTAACAAACTGACAGCGGAGATTTTTCTTTGAAGATCGCATTATGACAAGTCAATGTTTCTGACAACGATCATACAAAAAACTTTAAATGACTTGAGTGGAAGGCTTATTTTCTTTCAATAAGGATGGCATCAGAAGTATTTCACAAGGCAAATAACTTTTATATGACCAGCAAAATAGCAAACGGACAAATTAACCAATCAAGCTTCTCTTTTAGATCAGTGAACCACTCACCATCAAAAGCGTAGCAAACGACGTTTCTAACTGAAAGGTGAACAGTGTTTAATCAAAGCGAATCAGCAAAATATCTTTATTTGCATACAAGCATCTATAATTGTACAAAATTCAAAAATAAATCCAAAATGCCAATAAATACTTATAACTGACCATCAATATTTAAAATGATCATAAAAATGTGTATCTGAACGACGGACGATGGATCAAGGCACAAAACATTTTTATCCGACAAGCAAACTGTTAGTTAATCGGTACTTGACCAGCCTTCGGCTCTCTTTTATGATGTAACAGATAAAAACAAGGTTATTAACAATCATATTACAGCTATATGTTAGATTTTCAAACAGAACAGAAGGGATGTAATACCTTGTTGTCATCTATCGGTCTTTCTTTAACAAGTCAACAACCATCGTATATCTCAACATCTTTTGAATTAGCCCATTAAATATCTTATTAGTATTAACCCAGTAATTCCTTCCTTGAAATAAATGGTGAAAGCAAAAAAACATGTTTTTAAAATTAGTAACCGAGTGCATTTATTGTGTACAAGGTCCATGGTTACCAAATGAAACCACTCCACCTACTGATATGTCACTTTTATATATACATGCGCATATCCTCGCTTTTTCCATCTACAAGTGCAACCCCCCCCCCCCCCCCACAAACAATGTTTAAGCTATCTTTTTAATCTTATGAAGACATTTCTGTGATTGCATTTCTAAAATAGGAATCGGATTATTATATTCTAATTTTGTTCTTTAAATGTGGATCAATTTCATATATTTACAATAAAAGCTTCATTTTATAGTTTGTTTACATTCTTCAGTGCCTACAATTATCTCCCTTGGTTGACAAGGTTTTAACTTTATTAGTGTATATTTTGTTAATTGCTAAAAGGTAGAAATATGAATGTTGATTACAAATGTTTCCCCTTGGTAAAATTAAGCATTTGAGGAAAAATGCTGGATTTAAATACATCTTGTAGAAATGGTCATGCTATCATAATTTGTTTGGGGGAGAAAGTGCGTGCTAGATTATGACCCGACTCTAAATGTTGCTACTGGATCAGTTTTTCAGACAAAAATTAATGATATAAATAAACAAACCATATTTTACTGGCTTTGCATGCTTTTTGGGTAAACAGTATCATGGATTTGGTTGAAAGTACATTTGTGAACAATATCATATAGAACCTTATCTCGCCGATTTCCCATGCGCTATGTTTTGCTCTTCTGAAGGGTTGAGGTACACACAGGTATTTTTTTTGGTTTTGTTCAAAGTTCAATTTATTTAGTTGCAATAGTGTTTAATAACTAAATTAATTTCGCCTCTGTTTTCCATTGAGTAATATAGCAATTTTTTCTTAAATTCTTTGTTGTTTCTGTCTACAAGGAAATCTGACAATTTTATGCCTTTCAAGGCCATGCATCTTTCTGTTTAAAACCATAAATTTTAATGTTTTTGAGTAAAATTTAGACAGAAAGATGTACTTTTTTATTGTTTACTGTTATCTGACAGGATAAAGTGAAAGTTACAGCATTATAGCTGCAGTGGCTGAACTAATAACATCATTGACATACAACTTTTAGACAACAAAGTAAAAAATCAACACTTCAACTTGACAACGGCCTCTTAATTATTTTTGTATAGGGGAAACTATTGACATTTTTTGCTCTCACTTAGGCACCAAGTTTCGTTGAGTAATGAGAGACCCCTCAAAACGACCGGAATAATTTCACGTATATCACATTAAATTTTCGGGGTGCCATGTCAGATAAAATTTTTTGCAAATTTAGAAAATCCGAAGGGTACTCATGGAAACTCCCTTACACCCATAAAATAGTCCAGAAATAGGCTTTGAACAATCAGATAAAAAAAATACCCAATACATTTAATAAATTATCTGAATAAATTTATTTATAAATTCTTTATGAAACTGCTTTTTAAATACAGCTCCAATATTAAAATTCCATTGAATAATAATCCACTGTCTATGCTACAGTTTGGCGCAGTCAAATATCAAAATAAGAACTATTTTCTTCTCCCTCAGTCAAAGTTCATTTACAGAGCCGTTGTCAAATTGAAAACAAAATTTTCAATTTTCACACTTTTTACTGTATTTAATTTTTGTTCCCCATATTACGAGCAAATCTACCAAGTTTCATCTCATTCCGAAATAAAATTAAGCCGTTTCAACCTGTTTTATGAACAAACTTTATGGCTTTCAATTGTTCAACTCAACACTTGATTTAAAAAAAAATCAACAATTTTCATGTGTCATTATATCTATAGCTGGATGATAAGTTTTCGCTTTCGCAACCTATATGTATGTCATAATAAACCATAGGAAGGCTATATCTTTAAATAATATCAATACTGAATTCCAAAGTTATAAAAATTTTACCTTTTTAAGAAGAAAAATGGGCACATTACTTATCTTTTAGAGCAAATTTTTACATTTACTTTCTAATTTTTGTATTAATTTCACAATCTAACATTCTTAAACAGTACTCATTATATAAGTCAAATAATTATGGTTCAGAAATGGGTGTAGATTTGTATTTACTAAAATTCAACTGATTATTAATAGGTTAATAGCAGCAATATTTCCAAAGAAGTTTCTTAAAAAAGAGATTTACACAGCCAGGAGTTTTGAAGTACCCTTTATGACATCATGCAAGCTGTGACGTCATAATGCTATGATGTTGTAACCATATATTGTAAACAAGTAAACAGCAATACAAGAATTTGAAATAAATGGTGAAAGCAAAAAAACATGTTTTTAAAATTAGTAACCGAGTGCATTTATTGTGTACAAGGTCCATGGTTACCAAATGAGACCATTCCACCTACTGATATGTCACTTTTATATATACATGCGCATATTCTGGCTTTTTCCATCTACATGTGCACCCCCCCCCCCCGCCCACAAACAATGTTTAAGCTATCTTTGTAATCTCATGAAGACATTTCTGTAATTGCATTTCTAAAATATGAATCGGATTATTATCTTCTAATTTTGTTCTTTAAATATGGATCAATTTCATATATTTACAATAAAAGCTTCATTTTATAGTTTGTTTACATTCTTCGGTGCCTACAATTATCTCCCTTGGTTGACAAGGTTTTAACTTTATTAGTGTATATTTTGTTAATTGCTAAAAGGTAGAAATATGAATGTTGATTACAAATGTTTCCCGTTGGTAAAATTAAGCATTTGAGGAAAAATGCTGGATCTAAATACATCTTGTAGAAATGGTCATGCTATCATAATTTGTTTGGGGGGAAAGTGCGTGCTAGATTATGACCCGACTCTATATGTTGCTACTGGATCAGTTTTTCAGACAAAAATTAATGATATAAATAAAATACAAACCATATTTTACTGGCTTTGGATGCTTTTTGGGTAAACAGTATCAAGGATTTGGTTGAAAGTACATTTGTGAACAATATCATATAGAACCTTATCTCGCCGATTTCCCATGCGCTATGTTTTGCTCTTCTGAAGGGTTGAGGTACACACAGGTATTTTTTTTTTTTGGTTTTGTTCAAAGTTCAATTTATTTAGTTGCAATAGTGTTTAATAACTAAATTAATTTCGCCTCTGTTTTCCATTGAGTAACATAGCAATTTTTTCTTAAATTCTTTGTTGTTTCTGTCTACAAGGAAATCTGACAATTTTATGCCATTCAAGGCCATGCATCTTTCTGTTTAAAACCATAAATTTTAATGTTTTTGAGTAAAATTTAGACAGAAAGATGTACTTTTTAATTGTTTACTGTTATCTGACAGGATAAAGTGAAAGTTACAGCATTATAGCTGCAGTGGCTGAACTAATAACATCATTGACATACAAACTTTTAGACAACAAAGTTAAAAATCAACACTTCATCTTGACAACGGCCTCTTAATTATTTTTGTATAGGGGAAACTATTGACATTTTTTGCTCTCACTTAGGCACCAAGTTTCGTTGAGTAATGAGAGACCCCTCAAAACGACCGGGATAATTTCACGTATATCACATTAAATTTTCGGGGTGCCATGTCAGATAAAATTTTTTGCAAATTTCGAAAATCTGAAGGGTACTCATGGAAACTCCCTTACACCCATAAAATAGTCCAGAAATCGGCTTTGAACAATCAGATAAAAAAAATACCCAATACATTTAATAAATTATCTGAATAAATTTATTTATAAATTCTTTATGAAACTGCTTTTTACTACAGCTCCAATATTAAAATTCCATTGAATAATAAATCCACTGTCTATGCTACAGTTTGGCGCAGTCAAATATCAAAATAAGAACTATTTTCCTCTCCCACAGTTGATTTACAGAGCCGTTGTCAAATTGAAAACAAAATTTTCAATTTTCACACTTTTTACTGTATTTTATTTTTGTTCCCCATATTACGAGCAAATCTACCAAGTTTCATCTCATTCCGAAATAAAATAAAGCCGTTTCAACCTGTTTTATGAACAAACTTTATGGCTTTTAATTGTTCAACTCAACACTTGATTTAAAAAAAAATCAACAATTTTCATGTGTCATTATATCTATAGCTGGATGATAAGTTTTCGCTTTCGCAACCTATATGTATGTCATAATAAACCATAGGAAGGCTATATCTTTAAATAATATCAATACTGAATTCCAAAGTTATAAAAATTTTACCTTTTTAAGAAGAAAAATGGGCACATTACTTATCTTTTAGAGCAAATTTTTACATTTACTTTCTAATTTTTGTATTAATTTCACAATCTAACATTCTTAAACAGTACTCATTATATAAGTCAAATAATTATGGTTCAGAAATGGGTGTAGATTTGTATTTACTAAAATTCAACTGATTATTAATAGGTTAATAGCAGCAATATTTCCAAAGAAGTTTCTTAAAAAAGAGATTTACACAGCCAGGAGTTTTTAAGTACCCTTTACGACATCATGCAAGCTGTGACGTCATAATGCTATGATGTTGTAACCATATATTGTAAACAAGTAAACAGCAATACAAGAATTTGAAATAAATGGTGAAAGCAAAAAAACATGTTTTTAAAATTAGTAACCGAGTGCATTTATTGTGTACAAGGTCCATGGTTACCAAATGAGACCATTCCACCTACTGATATGTCACTTTTATATATACATGCGCATATTCTGGCTTTTTCCATCTACATGTGCAACCCCCCCCCCCCCCCCCCCCGCCCACAAACAATGTTTAAGCTATCTTTGTAATCTCATGAAGACATTTCTGTAATTGCATTTCTAAAATATGAATCGGATTATTATCTTCTAATTTTGTTCTTTAAATATGGATCAATTTCATATATTTACAATAAAAGCTTCATTTTATAGTTTGTTTACATTCTTCAGTGCCTACAATTATCTCCCTTGGTTGACAAGGTTTTAACTTTATTAGTGTATATTTTGTTAATTGCTAAAAGGTAGAAATATGAATGTTGATTACAAATGTTTCCCGTTGGTAAAATTAAGCATTTGAGGAAAAATGCTGGATCTAAATACATCTTGTAGAAATGGTCATGCTATCATAATTTGTTTGGGGGGAAAGTGCGTGCTAGATTATGACCCGACTCTATATGTTGCTACTGGATCAGTTTTTCAGACAAAAATTAATGATATAAATAAAATACAAACCATATTTTACTGGCTTTGGATGCTTTTTGGGTAAACAGTATCAAGGATTTGGTTGAAAGTACATTTGTGAACAATATCATATAGAACCTTATCTCGCCGATTTCCCATGCGCTATGTTTTGCTCTTCTGAAGGGTTGAGGTACACACAGGTATTTTTTTTTTTTTGGTTTTGTTCAAAGTTCAATTTATTTAGTTGCAATAGTGTTTAATAACTAAATTAATTTCGCCTCTGTTTTCCATTGAGTAACATAGCAATTTTTTCTTAAATTCTTTGTTGTTTCTGTCTACAAGGAAATCTGACAATTTTATGCCATTCAAGGCCATGCATCTTTCTGTTTAAAACCATAAATTTTAATGTTTTTGAGTAAAATTTAGACAGAAAGATGTACTTTTTAATTGTCTACTGTTATCTGACAGGATAAAGTGAAAGTTACAGCATTATAGCTGCAGTGGCTGAACTAATAACATCATTGACATACAAACTTTTAGACAACAAAGTTAAAAATCAACACTTCATCTTGACAACGGCCTCTTAATTATTTTTGTATAGGGGAAACTATTGACATTTTTTGCTCTCACTTAGGCACCAAGTTTCGTTGAGTAATGAGAGACCCCTCAAAACGACCGGAATAATTTCACGTATATCACATTAAATTTTCGGGGTGCCATGTCTGATAAAATTTTTTGCAAATTTAGAAAATCTGAAGGGTACTCATGGAAACTCCCTTACACCCATAAAATAGTCCAGAAATCGGCTTTGAACAATCAGATAAAAAAAATACCCAATACATTTAATAAATTATCTGAATAAATTTATTTATAAATTCTTGATGAAACTGCTTTTTACTACAGCTCCAATATTAAAATTCCATTGAATAATAAATCCACTGTCTATGCTACAGTTTGGCGCAGTCAAATATCAAAATAAGAACTATTTTCCTCTCCCTCAGTCAAAGTTCATTTACAGAGCCGTTGTCAAATTGAAAACAAAATTTTCAATTTTCACACTTTTTACTGTATTTTATTTTTGTTCCCCATATTACGAGCAAATCTACCAAGTTTCATCTCATTCCGAAATAAAATAAAGCCGTTTCAACCTGTTTTATGAACAAACTTTAACGCTTTCAATTGTTCAACTCAACACTTGATTTAAAAAAAAATCAACAATTTTCATGTGTCATTATATCTATAGCTGGATGATAAGTTTTCGCTTTCGCAACCTATATATATGTCATAATAAACTATAGGAAGGCTATATCTTTAAATAATATCAATACTAAATTCCAAAGTTATAAAAATTTTACCTTTTTAAGAAGAAAAATGGGCACATTACTTATCTTTTAGAGCAAATTTTTACATTTACTTTCTAATTTTTGTATTAATTTCACAATCTAACATTCTTAAACAGTACTCAATATATAAATCAAATAATTATGGTTCAGAAATGGGTGTACATTTGTATTTACTAAAATTCAACTGATTATTAATAGGTTAATAGCAGCAATATTTCCAAAGAAGTTTCTTAAAAAAGATTTACACAGCCAGGAGTTTTGAAGTACCCTTTATGACATCATGCAAGCTGTGACGTCATAATGCTATGATGTTGTAACCATATATTGTAAACAAGTAAACATCAATACAGGAATTTGAAATAAATGGTGAAAGCAAAAAAACATGTTTTTAAAATTAGTAACCGAGTGCATTTATTGTGTACAAGGTCCATGGTTACCAAATGAAACCACTCCACCTACTGATATGTCACTTTTATATATACATGCGCATATCCTGGCTTTTTCCATCTACATGTGCACCCCCCCCCCACAAACAATGTTTAAGCTATCTTTGTAATCCCATGAAGACATTTCTGTGATTGCATTTCTAAAATATGAATCGGATTATTATCTTCTAATTTTGTTCTTTAAATATGGATCAATTTCATATATTTACAATAAAAGCTTCATTTTATAGTTTGTTTACATTCTTCAGTGCCTACAATTATCTCCCTTTGTTGACAAGGTTTTAACTTTATTAGTGTATATTTTGTTAATTGCTAAAAGGTAGAAATATGAATGTTGATTACAAGTGTTTCCCATTGGTAAAATTAAGCATTTGAGGAAAAATGCTGGATTGAAATACATCTTGTAGAAATGGTCATGCTATCATAATTTGTTTGGGGGGTAAAGTGCGTGCTAGATTATGACCCGACTCTATATGTTGCTACTGGATCAGTTTTTCAGACAAAAATTAATGATATAAATAAAATACAAACCATATTTTACTGGCTTTGGATGCTTTTTGGGTAAACAGTATCATGGATTTGGTTGAAAGTACATTTGTGAACAATATCATATAGAACCTTATCTCGCCGATTTCCCATGCACTATGTTTTGCTCTTCTGAAGGGTTGAGGTACACACAGGTATTTTTTTTTGGTTTTGTTCAAAGTTCAATTTATTTAGTTGCAATAGTGTTTAATAACTAAATTAATTTCGCCTCTGTTTTCCATTGAGTAATATAGCAATTTTTTCTTAAATTCTTTGTTGTTTCTGTCTACAAGGAAATCTGACAATTTTATGCCATTCAAGGCCATGCATCTTTCTGTTTAAAACCATAAATTTTAATGTTTTTGAGTAAAATTTAGACAGAAAGATGTACTTTTTAATTGTTTACTGTTATCTGACAGGATAAAGTGAAAGTTACAGCATTATAGCTGCAGTGGCTGAACTAATAACATCATTGACATACAAACTTTTAGACAACAAAGTAAAAAATCAACACTTCAACTTGACAACGGCCTCTTAATTATTTTTGTATAGGGGAAACTATTGACATTTTTTGCTCTCACTTAGGCACCAAGTTTCGTTGAGTAATGAGAGACCCCTCAAAACGACCGGAATAATTTCACGTATATCACATTAAATTTTCGGGGTGCCATGTCAGATAAAATTTTTTGCAAATTTAGAAAATCTGAAGGGTACTCATGGAAACTCCCTTACACCCATAAAATAGTCCAGAAATAGGCTTTGAACAATCAGATAAAAAAAATACCCAATACATTTAATAAATTATCTGAATAAATTTATTTATAAATTCTTTATGAAACTGCTTTTTAAATACAGCTCCAATATTAAAATTCCATTGAATAATAATCCACTGTCTATGCTACAGTTTGGCGCAGTCAAATATCAAAATAAGAACTATTTTCTTCTCCCTCAGTCAAAGTTCATTTACAGAGCCGTTGTCAAATTGAAAACAAAATTTTCAATTTTCACACTTTTTACTGTATTTTATTTTTGTTCCCCATATTACGAGCAAATCTACCAAGTTTCATCTCATTCCGAAATAAAATAAAGCCGTTTCAACCTGTTTTATGAACAAACTTTATGGCTTTTAATTGTTCAACTCAACACTTGATTTAAAAAAAAAATCAACAATTTTCATGTGTCATTATATCTATAGCTGGATGATAAGTTTTCGCTTTCGCAACCTATATGTATGTCATAATAAACCATAGGAAGGCTATATCTTTAAATAATATCAATACTGAATTCCAAAGTTATAAAAATTTTACCTTTTTAAGAAGAAAAATGGGCACATTACTTATCTTTTAGAGCAAATTTTTACATTTACTTTCTAATTTTTGTATTAATTTCACAATCTAACATTCTTAAACAGTACTCATTATATAAGTCAAATAATTATGGTTCAGAAATGGGTGTAGATTTGTATTTACTAAAATTCAACTGATTATTAATAGGTTAATAGCAGCAATATTTCCAAAGAAGTTTCTTAAAAAAGAGATTTACACAGCCAGGAGTTTTGAAGTACCCTTTATGACATCATGCAAGCTGTGACGTCATAATGCTATGATGTTGTAACCATATATTGTAAACAAGTAAACATCAATACAAGAATTTGAAATAAATGGTGAAAGCAAAAAAACATGTTTTTAAAATTAGTAACCGAGTGCATTTATTGTGTACAAGGTCCATGGTTACCAAATGAGACCATTCCACCTACTGATATGTCACTTTTATATATACATGCGCATATTCTGGCTTTTTCCATCTACATGTGCACCCCCCCCCCCCGCCCACAAACAATGTTTAAGCTATCTTTGTAATCTCATGAAGACATTTCTGTGATTGCATTTCTAAAATATGAATCGGATTATTATCTTCTAATTTTGTTCTTTAAATATGGATCAATTTCATATATTTACAATAAAAGCTTCATTTTATAGTTTGTTTACATTCTTCAGTGCCTACAATTATCTCCCTTGGTTGACAAGGTTTTAACTTTATTAGTGTATATTTTGTTAATTGCTAAAAGGTAGAAATATGAATGTTGATTACAAATGTTTCCCGTTGGTAAAATTAAGCATTTGAGGAAAAATGCTGGATCTAAATACATCTTGTAGAAATGGTCATGCTATCATAATTTGTTTGGGGGGAAAGTGCGTGCTAGATTATGACCCGACTCTATATGTTGCTACTGGATCAGTTTTTCAGACAAAAATTAATGATATAAATAAAATACAAACCATATTTTACTGGCTTTGGATGCTTTTTGGGTAAACAGTATCAAGGATTTGGTTGAAAGTACATTTGTGAACAATATCATATAGAACCTTATCTCGCCGATTTCCCATGCGCTATGTTTTGCTCTTCTGAAGGGTTGAGGTACACACAGGTATTTTTTTTTTTTTGGTTTTGTTCAAAGTTCAATTTATTTAGTTGCAATAGTGTTTAATAACTAAATTAATTTCGCCTCTGTTTTCCATTGAGTAACATAGCAATTTTTTCTTAAATTCTTTGTTGTTTCTGTCTACAAGGAAATCTGACAATTTTATGCCATTCAAGGCCATGCATCTTTCTGTTTAAAACCATAAATTTTAATGTTTTTGAGTAAAATTTAGACAGAAAGATGTACTTTTTAATTGTTTACTGTTATCTGACAGGATAAAGTGAAAGTTACAGCATTATAGCTGCAGTGGCTGAACTAATAACATCATTGACATACAAACTTTTAGACAACAAAGTTAAAAATCAACACTTCATCTTGACAACGGCCTCTTAATTATTTTTGTATAGGGGAAACTATTGACATTTTTTGCTCTCACTTAGGCACCAAGTTTCGTTGAGTAATGAGAGACCCCTCAAAACGACCGGGATAATTTCACGTATATCACATTAAATTTTCGGGGTGCCATGTCAGATAAAATTTTTTGCAAATTTAGAAAATCTGAAGGGTACTCGTGGAAACTCCCTTACACCCATAAAATAGTCCAGAAATCGGCTTTGAACAATCAGATAAAAAAAATACCCAATACATTTAATAAATTATCTGAATAAATTTATTTATAAATTCTTTATGAAACTGCTTTTTACTACAGCTCCAATATTAAAATTCCATTGAATAATAAATCCACTGTCTATGCTACAGTTTGGCGCAGTCAAATATCAAAATAAGAACTATTTTCCTCTCCCACAGTTGATTTACAGAGCCGTTGTCAAATTGAAAACAAAATTTTCAATTTTCACACTTTTTACTGTATTTTATTTTTGTTCCCCATATTACGAGCAAATCTACCAAGTTTCATCTCATTCCGAAATAAAATTAAGCCGTTTCAACCTGTTTTATGAACAAACTTTATGGCTTTCAATTGTTCAACTCAACACTTGATTTAAAAAAAAATCAACAATTTTCATGTGTCATTATATCTATAGCTGGATGATAAGTTTTCGCTTTCGCAACCTATATGTATGTCATAATAAACCATAGGAAGGCTATATCTTTAAATAATATCAATACTGAATTCCAAAGTTATAAAAATTTTACCTTTTTAAGAAGAAAAATGGGCACATTACTTATCTTTTAGAGCAAATTTTTACATTTACTTTCTAATTTTTGTATTAATTTCACAATCTAACATTCTTAAACAGTACTCATTATATAAGTCAAATAATTATGGTTCAGAAATGGGTGTAGATTTGTATTTACTAAAATTCAACTGATTATTAATAGGTTAATAGCAGCAATATTTCCAAAGAAGTTTCTTAAAAAAGAGATTTACACAGCCAGGAGTTTTGAAGTACCCTTTATGACATCATGCAAGCTGTGACGTCATAATGCTATGATGTTGTAACCATATATTGTAAACAAGTAAACATCAATACAGGAATTTGAAATAAATGGTGAAAGCAAAAAAACATGTTTTTAAAATTAGTAACCGAGTGCATTTATTGTGTACAAGGTCCATGGTTACCAAATGAAACCACTCCACCTACTGATATGTCACTTTTATATATACATGCGCATATCCTGGCTTTTTCCATCTACATGTGCACCCCCCCCCCACAAACAATGTTTAAGCTATCTTTGTAATCCCATGAAGACATTTCTGTGATTGCATTTCTAAAATATGAATCGGATTATTATCTTCTAATTTTGTTCTTTAAATATGGATCAATTTCATATATTTACAATAAAAGCTTCATTTTATAGTTTGTTTACATTCTTCAGTGCCTACAATTATCTCCCTTTGTTGACAAGGTTTTAACTTTATTAGTGTATATTTTGTTAATTGCTAAAAGGTAGAAATATGAATGTTGATTACAAGTGTTTCCCATTGGTAAAATTAAGCATTTGAGGAAAAATGCTGGATTGAAATACATCTTGTAGAAATGGTCATGCTATCATAATTTGTTTGGGGGGTAAAGTGCGTGCTAGATTATGACCCGACTCTATATGTTGCTACTGGATCAGTTTTTCAGACAAAAATTAATGATATAAATAAAATACAAACCATATTTTACTGGCTTTGCATGCTTTTTGGGTAAACAGTATCATGGATTTGGTTGAAAGTACATTTGTGAACAATATCATATAGAACCTTATCTCGCCGATTTCCCATGCACTATGTTTTGCTCTTCTGAAGGGTTGAGGTACACACAGGTATTTTTTTTTGGTTTTGTTCAAAGTTCAATTTATTTAGTTGCAATAGTGTTTAATAACTAAATTAATTTCGCCTCTGTTTTCCATTGAGTAATATAGCAATTTTTTCTTAAATTCTTTGTTGTTTCTGTCTACAAGGAAATCTGACAATTTTATGCCTTTCAAGGCCATGCATCTTTCTGTTTAAAACCATAAATTTTAATGTTTTTGAGTAAAATTTAGACAGAAAGATGTACTTTTTAATTGTTTACTGTTATCTGACAGGATAAAGTGAAAGTTACAGCATTATAGCTGCAGTGGCTGAACTAATAACATCATTGACATACAAACTTTTAGACAACAAAGTAAAAAATCAACACTTCAACTTGACAACGGCCTCTTAATTATTTTTGTATAGGGGAAACTATTGACATTTTTTGCTCTCACTTAGGCACCAAGTTTCGTTGAGTAATGAGAGACCCCTCAAAACAACCGGGATAATTTCACGTATATCACATTAAATTTTCGGGGTGCCATGTCAGATAAAATTTTTTGCAAATTTAGAAAATCTGAAGGGTACTCATGGAAACTCCCTTACACCCATAAAATAGTCCAGAAATAGGCTTTGAACAATCAGATAAAAAAAATACCCAATACATTTAATAAATTATCTGAATAAATTTATTTATAAATTCTTTATGAAACTGCTTTTTAAATACAGCTCCAATATTAAAATTCCATTGAATAATAATCCACTGTCTATGCTACAGTTTGGCGCAGTCAAATATCAAAATAAGAACTATTTTCTTCTCCCTCAGTCAAAGTTCATTTACAGAGCCGTTGTCAAATTGAAAACAAAATTTTCAATTTTCACACTTTTTACTGTATTTTATTTTTGTTCCCCATATTACGAGCAAATCTACCAAGTTTCATCTCATTCCGAAATAAAATAAAGCCGTTTCAACCTGTTTTATGAACAAACTTTATGGCTTTTAATTGTTCAACTCAACACTTGATTTAAAAAAAAATCAACAATTTTCATGTGTCATTATATCTATAGCTGGATGATAAGTTTTCGCTTTCGCAACCTATATGTATGTCATAATAAACCATAGGAAGGCTATATCTTTAAATAATATCAATACTGAATTCCAAAGTTATAAAAATTTTACCTTTTTAAGAAGAAAAATGGGCACATTACTTATCTTTTAGAGCAAATTTTTACATTTACTTTCTAATTTTTGTATTAATTTCACAATCTAACATTCTTAAACAGTACTCATTATATAAGTCAAATAATTATGGTTCAGAAATGGGTGTAGATTTGTATTTACTAAAATTCAACTGATTATTAATAGGTTAATAGCAGCAATATTTCCAAAGAAGTTTCTTAAAAAAGAGATTTACACAGCCAGGAGTTTTGAAGTACCCTTTATGACATCATGCAAGCTGTGACGTCATAATGCTATGATGTTGTAACCATATATTGTAAACAAGTAAACATCAATACAAGAATTTGAAATAAATGGTGAAAGCAAAAAAACATGTTTTTAAAATTAGTAACCGAGTGCATTTATTGTGTACAAGGTCCATGGTTACCAAATGAGACCATTCCACCTACTGATATGTCACTTTTATATATACATGCGCATATTCTGGCTTTTTCCATCTACATGTGCACCCCCCCCCCCCGCCCACAAACAATGTTTAAGCTATCTTTGTAATCTCATGAAGACATTTCTGTAATTGCATTTCTAAAATATGAATCGGATTATTATCTTCTAATTTTGTTCTTTAAATATGGATCAATTTCATATATTTACAATAAAAGCTTCATTTTATAGTTTGTTTACATTCTTCAGTGCCTACAATTATCTCCCTTGGTTGACAAGGTTTTAACTTTATTAGTGTATATTTTGTTAATTGCTAAAAGGTAGAAATATGAATGTTGATTACAAATGTTTCCCGTTGGTAAAATTAAGCATTTGATGAAAAATGCTGGATCTAAATACATCTTGTAGAAATGGTCATGCTATCATAATTTGTTTGGGGGGAAAGTGCGTGCTAGATTATGACCCGACTCTATATGTTGCTACTGGATCAGTTTTTCAGACAAAAATTAATGATATAAATAAAATACAAACCATATTTTACTGGCTTTGGATGCTTTTTGGGTAAACAGTATCAAGGATTTGGTTGAAAGTACATTTGTGAACAATATCATATAGAACCTTATCTCGCCGATTTCCCATGCGCTATGTTTTGCTCTTCTGAAGGGTTGAGGTACACACAGGTATTTTTTTTTTTTGGTTTTGTTCAAAGTTCAATTTATTTAGTTGCAATAGTGTTTAATAACTAAATTAATTTCGCCTCTGTTTTCCATTGAGTAACATAGCAATTTTTTCTTAAATTCTTTGTTGTTTCTGTCTACAAGGAAATCTGACAATTTTATGCCATTCAAGGCCATGCATCTTTCTGTTTAAAACCATAAATTTTAATGTTTTTGAGTAAAATTTAGACAGAAAGATGTACTTTTTAATTGTTTACTGTTATCTGACAGGATAAAGTGAAAGTTACAGCATTATAGCTGCAGTGGCTGAACTAATAACATCATTGACATACAAACTTTTAGACAACAAAGTTAAAAATCAACACTTCATCTTGACAACGGCCTCTTAATTATTTTTGTATAGGGGAAACTATTGACATTTTTTGCTCTCACTTAGGCACCAAGTTTCGTTGAGTAATGAGAGACCCCTCAAAACGACCGGGATAATTTCACGTATATCACATTAAATTTTCGGGGTGCCATGTCAGATAAAATTTTTTGCAAATTTAGAAAATCTGAAGGGTACACGTGGAAACTCCCTTACACCCATAAATAGTCCAGAAATCGGCTTTGAACAATCAGATAAAAAAAATACCCAATACATTTAATAAATTATCTGAATAAATTTATTTATAAATTCTTTATGAAACTGCTTTTTACTACAGCTCCAATATTAAAATTCCATTGAATAATAAATCCACTGTCTATGCTACAGTTTGGCGCAGTCAAATATCAAAATAAGAACTATTTTCCTCTCCCACAGTTGATTTACAGAGCCGTTGTCAAATTGAAAACAAAATTTTCAATTTTCACACTTTTTACTGTATTTTATTTTTGTTCCCCATATTACGAGCAAATCTACCAAGTTTCATCTCATTCCGAAATAAAATAAAGCCGTTTCAACCTGTTTTATGAACAAACTTTATGGCTTTTAATTGTTCAACTCAACACTTGATTTAAAAAAAAATCAACAATTTTCATGTGTCATTATATCTATAGCTGGATGATAAGTTTTCGCTTTCGCAACCTATATGTATGTCATAATAAACCATAGGAAGGCTATATCTTTAAATAATATCAATACTGAATTCCAAAGTTATAAAAATTTTACCTTTTTAAGAAGAAAAATGGGCACATTACTTATCTTTTAGAGCAAATTTTTACATTTACTTTCTAATTTTTGTATTAATTTCACAATCTAACATTCTTAAACAGTACTCATTATATAAGTCAAATAATTATGGTTCAGAAATGGGTGTAGATTTGTATTTACTAAAATTCAACTGATTATTAATAGGTTAATAGCAGCAATATTTCCAAAGAAGTTTCTTAAAAAAGAGATTTACACAGCCAGGAGTTTTGAAGTACCCTTTATGACATCATGCAAGCTGTGACGTCATAATGCTATGATGTTGTAACCATATATTGTAAACAAGTAAACATCAATACAAGAATTTGAAATAAATGGTGAAAGCAAAAAAACATGTTTTTAAAATTAGTAACCGAGTGCATTTATTGTGTACAAGGTCCATGGTTACCAAATGAGACCATTCCACCTACTGATATGTCACTTTTATATATACATGCGCATATTCTGGCTTTTTCCATCTACATGTGCACCCCCCCCGCCCACAAACAATGTTTAAGCTATCTTTGTAATCTCATGAAGACATTTCTGTAATTGCATTTCTAAAATATGAATCGGATTATTATCTTCTAATTTTGTTCTTTAAATATGGATCAATTTCATATATTTACAATAAAAGCTTCATTTTATAGTTTGTTTACATTCTTCAGTGCCTACAATTATCTCCCTTGGTTGACAAGGTTTTAACTTTATTAGTGTATATTTTGTTAATTGCTAAAAGGTAGAAATATGAATGTTGATTACAAATGTTTCCCATTGGTAAAATTAAGCATTTGAGGAAAAATGCTGGATCTAAATACATCTTGTAGAAATGGTCATGCTATCATAATTTGTTTGGGGGGAAAGTGCGTGCTAGATTATGACCCGACTCTATATGTTGCTACTGGATCAGTTTTTTCAGACAAAAATTAATGATATAAATAAAATACAAACCATATTTTACTGGCTTTGGATGCTTTTTGGGTAAACAGTATCAAGGATTTGGTTGAAAGTACATTTGTGAACAATATCATATAGAACCTTATCTCGCCGATTTCCCATGCGCTATGTTTTGCTCTTCTGAAGGGTTGAGGTACACACAGGTATTTTTTTTTTTGGTTTTGTTCAAAGTTCAATTTATTTAGTTGCAATAGTGTTTAATAACTAAATTAATTTCGCCTCTGTTTTCCATTGAGTAACATAGCAATTTTTTCTTAAATTCTTTGTTGTTTCTGTCTACAAGGAAATCTGACAATTTTATGCCATTCAAGGCCATGCATCTTTCTGTTTAAAACCATAAATTTTAATGTTTTTGAGTAAAATTTAGACAGAAAGATGTACTTTTTAATTGTTTACTGTTATCTGACAGGATAAAGTGAAAGTTACAGCATTATAGCTGCAGTGGCTGAACTAATAACATCATTGACATACAAACTTTTAGACAACAAAGTTAAAAATCAACACTTCATCTTGACAACGGCCTCTTAATTATTTTTGTATAGGGGAAACTATTGACATTTTTTGCTCTCACTTAGGCACCAAGTTTCGTTGAGTAATGAGAGGACCCCTCAAAACGACCGGAATAATTTCACGTATATCACATTAAATTTTCGGGGTGCCATGTCAGATAAAATTTTTTGCAAATTTAGAAAATCTGAAGGGTACTCATGGAAACTCCCTTACACCCATAAAATAGTCCAGAAATCGGCTTTGAACAATCAGATAAAAAAAATACCCAATACATTTAATAAATTATCTGAATAAATTTATTTATAAATTCTTTATGAAACTGCTTTTTACTACAGCTCCAATATTAAAATTCCATTGAATAATAAATCCACTGTCTATGCTACAGTTTGGCGCAGTCAAATATCAAAATAAGAACTATTTTCCTCTCCCACAGTTGATTTACAGAGCCGTTGTCAAATTGAAAACAAAATTTTCAATTTTCACACTTTTTACTGTATTTTATTTTTGTTCCCCATATTACGAGCAAATCTACCAAGTTTCATCTCATTCCGAAATAAAATAAAGCCGTTTCAACCTGTTTTATGAACAAACTTTAACGCTTTCAATTGTTCAACTCAACACTTGATTTAAAAAAAAATCAACAATTTTCATGTGTCATTATATCTATAGCTGGATGATAAGTTTTCGCTTTCGCAACCTATATGTATGTCATAATAAACCATAGGAAGGCTATATCTTTAAATAATATCAATACTGAATTCCAAAGTTATAAAAATTTTACCTTTTTAAGAAGAAAAATGGGCACATTACTTATCTTTTAGAGCAAATTTTTACATTTACTTTCTAATTTTTGTATTAATTTCACAATCTAACATTCTTAAACAGTACTCATTATATAAGTCAAATAATTATGGTTCAGAAATGGGTGTAGATTTGTATTTACTAAAATTCAACTGATTATTAATAGGTTAATAGCAGCAATATTTCCAAAGAAGTTTCTTAAAAAAGAGATTTACACAGCCAGGAGTTTTGAAGTACCCTTTATGACATCATGCAAGCTGTGACGTCATAATGCTATGATGTTGTAACCATATATTGTAAACAAGTAAACATCAATACAAGAATTTGAAATAAATGGTGAAAGCAAAAAAACATGTTTTTAAAATTAGTAACCGAGTGCATTTATTGTGTACAAGGTCCATGGTTACCAAATGA